>CM066193.1:9867959-10472959 GCA_033675215.1 Rhodiola kirilowii | reverse complement strand
CCTCCAAACAGCCTTTGAAGGCACAGACAAGGTTCACAACTCACGCATGCAGGCTGTCACAACCAGGTTTGAAGAGATGAAAATGAAGGAAAGTGAAACCATCACTGAGTACAACACCAGAGTTCTGGAACTTTCCAACGAGGCGTCTGCACTAGGGAAACCCATTGATGAAGAAAGATTGGCCAGTAAAGTCCCGAGATCACTCCCTCCGAGATTTGCCATGAAGGTCACTGCCATTGAGGAAATGCATGACATCACCAAACTAAAGCTGGACGAGCTGATGGGGTCTCTCAGAACTTATGAGATTAATCATGACTTCCAAACCGAAGATGTGAAGGGAATCGCCCTAAAAGTAGACATGTCAGAAGACAAACTGGATGCTGGCTGTACCACTGAGCAACTGGCTATGATGGCACAGAACTTTGGAATAATGGTAAGTAAAATCAACAGGCGTGGTCCAGAACAAAATCAGCCTTCATCAACCAGCTTCCGAAACTGGAAAACCGGAAGATCGAGATCCAGCGATGTGAAGCAAGACTCCTCTGACAAAGGAAAGGAAGAAATTTAGTGCCACGAATGCAGGGGTTTCGGTCATATTGCGTCACAATGTGCAAATACTCTCATGAAGAAGAATGCAATGGTCACTAGCTTCAGCGATAGTGAGTCAGACGAAAAAAAAGAAGGAGGTGAAACCACCAACTTTGTGGCTTTCGTCACAACTCTGGGTGAATGCAGTAACACCGGTGAAACAGTTCCATCTCAGTTGGAACTCCTAGCTGAAGACCTCTCAGACCGTGATAATGAAGAACTCACGCATGAATCTCTGGCTCAAACATATAAAGATCTGTATGAGAAGTGGTTGCTTCTGATTAAGATCAACAAGAAGCTGAATGACACAGTTGCAAGCGTCACTATAGAAAAGGACGAGGTCTGGCAGGAGGTCAATTACTGCTTACACAGAAGGTGGAACTCGAAGACACAGTAGACTCACTGAACACTCAACTGGCCGAAATGAAACAGGAAAGATTGTGTCTTCTTGCTCAGAAAACAGAGCTTCTGGGTACTGTCTCTTCACTAAAAGTCGACATGGAAAGGGACCGTGACACTCATCCTGTATGCATGGCGGGTCTAAGAAAAACCATCACAGATCTGAAGCGCAAGGAGGTTTTTCAACTAAGGAGGATAGAGCAGCTGGAACTCCAGCTAGAATCTGAGAAGATGGATCATTCAGACACTTAGAAGGAGCTCAATCACCTCAAACAGTCGGTAAGGATGCTAAACTCTGGCACTAACGACTTAAATGATATTCTCAGATCTCAGAGGATGGAGTCTGGACATCGAGGCCTGGGGTTTACGAAAGAAGGTACTTCAAAAGGCACTACCTTTGCTAAAGCTCAACAAGTGTCGAAACAGCTACCTGAACAGAAGGTAAGACAGTCCAAAGGAAAGAACCTAGCTGATCACAGGAAGACTCAGAACACACCAAATGGTGGAAAGACTCGTGAAACACCCGTCCAACGCCGTAATCTCTCACCAGTGAAGCAAAGGGGAGAGTGGCGCACTTGCTGGTACTGTCACCAGATGGGACACATCAAACTGAAGTGTCGCCTGTTTCTTGCTGAACGACGAGCATACCAACATCAGACCGTACCTTGACTGAAACAAGTCTGGGTTCCAAAAGCAGAATAGACCGTTTGCATGGTGGCCTGCTGCTCCTCAAACTATATAATGCAAGATAGTTGGATCTTCGACATCGGATGCTCCGCCCACATGACAGGTAACTCTCAATACCTCACCCATATTAGACCTGTTGAACAGATGTGGAAAGGGTCAGGTGATCGGCTATGGGACATTGATGGTTCCGGATCTCCCTGCACTCAAGAACACCATCCTTGTCGAAGGACTGACAAGGAATCTCATCAGCATCAGTCAACTGTGCGACGATGGACATTATGTGTCATTCTCTAGCTACTCATGCCTCGTCCTAGACGAGAATGGCGGTACACTGATGAAAGGAAGAAGGGATGCCAACAACTGCTACACCATTGGGATAGGACCCATGGACGACGAGACCTTCGGCAAGAAACGGGTTGCCCTAGCCTGTGCAAACGCCAAACATCGATTTCTGCGAGGGGGAGTGGATAAGACCCTGTACACAAGATCTGATCGAAGTTGCGCACAAATCCATGTTGACAACTGTCCCAGGAAACTGTTTCATCAGAAGGTGTCACAGTTACAGAAGGAGTTCGCATTATGCCCACAGAAATATCCTGGGAACCGAACAAGAAAATATGAATATGGAGGGCACCAGAAGATGATTACTCTGAGGCATACCGACATTTCACGACGTAGAACACCCAGATCCTCAGTGGATCTAGGTAGTGTCAACCACTGAATGCATTCAACGGTGGTCAGTCAAAGTCGAATCACCAGCTGAAAAGTTGGACTGACCACCTAAGGAAGAAAGCTGGAACAGAAGTCTCAACAGCTTTGGAATGAATATTTTTAAATATTCTCGAAGATTTTTTCGTGTTGTTATTTGAAACAGGAGTTGTCTAATTTGGGAAGTTGAATAGGCGGAGTATATTTGAAACTCAAAAATAGTTCGCTGCTTACTCTCTCTTTCATTCAAACCCTAGAACAGCAGTCAGCGATTTCTTTCTCAACCGCTCATCTACTCAGGCGATGGTGAACACAAGGAAGCCATCGAAGTCCGGCGTCAAATCCGCTGAAAAGAAGAAGGAAAGCATGCAGCCCTCAAAAGCTCTGGCGGCGAAAACACGAATCCCGAAATCAAAAGCTCTGAAGGCGAAAAAGGCGTCGCATTTACGATCCGACACCGAATCTTTGGCTGAAGCCAAGAAGACTTGCGGAGGAGCAACCGCTAAAATCCCTCAGTCGGTCACGGTGGATCCGTTTAAATCAATCAATGCTGGTCCGAGCCAAGTTCATCCCCAAACTAAGGTAATTCCTAATTCGCAGTCTGTTCCTTCGGTTTCTGCAAATATCTCTTTTGAAAAGATTGTGGTGGACGGAGTTGTGAGTGTGAATGGTGAAGCCAGTAGGGCTGTTGGTAGGGAAGCCAGTAGGGTTGTGGTTGGTGATGAAGCTAGTAGGGCAGTTATTGGGCATGAAACTGCCAAGATTGTGAAAGAAGGAGAGCCCATCATCTCTGTGTCTAAAGGTGCTGGTGGATCGGGAGTATGGAGGGAGAAAATCCATGCGTCTGGGTATGTTCATCCGGGAGGTTTACGAAGGAAGAAGGGGACTCGTCGAGTTGTTTCTCCAAGACAATGTCTGGCCAAGATCAGTTCAATCAGAGGGAAGCTCATTGCAATGTCTGATGAGGAGACAGAGAAGTGTCTTGATTCCTCAAGAAAAAGGAAATTAGTGATTAATGAGGCATCTGACGACGGCTCTGAGGAGAAGCTTGAAGGAATTAGTGATGACGTCCAAGTGAGCATGCTGAGACTGTAACAGAGGAGATTAATCCATCACAGAAGACAGATGTGTTCAAAAAGGCCATACTAGAAGAATCTGACCCGACAGAAAGGGATGAAGAGTTGGAGAAGCTATACAAAGACGTTGATAATGTCATGGAAGATTCGGAAAAGGAGAATAATCTGGGAATGGAAAATTCAGAGGAACCTCCTTGTACCCAGGGTGGTGAGGTTGAAGAGTCTGTTGCTGAGAAACCTGCTGGTGTCCCCACTGTGGAACCAAGTGTGCAGACTGAAGGTGGGACAGTTGGTGTTCCAGAGGAAATTGCTGCTAAGGAATATATAGCTATCCCAGTTGTTACTCAAGATGATCTTTGTAGTGATCATATGGAGGAGGATGGTGCATCAGTTCGTAAGGATACTGTGAAGCCAGTGTCAAAGGAAGTTACTCTTTCGGAAGATGACCAGGACCTTGTTCCTCTTGTTAATCTAAAAAGGGCAAAGAAGGACAAGGAAAAGAAGAAGGTAGCATTTGAAAGATCTGCTGAGGGGTCAGGACAAGAGGTTGCAAAGGTGGGCAACTTGACAGGGGGAGCTGATTCTTCTAAGAAAAGAAAACGTGAAGCTTCGGTCCCTGTTTCAGAGGATGCTGGAAGATGTGAAGTCCCATCTGTTGATTCTGACTCTGTTCCAGTTGGCCTGGTCAAGAAAGGAGTGTGGTTTGTCAATAGAGATGCTGCGAAGAAGTGGTCATGTGTTCAGAAAAGAAAAATCATACCAGAGAGGTTGCTAGAGGAGTCCCGGTACAAGGGAAAGGAAGTCATTAAGGTTCTTAAGGAATCTGATATGTTCTGGACGTTGGACAGATGCAAACCGTTCAATGAACAGCTGGTTCGAGAGGCCATGACAAACCTTCCCCCTCGGTTTGGGGTCATTGGAGAAGCAGAGTATGGTGTCTTCTTCGTCAGAGGAAGGTAGATCAAGATTGATCCTGAGCTTATCAATGTTTATTTCTCCATGGATGATCCAGTTGCTGATGAAGAAGAATCAGATTTTGAAAAGGTGATAGAGACCATCACTGCAGGCTCAGTTCGGTGGAGGACTGACACTATTGTGCATACAGCTGATCTCTCCACGTTCTATTCAATGCTTTTCTTCATTGCGGTGTTCAACTGGAGACCCTCGACTCACCGTTCAACGGTTAACCGGGACATGGCCCAATTAATCTATCAGATAGGGAATAAGCTGAAGTTCAACCTGGGAAGAGTTATGTTCAAACAGATCGCTGATCATGCTACTTCAAAGAGAACTCTTCACCAGATTTGCTTCCCGTCCCTAATATATGAGTTGATAATCCATCAAGCTCCAGATTTGAAGGCCTCGACTGACCATCTCTCAAAGGCACCCAGCAAGTTCATCGTTGACCACAAGCTGTTTAAAGGACGTCACGTGAACGATCTCAAGGAAGGGAACCAGAAAGGAAAAGATGTTGCAGAGTCGAGTCGAGGGGGAGCCAGGATGGGCCGTGATGAGAGGGGCAAGCTGCTCAAGGACTTGCATGCAATCATTGCTGCCGATAAGGAACAGCGCAGACGGATCAACAAGCTTGCTCGTGCCCTCAGCTACCCAAGTGATGATGAGTCTGATGATGTAGATTCTGAGGACGACACTGATGATGAGTCGTCTGCATAAAGGTCCCCCGACAAAACAATCTCTCTGAACTCAGTTTTATTAAACTTTCGTATTTTTGTGTGCTTGTTCTAGCACAGTTTGATTTGCTGTTCGAACTAGATCGGACCCCTTGCCAGTTTGTGGCAAAAAGGGGGAGTATTTTGAGTGGGTGACAATTTTTATTCCCTCATGGTTGTCTACTGTCTAGATAAGTTAGATAGACTTAGTTATCTAGTAGATCTGGTTTTGCCAAAATGCCAAGGGGGAGATTGATGTTCCCTTGAGTGGCATGTATTTGGCAAAACGTAGTTAGACAGTTCGAGCAGGAGTTCAGGGGGAGTTCGAACATATCCTAGCACTCATGTACAGCGTGAAACAGACGCAAGGATATTTCCTGAAAGATATTGGACAGCAAAGATCTCGTCGATTTGAAGTCGGCCAGCGAATTATTTGAACAACAGATATTCGAATGAATATCTACATTGAAGGCGGCGTAGCTGACTTGGGCAAGAGATCTCCATATATTCTTCCAATCGATTTGTGAAAGATATACATCAAATATCTAGGAATATTTCCTAAATATTTGATGGGATTATCTTGTGCAGATTAGGGGTTCGTCCAAGCATATAAATACATTGCTAGGGCGTCCTTATTCTGCATCGCTTTTAAAGATCAAATATACACGACCAAACCCTACTGATTGGAGAAGAAGAAAGCGACGGCCGTTTGTGTTTCCCCACTGGAAACTCATCGGTGCAAGAGTAGTCTCATCACGTGCAACTCAGACTGCCTAGAAGCGATCAAACTGCCGCACACAACAAAGGTGCAAGATTTCGAGAGAAAGCATCCGAGCTTCAAGAGAAGGTCGAGAACGTTCGGACTGCAGGTTCGGACGAAGGGGATCGAGGTTAACTGCTGTAAACCTCGGTTGCAAATCTGATAGACGCAGTGTTAGAGGCTAGGCAATTACAAGGTGTAAGTGTAAGTCCACGTATAAGCTCTAACTCATAATAAAGATTTGATGTCCCTTCTAGGGTGTGGGAAACCCCCCAGAGTAGGCGTGGCCGAACTGGGTTATCATTCTGTGTGTGCTCATA
The DNA here is from genome assembly GCA_033675215.1 of Rhodiola kirilowii. NCBI lineage: Eukaryota > Viridiplantae > Streptophyta > Magnoliopsida > Saxifragales > Crassulaceae > Rhodiola > Rhodiola kirilowii. The sequence continues at coordinate 10,466,751 of CM066193.1, read as the reverse complement.
TTATTTGCTTTGTCTGCTGAACTGTTGTGAATAGAGTTCAAGGTCTGTCACAACTGTACCTTCAACTGTCTGCTGAACTGTTGTGAAAGGAGTTCAAGGTCTGTCGCAACTGTATCTTGGACACAAGCTTGAACAGGGGATATAATTTCATAGATTTTGATATTTCCTATTCCTAATTTACCCTTAAGCTCCTAATTAATCGTGAACTAAATACGAATTATGGAAGAAATCTGATTTAATCTGAGCCATAATTGTATTAGAATGTAAGGTTGAGATAATTTCTCTTATAACTTACCCTTCTCATAGAATCTTAACTCTTAATCTCATTTCTATCTTTGAGGCTTGTCCATTCCTTGCTTATCATAGTGGAATTTGATTTTTTTTCAAAAATCTCATTTCTATCCAGTTTTTCATATTTTATTTTTTTCTTAGTCAAACTATAATTGGATTGTTTGTTGTCATCGTATTTCATTCTTGTGGACGATTAACATATGAATAGTGACATATAATCTATCAATAATAAATTAAGAGTGCGGTTCAGGTAAAAACCATTATTATATATGAAAATTAAAAATTGGATTTCAGTTGACACATGTCCAATTTCGTCGAAATCTCGGATATAACACGAAGGGGCATTATAGTCATTTCACATATCCCAAATTTTAAATCAGACTTAAATTGGAATGATCAGACTTAACTTGGAATGATCAGACTTAAGAATTAGACTTAAAACAGCTATATCCAGACTTAACTTGCAATTATCAGACTTAATTGGCAATGATCAGACTTAACTTGGAATGATCAGACTTAATTGGAATGATCAGACTTAACTTGGAATAATCAAACTTAACTTGGAGTGATCATACTTAATAATCAGGCTTAAAACATAATATCCAGACTTACACAGCAATATCCAGACTTAAACAGCAATATCCAAACTTAACTTGCAATGATCAGACTTAACTTGGAATGATCAGACTTAAAACAGCAATATCCAGACTTAAACATCAATGATCAGACTTAACTTGCAAAGATCAGACTCAACTTGGAATGACCAGACATAATAATCAGACATAATTGGAATGATCAGACTTAACTTGGAATGATCAGACTTAATAATCAGACTTAAAACAGCAATATCCAGACTTAAACAGTAATGATCAGACTTAACTTGCAATGATCAGACTTAACTTGGAATGATCAGTCATAATAATGAGACTTAATTGGAATGATCAGACTTAAAACACTAATATCCAGACTTAACTTGCAATGATCAGACTTAACTTGCAATGATCAAACTTAACTTGCAATGATCAGACTTAACTTGGAATGGTCAGACATAATAATCAGACTTAATTGGAATGATCAGACTTAACTTAGAATGATCAGATTTAATAATCAGACTTAAAACATCAATATCCAGACTTATTTGCAATGATCAGACTTAACTTGGGAATATCAGACATAATAATCATACTTAATTGGAATGATCAGACTTAGCTTGGAATGATCAGACTTAAACAGCAATATCCAGACTTAAACATCAATATTCATACTTAAAACAGCAATATCTATACTTAAAACAGCAATATCCATACTTAAAATAGCAATATCCGGACTTAAACAGCAATATCCGGACTTAAACAACAATATCCAACTTAAAACATCAATATCCGTACTTAAACAGCATATCCAGACTTAAACAGCAATATCCAGACTTAAGTTATGTCCGTTATGTATTTTTAGGACGATTATACCCTCACATCTATTATGTATTTTTAAATAAGTCCGTTTTAATTTTTATTTTATTTACAAAAAGCGCTCTGATATACGATTGGTTGAAATATACACGTGACAATATTTTATTGGATTTTTAATTTTTATTTATAATCCTGGTTTTTATTTGATCCATTTCCATATATTAAACATCTAAACTGTATTAGCATTTAACTTCGAAGGGAATATGTGAACAATAACACATACATGTAAAAAATTATTCATTTATAAAAATTACAAACCTCCTCAAAAGTTGATACGTGGCATATTTGTCAAAATTTGTAATCTAATACGGAAGGGTAAAATAGTCTTTTGATATTTTCATAATTAATTAATTTTAATTTAATTAATTCAAATCATAAAATTCAGAGTAAATTTGATAATGTTCAAAGTTATTTTTTAGAATAATTTGATAATGTTCATAGTAATTTGATAATGTTCAGAGTAATTGATGATGTTTGGAGTAGTTTGATAATGATCACACTTAACATAATGTTCAATCTTAGCGTTATCTTTTTCGGAAGTTTATATCCTCGTATATATTATGTATTTTTAAATAAAATTGTTTTAATTTTTTTTTAATTTACAAAAAGTGTGCTGAAGTATGATAGATCGATAGTGGCACGTGTCAAATTCCTAAATAATTTATAATTTTTTATATTTAAATATGATTTTATTTTGATCCAATCTCTTTCTTAGCAATAAATATATAAAGTATAGTTAGTGAATAATAACATCTATTTTTATATTAAATTTCGTAAAGTATATTTGTATTCAACGGCTAAAATCGCACTTAACGGCTACAATGTACATTCTGTTTAAACATCGCCTCGGCCTCTGTACATTCTCTCTCAGCTCACTTTTTTGCCGCGACCGACTGATTACAGAAAGTATTATCGATTGCCTTCGAAACCCTAACCAGAAGGAGAAGCCTATCAAAGATTGACGGTGGCTTTTACACTCGGCCTCGGACCAATAACTTACACGCCGCGCTCGTCTTCATCTCCATTTCCTCCCTCTCACAACCCAAGCTCCGGACTTGCCAAACCGACAATTTCCACATCCGCCATATGCTCCCCGCAGGCGATTTTCTCTAAGTGAGAGCCAAATATGTCCAGGTCTTTCTTTTTCGTACCCTTGCAGTGTTCGCTATGTTTTCGACTGGCTTCAAATTTCTCCAATTTCTTCTTTAAATTTGAAATTGAAGGATTGTTGTTTGTTTAGGGTTTCTTTTTTTACGCTCTCTCAATTTTTCTAACGTTTTTATTTTTGAACAGTTGGTTGACAAGAATCCTGGAAGAGCTGTATTCTAGGCGGCTATAAACTCTAGGGACAGTTGGATCATTCGGATGAGGCAATTGAGGCTATGCAAAATCCTTATGTTGTTTGTGCCTTCCATTATCTCAAGACTCATTGCAATGTACTTGTTGAACTTTACAAGGTATTCGCTCTATATCTTATACAATTAGTAAGCTAATTTGTTCTCACTAGGCCAGTGTCTCAATTGATTGAAAGATTGTGATCTCACTCTTGCCGGTGCTTCCATGTTTTTTGATGCCTTAAGAGATCTGGAAAGATTGAGAGAGAAATAGAAATACATCAACAACATAAACTGAAGCGCATTGAGGAAGGAGTCACTTTTTTGGGGGAAAAGGGTGGAAGTTTGCGAGATGCCAGGGGCAAAGAATTCAAGTAACTGTTGAACAAGAGACAGCAAGGTGGTTTTTGTATTTTGTTTTTATATAGATTAGCTTTCTCTTGTGCTCTGGATGTTTGATTAGGCGAAATCTTGATCACTGCAGAATTTCCTTACTATGCTCTCTCAATTTTTTCTATCGTATTTTTTTTGAACAGTTGGTTGACAAGAATCCTGGAAAAGTGGTATCTTTATTCTGGGTAGCCATAAACTCTGTGTCCCAGAGTTTACAGTGCACTGAAAGACATGGCTGTTGTTATGAAACAGTTGGATCGTTTTGATGAGGAAATTGAACCTATCAAATACTTCCGTTCTTTGTGCCTTCCAGAATCTCAAGATTCACTTGACAATGTACTAGTTGAACTCTACAAGGTACTCATCTGTTTCTTAAAATTAGTAAGGTAATTTCTTCTCACTAGTTCAGTGTCTCAATTTATTGAAAGATTGCGCTCTCATTTTTTATGCCTGAAAAGAGACCTGGAAGGATTGAGGAAGAAATAGAAATACTTCAACATAAACTGACGCGCATTGAGGAAGGAATCTCTTTTGGGGGGAAAAGGTGGAAGTTTACGAGATGCCAGGGGAGAAGCGTCCGAGTAACTGTAGACAACAAGCAGGTGGTTTTGTATCTATTTTTGTATTCTGTTTTCATAGGTTAGCTTGCCCATGTGTTCTGAGTGTTTGATCAGCCATAATCTTGATGACTGCAGAATATTGGGAAACCATGCTTCATTTTCAGAATTTTGCAATTTCGTACAAAATTGCCAGAGAGTATTCTGTTACAAGAAATCAAATACTTTGTTGATTTCTAGTAAATGCAGGAGGCCTTCGTCTTTCAGATGTGCTTATATGTCACACTCAGCCGACCTTTTTATTCCTGTTTTCCTTCTTGCAGGGGGGGTATTTTAATGTTAAAGAGGATGATTATACCGATACATCTAAATGTGAAGATCCAGTCCATTTGATTCACCCAGAAGTTGCAAGTTCATCTACATCAGTCCTACCTCATTACTGCATCATATAGCCGCTGAATCTAAGAACTTTTTTTCAGTGGATCGATACTTGAAAAGGCTCGCCGAAGAGTACTGTTGTTAGTACAGAGGTAACTGATTTTGTACTGGCCTAAATTCTACAGTTTTGGCGTGTAGCTCAATTTATCTTGTCTTACTTCCCGCAAGTACTATCTGAAGTTTACTTTACATATTCTTGATCTCCCCTTTCGATGAACCTATGTATGTTAAATGTCCCAGTGCACACGTCTGAAGGATCAATTGTCCATCGTAGGGGAAGGTTTCAAGTCACATCTGCCCAAAGGTATGCCTAGAGTTGATGGTCAATCCGGAGAGATAACATAAAGTAAATTCCCTTCGATAGACTGGATGAATGGAAAGCTCAATTAATTGCACACCATTTTATCGTTAATGCCAGAATCTTACCTTTATTATACCTCTATTCTTCTTCAGGAAATGTTTGTGGAACTTATGATGCCAGATTGTTCTGGTGATCACTGTGTTCTCAGGGTCCTAGCACTTCTTATTTTAACTCTGGTGGTTTGAACAGCCCAACCAGTACTGAAATGGAAAAGTTAAATATATTCTATTATGGGTGGTCCAATGGAACAGCCCAGCCAGTACTGGTTGGCATTTCAATACCTTTTGCAGTTAAATGCAATGGAAAAGTTATGGGTGGTCCAATGCCACGAAATATATTCTAGAAGTTTTTTTCCGGTTGGGTTCTAATTTTTGGCTCTGTGCATTTCCCCCCCTTCCTTTCAACAGGAAGAAATAACTAAACTGGGCAAATATGTGGAACAAATGTCAGGTAATGCATCAGGAATTATCTCCTCATGATTCATCTGCTGCATATCATCTCTTCATGTCATGTTCTAATGTGTTTAGTTCGTCTCAAATATTTGTCTGCTTCAAGACAAATTCAATGTACATTCAATTCGTGTAAACACAATGGAGATGATGGCTGCACTATACTTACAAGTACCATATTATCACCATATGTATATGAGTAACAAAATGTGACATCAGCACAGTGTGGAGGGAACAAATATAACCCTACTGCAATGTACTAAAACCTGGTAATGTTCATCTATTTTGACATATGTACACAGGTGGCAACTGCGCCCCACTAGAACCTGCTCTTGATGTTTTGAAGTTTCTGATTCCATGTGCCCCGAGTGGTAAAGCCTGGGACAATCTGCTTGATAACAAGGTAAACATCAGCTTCTTATTGAATTCAGGACTAGTAAAATCAATGTACTAACCGATTGATGTCTTTTGAATCTTTCCATTCAGCTTAACTGATTGATGTCTTTTGAATCTGATCTACAAACCGCTTTTACTACAAAGGACTATAGAAAGGAAGAGAGAAGCGCAATGGGCTTACTGCCCAATGAAACTCTTCATGGTCTGAGACCAATACCCATTCCACGAAAAGAGCAGTTATAGGGAGTTGCCTGAGCTTGCAGAGCAAGCTGAGAGGCGTGTGCTGCAAATGCATGATTAACTACGTGTAGATGTGTCAATTATGTGTTTTTGTTTTGTATGATGAAAACTGCGAGAGCCGCACACATTGAAGGGGCATGTGGAGTCTGCAGTAAAGCTAAAGGGACTGGACATCGACATGATACAGCAGCACTACACTTAGTGAAGCTAAAAGGACTGAACATCGACATTATACAGCAGCACTACACTCTTAGATCACGGAGCTTGCTTGGCAGCCGGTCAATGAGGTCAATGAACCACATCGGGAAGGATACTTCTAAGTTACTAAGTATTCCTGAGTGAAATGGTTCTTTAACAAAACAAAAAACAGGCGCAAGTGACGCGAGGACCTTCTTCGGCGCCCAAGATACCCGCCTTGGCGTCTTCGAGGACCCAGCCGAAGACCTGCGCACACCAGGCACTAGCTCCCGCCAGGATGACCCCGTGCCTTATGTGCCAGCACGACAGACGCCCGACAGACGCCCAGCGCACGCCCCAGTCCTCCAAGTCCACAACGTCTATGGAATCTCCTCCATTAATGCACAAGGCGTTACTAAATCAAGGGAGGCGTTACACATTGACCACCATGGAGCCGTTGGGAGCTTGGAGTCCAATACCAAGGAGCTTGATGGGCAATGGCGGTTACTAGTAGACCCAATAACGGCTAGCTGAGTATAAAAGGGACACCAAGGCTCATTTGCACAACATAACCAACCTAGACAAGCCAAGAGCTCTCTACTTGTTCATCATCGTCGAGGAGTATTCCTTGGGGATACCCACGTGCATCTAGCATCGTTCCTTTGTTCTCTCACACACGCCACCTTTTCCTTCATTTCGTCCTTCATTTTCCCTCAATATCAATAAAATCCGCCTTTGCCCAATCCCTTTATCTTTTCCGTTGCAAAATACTTGCTTTTTGGCAAACTTGATAAATCACCCTTTATCATTTGGATTCAGAGCAAGTCGATCCTTAGGACGCTTCCAAACACACTCACCAGCCACCTATTACCTCGCCAAGATGACTACAACACGCCAAGCAACGCTTGCTGATTTGGACACGCCAAGCAACGCTCGCTGATTTGGAGACGAGACCAAGCCACTTCGAGGAGTTCTCACGGCTCTAAGAGCAAGAGTTGAGCAACACCACGCAGCAACAACAACAAAGCTCGATGAACTATCGAGGGTTCTCCTAGAGATCCGCTCGGAGATGACAACATGGCGAAGCACGCCTAAGCAAGCGGATAAGCCACTTGAGCCAACCGCTACAAAGGCGCCTTAGATCGAGGCAAGGCCCTGATGATGGACACAGCCTCCTCGGGCGTCGAGGAGAGTGACCCGTACGTAGGCCACGGTACCAAGCTTACTCGATGACACGTCGAGGCAACTAAATGGGCTTAAAGGGAATGAGCACATTCTAGGCCAAGCGAGGCAACCAGCCGAGCGGCCGCCTTACGCTGACCAATGCTTAGGTGAGACACTATACGAGGGCTTGGCGCGACGGTATTTATCAGCCAAGGCCCCGAAGCGAGCCAATATTTCCAACAAGGCACCCGGGCGAGAGAGCACATCAGCCGAGGCCTTGAGGAAAGATGGCACGAGCAAGACCTGCAAGGACGTTTGACTCGGCGCACCGCAAACTTGAGCTCCCACTGTTCTACGGAGAAGATGTGCGAGGATTCCACCGAGCGGAGGTATGTCATGCTTAATAATCTAACTGCGCATGCCTCCATTCTTTGTTTCGAGTGCAAGGTGTTACAATGGTTCGAATGGCGAGAGGAGCGCCATCCGCCATCCATCCTATCGAGACCGCTTCGAGGCCCCCATCATCCGGACTAGGCGGTATGACTTACGAGGCCCTCATGGGCAATTTTATGAAGGGTCCCAAGCCCTCATACGCGAAGGAGTACGGGTACTACGCCCAAGAGGCCTAGAGGAGGCGATGCATCTGGCGCAATCAGTCGAGCGAGCAAGTCGGGGCATTGGGTCCCCTCGCAGCGCACCAACAGCGCGAGGCCGAGATAAGCCGACGGGAGGGCCTGACCTAGGCGAAAACCTGTTATGACGCATGGATCCAAAGATATAAATGGAAGATATACATGGGATTCAACCATCTAATAATTTACACATACAATCAGAATCAGAAGAAACAATTACTATATGGGATGAGAGTGTGCAGCATGTAAAATCAGAAAAATAAGGAAGAAATGATTACCAGTGGCATTGGCGAAGTGATATGGTGCCCAAGCTTGTCAGTTTCTTATTTCAGCTGCATTCACGGCATTGGGAAGGATATCAATTCGATCCATAATTCATCCAAATATTTGGATTATTTAAAATTTATTTTTTTCTCTCTTTTATGTTCTGAGTTCCACCCTTTTTCTATCTAAAGAATGAATCAAATAAAAAACGGAGTTGGTTTATTAATGGTTATTTGATTTTCAAAATCTTGATCAAATTAAAAAGCCCAGAAAGAAAAAAAATCTACCAAATTAAAATGTCTTGTTTGTTGGCAAAAACAAGCAGAACAGCATCTCATCACTCAGTTATTATTTTAGCGTTTTCGGCATCCTTGAAAATCCAGCTGACGAAAATCCTTACCAGCTGAGCAGCAAGGAAGGCACCCATTAAGAACATTCCAGGGCGCTCGATGAAGGACCAGCTGCACCAGCTGCGGGACTTTGTAAAAAAAAATATGGGGCCATACGATGCTAACTTGAAAGTATAGCGCGGCCATCATCTCCATTTTGTTTCCACGAATTGTATGTACACCAAATTTGTCCTGAAGTCAAAGCAACACACGATAAGAACAAGATGCATACTTTCACTAAGAACAAGACACCGAATTAGCCACATGTTTTTGTAATATTTATGAATATAAAGAGTCAAAGGAAAAATAGCAATAACCAATAAGCAACATTTTAAAACATTCACCATCTTAGGCATGCTTGCCTGAAGCAGACAAATGTTTGAGACGAACCAAATAACATGAAGCGATGATATGCAGCAACCTGCGTAGATCATGTGGAGATAATTCCTGATCCATTACCTAACATTTGTTCCACATATTTGCCCGGTTAAGTTATTTCTTCATGTTGAAAGCAAGGGGTAAGCCGTTGCATGCAAGAGGTTTGCAATGACGATGCTACCGCTTTTCCTTGATTCTTTGTCAACCAACTATTCAAAAATTAAAATACCGTTAGAAAAATTAAGAGAGCGTAGGAAGGAACCCAAAAAAAACAACATCCTTCAGTTTCAAATTTAAGAAGAAATCGGAGATATCATAATCTGTATTTCACTTCAGCATTTGTGTATTCCCCTCGCTGTAAATACGCCAAAGCAAGATTCCCCAATATTCTGTAGTAATAAAGATTTTGGCTAATCAAACAAACACCCAGAACACATCCCCTAGCTGTAATACGCCAAAGCAAAATTCCCCAATATACTGTAGTAATCAAGATTTTGGCTAATCAAACAAACAATTTTAGCTAATCAAACAAACACCCAGAACACAAGAGCAAGCTATATATATAAAGAAAATACAAAACCACCTTACTTTCCCTTCTCTGTAGTAAAAGCTGTATGTAGATCATATTCAAATGACATTCAGTTAAGCCTGATGGACAGATAATTCTAGTAGATTATTTTACTAGTTATGAATTATTGGAATTCAATACGAAGCTAACATGTTTACAAATATACCTTGTTCTCTAACAGATTGTCCAGAGTTAAAATAGGAAGTGCTTGGACCCTGAGAACACAGTGTGATTGCATTGTTATTTGGCATCATGAGTTCCACAACATTTCCCCAAAGAAGAATAGGTAAAATAAAGGAAATATTCTTGCATTAACGACAAAATGGTGTCCATTATTAATTGAGCTTTCCATTTTATCCAGTCTGTCTGATAATCTTTGGGAGCATATAATCTTGTCTTACTCTTGACATACCTTTCGGCTGGCATCCCTGATGTGATTTGTAACCTCCCCCTACGCGGGACAATCGATCCTTCAGACATGTCCCTCTGGACATCAACGTACATAGGTTCATCAAAATGGAAGATCATGGATATGTAAAGTAAACTTCAGACAGTATGAAAAAGTTACCAGATGATAGTCTTGGTATCTCTCCTTTGTCGATGGGCCACTATAGTTTCGATCAGATTGAAATCTGGGAGTTAAATAGGCACAATTAAATATTTCTCTCAAGTAGAATTAAGATGTTACAATTTGATACATAATCTTATGTCACGAGAAACAAGTGAAGAATAGTGTTATACGTGCGGGAAGTAAGACAAGATAAACTGAGCTACACGCAAAAACTGTAGAATTCAGGCCAGTACAATATCAGTTACCTCTCTGTATTAACAGTCCTCTTCGGAAAAGGTGCCTTTTTGAGTAGCGATCCACTGAAAACCTTCTTAGATTCAGCAGCTATATGATGCGGTAGGGAGCTAGTATAGTAAAGAAACCCTAAACAAAATAAGTTTCAGATTTAAGAAGAAATCGGAGAAATCATAACCTGTACTTCTCTTCAGGAATTGTGTATTCCCCTAGCTTTAAATACGCCAAAGCAATATTCTGCAGTGACCAAGATTTTGCCAAATCAAACATCCAGAACACAAGAGCAAGCTAATCTATGTAAAAAAAAATACAAAACCACCTTGTCGTCTCTTGTTCAACAGTTACTTGAATTCTTTGCCCCTGGCATCTCGCAAACTTCCACCCTTTTCCCCGAAAAGTGACTCCTTCCTAAATGCGCTTCAGTTTATGTTGAAATATTTCAATTTCTCCCTCAATCTTTCCAGGTCTCTTCAGGCATCAAAAATGGAAGCACCGGCAAGAGTAATCACAATCTTTACATCAATTGAGACACTGGCCTAGTGAGAACTAATTAGCTTACTAATTGTGTAAGATAAAGAGCGACTACACAAGTACATTGCAAGTGAGTCTTGAGATACTGGAAGGCACAAAGAACATAAGGATTTGCATAGCCTCAATGGCCTCATCCGAACGATCCAACTATCCCCAGAGTTTATGGCCGCCCAGAATAAAGATACCGCTCTTCCAGGATTCTTGTCAAAATGTTCAAAAATAAAAACGTTAGAAAAATTGAGAGAGCGTTGAAAAGAAACCCTAAACAAACAACATCCTTCGATTTCAAATTTAAGAAGAAATTGAAGACAAACGAAACCCTAGCGAACACTGCAAGGATACGAAAAAGGAAGATCTGGACGTATTTGGCACTGACGTAGTGAGAATCGCCTGCGGGGAGCATATGGCGGGTGTGGAAATTGTCTGAGTGAGGAAGGAAGTGGAGATGGAAGACGCGGCAGAGGGCGGCGTGTAGTTCTTGGTCGGAGGCGGAGTGTAAAAGCCGTTAAGGGTAGCCGTCGCGGCAAAAAAGTGAGCTGAGAGAGTGTGTACAGAGGCCGAGGCGTGGTTTAAATACGTCGTAGATTGTAGCCGTTAAGGGTAGCCGTTACGACGTCACAAGATGACGTAGTGAATATATGGCTGAACTGTATTAGCAGGAATATGTGAACAGTAACACATAATTTGTTAACAATAAGTATATAAATAAATATACTTAGTGAATATTAACATCTAAGTTTTTATTAAATTTCGTAAACTATATTTGTATTAAACTTCAGACCGTCACTAGCAAAAGAGAAAATAAAAATACATAAACTTTCATGAAATCGATAATAAAAAAAGTGATAAACAAAACCTTTTGATTGAAAATGGAACCACTTATATCGTAAAATGTACGGTATAAATTGAAAAATCATTAAACAAGAGTGGAAAATGCAAGATAATAAGTGTTAAGTGTGATGCATGTATGTACATTATTTAAATAAATTGTAAATCACAAATCATTCTTAGCTTAGTGGAATCAAAGAGAATAATTATACGGGATGAGTTCAAGTCTTTGTATGTCCAAATAAATTTAATTTTTCAGAACAAGTTGAACCGATTGAACCGATCGAGTCACCGGATTAATGACAAACTGACAGGTCCAACCGATTTAAAGGTGGGATGATTGCAATTTAAGTTTGGTTGGAAAACCAAACCGGCCTAGTGATCGGTCACGGTCTAACCGATCGAACCGACCGGATCGGTCCGGATTTAATAACAGTGATTCAATCTTTGATCCAACCGTCCTTATTTTTTAGATTTAAATATGTATTTTATATCTTCGTAAGGGTATTATTGTCTTTATGCCTTAAATCAAATTCCTTTAATTTCGAAAACGAGATCTGGATTCGTCAAACGACCAAAATTCATATCCTTTTAATTTTGAAAACAATATATGGATTCGTCAAACGATCAAAATTCAAATCCATTTAATTTCGAAAATGAGATCTGGATTCATCGAACGATCAAAATTCAACATACATTTACCTGTTGTAGTCAAAATTTTGCCTAATCAAACATCCAGGACACATGACATTTACCTGCTGTCTCTTTTTCAACAGTTACTTGAATTCTGCACCCCTGGCATCTCGCAAACTTCCACCTTTTCCCCTCAAAAGTGACTCCTTCCTCAATGCGCTTCAGTTTATGTTGAAGTATTTCTATTTCTTCCTCCATCTTTCCAGATCTCTTCGGGCATCAAAAATGGAAGCATAAGTAATGCTGAGGTAAAAAGTAATGCATCATTAGTAATGCTGATGTAAAAATGCCACATGTCCTAAAGCGCTATTGATAACTGTGCCTTTAAGTCTAAGGTGATGTTGGCAACGGCGCATTAAAAGAAATGTTTGTTTTGAAAATGAATTTGAAAATTGAGTAGATGGGGGAAAAGAATTTTTGATTTTGTCTCATTTGAAGAAAAAAATCCGTAACGTTGCAACGTAATGGCTACAATCTCACATTATTATGACGCTTTTTTTTAGAGTTTAGTTCTTTTTGAAATAAACAATATTTTTCACATGACTCAGTTACAACTCTATATGATTTATTGTTTGGATGAAACTATTTTGAACACGCAAATACAAGAGCAGAAATCAGAAGTATCAATCAATCTTAATAGGCGAAAGTTGAGACTTTGGTGTATGAGAAATATAGAATGGCCGAGAGAAGGTATGAGTATGGAATTAGTGTTATTGTCTTTAAAAAAATAATATATTAATCTCATGTTTTGCATTAGTTCCACATACATAACACTTCACATGATAGAAACATAAATAATATGAAAGGGAAATTTATATAATTCAGATGCAAATCTAAGTGGTCACATATGCATCAAAGTTTTCGTTAATTATCAATGCGTAATTTATTCAGAAATATTTAGAAATAAAAGCTTCTTACGTTATATAACTCAATAAGAAGAACACCGAAAGATTCAAAGCAACGTACCTTTACTTGTATAAGTGTCAACCCAAGTCTTTGAAATAAATGTCAACCCAAAGCAAAAGATATAGTGGTATAGCGGTAATAGTTTGGTCAAAAAATCAGGAGGTTAACGGTTCAAAACAATTCTCCCGAATTAATTTGTGTTGTCCTTTCCTTACCTATCATAATAAAATTTCATTTTTTTTAAAATTGCCATTCAAGGTTTGACTTTTTACTTGAAACTTTGACACTTGATATGGACATTGTACTTTAATGATAGTGAATGTAACGCCCCGAAATCCGTAACCTTTAAAACGGCGTTACATCGGCCGTGCATTCCCTAAAATCATCTTTGGAACGCACGAAGCCTATAATATAACGTTACTAAAATGAATTTAAATAAAAATAATGCATATCATCTGAAAATCTTTAAATGACTAAATAAAACTAAGTAGCGGAAACGTTACTAATAATTAACAAATATAGACTTCAGTTCTATGTTTGAATGAACAAATCTACTAACGTCCTCACTGTCATACAGATCCCCCAAGCAAGTTGATCATTCATACCTGAAATAAAGATGTGGATGGTGGTGAGTTTCACGGCTCAATAAGCAATATAGACCCAGACTAGCCGAATCATGAGTTAAAGATGGACATACAGAATAAACCAAGATTACCTTCCGGAGTACATGTCAAAGAAAATAACTCATGACACAACAGAACAGACACAATAACCAAAGATCATTTTCAGAAGTATATGTAGAAAGGGTTGCAACCGATAACACAACAGAACTGACTTCAAAAATGGCTAAACTGATAACAGGACAGAACAAACTTTTAGAAATGGCTACAAAGATAACAGAACAGACTTCAGAAATGGCTATACAGATAACAGAGCAGATTAGACTTCAAAAATGGCTACACAGATAACGGAACAGAGCAGACTTCGAAAATGGCTACAGATAACGAAACAGAACAATCTGAATTTCATAATACAGAATAGGCTCCACAGTCCATTCATATCAATCCTTTAAATAACAGTCCTTTGCCGCGCTTGACCCCGTGGTGAGTTTAGTCATTGGCCGCGCTTGACCCCGCGGTGGGCTCGGTCCTTTGTCGCGCTTAACCCCGCGGTGGGCAACAGAAATGCTGATGGACTGTGGGCCTTCGGATCGAACAAAAAGACAAGACGAGTATACTGACATGATGCAGGATTTCAAATGACAAAGCTGTAAAAGTACTCATGACTCGAAAGAGAATAATACAACAAGACATGACAATCCAAGATATGATAAAAGGAACAATCAGAACAGGTCTACATTACTTATCTCGAATCCGCATCACGTAACCTTCAATACAATTTATATCATGCCGAGATCAAGTAAGAGTCACCTAGAAATCATAAACAACATACTTGAACTATCAAACTTATTAAGACTCACTATCGAATATCAAGCTACATATTATTCCAGTCCATTTTGCCAATATCAAATCATTAACATTAGAGAATTCAGATTCAAACCTAAGCATTCACAAACAAACACAACTCCATAAATCCTATTTTGTTCAATCAATCAAATCTGCCATTTGTTCATAAAATTTCGATTTCATGTCTGAACTTGAAAACTATTTTTCTCACAAAATACTCAGAGTTAGAATACGAAACTAATATTTTCAGAAAGATTATTTTGATTACTATAATTTAGGATTTTGAATCACTCAATTCCGACATCTGAGCTTCAAGATAATAAATGTTGAAGTTTAACCGTCTAAAATTTCAGATATCAAATTCTGCAGTTTTCAGATTACAGGTCTTAACTTGTAACTCGTTTTTAACAATCTAGGAAGAACTAAAATATGCTCGGCATGTTGTTGGAAAAATCTTTTCAAGTGAAGCATAATAGGCTTTTGCAACACACAATTCGGACAACACAAACATGACTTATATATTCACTTGAAAATCGCTCAGCAAACCTGTCCAGATTTACTGGGCAGATTTCAGCACCAACTTCAAAATTAAATTACTGTCACATCCGATTGAATTAGAAAAACAATCTATACATGGTTGAAAAGCTCGTTTCGACTACTACAACATATCATCAAGAATTTATGAATTCCAGTAAGCAACATAAGTTATTGTCACTTTAAACGCAGGCAGCAGATCTGATTTTTCACCCCATAACCCAAAAACTTAAAACTTAAATCGGAATCTTACCCACTGTTTGACGATTCCCAAACCATAACCACATGATGTTGCTTCATGTAGTTGCTACCCAAAACAAGTTAATCTGATTTTTTTTTCTCTCGATTGTTACTTTGAGAAATCATAACGAAAGGCAGGCCAAAAGAAATTACAAAGAGACTCTAGGGTTTTGGCCCAATTTAATTGACAGTTTATTTTCTTAAATTCAATTCCATATTAGCTTTTATGTTTATTTCTTAGATTAAATCAGATTTTTTTGGGCTATTACATTATTCCCCCCTTTAAAACGAGTTTAGTCCTCTAATCTCGACGAATCTATTTTCTACAGAAGCATAATCAAACTTTCTTGAAACAAAAATTACGCTCGTACATTAGCTTAGAAGTACTCCACTTAACATCAATTTAATAAATCCATTGTAGCACACATCATTTTTTTTCACACCTTTATTGAGTGAAAATCTATAACTTAGCATCAAATATGTAATACACATGAATACATTGAGCAGTTTACAAATTCAAATAACAAAAAGTACGCATCGGTGCTCCGAACTACCGTTACTTTCCAATTGAAGGTTCAAACTATTGATTTTTCCAATCAAGGGAAAAATAAATAATAAATTCACAAATTTCCAAACATCAACCACCGTAGTTACACCGTGATTAAATTGCGAACTAAAGAGGTTTTATTAAAAAATGACCTGTTTTCAGTTTCAAATATTAGAAATGACCCATATAAGTTTGCACTTTCAAAAATGGCCTATTTTTAATAACACCGGTTTTTTGTGTTTTTTACAACACCGGTTCCCCAGGATCCGGTGTTATGTGCGCGTTCGAATGAGAGAACTCCACGTGTTCTCGTTTGCACATAACAACGAATCCCGGGGAATCGGTTTTGTAAAAAATATAGAAAACCGGATCCGGTATTTTGAAAAACATATAAAGTCGGATCCTGGGGATCCGGTGTTATTTAAAACAGGTCATTTTTAATAAAAAAAACTCCGAACTCAATCATGTTAACCCGATTGAAAATTACCCGACGATCTCATCATAAACACTTAATGTATCGAATCGATCTTTCTTCTTTAACACCAATAGACCTTTTTATTGGGTCGTTATTGACGGAAATTATATGATTAAATTCCAATTTAATCACGGTGTTACTACAGTGGTTGATGTTTGAAAATTTGTGAATTTATTTTTTATTTTGCCCTTGAATGCAAAAATCAATAGTTTAGACCTTCAATTGGAAAATAACAATAGTTCGGGACACCAATGCGTACTTTTCTTTAGTAAATATTAACATCTAACTTTTTATTAAATTTCGTAAACTATATTTGTATTAAACGTCAGACCGTCACTAGCAAAAGAGAAAATAAAAATACATAAACTTTCATGAAATCGATAAAAAAAATGTGATAAAAAAAAACCTTTTGGTTGAAAATGGAACCACATATCTCGTAAAATGTACGGTATTAAATTTAGTTTATTTTAGCTGAACTTAGGGTTTGTCTACTTGAACTGAAATTCAACTGAACTTAACTATAACTAAACTGAAATCAACGTAAATTATCTGAACTTGACTGAAATTAACTTAACTGAAACTTCACTTAACTGAAACTTAACTTAACATAACTTTGACATCGGCCAGAAAATATAATTTTTTTTGTTAATAATTATACTTATTGTTGAAGGGGAGCGCTCGGTTGAGAACCCTTAAAAATTCGAGAACTTGAGAACCCAAATCTCACCATTAGATCATGATGCATTTTTGAATCTGCATGTGACACATGTCCAAAAAGCAAAGTAAAAAAAGTGACTTTGACTTTGCATCTTGAAAACTGCACTTGGGACATGTATCACCACCAAATGCATCTTGGAAAATGCATTTTGAATTGTGAAGATTGGAGTTTCAAGTTCTCGAAATTTAAAGGGGTTCTCAATTGAGCGCGCTCCTGATTTATTGTTGAATATATAAGTATATTATTTATTGATGATGGTGATGGTGGTGATGATGATGATGATGATGATATGATGATTATAATGATGATGATGATGGTGATAATGATGATATGATGATGATAATGATATGATGATGATATGTTGATTATAATGATGATGATGATGATAATGATGATGATGATGATATGATGTTGATGATGAGGATGAGGATAATGATAATGATGATAATATGATGATGATAATGATGATGATATGATGATATGATGATGATGATGATGATGATGATGTTGATTAGGATGGTCATGATAATGATGATGATGTTGATGGTGGTGGTGGTGATTATATTGGTAATGTGATGATGATGAGGATGACGATGATGATTTTTATTTATTGATGTTGATGATGATGATGGAATTGATGAAAAAATCGATTTAAATCAAACTTGACTTAACTTAACTGAAATTACATTAACTTACATTAATTGAAATTAACTTACATTAACTGAACTGAACTGAACTTACATTAACTGAAACTAACTTAACGTAACCGTAAAAAATATAAGTTCAAGTGGACAGGGCCTAAGACAAAGAATTTGGCTGACAAATGATTCCATATTTTCGTAGGGAAATCTAATTTTTGGCAGTGACCTCACTCCGAGTTGTTGGACTGAAATTTATTTGTTGGACAGTAAACTTTGAGGTGAGTAAATAATATGCTTATATTTATTTTATATTATCTCTATATTAGTACGTAGGGGAGCACTCGGTTGAGAACCCTTAAAAATTCGAGAACTTGAGAACTCAAATCTCATCATTAGATCATGATGCATATTTGACATGTGACACATATCCAAAAAGCAAAGTCAAAAAAGACGTAAAAATAAGATAATATAAAATAAATATAAGCATATACTACTACTTGGGTAAAAATAAGAGAAGTAGAGAAACGATATTTTTCCCCTCGTCTTTACAAAGACGTAAAATAAGTTATGAGTATTGATATATGATAATATTACTACGTACTGATATACTTGTGGAGATGAGCTGTCGTTGCACACGCATCATTGCATTCCCGACATACACGACATGAGATGGTTCTGGCGAGGCATGGCCCGCACTCTGATATGATTCTGCCGAAGCATGGCCCGCACTCTGAGATGTTCTGGCGAGGCACATCCCACACTCTGACATGATGGTTCGAACCGGCAGTGACGACTGCCCATAGACTCTGTGCATTCACGCATACCCGCATTTGTATACGCATGTGATATAATGAGTTATTGATGTGATACGAGTATTTGAGCACATATGAAATGTATGTATATAAGAATAATGGTGTTACTTAAGTGTGTTATTTACTCCCTGAGTCATTTCGACTCACTCTATTTTTACCCAAATAATTTCAGATCGGCGAGCTGCTAGTTTGGGAGGTCGTCAACCAATTACGCGAGACGGATTCTGATTCACGTAGGGTGTCATTCAGTTGTCTTACTTTTCATTCGAACACTTGTCTTTTTATTATGTCAGTTAGTTTAATGTATTCGTAGTACTTTGAGCAGGATTTTGGATAATTGTTATTTTACTTCCGCTACGTTATTTGCTATTCAGTTATGTTTTCTTATACGAGTATATCAATTTCACTGTTGAGACTGAAATGGAAGCTTGTTTGGCTACTGATCTAAGTGTCAAGCGCCGATCTCAACCTACATTTTTGGATCTTGACACCATCACAGTTGAAAGTTGAACCTAAACCAACAAAATCAAACACAAGATCCTAAACCAACAAAATCAGCAATTATTGGGACCACGGGTGACCAGCATTTTGGCTTGGCTTGGCTTGCTGGTCCAACCAGAACCTTGTAGACATTCATGGGTTAAATTATAGAGCAATTAATAGAACATGAAGTTGGCAGTTGAAATCTGACTCCTCTACATTCATAGGTACTTTTTTTGCAACACATTACCAATGACAATCAATGTCTCACCTAAAATTGCTCATTCACATTTCACACACATCCTAATTACGAAAATAGATAAATACTAAATGAAACACTATTAAAATGAGGTTTGCTTACATTAGGAGTTCCTCTCTAATCTACTTCTTCCGAAATTCAAATATTCAAAATACACAGTTTGAAACTCAAATATCTGAAATACTCCATTTGAGTTAATTCCAGTTTCTCAGGAATCAGTAAGAGTAAAAATTACTAATGTGGCTCTGTTTGTGGCCTAGTTGGACCAATCGATATCTGACACATCTGCTTTTTTTAAATACCGACTTCTAAGAAACCGGGATTGCAAAAATGCATGATCCCGGTTCCTCATGTACCGGGATTGTAAAAAAATGCATGATCCTGGTTGCTCATGTACCGAGATTGTAAAAAATGCATGGTCTCGGTTCCCCAGGAACCGTTATTAATTCAAATGGGGTATTCCAGATATTTGAGTTTCAGGCGGTGTATTTTGGATAATTGAGTTTCGAAAGGGGTAGATTATAGAGAAACTTTTAAATTATGAGAAAGTAGAATTCACGTTAATTGAAGCCATTGAACCTATAAATATATTAACTTTCTAAGTACAGAATAGTGCTTTTTTAGAAACTAGATAAAGGATTCCGTACAAACTGTATTTTTTTTGTAAAAAAAATACAAATCAATGACAGTCCGTAATTTGGTCATCTGGACGAATGTGATTAATTCAGTATCGTATGGTTGGTTTCTCGGCGACAAATTACAGGCCACTTTAACGAACCATGTCGTATCGGTGGTTTCTTGGGAACAAATTATAAGTTACTTTGGACGAATTTTATAGTTTGCACCGAAAATTAGATTTGCACCTGATCTTTTCCTGACTGAAACTAATATAAACGTAAATAATTATAATAGTTTAAGATAACGTGATTTTTTACTTAATTTACATGTGAAATTTACATAATTATCCAAATTTGAAAATTTACTACTTTAGAGTAGACAAACTAAATGGTTTTAGTATTTTATAAGTGAGATCAGATCATTATTTACACATAAGGAATTACTATCTCTACGGAATTTCATTATTAATTTGGTAATCCAAATTCTAGTATTTCATAAGTGAAAATCAGATCATTTTACACATGGAATTATTTCTCCTACGCAATTCCATTATCAATTTGGTAATCCAAATTCCAATGAACAAATAATTCAAAGAGTTATTTATTACAACAAACTAAACTATTTTAGTATTTTAATAAGTGAAATCTGATAATACACATATGGTATTATTATTTCTTCATAGGTGCAAATCATATTTTTGGTCTAAATTTGTAAAATTCATCAAAAATGAGTTATAGTTTGTCGCCAGAAATCAAAAGTGATTGATATTCGTTGCTGAATATTCATTCATACACCGTAATTTAATCGCATCCGTAACAAAATCAAGGACCATCTTTTGATTTGTATTTTTATAAAAATATTATGTCGAATCCTCTTGCACAATTCCATTATTATTTGTTAATTTGGTCATTCAAATTTCTATTTCCAATGAACAAATAATGCAAAAGAGTTATATTTATTACCACAAATAAAATAATCAATAAAATGAAAATAAATTACAAGGATCTGGAAACGTCACTTTTATCTCTTTTAAACATCCCACATCCCACATCGCACTCAAAAAGCCTCGAACTTTCATCGCGTTTCTCACGCTTTTCGATCCAAACAACAATGGCCAAATCTCCAGAAGAAGAACATCCCATCAAGGCTGTCGGATGGGCTTCGCAAGATACCTCAGGCGTCCTGTCGCCCTTCAAGTTTTCCCGCAGGTATGAACACATCAGTGTTTGTGTCAAAGGTGGTTCCTTTTGTGTGAATCTGATGGAAATGAGTATCGATTTGTGGGTTTTATTGAATTTTTGCAGGGAGACTGGTGAGAAGGATGTGCAGTTCAAGGTTTTGTATTGTGGAGTGTGTCATAGCGATCTGCATAGCATCAAAAATGAATGGGGCAACACCTCATTTCCTATCGTTCCTGGGTATGTATTTGTATTACGTAGTATTAAATAAGCTATTCTCTCTCTTTCTCTATGTTTGAGTTGATTATGTTTTTTTAATTAGATCTGGGAATATTTTGTTGACTTGTTGTGCAGTGGACTATTTGGATAGCTTTCTGATTCTCTTTGTTTTTTAATTCTATATTTCTTTGTAATTTTTGGGGGTATTATCAATTTATTAAACAATGAATTCAAGAGAAAATTGGGCGTTGGGGATGTATGTGTGGAATTTTGTTAGTTTAATAGTGTCTCATGGAATTTCATTAGTTATGATGATAAAATAATCATGTGATGTTTAATGATGTAGCTGTGGTTGCCTACCACTGTTGCGTTATGTGTTATTTTTATGCTTGCCATTCTTGTATATCTCTGGTTAAGATGGTACATGGAAATGGGAAAAAAGTGAAACTTGATGTGTGATTAGAGTCATGAAAATTGCCAAAGTTTAGTTATTGTTGACTCTCCAAATTACGACTTTTAATTGAGCTTTTTAAAGTGGATATAAAGCCTATATGGTCTTTAGTGTTCTTGCTTCTCAAAATTGTTAAGCTGAATATAAGGTTTATGTTTATTTGTAACTGTGTTCAGGCATGAGGTCGTTGGTGTTGTGACGGAGGTTGGACCCAAGGTGGAGAAATTCAAAGTGGGCGACAGAGTAGGCGTGGGCTGCATGGTTGGATCATGCAGGTCTTGCCACAGCTGCGGCAACCACGAAGAGAATTACTGCCCAAAAATAGTCTTCACATACAATAGCATCAATTTCGACGGGACGAAAACTTATGGAGGCTACTCTGACATAATGGTTGTTGATGAGCACTTTGCTGTTCATATCCCTGAAAGCTTGCCTCTTGATGCCAGCGCTCCATTGCTCTGTGCTGGAATCACAGTCTATAGCCCCTTAAAATATTATGGCCTTGATAAGCCTGGAACGCACGTAGGTGTGGTTGGGCTTGGTGGCCTCGGCCATGCAGCTGTGAAATTTGCGAAGGCTATGGGATGTAAGGTTACTGTCATTAGTACCTCCCCTGGTAAGAAAGCCGAGGCTATCGAACGCCTTGGCGCTGATGAGTTCCTTCTCAGCAATGACAAGGCCCAAATTGGGGTAAGGAACACAACAAATTGATTATTCATGCACGTCATTTTTTTAATGTCATCAGCATATTTACAACTTCCTTTATAATGTTTGAATTCAGGCTGCCCTTGGTACTTTGGATGGTATTATCGATACTGTTTCTGCCATGCACTCTGTTATGCAACTTCTTGCGTTGCTTAAGAGCAATGGGAAGCTTGTTTTGGTCGGTCTCCCTGAGAAGCCACTCGAGGTTCATGCTTTCTCAATTGTCGGAGGTAAGAAGACTTCCATTTTCTTTTAGCACTATCTTTCGTTATGCTTGACTAGTTTTTGAACTCATGTTTTACGCCATATTGTTTACAGGAAGGAAGACCCTAGCTGGAAGTTGCATTGGTGGAATGAAGGAAACTCAGGAGATGCTCGACTTTGCAGCAAAACACAACATACTAGCTGATATCGAGCTCATTAAATTTGATTACTTGAACGAAGCTATGGCTCGTCTTGCTAAGGCGGATGTCAAGTATCGTTTTGTCATTGATGTGGCGAACTCCATTGGATCAGCATCACTCTAGGTATTGCTATTGACCTCAACTGAGATCACATTTGTTTCCATCATTTTGCAGAACAATTATGTGTTGTCCTTCTTCTTCTTCTCAGCACTAGCTGCTAGACCAATAAATTTGTATTTTGTTTAAGTATGATAAGGATTTTATAAACCACTGCCTGCCCCGTCTCATTTACTTTTTGGACCACAAGTAGCTCAAGATGTTAAATGATGCCACCTGCATTTTCTCATTATCCTTAACAAACACCATAACTTGAAGCTCACCTCACAATCAACAATCTCTGAATCAGATCATAGGGGATTTGTTATTCTATTTATAGTGCCTTCGGATGGATAATATAGTAGATCAATGGCAGAACCAATAGTTTCACTGCGGATCGATTTGCAGATGATAGGGGATTTGTTATTCTATTTATTTGAATCAGATCAACTGGAGAGAATGACGTGAAGATCACGGTGTTTGTTCTGTGGAATATGTCACTCTGATCTGCACCTTATCAAAAAATGACTGGGGACACTCTTGGCATCCATTTGTTCCTGGGTATGTGACATGCCAGCTAAATTTATCAGATCAGATTCATAACTTATATCTCTTCGAGTTGTAAAAATATAATATTCAGCAAATGAGATTCAGTGCAGCCATTTAATAAAATAGTGTAGCTTTGTGTTTTAAATAAATAGTTGTGAAAAATGTTTAGTTTTCAATTTAGGTATTATATTATTGTAATTTGTAAGAACTACGTCGTTTTCAAATGATTTTTTTTTCTGTTGGAAATTTGTCAGACATGAATCTTTTTTTTATGAGGCATCAGACATGAAATTGTTGGAGTGGTGATTGAGGTGGGATTAGCAGTTAAGGATATGAAAGTTGGGGATAAGGCCGGGGTAGGATACTACTGCGGCTCGTGTCAGACTTGTGAAGATTGCGTGAACGACGTCGAGAGCTATTTCCCTCAAATGGTTTTTACAGTTTGTGCCAAGGACAAAGATGGAACAACCACTTATGGTGGTTTTTCTGACACCATGTTGGTTGAAGTGCGTACGCTATCCGCATTCCTAATAACTTGTCGCTCGTTGGGGCTGCGCTGATGTTATGCGCTGGGATCACGGTCTATAGTCCTTTGAAGTGCTACGGACTAATAAAACCTGGGATGCACATTGGGGTGGTTGGCTTGGGTGCAGGGGCGAAGGCATGTGTAAACTTCATCGGGCCGCAGCCCGAGTAACTTTCGGTCCAAAATAAATTTTTTTTGCAGTTCTAATTCCTAACGCATTCATTAAAAATCAAAACCTGCATCAGATCTGTTCTTCGCTCGGAAGTCGGAACTTGAAACCTCAGTTAAAACATCAGAAGTCTGTTCTTTGCTCGGAGCATCGCTCGATCTGCATCCGCTTGCCCTGGCCTGGCCAAGGAGTGATTCCTCTCGGTTCTATTCTAAGGTTCGATTCTTCTTCTTCATCCACAAGCCTTGGTTGTTCAACTGATTTCAGTCTTAGATTGACTGAAATTATTCAAGCTCAAGGTACGTTCATCTTCGCATCTGTGCCGCTACAAATTGTATTCGTTATATATTTCTTTTTACTTGTTAATCACAGAGAAAATTAAAGGTTTTGTCCGTTGCTAGTGATGCTACGGATTATTTGATGTATGATCTTCGTTTTGGGTAGGGCACAGGATAGTTGTGTAGAAGAAGCGTGTTAAATAATTGGGTTTGATTTGCTTATAATCCGATTGATTGACCAAGAATGTTCCCTTTCCCTCAGTGATGCATGTTTATGCAAAAAGATCCATATTTTCCTTTTTCAATTTGAGGAAAAAAATTGTATGATCTAACATTATTTACCCATGTATTGTATTATTGTAGGTGTATTTATGGATAATAGAAAGCCTAAACGTTTGCAGAATATATTTTCGTTTTTTCAAAGTAATGTTTCTTCAAGTGCTAGTGAAAGCACGTATCATGAAGTTGAAAGTGGAACTGGCGTGAGAACTCAGGATATTTCTGAAGAATTCCTAAATAAAAAATTGATCTCTCCTACATCGATTTCACTTGAAGACCGACCAAATGAAAAAATTATGGATGAACCGGCCTTCGATATTAATTCACTTGAAAGGGATCCGAGAAAATGACAAGCAATATGGAAGTATCCTTTTAATGAACAAGATAATGTTCGGAGAGCATATGTGGTGTTAGGGGCAAATCAACCTCATTTAAACACTTATCCAAGTATTTGGGATGGAGGTCAGTATTGAAAATTTAATAGCTCTTGGTTTGAACAGTGGCATTGGCTTGAGTATTCTATTCAGAAGGATAAAGCATATTGTTTTGCTTGTTTTTTATTTGAGACCGACTCATCCAAAGGCTCATGCTTTACTAGAGACGGGTTTTCTAGTTGGAGAAATGTGAAGGATAAGAGGTCGAGTATTCTAGCTCATATTGGTGGGATTAATTCTATTCATAATTCCTCAATGCAGAAGTGGGAAAATTTGAGGAATCCGTTACGGCATATCGAGAGAGTGATAAATACTATGTCCTCAAAAGAAGTAACAGACAACTGACTACGTCTTATTACCACTATAGAGGCCGTGAAGTTGTTAGCAGAACAAGGGTGTCCTTTTAGAGGTCATGATGAATCAGTGGATTCTCTTAATCGTGGCAACTTTGATGCTGTATTGAAATATACGAAATGAATTAGTTTGGACCACCAACAAGCCATAAACAATGCTCCAAAAAATGCCAAGTATACATCATCAACTATTCATAGCAAATAGTAAATATTATTGGCAATAAGGTTAGAGCAAAGATTCGAGAGGAGGTTGGAGAGTCCAAATTTTGTATCCTAGTCGATGAAGCTCTTGATGTGGCAAATACAGAGAAGTTGGCAATCATTCTTTGTTTTGTGGATTGTAAGGGGTTGGTTAGAGAATGATTTTTCAAATTGGTGAGTGTTGTTGACACACGTTCTCAAACTTTAAAAGACGAGATATCAAGGATTCTTGCTCAATATGACATCAACGAAGAAAATATGCGTGGTCAAGGCTATGATGGTGCAAGTAATATGAGTGGTCAATTTAATGGGTTGCAAACCTTATTTCTAAAAGACTGTCCATATGCATATTATGTGCATTGCTTTGCTCACTGCTTACAGCTGACCTTGAATTATGTAGCAAAAGAAGTTCCCGATGTGTGGCAATTTTTTTCTACTTTGACGATGATTGTCAACTTTGTAGATTCTTTTGGAAAAAGACATTCAATGTTAAGTAGCTACAGGAAAGAGGAAATTCAAGACTTATTGGTTGTTGGTACACTTGAGATAGGTTCAGGTATGAATCAAACTTCTACTTTACAAAGACCCGGTGCCACACGCTGGGGCTCATATCTTCGTTCAATTTCAAGTTTGATTAAGTTATTTGGAGCTACCATGGCGACTATTGATGATTTGTATAATAATGGGGTAGATAAACAGATCACAATAGAAGCGAAAGGCATTGGTAAGACTTTAAAGAAGTTCAATTTTGTCTATTGTTTACTCTTGATGCATGAAGTCATGATGATCACCAAGTTTCTTTCTCAAGCTTTTCAAAAGAAAGAAATAGATATTTTGAATGCCATCCATTTCCTCTCGATGACAAAAAGAAAACTTCAAACCATGAGAGATGGTGGTTGGGATAGTTTGATTATGAAAATTGAAATATTTTGTTTAGAGCATGGTATTAGTATGCCGGATATGTCCGTGACGCGCGTCGTTTGACGCGTCAAACTTAATTATTTATGTCTCCTGCTATTAGCTAGTAAAGCGGCAAGCGGGGTCGAACCCTAGAGAGCTGGTGTTGGTGAAGTCGTTCTGTAAACAATAAAATTGGGGGTTTGGTGTGAGCAATTGTGGTAAAACGCAAGAGAATAAACGAAAAGTACTCAATCAGAGAAAGCATTCGGTCTAGGGTTTTCTATTGTGACTCGTTTATCATTGATTTCTAATAATCTAATTTTGTGTTCCTAAGTGTGGTCACTCCGTTTCAGGTTATAACCTAAGGTAAGGCCGTTTCAAGCACTTACACCACAATCTACTCCGTTTCAGGTTATAGACTTCTAGTTTTAGCAAACCTAATACTCCGTTTCAGGTTATATCAGGTTAACGTGCGACTACTTGTCCTAACGTTTCAGTATCAAACAAGCAGCAAAAATAAGGACTGAATTGCTCGGCTAAGTTTTACCGTTTCAAGTCTCCACTTAGCTTCGCAATTAAAACCGAGATAAATAGCACAAAAACTAGTGGAACATAAAATAGCATTAAGCAAAGAATCTCAAAACTTCGTCACAATATATTGAACCCTAAACCGAATAACGAAATTAGCTACTCATAGTCATGACAAAATAACAGAAGTATTTTTGAGTGAAAGCAGTAGAAATTCTCTTCTTCGGTTGAAAACTTGATCTCCTCTCGAGCCGTCTTCTTCTCTGCGAATTTTCGGTCTGGGAATAATGGATGCTGAAACTCATGTCGAAAACCTAATTTATGAGAAAAGGTTTCTAATTTCGTTTTGGGCCAGATTTCCAATTTCGATTTGCTGACGTCAGCCGCGGACGCTGAAGAGATTAGCGCCGCGGATCATTAAGAGATTACCATCCGCGGAAGCCACCGATAAAATGGCCTGCGTCCGCGATCCGGTCTGAGATGCATTTCTTCTTTTTCTCGTCAGTCTTGACTTTGGCTCTCGATTCGACTCCATGAACTCCATGTGATGATTTTAGCACCGAAATGCCGTCTTTGAGCGCATTTTCCTTCCAGAGCTTCCGAAACACCTGAGATGCAAACAACACTGAAAAGTAACTGTTCGCATCAAAAAAGTATCGAAATAGACGGGATTAGTTGATTCGATGAGTCGTATAAATACGACTCATCAAACCACCCCACACTTAAACTTGTTCGTCCCGAACAAGAACTAAGTCATAGAAGGAACAAAAAAAACATCACACTCGTTCTTCGATGTCTTGAATAAATGCACATGAATATGAGTTGCTAGTCTAGACTTGCTTTTCTACGCATATCTCAATCATTACTCAAATCATCATGCTCAGTCATGGAATTAAGTTGATGCATGTTACCTCAGAGCTGAAATCCAAATCAATTCGGATGTCTGGGAGATAGTCCTTTTTAAACCCATGAACTTCACTCTTGGTTCCGAACTCTCGCTATACGGTTACGCTTCATTGCTTCTTCTTGCACGTGATTGATTCGAGCTTCAAGGTGTTGAGTGTTTTTCGA
Source organism: Rhodiola kirilowii (assembly GCA_033675215.1). Lineage (NCBI taxonomy): Eukaryota > Viridiplantae > Streptophyta > Magnoliopsida > Saxifragales > Crassulaceae > Rhodiola > Rhodiola kirilowii. The sequence continues at coordinate 10,438,357 of CM066193.1, read as the reverse complement.
CCAGCTATAGTGTCATCTGATTTGGGATTTCAATGATGCTTTCACATGAGAAACGTGTGGACTATCACAATGGTGGTGGATTTGTTGCCTTGAAGTGAGGATTGTGACTTGCTCGAACCGTGGTTCCTTCTCCTTTTGACGCGAGTCAAGCCGAGGGTCGCTCGTCTATTTTCCCGGTTACTCGGATTAGAAACCTTCCTGCTCTCACTCATCCTCGTCCTTTTGGCACGAGTCAAGTCAAGGGTCGCTTGCCTATTTTCTCGGCTACTTGGACTAGAGATTGGACGATGTGTGCCACCGTCCCGCCGAACCGCAAAAGTACCGCAGTGGCGGAGCAGACTCGTAACCATGTTGCCTCGAAGTGCTAGCCTCCACGAAATCCACATAACCATATAACTTGAGTTCGGTCCTTTGAATGTTCTGTCAGGTCTCTCTAGGACGTTTCTATCAACTCCACATCCCTGTTTATCTCAGCTCAGAAGACACGTAATGGGTTAAATTCACAAGTAAGAGCATAATTCGAATTTCGCGAGAGAAATGCATTTAATCAGCTCATCTATTTCACATCAACATTCAATACTGCATATTCAAGAACGGAAGAGAGATTTCATGCTTTAATTTTTTTTAATGAAACGTGCTGACACAGTGCATATGCAAGGAAAATAAACGTGCTGACACGACTGACTGACTCCCCCACCCCACACTTTTGAACAAAGCCGTGTCCTCACGGCACGACTTAAATTCAAAGACACAAACAATGCAAGACACACAAACATATAGGAAAAGGAAGAGATTAAAGTGAACAGGTACTCCCCTCGTTTCGTCGTGTGAAGATGAAAATTCTGGTCAAACGAGTCAGTCAACGCTGGTCAAAGGTCAACCGCGGATCACGTTCATTTTAACGCCGCGGTCAACACTTAAACTTAACTCCATCCGCGGAGGATAATGTGCACGTGGTCCGCGACATGCTCTGAGTTGCACCTGTTTTCTGCATAAAAATGTTCCTCTTTCCCAGACGACAATGTGAAGACATATGACTCAAGACTCAAATAAAAAGAAAAACGAAATAAAATGAGAAAGCAAAAAATTTGTCGGGCTGCCTCCCTACGAGCGCCTTTGTTTTACGTCGTTGGCTCGACGTTACCTCTTTAGGAATCACAAGTTAGGATCCCATGGACGTGTGAGGTCAAATTTTGCCTCAGCTATTCCTTCAACCTGCCCAAAATCATTATGTGATGGTGTGTTCATGTCTGCTCTCCATCGATCAGGCGGGTTCGCCTTTACATCCTTCCGAGTTGGCGAGGATACCTTGATTATAGTTACAGGTCCATCGAGTCGTGCTCTAGTGTTTCTCCATCCTGGTTTCCATTCAAACATGCCATGTCTCGGTCGCTTCTTCATGTATGAACGGTTGGCATCTTCGTCAATTTGGAAGTTAAGTATCTTGCCGTCAAACACAAGCGACTTTAGGCATGTTCCCATGTCAATCTTCGTCTTTGTGGCAGAGAGGAGTGGTCGTCCCGGAATGAGTGATCGATGATTATTATCTCTAGCATCTCCAATCTGCAAAATATATGAGTCTACAGGAACAGCAATATCTCCAACATGGAGCGTTAGATCCTCAGGTAAACTAACAGGACGAACACGCGATGTATTTTCTAACTCTACCAATAGTTTAGGGAATTTCAATGGTCCCAATTTCAAAGAGCACGATAAAGAGTATGGCATGGCATTAATATTAGCACCCAAATCGATTAAACAGTGGTGTATGAGGGTTTTACCGACATCACGGGTGACTGTCAAGACACCTGAGTTCTTACACTTTTCAGGCGGTGCTCCTTGACTCGTAGCGAGTGAGTGCTCCCTCGTTGGCTTCTCTGGCTCATGCTTCACCTCCAACTCGCCATCTAGCTCATTCTGGTTGATCATATGCTCTTCCGGAGCTCTTACCTGTACAGAAAACGATAAAGAAGGATCAGTTTTTGAATTCATATCAGACCAGATCGCGGGTGAAGAACACTTTAAGTGTTCCATCCGCGGATCGATAAAGTCTTCTTCATCCGCGGCTACAACATGTACTTCGTCCGCGGCTAGCTGTTCCTCCGCGGGTTCTTCGAATGTTATCTCCGCGGGTTCTGTGTATGTTAGCTGTCCGCGGATGACGTTAATATGCACATTATCCGCGATCCCCTCTGAATTCGCCACCTCTTCTCTGTTTTCTACCTCTGGTTTGTCTATCATGGCCAATGTGCTGATGTTCTCTTCCGGATTAGGCACTGTCTGCGACGCTGTGGTTGTGATGGAGGTGTTGCATATGATGTCAGGCACGATCTCGGGCATTTCGGCAGCGAGCACCGGAACTGTCTCGGGCAGCTCGGTAATGAGGTCCGATTCGAGTGGCTCGGCCGGCTCTTCTTCAGGCGCCAGTGGGCCGTTTCCTTCTAAATGCCCGAGGTAATCTGAATTGAGCTTTTCTTCAGTCATCCATGGGTCCTTATCCTCTGTTGGCTCAGTGTAACTTGATCTAGGCTCCTCCTTGCTGACCATTGGCTTCATGTTGAGCATCTCATTGATCTGGTATGCAGCTTCTTTTTGAGCCGCCTCTACTATTACCCATGATTCCTCGGCTTCGGCCTGGATTTGGTGCATCGTGTCAGCCAACTGTTGGAGGCTAGCTGCCACATCATCCTCTAGCGGCTCGGCCTGATCTTGTCTTGGTCTTGACCTCTCGGCCAAATCATCTATCAAGTGCCAAAGATCGTCCATGTCTAAGTTATTCACCGAGCCTCCCGCCGCATCATTAAGCCAATTCCACTCATGTGGCATCATTCCACCGAGAAACCTTTGAAGAAGATAGAGGTTTGTGAATCCATGGTGCGGGCAGCTCGTCACAATGGAATCGAAGTACGACAAGTACTCGTCCAATGTTTCGTCCCGGGATTGCTTGAGGTTGATGATCTTCTCGCGGACTTCAAGTTGGAAGGATGGTGGGGAAAACTCCTCATAGTTCCAAGGCTCTCTACTATAATAAGAAGACATGGTGCATCACAACAAAACTAAAAAAAACAGAAAATAAAATAAATAAAAAGAACAACTTCACCGAAGCGCAGCTCCCCGGCAACGGCGCCAAAATTTGACGCGCGTCGTTTGACGCGTCAAACTTAATTATTTATGTCTCCTGCTATTAGCTAGTAAAGCGGCAAGCGGGGTCGAACCCTAGAGAGCTGGTGTTGGTGAAGTCGTTCTGTAAACAATAAAATTGGGGGTTTGGTGTGAGCAATTGTGGTAAAACGCAAGAGAATAAACGAAAAGTACTCAATCAGAGAAAGCATTCGGTCTAGGGTTTTCTATTGTGACTCGTTTATCATTGATTTCTAATAATCTAATTTTGTGTTCCTAAGTGTGGTCACTCCGTTTCAGGTTATAACCTAAGGTAAGGCCGTTTCAAGCACTTACACCACAATCTACTCCGTTTCAGGTTATAGACTTCTAGTTTTAGCAAACCTAATACTCCGTTTCAGGTTATATCAGGTTAACGTCCGACTACTTGTCCTAACGTTTAAGTATCAAACAAGCAGCAAAAATAAGGACTGAATTGCTCGGCTAAGTTTTACCGTTTCAAGTCTCCACTTAGCTTCGCAATTCAAACCGAGATAAATAGCACAAAAACTAGGGGAACATAAAATAGCATTAAGCAAAGAATCTCAAAACTTCGTCACAATATATTGAACCCTAAACCGAATAACGAAATTAGCTACTCATAGTCATGACAAAATAACAGAAGTATTTTTGAGTGAAAGCAGTAGAAATTCTCTTCTTCGGTTGAAAACTTGATCTCCTCTCGAGCCGTCTTCTTCTCTGCAAATTTTTGGTCTGGGAATAATGGCTGCTGAAACTGATGTCGAAAACCTAATTTATGAGAAAAGGTTTCTAATTTTGTTTTGGGCCAGATTTCCAATTTCGATTTGCTGATGTCAGCCGCGGACGCTGAAGAGATTAGCGCCGCGGATCATTAAGAGATTACCATCCGCGGAAGCCACCGATAAAATGGCCTGCGTCCGCGATCCGGTCTGAGATGCATTTCTTCTTTTTCTCGTCAGTCTTGACTTTGGCTCTCGATTCGACTCCATGAACTCCATGTGATGATTTTAGCACCGAAATGCCGTCTTTGAGCGCATTTTCCTTCCAGAGCTTCCGAAACGCCTGAGATGCAAACAACACTGAAAAGTAACTATTCGCATCAAAAAAGTATCGAAATAGACGGGATTAGTTGATTCGACGAGTCGTATAAATACGACTCATCAGTCCGCTCCTTACAAGAAAGGTGCGAGAGATAATGAAAGAAATATAACGAATGAACATTATTTTCGGGTCAATAAACTTTATGCTGTGATAGATCTTCAGTTGATGGAGCTTGAGAAAAGATTTCCAGAGACTTCTATGGAGCTTCTCGGTCTTATTGCTTCATTTGATCCACACAATGGTTTTCAAGCATTCAAACCTGAAGATGTGTGTAAACTTGCTTCAAAGTTTTATCCTTCTAATTTTACATCATGTGACATGGACATTTTGAAGATGGAGTGTGGATTCTTTCCGGGTGGTATTGAGTATGATTCGAGGTTTACAAATATGACTTTTATATCTGATTTATGTCGACTGCTGGTTGAGTCAGGAAAATCAATATATTTTCCTATGATATACCGACTAATTTGTCTTATATTAACTCTTTCGGTTTCTACGGCCACAGTGGAGAGAGAGCATTTTCATCGATGAAGATCATCAAAAACAATCTTCGGAATACGATGACCGATGAATTTCTTGATGATCTCATGGTTGTTTATATTGGGAGGACTTTTATTGATTGTATTAGTAATGATGATGTAATTGTGGAGTTTGAAATGAGTGGACCTCGAAGGGTCAAATTTAGCTAGTTGTATTTGTAATGTGCTTTGGCAGACATAATAAAAAGGCGTGAGGATGAGCCTCTCACTGGGTTCCAAACCTCAAAAAAAAATTGTATGATCTATTTACAGCCCTGGTAACTTTGAATTCCTGACTTCGCCCCTGCTTGGGTGGACTTGGGCATGTCGCGGTGAAGTTTGCTAAGGCCTTTGTCACAAAGGTGACTGTCATTAGCACTTCTATTAATGAGGAGGCGTTGGAATAGCTTGGGGCAGACGCATTTTTGGTCAGTCGCTTGTTAGATTACAAATTTCAATCTAATCTTAAACATAAAATCTAACACTGACATGATCTTTAGAATAATTGTTTTTACACAAAAGAGGAGATAAATAAGGAGACATATATTGATCCGTATTTACTTAGTATAATTATTTGTTTCTCCCTCCTATCCTTGAAATGAGTAATTCAAAATAAGTAGATGGATTTATTTTGTTCTCTAAAAAAGTAGAGAAGAGGACGACTTAACTTCCTATTTATACTCACATTCCATCAATGTGGGAAGTGTCTTTTCAAATGGAAAGTCACATCTCTTAAATAATATAAATAGATTAGCATTAAATATTATAAAATTATTTATATTCAGTGGGGCATAATAAATGAGCTTATATTCTCCCACTTGACCCATGTATCATAAATTTAATAATGGTAATCATAATATGCATAGCGTAAGCTATTCTATTGATAAATTGGTCAAAATATAATCAATATTAACTAAGAAATTAATAATGATCATAGCGGTAATACATAACTCATTTTACATACTCCCTTCCATGTATCGCATTATTAATCTCACACTTAATATGATTCATGATGATATATGTATCATAATGGTCAATGGCAATGTCTTTATCAAAGACAACTAATGTTTGTACTCTATTAAAAAAACAATCATGTATATACACATAATAATATCAAACATGATGTATAATAATGAAAACAAATTTCATTGAGCTCATAGTATCAATATATCAAGAACACAGTGACATAATGTTAACATATTTTAATAATACACATCCTCTCGACATGCTCATTAAATGTCTTAGGCGCCAATCCTTTAGTCAATGGGTCAGCAATCATTAATTCAGTACTGATGTGTGCAATTGATACTTTTCGTTTTCGAACGTCTTCTTTAACAGCAAGATACTTCAAATCAATATGTTTAACACCACTCGTATACTTGTCGTTCTTAGAGAAGTAGACTGCTGTTGCATTATCACAATAAGTTTTTAGCGGCTTGGAAATAGTGTCGACAATTCCAAGTCCCGAAATAAAATTCCACAGCTATGATCCATGATTTGTAGCCCTAAAACATGTGACAAATTCAGCTTCCATAGTGGATGCAGCAATGACCGACTGCTTCGCACTTTTCCAAGAGATGGCTCTTTCAGCCATAAGGAATAAATAGCCATATGTATATTTTCTTGTATCCACACATCCGGCAAAGTCTGAATCCGTGTATCCAATTACTTCAAGATGATTTGATCTCTTATAAGTGAGCATGTGATTCTTTGTTCCTTGTAAGTATCTTACCACATTCTTTGCAGCTTTCCTGTGGTCCATACCAGGATTACTTTGATGTCGAGCAAGCATCCTGACAGCGAAACTAATGTCTGGTTCGGGTACAAGTTTGAGCATACATCAAACTTCCTACAACTAATGCATAAGGAATATTTTCCATTTCTTTTCGCTCCAATTCATTCTTAAGACATTGCATTAGACTAAACTTATCTCTCTTCTGAAGTGGACCTACAGATGCAGAACATTTATCCATTTTAAATCTCTCTAAATTTTTGTTTATATATGATTTTTGAGACAACCCCAATTATAATCCTTGTGATCTGTCACTGAATATTTCTATTCCAATAACACAAGATGCATCACCCATATCTTTGATTTCACAATTCTTAGAGAGAAATTTCTTGGTTTCATGTAATAAACCAAGATCATTAGTAGCAAGCAAAATATCATCGACATAGAGAATCAAAAATATAAACTTACTCCACTAACCTTTAGGTATATACACTGATCAACAATGTTTTCCTTAAATTCGAAGGATGTTATGGTATTATTAAACTTCAAATGCCATTGTCGTGAGGCTTGTTTAAGTCCACATATCGATCTATTAAGTTTACACACCATGTGTTCCTCTCCCTTAACTATAAAGTCCTCAGTTTGGCTCATGTATACTTCTTCTGCTAAATTCCCATTTAGAAAAGCTGTTTCACATCCATTTGATGTAGCTCTTAGTCATAATGTGCTAATAATGCCATAATTATTCTAAATAAATCTTTTCGTGATACATGTGAAAATGTTTCATTGTAATCGATGCCATCCTTCTGAGCAAAACCTTTAGCAACAAGGCTGGCCTTGTATCGTTCAATATTGCCCTTTGAGTCGTATTTGGTCTTAAAGATCCATTTACACTGAACTTGTTTACAACCTTCGGGCAATTCAACAAGTTCCCATACTTCATTATGCTGTATTGATTTTAGCATCTTCCATGGCTTTGATCCATTTAGAAGATTAGGACCGTTTATGGCTTGTGAAAATGAAACTAGATCTTCATTAATTCCGATGTCAAAATCTAATTCCTGAAGATACACCACGTAATCATTAGGTATAGCAGATCTTTTTTCACTCTAAGGTCTTCCTAATGGCATTTCTTCAGGTACATTGTTTACGAGTTCAATGGTAACCTCTTCATGGAGTGGTTGCTCATTAATTTGTTGTTCAGTTAAGTGTTGATCATTATTTTGTTGTTGAGGCAAGCCACTAAACCGTTCAATTGTACGTTCCTAAAAGATTGCGTCGCCTCCTTCTTGATAATCTTCAATATTTTCTTTCTAAATTATCTTCTTGCGCATATCTTCCTTAAAAACTCTCAGTCGCCTCTAAGCTCCTCACCGACCTTTCAAATATAAATTAATAAATTCTGCTCTGCGTCAGTCTTGTTACAGGTCCTCCGTATCTTGTTGGCTCTCTGGTCTTAAACATTTTCTTGTCTGACAGCTTGAACAACTTCACATGATTTTATCAAAACACATGTCACTAAATCTAACAGTTTTAGGAATGAAAAACATGAATCAAAGAAAAAAGATGCCGACCACTTAAAAGGAGAAGAAGAAGAGAAAACAAAACAAAACTCTCTACAAATTCTAAATTCATTGCACTAACCCTTCGTTTTCTCTATATCATATGCTATGCATGAATGCTACACGTTTTTTTATTTTCTTTAACAACCACAACCTGTAAATATCCCTTTCCTTATCAGTAACAAATACAAAACTACACACGTTTTTTTTGTTTAAAGATTGTTATCCATAATTGTTCTCCTGTTATTATTTTGACTCAACAATTTTGGTCAAACAAGATTACTAGTTTCTATAGTAACTCACACTAATTTAAATGGTTAATTAACTACCATCGAAAAAAATGGTTCATTAACTACCATCGAAAACAATGGTTAACTAACTCAGTATTATTTGAAACTTATAGATATTGCAATGTACTTCTAAGACTATTTTAGAAGTTTTGAGCAATTTTTGAAATCAGCGCAATTTTTTTTATTGATGGATTTATTACAAGTCAATACAGAATCAATACAGATATTATCTAGTACACTTTCTATCAATCAAAGTCTTGAGGCGGCATACCTGCACGTACAAGATAAGGCATGTGGGCCAACAGGGACGGATCTATTTGAGGCCGGGGGTGCCACATGTCACCCCCAAGTTTTTTGGCGTCAACTGGAGAGTTGTAGCCCTTTGAGTTAGCTTTCCAACAAGCTTTGAATCAACCAATTCGGACACCGTATGAGATCTGGGCATGCAAAATACGCCGGCAAGGTCGGTTTGCTCTGTTTTGCCCGAAACTCCATATTTGGCTCAAATTCACTCAACTTTTGCTCCATTTGATTTTTGAGGCTCCGAATGAGACAAAACGTATTTTGGGACCTAATAGACCAAGAATGGTATGAAATGACATCAAAATTACTTGGAAACGAATCAAAACTACTAAGAAAAATAGAAGAAACTTAGTCAAGTATTTGACTCATCAATCCTATATTGAGTTCATTATTCCCGAATCAATAAGTTATTATTTGTTTCTTATAATTTTTTCTCCCGAGCAACAATTTTTGAGTCAATGTGTTCATTTTAATGCACATGTGCTCGGTGGCTGGTGTCATTACCTTTGCGTTCAAGAGCGATGAAGGATCTGCCTCTGAAGAATATGCTGAGTTCATTGGGATGTAACATGTTAGGCTCTCTCTGGTTTGATATATTCAGTTTTTGTATCAGTTGCATTTTGCTTCATGTTATCCTAGAGATACTTGTTTCATTTTGACAAACCAATTCTGTTAATTTTAATTTCGAAAAAAAAATATTGGGCTAAAGCCCAAGATGTTTTGGCACCAATTTTTTTAATTAGAATTTGAAGTGTATTTTTTAAGAAATTTATACAATTTTTGTAAAATGACATAGTCCTTTCAGAATTTTTTTCTTCATGATGCAATTATTTTTTTTGTCTGTCACCCCCTACCAAAATTCCTGGATCCGTCCCTGTGGGCCAAACAGAAGCAAAGGGTAGCAACAGAATGAACAGAAGTCAATAAAAGAAATTAGTGCGATCACTAGAAATTGAACCCGAGACTTGAGACATTGCAAGCTGTTGGATATTTCTATATATATCTGAATATAATAATGGAACAGCAAGCTAATTAATCTGAATAACAAACTATTGATATGTATAAACTCATGCAACAGCAAGTAATATCAATTGACAGTAGCAGTAAATAACAACAATTGAGATTAGGCAGCCTTACTAAAACAAATTGTAAACTGAACATTCACTAAACAACAACTCCGAAAATAGAACAGCAACTCGACCGAAGCATGCATTTGTGACAGTAAACGACTTGAGCATAAATTAATATACAAGCATGCAGGTTTACTGAACAAACAGAATGGAACAGAGATGCTGATTTTATAACACAGAACAAAGTCATGCAGTTTCTAAGCAAACAGAACAAGTATTGCGAGATGTTTAAAACAGATTGGACAGCAAACTAAGGGTCTGTCCATTTTGACTTATATTTGACTTAACTTAGTTGATCTTAACTGATATTAACTTATAGTGAATGATCTTAACTGATATTAACTTATAGTGAATGATCTTAACTGATATTAACTTATATTAACTTAACTGAAACTTATGTTGATCGATGAATAGTAATATTATGATGATGATGGTTATGATGATGATGAATAGTAATATTATGATCATGATGAATACAAATTTTATGATGGTGATGGTTGTGATGATGATGATGAATAGTAATATGATGATGAATAGTACTATTATGATGATGATGATGGTAGTGATGATGATGATGAATAGTAAATTTATGATGATGAATAGTAATTTTATGATGATGATGATGGGGTGATGATGGTGATGAATAGTAATTTTATGATGATGATGATGAATAGTAATTTTATGATGATGAATAGTAATATACTGATGATGGTGATGGTTGTAATGATGATGAATAGTAATTTTATGATGATGATGAATAGTAATTTTATGATGATGAATAGTAATATACTGATGATGATGATGGGGGTGATGATGGTGATGAATAGTAATTTTTTGATGATGAATAGTAATATTATGATAATGATGGTATGATGAATAGTATGATGATGATCATGAATAGTATGATGGTATGATGATGATGGTGATGGTATGATGAATAGTATGATAGTATGATGATGATGGTATGATGAATAGTATGATAATATGATGATGATGGTATGATGAATAGTATGATAATATGATGATGGTATGATGAATAGTGTGATGATGATGATGGTATGATGAATAGTGTGATGATGATGATGGTATGATGAATAGTATGATGGTATGATGATGAATAGTATGATGGTATGATGATGAATAGTATGATGGTATGATGAATAGTGTGATGATGATGGTATAATGATGATGATGGTATGATGATGAATAGTGTGATGATATGATGAATAGTATGATGATGATGGTATGATGAATAGTATGATGATGATGGTTATGGTATGATGAATAGTATGATGGTATGATGAATAGTATGATGATGATGGTATGATGAATAGTATGATGAATAATTAACTGAAACTTAACTTAAATGATCTTAACTGATATTAATTTATAGTGAATGATCTTAACTGATATTAACTTAGAGTGACTTATAAGTCGAAAATATAAGTTCAATTGGACAGGGCCTAAGTTGTTGATTCAGTCACGTCAATGAGGACGCTGTCCTTAAAGCAGTATTGTCTCCCGTAGGTGCTGGGTCTGATGACAACGAACTTCTCAGGATGAATGAATCTCAGCAAGCGCTTAACACCGCAGCCTCGCCGATCGAACTTATTGGACCTTTCACTATCACACTTATCGGAAACGAAAAAAGGAAGTCGAGATGTCTGGGTATTGTTTTCTCTGTGTTTTTGCGTATGTTTTCAGAAAAAGGGCTGATCCCTTTTTATACTGCTGAGAAGACACCATCACGAACCGTCACAATCTTTTGTTGAATTGGTAACACGCATGAACCGTCACAAGGTTTTTTAATTCAAACCAAAATTAAAATTGAGTTAATCAAAAACTGTCCATGACGTTTTTTTAATTCAAACCAAAATTAAAATTGAGTTAATAAAAAACGAACATGACATTTTTGATTCAAACCAAAATTAAAATTGAGTTAATAAAAAACTGTCCATGACGTTTTTTTAATTCAAACCAAAATTAAAATTGAGTTAATAAAAAACGAACATGACATTTTTAATTCAAACCAAATTAAAATTGAGTTAATAAAAAACGAACCGCGCCCCGCTGAGAAATTGACGGCATACATTTTTGGCAATTCAACATTCGATTTCATACCTCTCAACTCAAGATATTTTAATCTAATTTTATCATCACGATTCGAGGAGTCCTCCACGCTCAATTTTAAGTCTCAAATGTGGCGCACCACCATTTTTCTTCAAACCTTTAAACACATTTTTCCAACACAAGCAACACCACATGTTCTCAACCAACACACCACTACCTGTTGACGAAATCAGCACGATTTTTATAAGATTTTATATTGTTATAAATTCGTATTTGACCTCATTTTCCCTTGATGTGCTTTTTTGTTAATAAAATAGGTATTTAATCAATAATTTAAGCAATTAATAAAAATTCATTGAATTTTTTAAATCAACGAATCACATTGTATCTAAGTTTTTTTTGATTGTGTATCTGACTGTTGTATTTTTTGTATAGTCAAAAGAATTTATAATTTGACCGGTAAGACCGGTGTCGAACCCAAGGGAGCAATTGGATTATACGCTAGGTAAATCAAGTTTTTATCTCGCCTATTCCTTCAAATCAATTATGAGAATGATTAACAATCAAGAAACAAGTAATGAAATGGTTTCAAGAGGATTTCTATTCAATTAAAGAGAGTTTCGAGGGGTTACTCCCCTCCTCGGCAATTTCTCAATGATCACGTATGCAAGAGTTAAGCAATTCATAAGTGTTGATTGGTTTAAACCTAGCTTAAACCAAGGGAGACAAACTCTCGTTTCAATCTACGCTAGTCAAGCTATCTTAGTTAGGACCTCACTCTCTCGAGTTATTGATTCACTCTATAGCACTACTATCCTTGGAATCTCTTCCTAAGGCAATAAATGTTATAGGCATTAAATTTTAGTTAACCTCACATCCATGCATTTACTCTCATAAACACTAGATATGATCATTTTCTTCTTATCCAAATCATCACTAAGTTCTCTCGATACTTAGATCAAATTCTAAGTCTAACATGTCACTTAGGCATTTTATCAAACACGTGGTAACATGTCATAGAATAAGCACAAGAGAGAATGAAATCAACTCCATGGATTATATTTCAATGAGTATACATGATCAAAGAGTACCAAGGAGGGTAACAACACCCTCAAAATACAAGGGGACTACTCACACATCATGTAAGACAACATGGTGTGAGTAGGGTTTTTACACAACTAATGAGAAGAGAAGAGGGTTAGAAAGTAGGATGGTTAATCCTAGATGTCTCCTTTGATCTTCAATCCTCTTTGGTTGGATGGTGATGGATGCCCTTGATTTGAATTTTTTTCTGGAAATTTTCTCCCAAAGATGCCCACTCTTTGTGTCAAAAACCCTCTTTCTATTTATAGCTTCGAGTAGGGTTCCGGTACTGTAGCAGTCCCAGTCGACCGACTGGCATATGCTGGTCGCCCAGGCGGTCGACCGGCGGTGAAGAAGCAGCCATGTTGAAGTGATCTCCCAGTCGACCGGTTGGGTATCCAGTCGACCGACTCGATTGACATACTTGGAGAGCCTCCTAAAGCTTCTTCTTAGTCGACCAACTGGAGGTCCTAGTCGACCGACTCGCGGTTTGAGTGGCCTTAGCTTCTTTTCAGTTGACCGACTGGAGATCCCAGTCGATCGACTCGATGGGCGAGCTGAAGTCCTCTCCTGTTTGTTCAGCCAGTCGATCGACTGGTGCATGGGAAATTCCTAGTCGACCGACTGGAGCTCTTTTCTGCCCAAATTTTGCTCTAGTCTCTGATTTTTCCCCAAGTTTTCGTATTTGGGTTTTGACGATGAGATATCGTGTTTTGTACCTAAAACGTACGAGAAGAGATCAAATGACATCAAATTATCTCCGGAAATGAACTAAAGCTATAGTGAGAAACGGGTATTAATAAGTCGAAAACTCGACTTATCAACACTCCACACTTAAGCTTTGTTCATCCCGAACAAAGTATGCAAATATGTCAAGGGCATGTAAATGGCGAAATGCTAGTGGTGCTATGTTTTTCGTCTATTTCCCTCACTAGCTTTCTGATGGACCATAATTGTATGAATCATAAACACAGTTAAACCCACCAAATTAGACGCTTTGTCTATTTAACTTTTGCTTGTTAGTTCCGATATTTATCTACACGGTATTTTGAAGTCTAGAGAGAATACAGGCTAAGGAGGACTTTTAAAGCTGAAAATGAATTACGAGTCATTCCAGGTCACGACCAAATTCTGACTTTCAAGAACCGGACGTGGAATCACTCAAAACAAGTCCAACCGAAGGGCAACCAGAGTCAGACCGGAGCTGAAAGGACCGATGGCTTTTTGGGATGAGCTCACAAAACTCACAAACTCTCTTCTCTCCTCCACCTAGCCGGCGGCTAAGCCACTCCACCTCTCCCCTTCCTCCATGTGACCGGCGGCTTTTGGAGGGGTGACTCACCCCGATGGCTTTTGAGCTCTTCCTCCCATCTTGTGACATGTGGTGGCTTCTCATCCACATCCATCTTCCCTCCATGCCTATAAAAGGAGACCTCCTCTCCTTGTAAATGTATCTCATTCCAAACCAACATCCACAAGTCACTTGTCACTTATCTCTCTAGATTTTTGGCACAACTCTTGTAAACACTTGTTTTAATCTATAATACTCCTGTTGGTTCTTGAGTATTCTAGTTGTTCTTGAGTTTACTCCTGTTGGTTCTTGAGTATTCTCTTTACTTTACTGTCTTTCAAAAACCTTTACTTTTCCAAGTACTTAGCTATGGTATCCACCTCTATGGATATTCGTAGCTAAACCCTTTATTCGGTTGAAGGGGTGTACTTGTGTCATAAAATGTTTTAGGCCATACTCTTAGTGTCTCTATGTGTTCAAAACTTGTTCTATGTGCCACATATTAGGTTAGAACTTCCAAGGTTGAGTGGATGCTTGACAGAGCAAAACTCTTCCGTGGGGTTTGTAAACATACTCGGGTAAGTGGATGCTTGGAATGGCAAAACTTATCTGAGGAGTTTGACCTCTTCAAAACACCATTTGGTTGATCGGAAATGATTGATCAAATGGATGCACATAAGGCTAATATACCTTCGAATGGGGTATTAGTCTAAATAGAACAAGTGCTCTATGTCTTGAAATGGACTAGATAGTGTGGCAAATCGAGTGCTTGAAATGACCTTGATACACTTTTGAATACTTAGTATGATCATTAGAGGTCAATGATAAACAGACTATGATACAAGGCCCCTAAAACCGAATACTTTCCTTAACTTAAAACATCACATGCACTTTACGTTCAGTCTCAATATCAACTGCAATGTTAACTGCTTACTTCTCGCAAGACTTGCCCTTCAAGCAACCCACTTTCTGTAAGTCTTCTCTTTCAAGCAATTACTTTCAGTACTTTACTTTCTGCATTAAAATCACAACCAACCCACTTACTTTTCCGCACTAAAACCAAAACCAACCAAAAAGACACTTACTTTTCAGCACTAAAACCCCAAATCACGCTCCCTACCAGTACATTTCTCAAAGAACAACTATCCCCCTAATTCCCTTGGGTTCGACCCCTACTTACCACTCTACTATCTAATAGTAGAATCACGAGTAGCAGACTTATAAATTTATTCTTGACTTTTGCACACGACGACTGTGCATCCGTCACTTTCACAAGGTCTCAATCATCATTGCTAAACATGTTATTGAAAAGTAAATGCAAGTATATACAACCTAACTAGCTCCTTTTCGTAGGCGTTACGAATGCATTTAGCATATGCATTAAGCCTTTAAACCCCTAGGCTACCCTAGTGGACGAGTTATAGTCTCGTGAGAGTTTTCAGAAAAGGGAATACTCACAAATCCCAAATGCACATATCCCATGAGAATGAATTCAAGAGTGTTCAACCGAGGCTATGATTTCTCAAAACAAATTCCTCACCCCAGGCAAGGACTACCATCACAATATCATCAAAAGAACTTTTGAACCACTTTGAGTACCCTTGAGGTTGTGGATTCAAGGTCATCAATACTAGGGCTATCCATCGTCTCATCCAAAAGTCTACTCATTTTCAAGGCAATACATTAGAATGAAGTTTTTAGTTTGTACAAAAAATTGTCAACCACTCACCTATGCTAGCTAGGCCTAGTCCATGGTTTTGCGACATGGAACTCATTCCCAAGTTTTAGGCGCTTAAGCCGTAATCCATAAGTGAAGAGGAGTCCGACACTAGAGTTCTTTAATAAATAAGCATAAACCAAATGATAACTCTCGTGCAAGCACATGGGTCATCCAAAAGTCAATCTAACAAGCACACAATGCAAATGATGAGTCCCGCACAAATGAAGAATGGAGGAAAACATAGAGTCAATTTTTAAGTGTTTCTTATTTCTTTTTGAAATGGCCTTTGGCCGACAAATGCTTTCGAGGGGGAACTTTTCTTCCTAACCCCGGCATTTGTGTGTTTTTTTTAAAATTGGGCCTATTTTTCGCCCTCTTTTGACTCCACACTTAAAACTTGACAACATGTTCAAAAAGTGTATGAAATGTGCGGGAATCAAACATGGACAAGCCACCATGTTAGAGAACTCAAGTCACCAAGGAGCATTCAAAGGGTCTAAGTTTTTCACGAAGATGTTAAAAGGTGCTTGCTAAAACTTGATCCAAGGTATTTCAACGAAAATACTTAGAGAATTGGATAGACGAAAGATATCAATGATATTAGTTCTCAAGAATACACATTCAATGGACTAGGTTGGTTCTAAGTTCAAGATCCAATAAAAGTGATAGATAGGCTAGATGTGATTTATAGGAATTAGGATCGATAGTCACAAGCCTATGTGGTTAGACGCTCTCATGTAGGGATAATGTGCAAAAGATGCAAGTGTCCATCTAAAAATGATAAGCATGGCATGCAAACATGTGAACTATGCGCATCAAACCACTCCACACTTAATTCAAGCTTAGTCCCTAAGCGCAAAGAATGATAAAATAAAGGCAAAGGCGCATAGGAACTCCCCTCGTTTGTACAGCCGGTGATATAACTCTTGGGAGTGAGAAATAACCTTTTGGTTGCAAATGTAGACAAAGAAGGTGAATTTGGAACATGATAATGATATGTAGATGTATATCCTGTAGAGTGAACCACATAAATGGTAAACACCTTCAATATCATAGGAAATATAGCATACAACCAAAAGTAAGTCAAGAGTACGTCACTCAAAATGGCATACATAATTATACGAATCATAAACACAGTTAAACCCACTAAATTAGACTGTTTGTCTATTTAACTTTTGCTTGTTAGTTCCGATATTTATCTACAGGGTATTTTGGAGTCTAGAGAGAAAACACGCTAAGGAGGAGTTTTTAAGCTGAAAATGAAGTACGAGTCATTCCAGGTCACGACCATGCTACACTCAAAATCAGCCTTAACATCCTTCATGGAACCGAATCACTCAAATATGCTAGAACAGTCGGCGTTTGGACAAGAACGCAATGCAAAGGCACCAAGCCCGGTAAAGGCCAAACAAGGGCAATTTCAGCCGATTTGGGATTTCGACCATGTTCCAAGCAAAATTTGGCTTAGGTTCCTTCTTGAGATCATCTTAGAATGACATTTTCATTCTGAATACACTCTCCAAAATCCAAGAATCTCCGGCCAAAGCTCCGGTCAGATTCCGGTCAACCCGATGGCTACCCGATGGCTTTTGTGAAAAGATCACAAGGATCTAGAAGACTCCTCCAAGGGGAGGCTCCTCCTCACATGGGGCGGCTAGCTTGCTCTCCACTCCTCCTCCTCCATGGAAAGCTTGCCAAGTGTCTCTTCCTCCACCACATCCTCCTCCTCCCTTAGGCTATAAATACATGCCTCCACCCTTTGTAATCTTCATCCCAAAAATGTGGAGAGCTTCTCTCTCTACAAATTCCAAAATCACAAATCACTTATCTCTCTAGATTAAGAGCACAATCATGTAAGCACTTTACTTTGGAATCGAAGCTTTAGCATTTTCAACGGTTTTTGTAAGTCCTCTCTTTTTTACTTTACTGTCTTTCAAAGTACTTTACTTTCCTGTCTTTACTTTCGAAACTTTACTTTACTGTCTTTTCAATTCAGCAACTTTACTTTCCTGTCTTTACTTTCGAAAACTTTACTTTATTGTCTTTCAAAAACCTTTACTTTTCAACGCACTTAGATATAATGTCTTGTTCCATGAATAGTTGTAGCTAAACCCTTCATTCGGTTGAAGGGGTGTACTCGTATCATACAATGTTTTAGACCCTGCACCTAGTGCCTCTTTGTGTTCAACTTGTTCTAGGTGCCATATATTAGGTCAGAATTCCATTAGTTGAGTGGATGCTCGGAAGAGCAAAGCTCTGCCATAGGTTCGTGATCTTCCGTGGATAAGTGGAGGCTCGGAAGAGCACAGCTTATCTGTGGAAGTCAACCTCTTTAAAACACCATTTGGTTTATCAGGAATGATGATCAAATGGATGCACATACTAGAACAAGAGTTCTTTGTCTTGTGACGTGCAGTTTTTAGTGCATGATCAAAAACATTTATATTGACCGGTAAGTACCGGGTCGTCCAAGGAGCAATTTTAAACTTATGAGCACTATTCAATTTTGTTCCGATAAGTCTATTCTAATTGCGAGATGTTTGATTGATGGAGTTAAACTATATAAACAAATTAAACTATCTAAGGGATCTAGAGAAATATCGCTACCAAGGCAAAGGGTGTACTCTAGGGAAGTACTTCACTCATGTGTGTTTTTAGACTCCAAGAGTTCAATATCATGCAAGATAATTGTCATAGACGATTAGATTAAGGCGTGCGACTATTAAATCAAATTCAATCTCTCGATATTTTTACTCGATTTAAGGGAGAGGCACCTCGCACGTGAGTCTCAATCTCTCAATATTTTTGACTCACGTAACTCACACTTCTCGATTATCAACTCTCGTTGCAAGACTAAGTCATGTGAATTTATTACGCTCTAGCCTATCTCAAATGCGAAGGGGGGTCGCCATGTAACACCACGTAGCAAGGGTAATTTACTTGTTTTCGAGAACCTTTGGTCTCAATCTCTCGATATTTTTGACCTATGATTCCTTAATGACTCGATATGTAGATACTTTGGCGTCCACCTCTCGGCTACTTGACCAAAGAAACCATAGAAATTAATCATCTAGACATTTTCTCAAACACCTAGAATGCTTAACTCAAGTCATATACCAAAACCATTCACTTAGGCATTTCTCAAACACCTAGAGTGCATAATTTGAGTATTCAATCAAAGTAAACCACAATCACTCAAAACATGTTATTCTAACATTGATTCATTATAGATTAGGAGTATTTACACACATGAGATCCATAGGACCCTAGAATACAAAACACTACTCACAACTCATGTTCATAGACAAACACAATTGTATTGAGTACATAGATGAAAATACAAGGAAAGAATGAACCAATCTAGTGTAGATGATCTTCTTCCCCCTTTGAATCTTCAATCTTCAATGGATAATCCTCCCTTGAAGCCTTGGTCACTTCTCTCTCTAGAAACCCTCCATTTTTCGTCCAAAAACCCTAGCTCCAACTCTCTTCCAAATCAGATCTAGATCTGAAATTCAAGCAAAAAGTCTGTCTCCAGAGCTTAACCGGCCGGTTAAACACCTCAGAAAAATATGTCTTTTGAGACACATTTTCTAACCGGCCGGTTGGATGATTTTTTCATATTTTGGCCGGTTAAAAACCTCAGAAAAATCTGTCTTTTGAGACACATTTTCTAACCGGCCGGCTGGGGAAATGCACATGACCAGTTGGGGTGATTTTGGCACTTTTTCGAGGTCTTCCCGTCCGAATTTGGTCTTCGTGTAAACTACAAAGTTGTAGCTCTTTGAAATACCTTTCCAACAAGCTAAAGATCAGCCAAATCGGACACCGCATGAGATCTTTATGCCCAAAATACGCCGTAGAGGTCGGGTTGTCCCATTTTGCCCGAAACTGCACGTTTTTGCTCAAATTCACCCAACTTTTGCTCCATTTGATCTTTGAGGCTCAGAGTGAGACGAAATGCATTTTGGGACCTAATAGGCAATCAAGAGGGTCAAATGACATCAAAAGATACTCAGAACGGATCAAAACGTCTAATAAAAGTAGAGGAATATTAGTCAATAATTTGACTGATCAAAACACTCCACACTTAGAATTTGATCGTCCCGAGCAAACAATAAGAACAAGCCAAAGAGAAACAAATGTCGAAGAGTTAAGTCATTATGTTTTGTCGCACATTTGCTCTCCACATCCATTTAATGTCTCAAACTTTCATTTCTAAACAAGAAAACATGTAAATCCTAACTAGCTCCTTTTCGTAGGCGTTACGAATGCATTTAGCGTATGCAATAAGCCTTTAAACCCCTAGGCTACCCTAGTGGACGAGTTATAGTCTCGTGAGAGTTTTCAGAAACGGGAATGCTCACAAATCCCATATGCACCTATCCCATGAGAGTGAAAACAAGAGTGTTTAACAATTAAGGCATGGATTTCTCAAAACTTACTTCACATCCCAAGCTAGCATCACAATCACTATACATTTCAAGAAAGTTTTCAAACCACTTAAATTCATATGAGGGTGCACATTCAAGGAAGTCAATACTAGAGCTATCAAGTGCCTAACCTAGAAGTCTATTCATTTTTGAAGCAAGGCTTTTGAAAAATGGTTAATAGTTTTGCACAAAAAATGTCAATCGCTCACCTATGCTAGCTAAGGCTAGTCCATGGGCTCACGATATAAACTCATTTCCAAGTTTTAGAGGAGTTTGACAACAAGAGTTCCTAAAACCAAGCATAAACCAATCAATAGCTTACGTGAAATCACAAGGGTCTTCTCAAAGCTCAACTTGCTAGCACACAATGCAAATGGTGAACTCACACATATAAGAGACGGTGGAAAGGCATAATGTCAAGTTTAAGTGTATTTTATTCACATATATTTTTTTTTCTTTTCGAAATGGCCTTTGGCATACAAATGCTTTCGAGGGGGAACTTTTCTTCCTAACCCCCGGCAATTGTATATTTTTGAAACAAAACTTCTCTAGTACTCGAGAAAGTTTTTAGTCGGGGCTTTGCCCTCTTTGACCAAAAAGAAACACATTTTTTTTCTGTTGACTCCACACTTAAAACTTGACAATATGCCCAATGTGAATATGGAATGTGCGAGGAACAACCACAAACAAGGCACGAGGCAAGAGAACTAAAGTTACCTAAAAGCAACCGAGAGGTTTAAGTTTTCTTGAAGATTTCAAAGTGTGCTTGCTAAAAACTAAGTTCAAGGCATGCGCAAAAATGCTTAGATTACTAGATAGGCAAAAGATAGCAATGAATATTGATTCACAAGAATGTGCATTCATTTAAACTATTTCGGTTCTAGACTCTAAATCAAGTAAAAGTGAAATGTAAGCTAGATGTGACTTATAGAAGTTGAGAAATGATAGTCACAAGCCTTTAGTAGTATAACACTCATAAAATTGGGATAGATACATGAATGCAAGTTTCCATTCAAAATTGATAGTCACGACATGATATGAGTGAACTATGCAACTATCCACTCCACACTTAAAAGCTAGCTTAGTCCCTAAGCGCAAACAATAAAGAAAATGAGATAAGGCGCATAGGAACTCCCCTCGTTTGTAGATGTGCCCCTTGAATAATAGAGACGCCAATGTGCTAAACTTTATCATACATGATGCGAATACTTTCCTTGATGACAAGAGAGCATGCGAGGTTAAATGTAACACGTGATAGATATAGAAATAATAACCAACTCAAGTATGAGCAATATGGTATCACAAGGTCACAAAATAACATCATGGCATATATGTTTAAGAGAGTTCAAACAATGAAAGCAAATTACATCTTTCATAATATGCACATGGTGTCTAAGTCATAGCAACAAGTAGTTCCAATTCAACAAAATCATATTAAGCGCATGAACACCAAGGGGTGTCACAATCATTCATAGAGGAATCAAGGGAGGTGGTAAGCAATGTGAATTGATATTGGAGTGAGTAGGACTCACTCCACACTTAAGATCCAAGCCACACTCAAGTCATGCAAAACACTTAAATATGAAGGATGAGAATGAAAGACTTACAAACCGGGTTACCTCCCACAAGGGCCAAGTTTTTCCCGTCTTGGAAAAGACGTAGCAAAGCGCCCCATAGAATCACTCGTGAGAAGTCCTTTGCTAGGATCCCTTCTCACGGGGCCTTGGACATTTTAGATGTTAATCCACCTTCAAATCCCATTTGAATTTCTTCCCATCAAGTCTACAATGGACTTTCCTTTGGGAAGTTGACCCCTTCAAATATGAAGATCCCTTTAGAATAAAGGGGTCATGGGAGCTTTTTTCAAAGTATGTCAAGAAGCTCCAAAACTTATCTCGAGACGTCGGAATGAAGGAGTCTTCAAAATTTGTCTCGAGCTTGATGGGCACACCCTCCTTTAGTTTTTCAATTATTTCCTTGGGTGCCCAATTCTCAATCTCTCTCATTGAACTTTCGTCTCCTTGTATGCGAGGTGGCTCTTTAGTCGATTCCATATATACCTCAACAAAGTCTCTATACCCTTGAAGTTCTTGTCGCTCATTGTCCTCTTCCTCAATTCCATCATCAAAAAGAGAATCGGGTTCACTTTCAAGCTCACATGTAGTGGGAGGGAGGAGGTCTTCTTCATTTGAGAAAGATATTTCTTCTATGCATGAGTCGTCATCGTTGAAGAATTCCTCATCGGAGAGCCAAGGCGTTGATGAAATGGTGAAATCTTGTGTGTTCTCAATCGAATGATCTTGAAACGTGCTAGTAGTGGAAGGTGGTGCACTTTCATGTTCCAACTCATCCTCGGTGCAAGATTCACCATCCCACGCCTCATCAAAAGCTTGGCGCGCGGCTCTCATGAACTCATCCTCCATTTCTTGATCCACTTCTTCCCTTGAGGAATTAGAATCAAGGACTTCTTCTTCGGATATCTCTTCCTCATCATCCAAGTCCCCATTCTCAATTGCTTGTTGCGCCAATGTGCTTTCCAACACTTTTTTTTGAGTATCAAGTCCATCCATGCGATGGTTCAAGTCTTGGAAAACTTGTAGCATGTCTAGACGATCTTGGGCACCCCTTGCTTGATTAGCTTGAATCATGGCTATCATTTCAAGGATGGAAGGTCCACTGTTAGGTTGAGGATCCAAAGGATATTGAGGGTGGGAGTCATCTTCAAATGAGTATTGGCTATCATCCTCATAAGGCGAGTATGAATGTGTCGGATAGCCATGATCTTCCCAATAGGCATTTTGATGCTCCTCCTCTTGGTAGTATTCTCCATTGTATGAGACTTGTTGGTTGTATGAGTACATCCTCGCAAAACAAAAGAACAAAAGTTAGTAAGAGATATGAGTGTATAGAATGTACAAAAGAAAAAGAAAAATATTTACAAGAATAATCCAAATCTCACAAAATCTACTCTAATGCCCTAATTAATTCATTGCTCCCCGGCAACAGCGCCATTTTGACGTGCAGTTTTTAGTGCATGATCAAAAACATTTATATTGAGCGGTAAGTACCGGGTCGTCCAAGGAGCAGTTTTAAACTTATGAGCACTATTCAATTTTGTTCCGATAAGTCTATTCTAATTGCGAGAGGTTTGATTGATGGAGTTAAACTATATAAACAAATTAAACTATCTAAGGGATCTAGAGAAATATCGCTACCAAGGCAAAGGGTGTACTCTAGGGAACTACTTCACTCATATGTGTTTTTAGACTCCAAGAGTTCAATATCATGCAAGATAATTGTCATAGACGATTAGATTAAGGCGTGCGACTATTAAATCAAATTCAATCTCTCGATATTTTTACTCGATTTAAGGGAGAGGCACCTCGCACGTGAGTCTCAATCTCTCAATATTTTTGACTCACATAACTCACACTTCTCGATTATCAACTCTCGTTGCAAGACTAAGGCCCTGTCCAATTGAACTTATATTTTCGACTTATAAGTCACTCTAAGTTAATATCAATCACTATAAGTTAATATCAGTTAAGATCATTCACTATAAGTTAATATCAGTTAAGATCATTTAAGTTAAGTTTCAGTTAACTATTCATCATACCATCATACTATTCATCATACCATCATCATCACAATATTCAACATCATACTATCATACTATTCATCATACCATCATCATCATCATACCATCACACTATTCATCATACCATCATCATCATACTATTCATCATACCATCATACTATTCATCATACCATAACCATCATCATTCTATTCATCATACCATCATCATCATACTATTCATCATATCATCACACTATTCATCATCATACCATCATCATCATTATACCATCATCATCATCACACTATTCATCATACCATCATATTATTCATCATCATACCATCATACTATTCATCATCATACCATCATACTATTCATCATACCATCATCATCATCACACTATTCATCATACCATCATCATATTATCATACTATTCATCATACCATCATCATCATACTATCATACTATTCATCATACCATCACCATCATCATCATACCATTATACTATTCATGATCATCATACTATTCATCATACCATCATCATCATAATATTACTATTCATCATCATAAAATTACTATTCATCACCATCATCATCCCCATCATCATCATCAGTATATTACTATTTATCATCATCATAAAATTACTATTCAGCATCATCATCATCATTACAACCATCACCATCATCAGTATATTACTATTCATCATCGTCATAAAATTACTATTCATCACCATCATCACCCCATCATCATCATCATAAAATTACTATTCATCAGCATCATAAAATTACTATTCATCATCATCATCACTACCATCATCATCATAATAGTACTATTCATCATCATAATATTACTATTCATCATCATCATCACAACCATCACCATCATAAAATTACTATTCATCATAATCATAATATTACTATTCATCATCATCATAACCATCATCATAATATTACTATTCATCGATCAACATAAGTTTCAGTTAAGTTAATATAAGTTAATATCAGTTAAGATCATTCACTATAAGTTAATATCAGTTAAGATCATTCACTATAAGTTAATATCAGTTAAGATCAACTAAGTTAAGTCAAAATATAAGTCAAAATGGACAGACCCTCATGTGAATTTATTACGCTCTAGCCTATCTCAAATGCTAAGGGGGGTCGCCATGTAACACCACGTAGCAAGGGTAATTTACTTGTTTTCGAGAACCTTTGGTCTCAATCTCTCGATATTTTTGACCTATGATTCCTTAATGACTCGATATCTAGATACTTTGGCGTCCACCTCTCGGCTACTTGACCAAAGAAACCATAGAAATTAATCATCTAGACATTTTCTCAAACACCTAGAATGCTTAACTCAAGTCATATACCAAAACCATTCACTTAGGCATTTCTCAAACACCTAGAGTGCATAATTTGAGTATTCAATCAAAGTAAACCACAATCACTCAAAACATGTTATTCTAACATTGATTCATTATAGATTAGGAGTATTTACACACATGAGATCCATAGGACCCTAGAATACAAAACACTACTCACAACTCATGTTCATAGACAAACACAATTGTATTGAGTACATAGATGAAAATACAAGGAAAGAATAAACCAATCTAGTGTAGATGATCTTCTTCCCCCTTTGAATCTTCAATCTTCAATGGATAATCCTCCCTTGAAGCCTTGGTCACTTCTCTCTCTAGAAACCCTCCATTTTTCGTCCAAAAACCCTAGCTCCAACTCTCTTCCAAATCAGATCTAGATCTGAAATTCAAGCAACAAGTCTGTCTCCAGAGCTTAACCGGCCGGTTAAACACCTCAGAAAAATATGTCTTTTGAGACACATTTTCTAACCGGCCGGTTGGATGATTTTTGCATATTTTGGCCGGTTAAAAACCTCAGAAAAATCTGTCTTTTGAGACACATTTTCTAACCGGCCGGTTGGGGAAATGCACATGACCGGTTGGGGTGATTTTGGCACTTTTTCGAGGTCTTCCCGTCCGAATTTGGTCTTCGTGTAAACTACAAAGTTGTAGCTCTTTGAAATACCTTTCCAACAAGCTAAAGATCAGCCAAATCGGACACCGCATGAGATCTTTAATCCCAAAATACGCCGTAGAGGTCAGGTTGTCCCGTTTTGCCCGAAACTGCACGTTTTTGCTCAAATTCACCCAACTTTTGCTCCATTTGATCTTTGAGGCTCCGAGTGAGATGAAATGCATTTTGGGACCTAATAGGCAATCAAGAGGGTCAAATGACATCAAAAGATACTCAGAACGGATCAAAACGTCTAATAAAAGTTGAGGAATATTAGTCAATAATTTGACTGATCATCTTGCAAAAGACTAGACGGTGTGGCAAGTCATGTGCTAGGAATAGCCTTGATTCACTTTTAAACACTTAGTATGATCATTAGAGGTCAATGATAAACAGAAGATGATACAAGGCCCCTAAAACCGAATCTTTCCTTTAATTGTAATGTCACTGTTCATTTACTTTTAGTTTTCAAAGCACACTCAAACCCAACCCCAATCGCACTTTAATTTATGTGTAAGCTTCATTAAATAACAACTAATCCACACTGACTCTCTTGGGTTCGACCCCTACTTACCACTTGCTACCCAGTAGTGAAGTCGCGAGTAGCGGATTATAAATTTATTTGTACATTTGCTCTGACGACAAGCATCTGTCAAATTGGCGCCGTTGCCGGGGAGTTGTGAAATTGGAATAGTTGTTCTTTTTATTTTTGTTTTTTGTTCTTGCAATCCACCATGTCGTTGTACTATGGAAACGAGCCTTGGAATGATGACGAATTTTCCCCACCACCCTTCGAACTTGAAGTCCGCGAGAAGATCAACAACATAGAGCAATCCTGGGACGAAACTTTGGACGAGTACTTATGGTACTTCGATTCCCTTGTAACGAGCTGCCCGCACCATGGATTCACCAACCACGATCTTCTTCAAAGGTTTCTCAACGGGATGATGCCATATAAGTGGAATTGGCTTAATGACGCAGTAGGAGGCTCGGTAAATAACTTAAACATGGATGATCTTTGGAAATTGATAAACGATTTGGCCGCAAGGTCAAGACCAAGAGAAGATCAGGCTGAGCCACTCGAGGACGTTACAACGGAGCTGGCATCTAGAAACTAGCGGTTGGCCAACATGGTACACCAAATCCAGGTCGAAAGCAATGAATTATGGGTGGCTCAAAAAGAAGCATCAAACCATCTCCGGGACCTCATTAACAAGCTGCCCAAAACAGACCCGGACCTCAGTATGATTGCCCCCGGAGACCATATGAATGACGAGGATGAGGACCCATGGTTGCCTGAAGAAGAGCTCCATTCAGATTATCCCTGGGAGTTAGAATAAGAACTGCCCAAATCAGGCCCGGTCCTTATCACCAATCCATCCGAGGAAATCACAATCCTAACTGCCAAGCCAACAGAAGTCCCAAACCTCACTGCCGAAGCGGCCGAAGAAATCAAGACAGGCCCGGTCCTTGCGCTCGGAGCACCCAAGGAAGTCCCGGACCTCATTGCCGAACTGTCCGAGAAAGACCTGGTCCTCACTGTTGGAGCACCTGAAACAGACCCAGTCCTCATGGTTGAAGTGCCTCAACTTAACCCTTCATGTTTTATGCCGATCATAGCCACCGAAGATCATATAATCAATAATGATGAGGTGCAAGGGGAGTTAGAGGAGGAGCATGAGCCAAAAAAGCCGACAAAGGAACTCTCACTCGTCACAAGCAAAGGAAAACCGCCTGAAAACTCACTCATTCCAAGACAACCATCCATCACTACCACAATAAAGAGGATTGGCAGAGGCGCATGCTTAATGTCGCCTACATTTAATGGCACAAAACCAAACTTCCAAACTCGTAAAGGTGCCAACTATTCAAACATGAAGAAGCGGCAAAGACATGGGCCGAAGGAATGGAAACCCGGAAGAATTAACAAACAAGCACGACTCATTGGACCAGCAGCTATGGTCAATAAAGCCTCACCCTCTCAAATCAAAAGAGCTACCGAGAAGAAGTTCGACCTCAAGCACCCATGGGATCCCTACTTATGATCCAAAAATGAGGTATCGTCGAGCTAACGACGTTAAACAAATGCACTGATCGGGAGGTAACCCGACACCTATCTTACTTTCTGTCTTTTATTTTCTGTCATTTAGTTTTTTCCGTAAGTCGCTCTCACCCACTTGGTGCATAGAAGAAATGACTATTCAGGAATCGGACTTGGGTGCAACATTAAGCCAGCCAGGCCTACGCCAAGAGTTCAAGGCCCCAGCCGAACTCCGTCGATTATCCAGCCTCATGCCATGTCGTTCACTCGACACTTTAAAGGGAGTTCTGTTCTTCCCTTTTCCTTAATATCATTTCCTTCTCATATAATATCTGCTTGCATGGCTTTTGAACTAAGTGGTGCTGAAAGGCACGCCTTCGTTCAAAAGTGTGGGGTGAGAACCACCTATGTACATAACATGTTTTTCTTTTCTTTTAAAATTATCTTTTTGAAAATATGAACTTAAGAATGTGAAAAAGATAGATCATAATTCATGCATTAACCTTGTGAAAATTCAACTGTCTAAAAACTTAGAATGTAACTTCTCATTTGTCCTTTTGTGCTGAGATAAACAGGGGATGTGGAGTTGACATAAACTGCCCTAGAAAGGCTTGGCAAGCAATCAAAGGATCGAATCTAACTATATGGTTTTCGAAGTCAGTGGAGGCTGCACTTCGGGTTCCAGTGAAGATTGAAGTCATCTCCGCCATGCAGTGTTTATGCAAAAAGAAAAAAGGCGAGGACGGGAATCAGACCGTCCTATCTCTAGTCAAAGTAGCCGAGAAAATAGATGAGCGACCCTCATCTTGACCCGCGCGAAACGGCAAGGATGAGAGGAGCGGGGAGGTATTTTCATATGCTCGCGGGCGACGATTGGACCTCCCAAAAAAGGCTTGAGAAAATGGACTAGCAAGCCACAAAAAGGCAAAGAGCTCAAAGAGCAAATCAAGAGGCCAAAGGCCCAAAATTGTGAAGGTTTTAACCAAACAAAAGTGAAGAACTCAAAGAGTCAAATCAATGGCCAAAGGCCGATTCACTACAAAAGCTGTCCCTCGCCAAAAAGAAATCAAAAGGCTCAACTCAGTGAAACCCGAACCGAATCACGTGCTAGAAAAAGCTACAAGGAAACCAAATAGTGTGAGAGGGTCCCGAGAATGCAGTCCAAGAGCCTGAAAAGGGCTATCTCCTGAAACATCCAAAATAATTTGCATCTCAGCACGAAGGTACACGTATCAAGTTTCTTCTAAGTATTTACACAGTTTAATTTGGTAATAAGTAAGTAATGCTTGAATTAAGATAAATCTAGTCCCACAGTCTCACTTTCATATTTAAAAGTTTTTACTTGATTGTGTGCCGCCCTTTAATAGTATTGTTCGGGACGAACAACTAAAAGTGTGGGGTGATCTGATGGACCATAATTATACGAATCATAAACACCGTTAAACCCACTAAATTAGACTGTTTGTCTATTTAACTTTTGCTTGTTAGTTCCGATATTTATCTACAGGGTATTTTGGAGTCTAGAGAGAAAACACGCTAAGGAGGAGTTTTTAAGCTGAAAATGAAGTACGAGTCATTCCAGGTCACGACCATGCTACACTCAAAATCAGCCTTAACATCCTTCATGGAACCGACTTGGAATCACTCAAATATGCTAGAACAGTCGGCGTTTGGACAAGAACGCAATGCAAAGGCACCAAGCCCGGTAAAGGCCAAACAAGGGCAATTTCAGTCGATTTGGGATTTCGACCATGTTCCAAGCAAAATTTGGCTTAGGTTCCTTCTTGAGATCATCTTAGAATAACATTTTCATTCTGAATGCACTCTCCAAAATCCAAGAATCTCCGGCCAAAGCTCCGGTCAGATTCCGGTCAACCCGATGGCTTTTGTGAAAAGATCACAAGGATCTAGAAGACTCCTCCAAGGGGAGGCTCCTCCTCACATGGGCGGCTAAAGGAGGGATGCTCCTCCTCACATGGGGCGGCTAGCTTGCTCTCCACTCCTCCTCCTCCATGGAAAGCTTGCCAAGTGTCTCTTCCTCCACCACATCCTCCTCCTCCCTTAGGCTATAAATACATGCCTCCACCCTTTGTAATCTTCATCCCAAAAATGTGGAGAGCTTCTCTCTACAAATTCCAAAATCACAAATCACTTATCTCTCTAGATTAAGAGCACAATCATGTAAGCACTTTACTTTGGAATCGAAGCTTTAGCATTTTCAACGGTTTTTGTAAGTCCTCTCTTTTTTACTTTACTGTCTTTCAAAGTACTTTACTTTCCTGTCTTTACTTTCGAAACTTTACTTTACTGTCTTTTCAATTCAGCAACTTTACTTTCCTGTCTTTACTTTCGAAAACTTTACTTTATTGTCTTTCAAAAACCTTTACTTTTCAACGCACTTAGATATAATGTCCTGTTCCATGAATAGTTGTAGCTAAACCCTTCATTCGGTTGAAGGGGTGTACTCGTATCATATAATGTTTTAGACCCTGCACCTAGTGCCTCTTTATGTTCAACTTGTTCTAGGTGCCATATATTAGGTCAGAATTCCATTGGTTGAGTGGATGCTCGGAAGAGCAAAGCTCTGCCATGGGTTCGTGATCTTCCGTGGATAAGTGGAGGCTCGGAAGAGCACAGCTTATCTGTGGAAGTCAACCTCTTTAAAACACCATTTGGTTTATCAGGAATGATGATCAAATGGATGCACATACTAGAACAAGAGTTCTTTGTCTTGCAAAAGACTTGACGGTGTGGCAAGTCATGTGCTAGGAATAGCCTTGATTCACTTTTGAACACTTAGTATGATCATTAGAGGTCAATGATAACCAGAAGATGATACAAGGCCCCTAAAACCGAATCTTTCCTTTAATTGTAATATCACTGTTCCTTTACTTTTAGTTTTCAAAGCACACTCAAACCCAACCCCAATCGCACTTTAATTTATGTGTAAGCTTCATTAAAGAACAACTAATCCACACTGACTCTCTTGGGTTCGACCCCTACTTACCACTTGCTACCCATTAGTGAAGTCGCGAGTAGCGGATTATAAATTTATTTGTACATTTGCTCTGACGACAAGCATCTGTCAGCTGGCTCCTCAGTGTATGGCTCCATGATGGGAGGCTCCTCGGGAATGGGAGCTGCGGGCTCGGTGGCGGTGGGAGGAGAGGCTATGGGAGAGGAAGGAGTGGAAGGGATAAGGTTGGTCATGCAGTAAAGTGGGTTCTCCCTCTTGAACACCCTCCTCCTATACGCGGCATTATCCACAAGCTCTTTCTGATGAGGCTTCCTATCGACATCCCAAGTCTTCCCATCCTTTTTGAGGATATGCATATGCTTCATGGTGCCCATATCAAGTGTGCTCTTGGACGGCTTGGGACATCCCTCATGGCCAAAAGTGAAATTACACCTCAAGGAAATCAATGTGATCAAAGAGCCACCTCCTAAGGCACAATTCCACATCCCCTCCTTAACAATGTTCTGAAATTGGATGGCAAGGACATCGAGCAAATAAATGACCTCCCCGTGATCAATAGCTAGCATGAGGTCCATATCGGGGAGGGTAAACGACCTAGCCTTCGCCATCCGGGTATTTATCCCAATGGCAATGAGGTGGTGCATAATCTTCCACACCAGGTCGGTGATCGCCGAAGAATTGTAAGAAGATATGAACCACTCATTCCTCCCCGAAATCTGCTTCCATAATCTGCTCTGTTCATGATCGGTGAATTTTCGGACTATAGCATCATGAGGAGGGAATCCTAGCCATTCCCGGATCACACTCTCCTTAATCTCAAAGTTCCTACCCCCCCCCCCAAACAAATTTCCAATAGAACTCTCGTCCCTCCTCCCCTTCCTCTCTAATCCATTCAAAAGAGCATATAAACTCCTCTACTACCCTCTGGTAGGATCCGGGATCATCCACAAATAAGAAATTCAAACCACAATGAGTGAGGCGCGAATATACCTCATCGGTGACCGCACTATCAATGCCCCTGAGGAGTCCCATGTCGGGGTAGAGGGTAGGAATGGCCGTCTTCCCCTTCTTCGTAATCATAGCATGATGGGCCCGGTGCGTCTCATCTCTGAGCTCTAGAGGCACCGAGAAGAGGTAAGGGGTTGGGAAGGGCAAGGGTCCCTCAAATGGTCCTTCATTTGACACAACAGGGACGATAGCACTAGAGGGGGGTGCTGCAGCAAAGGGCGAGGGTTCTCTAGGTAAAGGAGGTGATGGCGCTCTAGGGGTAGGAGGCACGGGAGCTCTCCTCTTCTTCGCCGGTTTCCTGGGTTATTGGCTTTTCTTCTTTGGAGGAGGTATGGGAGAAGCCGGTGGAGCGTCTAAATCCTCATCAGAGGCTGGGCTATCATCTGCCAACGAATCCCTTAGTAATTTCCGCTTCCTCGTCACAAGTGGCCTATCTTCCTCATCACTATCGTGTTGCTCAATGACGCTATCATCTCTCGAGGGCTCTTGGGAAACCTCCTTGCCCTTCGATTTGGAAATTGACGAGGAACCGGCACAAGGCATGATCGAACAAGGAATTGGAACACTGAAGATTGAACTGAGCTTATACCCCTGAGATTTCAATCTAGTCGGTCGACTGGGGCTGTAAGGAAATTCCAGTCGGTTGACTGGGATGCGATTTAGGTCAAAAGTGGGGGGGTTTTCAAAATCGGGCTTGGCGAGTGAAATCAAGGGCTGGGGTATGTAGGCGGGGTGAATTCGAGCAGGACGGGAGGTCGGACGGGTGCAGGCAACGTCGGACGGAGGAGATCGGCTCGATTGAGCTTTTCTGATCGAAATCGGGTTTGTGGGCGGCTTGGCTTCGGAAGATGTTCGGATGGAATGGATGTCGACCGCGAGGCGAGGCTGTTGTGGTGGGATGAAGGTGAGGACGAGGCCTAGGTGGTCGGACGGATGGTTGAAGTTGGGCGAAGGGCGGACGGGAGATGCAGTCGGTCGAGTGGAGAGAAAGGTTGGAATGAAAATGAATTTGAAAAAGGAAGGACGGATTGACATAAGGGGATTCCAGTCGATCGACTGGAATGGGAGAAATTTTAGGCCCTGCTGAATGTCCATCGAATCGGTCGACTGAGGCTCTAGTCGGTCGACTTGCCTGGCTCCTATTTTCATTCTTCCCGAACATCAACCGAGTCGACCGACTGGGAATTTGGCTTCCTTCCAGTCGATCGACTGGGAGCAGATTTTGTCCTTTGTTTGAACTCCCAACTCCACACTTAGAATTTCACTCCGCGTCACGAATAAATGCCATACAATATCCATACAAATTCAATTCAAACCAAAGGCATGCTTCACTAAGAAATCCCTAGCATAAACATATTTCGCAACTAAACGCAAGCTAGGATCATACACTCCACACTTAAGACATCACCATCACCTAGATAATACATGCAAGCACAATTTCACACCAAGCACACCTAATCATGCATTTTAGACCATCCTAGCACCATGCTCTCATTCAAAGTGCAATGTACACATGCCAAACATGTATGAAATTAATTGAGCAAAGATGGACAACTCACAACCGGGTAACCTCCCGTTAGGGCCTAATTTAACGTCTTGGCAAAGACCGAGCCGAATCTTTTCTCAAGAAACACACTTGAGGAGTCCTTTGCTAGGATCCCTCCTCAAGCGGATTTGTAGCCTTTTCATGGGTTGGTCAAAGAGTATTTTTCATGACTTTCATCTCTAGTTTCCCCGTAGTAGTGTTTGAGCCTTTGTCCATTCGTAATGAAAAATGTCCCATCCTCGTTGTAGAGTTTTACGAGCCCATCTTTATAGGGTTTGTGCACAACGAATGGACCACTCCATCGACTTTTTAGCTTGCCCGGGAAAAGTTTGAGTATAGAGTTGAATAGCAGCACCTTATCTCCTTCCTTGAACTCACGACAAAAGATTTTCTTGTCATGCCATTTCTTTGTCATTTCCTTGTAAATTCTAGCACTTTCATATGCCTCATTCCTTATTTCTTCTAGCTCGTGAAGTTGAAGGACTCTATTTCCTTCCGCCATTTGTAAGTCCATGTTCAAGAATTCGATTGCCCACATTGCCTTATATTCCAATTCAACCGGCAAATGACATGATTTCCCATATATGAGGCGATAAGGAGACATCCCAATGGGGTTTTGTAAGAGGTTCGGTAGGCCCACAATGCATCATCTAGCTTCGATGACCAATCCTTCCTTGAGCTTCCCACCGTCTTCTCTAGGATAGCCTTGATTTCCCGATTCGAGATCTCCACTTGCCCACTTGTTTGTGGGTGATACGGCGTAGCTACCTTGTGACTTACCCCATACTTGCGAAGTAAGGCTTCAAAATGTTTTTCCTTGAAGTGTGAACCGCCATCACTAATGACGGTTCTTGGAACTCCGAACCTTGGGAAAATGATCTTCTTGAAGAGCTTGGTGACAACGTTGGCATCGCAAGTAGGGGAGGCAATAGCCTCTACCCATTTAGAAACATAGTCGACCACGACCAATATATATTGATTTCCATACGAAGACGGGAAAGGACCCATGTAGTCTATACCCCAAACATCAAATATCTCCATCGGTAGGATGCTTTGTTGGGGCATTTCATGCCTCTCAGAAATATTTCCCGATCTTTGGCATTGGTCACAAGCCTTGACGAAATTATAAGCATCTCTAAAGAGGGTAGGCCAATAGAATCCACTTTGCAGGACTTTTGATGCCGTTTTTGCTCCACTACCATGTCCTCCATATTGGGAAGAGTGGCAATGGTATAGGATATTCCTCATTTCCTCTTCGGCGACACAAGTCCTATACAACCCGTCCGCGCATAGCCTATACAAGAAGGGCTCATCCCAATAATACCTCTTCGTCTCGGATAAGAATTTCCTCTTTTGATAATGATTCATGTCGTGGGGTATGATCCCACATACCACGAAATTAACCATATCCGCATACCAAGGGAGGGCTTCTGCTTCCACTCTCATAAGTTGCTCTCCAACGAAAGAGTCGTCCACAAGGGTGGTGTCTTCCTTAAGCTCCTCATTTCCCTCAAGCCTAGATAAATGATCGGCGACTAGATTCTCCACTCCCTTTTTATCTTTGATCTCAATGTCAAATTCTTGGAGCAAAAGGATCCATCTTAATAACCTTGGCTTGAAATCTTTCTTTGACAAGAGATATTTTATTGCCGCATGATCGGTGAATACTATTGTCTTTGACCCTACAAGATATGGATGAAACTTGTCGAATGCATACACTATGGCAAGGAGTTCTTTTTCGGTTGTAGAATAATGCGTTTGAGCTCCATTTAGGACCTTGCTAGTGTAGTGAATAGCATGAAGTTTCTTGTCCACCCTTTGTCCGAGAACCGCTCCAATAGCATAAACACTTGCATTGCACATGAGCTCAAAGGGCAAATCCCAATTTGGAGGTTGAATAATAGGAGCCGAGACCAATGCTTTCTTCAACTTCTCAAAGGCCATTAAGCAATCTTCATCAAAATGGAATTTGGTGTCATTGCATAATAGATTTGTCAACGGACTTGCAATTTTGGAGGAGTCCTTAATGAATCTTCTATAGAAACCGGCATGGCAAAGGAAACTCCTTATCCCTTTAACATCCTTTGGAGGTGGCAATTTCTCGATAACTTCCACTTTAGCCTTATCCACCTCAATACCTCTCCTTGACACCAAGTGTCCAAGCACTATGCCCTCCTACACCATAAAATGACATTTTTTCCAATTTAGTACGAGATTTGTCTCAATACACCTTTTCAAAACTTTTGCCAAGTTGGCCAAGCAATCATCAAATGAAGAACCATAAATAGAAAAATCATCCATAAATACTTCCATAATTTCCTCAATAAATTCTGAAAATATAGCCATCATGCATCTTTGAAATGTGCCCGGTGCATTACAAAGTCCAAAGGGCATTCGCCGATAAGCAAATGTTCCATAGGGACATGTGAAAGTGGTTTTTTCTTGATCTCGTGGATGAATAGGGATTTGGAAAAATCCACTATATCCATCAAGATAGAAAAAGTAATCATGCTTGGCTAATCTCTCTAACATTTGATAATGAATGGAAGTGGGAAGTGATCTTTCTTAGTGGCCTTATTAAGTTTTCGAAAATCAATGCACATACGCCAACCGGTGACGGTTCTAGTGGGAATCAATTCATTTTTATCATTTTTTACAACCATCATGCCTCCCTTTTTGGGCACCACATGTATGGGACTCACCCAATTAGAATCCGCAATAGGGAAAATAATTCCCGCATCAAGCATTTTCAAGATTTCCTTCTTAACCAATTCACCAACAATGGGATTAAGTCTCCTAGCATGTTCCCTAGATGGCAAGCTATCATCTTCCAAATTAATTCTATGCATGCACAAACTAGGACTTATCGCCTTCAAATCATCAATAGAATATCCAATGGCACCTTTGTGCTCTCTAATCACATCAAGCAATCTCAAAGTTTCATTCTCATCCAAGGAGGCATTCACAATAATGGGCAAAGTAGAGTTTGGGCCTAGAAACTCATACCTTAGGCTTGTTGGTAGAGCTTTTAGCTCTACCGAACAAGACTCCTTACCTTTGTCGCTTTGAGTTTTCCCTTTGCCCCCATCATCCAAGATAGCCCAACAATTAACATGCTCGGGTAGCTCATTATCAAGATCAATAACATGTGTAGGCAATTTAGGAATATCAAGCAATTCAAGCCATCAACAAAGTCAATATAATTGCAACTCATGGTGGAACTAGGACCTTTTTGTGCTTTATCTAAATTAAACTCAATTTCCTCATCACCTACTCTCATTGTGATTGAACCCTTTTTGTGTCAAATATAGCCCCGGCCGTATAGAGGAAAGGTCTCCCTAATAGAATAGGGATCTCCGTGTCCTCTTCCATTTCTAGCATAACAAAGTCTCCGGGAATGTGAAAGTTCCCTACTTTGACCGGGTCATCCTTAAGAACCCCCTAGGATATCTTGAGGAGCGGTCCGCGAGCCTCAAGGTCATTTGTGTGGGCATGGGTTCACCAATGTTCAATTTCTTGCATAATGAGTAGGGCATCAAAGATATGCTAGCTCCTAAGTCACACATGGCACACTCTATTTTAACTCCATCAATATAGCATGAGATAGAAAAACTACCGGGGTCTCCTAGCTTTGGTGGCATGTTAGGATGAAAGATGGCGCTACACTCTTCATTGAGGGATATCGAATCAACCTCTTCAATTGTCCTCCTGCAAGTAACAATGTCTTTTAGAAAACGAGCATACGATGGAGCTTGAGTAATTACCTCGGTGAAAGGCAACGTCACATATAGTTTCCTCATCATATCGACAAACTTGGAGAACTGCTTGTCGTTTCTTTTCTTCTTAAGCCTTTGTGGGAAGGGGATATGAGGTGTGTATGGCTTAAGCTCATCTTTCTCCTTTTCCACTGCTTTTTCCTTTTGGGTTTGAGGGTTAGGGACCTCTTCATATAACTCTTCAATTTCGGCACTAGCTTGGCCTCCAAGATCAAAAGAAACTTTTTTCTTCCTTGGTTGCTCACCCTCTAGCTCTTTACCACTTCTTAGCGTGACCGCATTAATTTGCTTCCTTTGCCCTTGCTCGGGTCGAGCCATCAATTTTCCTTGAGCCCTTGTAGACGATTCGGCTTGTTGAGCTATTTGGTTCTCAAGCATCTTGTTGTGAGTTTCTAACCTTTGATTGCATTGCTTAACCTCTTTCAATTCTTGCCTCATCTCTTCTTGGTTTGCTAAGAGTTTTACAAGCATTGCCTCAACACCGGAGGGTTCACTCAAGATTTGTGGAGGAGGATCAACTTGTAGGTAGGGTCTTTGGGTTTGAGCTTGGTATTGTTGCCCTTGGTTTTGGTTCCTTTGAAGCAAAGTCGGTCCTTGGCTTTGATAATTGCTCCTAGGTTGGAATTGATTCCTTGGTTGGAAAGCTTGATTATTTAGAGTAGGCTTAGGACCAAACCCGGGAGGTGTAGTGCCAAAGTCGGGACGAGTGGGATTTGTAGTTTTGTAAGAGAAATTAGGGTGATTCCTCCATCCCGAGGAAAACCTTGGCGTAGTATGGTTAGCTTGAGAATTTTGGCCTTGAGTGGCGCTAGTGTCATACTCTCTACCTTGGTTTCCACCAACAAAGTTTGCTTCCTCATACCCATATCTATTACCATCCCTTTGAACCAAGGGGCAAGAGTCGGTTTCATGCTCATAAACCTCACAAATGTCACACCCTTGACTCGTTGAGCGATCTTTCTCCGGGTGTTTCAACTTAAACACTTCATCCGAGAGGTTCTCAAAATCTTTCCTTAAGGCCTCGTAGTCACTTGTGCTCATGGCTTTTACCTCATGCCTTTCTCCTTTCCTCCTCGGGTTTCCTCTTTCACTTCCCCACATGAAATAGTTCTTTGTGATCTTCTCGATTACCGCATATCCTTCGGGAAGTTCAAGCTCCATGATAGCTCCTCCCGCGGCGGTATCAAGTGCAAGCCGCGAGGCACCATCAACACCATGATAGAAGGTATGGAAAACGAGGAGGTCGTCCAAGTTGTGATGTGGGCAAAGCCTTTGATACTCTTTATACCTCTCCCAAGCTTCATAAAGTGTTTCCCCGTCCATTTGTGAAAAGTTTGTAATTTGATTTCTATAATATGCCGTCTTGG
Organism: Rhodiola kirilowii; assembly: GCA_033675215.1. NCBI lineage: Eukaryota > Viridiplantae > Streptophyta > Magnoliopsida > Saxifragales > Crassulaceae > Rhodiola > Rhodiola kirilowii. The sequence goes on along the minus strand of CM066193.1, from coordinate 10,399,657 downwards.
AAGGAGGAAAGTACTTGTTAAGAAACGCAACGGTGAGCTCCTCCCACGTGGTGAAACTATCCGGAGTTTGGCTCCTTAACCAATCTCTTGCTCTTCTCGTGAGGGAGAAAGGGAATAATCTTAAAAGCTTTGCATCTTTGGAGAACCCATTAATCTTGAACGTGGCACAAACTTCAAGGAATGTGGTCAAATGAGAGTTCGGATCCTCATGGTCTCTTCCCGAGAATTGGTTTGATTGAACCATTTGGATGGTTGAGGTCTTCAAGTCGAAGTCTCGGTTATCCACCGCCGGGACAAGGATAGGAGAACGGTATCCATAGGCATTGGGAGCAGCATAGTCTTTGAGAACCCTTCTAGCTTGAGGGCCTTGTGGTAGTCGAGCGGGAGGTGGAGGGGGAGGGGGAAGTCCATCTCTATCTCCCATGGTTTGATGAATGATTGCTTGAGCATTCGAGGTGGTTCCTTTATCTTTGGTTGTTTTACTCCTTGTAGGGTAAGGGTTAACAAATTCTCCTATCGGTTGCCTCAAGTCTCTATCCACAATTTGGGTAAGTTTCTTTGTCTTTGGTGGCATAAAAGAGATGCACCTACAAGGGGAAAGCAAACAAGATAAGTAAGAATAGTGGAATAAGCTCAAGAATCACGAGTAACAAAGAAAATAAAGAAAAACATGAAATAGTCGGAGAACTAAATGATTTTTCCTAGGGACAATCATTTTGACAGTTGTATTTTTCGTATAGTCAAAAGAATTTATAATTTGACCGATAAGACCGGTGTCGAACCCAAGGGAGCAATTGGATTATACGCTAGGTAAATCAAGTTTTATCTCGGCTATTCCTTAAAATCAATTATGAGAATGATTAACAATCAAGAAACAAGTAATGAAATGGTTTCAAGGGGATTTCTATTCAATTAAAGAGAGTTTCGAGGGGTTACTCCCCTCTTCGTCAATTTCTCAATGATCACGTATGCAAGAGTTAAGCAATTCATAAGTGTTGATTGGTTTAAACGTAGCTTAAACCAAGGGAGACAAACTCTCGTTTCAATCTACCCTAGTCAAGCTATCTTAGTTAGGACCTCACTCTCTCGAGTTATTGATTCACTTTATAGCACTACTATCCTTGGAATCTCTTCCTAAGGCAATAAATGCTATAGGCATTAAATTTTAGTTAACCTCACATCCATTCATTTACTCTCATAAACACTAGATATGATCATTTTCTCCTTATCCAAATCATCACTAAGTTCTCTCGATACTTAGATCAAATTCTAAGTCTAACATGTCACTTAGGCATTTTATCAAACACTTGGTAACATGTCATAGAATAAGCACAAGAGAGAATGAAATCAACTCCATGGATTATATTTCAATGAGTATACATGATCAAAGAGTACCAAGGAGGGTAACAACACCCTCAAAACACAAGGGGACTACTCACACATCATGTAAGACAACATGGTGTGAGTAGGGTTTTTACACAACTAATGAGAAGAGAAGAGGGATAGAAAGTAGGATGGTTAATCCTAGAGGTCTCCCTTGATCTTCAATCCTCCTTGGTTGGATGGTGATGGATGCCCTTGATTTGAACTCTTTTTCTGGAAATTTTCTCCCAAAAATGCCCACTCTTTGTGTTAAAAACCCTCTTTCTATTTATAGCTTCGAGTAGGGTTCCGGTACTGTAGCAGTCCCAGTCGACCGACTGGCATATGCTGGTCGCCCAGTCGGTCGACTGGCGGTGAAGAAGCAGCCATGTTGAAGTGATCTCCCAGTCGACCGATTAAGTATTCAGTCGACCAACTCGATTGACATACTTGGAGAGCCTCCTGAAGCTTCTTCTTAGTCGACCGACTGGAGGTCCTAGTCGACCGACTCGCGGTTTGAGCGGCCTTAGCTTCTTTTCAGTTGACCGATTGGAGATCTCAGTCGACCGACTCAATGGGCGAGCTGAAGTCCTCTCCTGTTTGTTCAGCCAGTCGATCGACTGGTGCAGGGGAAATTCCTAGTCGACCGACTGGAGCTCTTTTCTGCCCAAATTTTGCTCTAGTCTCCGATTTTTCCCCGAGTTTTCGTATTTAGGTTTTGACACTGAGATATCGTGTTTTGTACCTGAAACGTACGAGAAGAGATCAAATGACATCAAATTATCTCCGGAAACGAACTAAAGCTATAGTGAGAAACGGGTTTTAATAAGTCGAAAACTCGACTTATCAGTATCTAAGTTTTTATTTTAAAACATATATATTATAACCGGAATCGAACCGCTAACAAGGTTTTTTTAGACAAATAAAAATATATTTAAATATAAAAACTATAAATCACCTAAGTCTGAACTTTTATATTTTGTTAAGTTTGAACATTATGTTAAGTAGTATGAACTTTTAAATTTTGTTAAGTCTGAACATTATCAAATAAGTCTGAACATTATGTTTAGTCTGAACATTATCAAATAAGTCAAACATTATGTTAAGTCTGAACTTTCACATTTTGTTAAGTCTGAACATTATCAAATAAGTCTGAACATTAAGGTTTATTGTTTTTATAAATAAATAGAATTTTACCCGATCTCTACCCCCGCTAACAAAACTTACATTTTTGAATAGAGATCGGGTAAAAACCCTATTTATTTATAAAAACTATAAACCTCCTCAAAAATTGACACGTGACATATTTGTCAAAATGTCGTAATCCAACACGGAGGGGCAAAATAGTCTTTTGGTATTTTCGTAATTAATTAATTTTAATTCAAAGCATAAAATAGAGTTATTTGATAATATTCAAAGTTATTTTGATAATGTTCACATTTTTTGGATGTTTATACCCTCGCATATATTAAGTATTTCAAATAAGTTTGTTTTAATTTTTTTATTTACAAAAAGTGCCCCAAATTATGATTGGTCGAGAATGCCACGTGTCGAATTCTAAATTAGTTTATAGTTTTTATATTTAAATGTAGTTTTTATTTGATACATTCTCATATTTTTATTACTCTGTTTAATTTGAGTGCAGTGTAAAGCATTCTTATATTTAAGGGTTAATTTTTCTCAATTAGAGCTTCGAAGATCAATATATATGTACCAGGGGTCAAGATCAGGTACAAAGTTAAATTTTCGTACAAAATACAAAATTCGTCAAAATCATTTTATAATTCGTCAGTTTATTTTATAGTTCGTCAAAATTATTTTATAGTTCGTCACTTTTTGAGCCGAAAAATGAAAAGACGACATAGTTCGTTATTTTCATTTTATAATTCGTCACCAAGAAAAACACCAAAAAATCAAGATTTAATCTCATCCATTCAAATTACAAGATCAATGGCTATGATTTGTTTGTATTTTGTACCAAAAAATTAACTTTGCACCGGATTCTTACTCTATGTACTAGATAATAAGACGTCATATATATTTTAATCTTCTTACTTGTTGTACCTCATTATCGAAATAAAACAAAAAACATTTTCATAGGAAAAGAAACAAATCAACCAAAAAATTCATAAAACAAGGAAAAAAAATCACCCAGCCATTTTCTTTCTCGTAAATTGCCAAAGGAAATTAAAGATCATTGACCAGGATTATTGCAAGTGTCACATTTTTCATATTGCAAGAAAGTAGAGAAGAAAGAAAATCTTAAGGAAAATAGAAAGAAAGAAAATTCATGGAAAATAAATTTTTAACTTTTTTTATGTTTAGTTATATATGAAAATTTTAATGGAAATTTTACTCAAAAAATAAGACGTGTCTGGTTAATAGGAAATATATGGAAAGAAAATCTCAGCATCCTCTCCCACACATTGCTTCTCTCTCCTCGCTAGGGGTGGCAAAACGGGCGGGCGGGCGGGTATCGGGCGGGTTGTAAACGGGTAGCGGGTTAAGCGGGTCAACCCCGTTAAACCCGTTTAACGTTAGCAGGTTTAACGGGCGGGTTCTTAACGGGTAGCGGGTTAAGCGGGTTTACCCGGTTAACCCGTTCAGCCCGTTTAACCCGTTTAGCCCGTTTAACATTTTTAGTCTAAAAAAGATTATACTTGTTTCATTGTCAAATAATAAAATTATAATTTGACAGAATATAACTCTCGTTTGGACTTGAGGTTATTTGAAACATATTCAGACCTTTTTATTTTCAAGAGCTCTTCCATTCTTGTAGTTTTCTGGTAATTAAATCCAATTTGATATTCTCTTTAATAATTAAATCCAAACATGACATAATTTTGTTCTTTGTATTCCTAATTTATTGTCTATCTAACTTATTAGTAAATATTTGCATATGCAAGCGAGCAAAGATAAGTACAAGGTATTGGTGTAAAATGCAAAGTTCATCAAAATTGGATTACAATTCGTTGCCGAGAAACAAAAAGTACAACATAGTTCGTCAAGAATAATTTATAATTCGTCACCAAAAAATTAATCATAAATGATATTTAATACGATATTTAATCTCATCCGTCCAAATGATCAAATCAACATTATCTAAATATTTATTTACAATATATTACTAACTTAAAATAATATAATATATTTGGTAATTTATATTTATATTATATAATTTTTTTTAATTATTTAAATAAAATTATATAATAAGATAAACGGGTTTAGCGGGTTATGCGTGTTTTACCCGGATAACCCGTTTAGTAAACGGGTTAAACGGGTTTCAGGTTTACTAAACCCGTTTACTAATAGGGCGGTTAACGGGCTCGTGTTAGCGGGCGGTTAACGGGCGGGTTGACGGTCTAGGGTAAAATTGCCACCTTTACTTATCGCCTTCAACTCCGCATCACACCAATCCACACCCACTGTTGCGTATTGAGAACTAAGGGGGTAAAGTTGTATTTGGATATAACTTGTTTAGTACAAAAGGTAGGTGAACATGAATGAAGAGGCAACAAATGAATTAAGTCTAATTTCTCATCCCCTTCTCTCTCGTTTCTCATCCCTTTCCCCTCTAAACCCTAATCTTCTTCTTCTCATCTTCCATTCATCCCTGCAACTATTCCGTTGCCATATTTGTATCGCATCATTGGTGCTTTCATTGAGAGTCGAGCAATGGAGATTCTAACTGCGTACAAGATCAAGGCTGAGAAATTTGACAAGGAATTTGACGGAAGGATGAGCATAATCGAGGGTAAGCTACGTGGTCTACAAACTTCAAATTCGCATCCAGTAAAGGAAGCCATCGACTCCTTAACTCCATCACCGGAACCAGAAGTGTGTGTTCCGATTAAGACGATATGATAAGTGAAGGCTCATCCGACGCAATAGAAGTTGATGAGGATTCAGGCGAGTCTGAGTTGGAATCGAAGGCCGATTTTTATCTATCTCCGGTTAAAATCGACAGATCAAACGATGATGATGATATTGTGGATGTGAATCATGCTCAGCCTTGGGTGGATTTGCAATAGTCGTTGTTACTGATACAGAGGTAACTTCTAATCGTTTTTCAGTCTATCTTTCATCAGATTCGGTGTTGGATGATGCTAGGATTGGTGAAAGGAGCTTTGAAACTATGTTTTGTGTCTCAAACACTATTTCGGGTTTGTGCCTTCTAAGTGTTTGTGGAAATGCATCAGTGAATTTTCCTCCCTTTGGTGCGGCACATAGAGCCTTAAGTGATGACATGTATCCTATTCCATTATTCCACAAGGCTTTTGTGTGTCTGAACCCACCTTGGAAACCTCCAGATAGTAGAACTCATATTGAAATTTTAGTTGAGTTAGAGGATGTGGTGATGGAAAATTATTTGGAAGGAGCTGAGCCAGATGAGGAGAGCAAGGAGGCTGCTGGTAAATCTCAGCGCCTTGAAAAGCTGAATAAGAATGGAGATGAAGTGCTTATCATGCTTGACATGAGACTGGACGAGTTGGATTCATCAGTGTCATGGTCTGCTTTATCTCGTAGAAGGGGACTAATGGAGAGATGTGGATCCAAGATAGTCCAACTGTCTCGTTTCCTTCGTGCAAATGGTAATCCCAGTAGGATAAAGAACATATTACTCGTTAAGGGATCAGAGAAGTTTCAAAAATGGGGTGGAATACTCAAAGCCAAACTCTCCAGGTTACTCGCACCAAAGGATCTCAAGGTATCTGACAAACCGATATTTGATCCTCAAGACCGAGCAGTTCAGTTCTGGAACAAACTGTTTGTCATATTATGTATTTTAGGGGTATCAGTGGACCCTTTGTTTTTATACCTTCCTATTATCAGAAAAAGTTGCCTTGGAATTGACGAAGGGCTTAACGCTCCAGCTATAGCGTGGAGAATGGTCATTGATGCATTCTACATTATTCGTATAGTCTTCCAGTTCCGCACTGCTTATATTGCACCATCGTCAAGAGTTTTTGGAAAAGGGGAACTTGTTACAGATACCAGAAAGATAGCTAAGCGGTGCCTGCTTCGATATTTTTTCGTGGACCTTGTATCAATATTACCACTGCCACAGATTGTGGTATATAAATATGCACGGTTCATTGAGAGGAACATAAAGCATGCTCGCAAAGCGATTGAGGCGGCTGCAGCATAGGGTGCAAAGCTTGTCATGTTGCCTGAGATTTGGAATAGTCCATACTCGAATGTTAGCTTCCCAGTTTATGCTGAGGATATTGATGCAGGTGGAGATGCATCCCCTTCAATAGTTATGATGTCTGATGTTTCTCAATTGCTGAAAATTACTATTGTTGGTGGATCCATTCCTGAGAGATGCGGGGATCGGTTGTATAACACATGTTGTGTCTTTGGTTCTGATGGAAAGCTAAAAGCTAAACACAGGAAGATTCATCTTTTCGACATTGATATTCCTGGGAAGATCACATTCAAAAAATCAATGACTCTTACAGCTGGGAAATCCCCTATAGTTGTGGACACAGATGTTGGACGCATTGGGATTGGTATATGTTATGACATTCGTTTTCAAGAACTAGCCATGTTGTACGCTGCAAGAGCTGCTCACCTGATTTGCTACCCTGGGGCATTCACCATGACAACTGGGCCATTGCATTGGGAGCTGCTGCAGAGGGCAAGGGCCACTGATAATCAGTCGTATTTCATGTTCTCTTGCCCGCGGTGCTTTCATTGACATGAGGTATGAATATGGGATATGCCGGTTTGGAACAACATTCAATTCTGCTGGCTTTGGCGCCTTTTTGGTGCGCTATATCAACAATTTTTTCGTGTTTTCATTGCCAAGACCACTGGAAATAGTAGACCTTGAGGACAATGTCAATTTTAAGGGGCGAGGAATATTACGTATGTGGATATTGTGGAAACTTTAGGGGTGCACTTGTAATTGGTTGAACCTTCTTTAGTCTTTATCATGTGTAAACGGAGAGGAGAAAGGCAAGCAATGAATTAATCAGTTCTTTCTAATCTCTCATTTCCTCTATCGTCCCCCTTCTTCTACTCCTCAACCCTAACTTCACCCACCTTCTCGAAATTAAAACACGAACACGTCGCTCACTTCTTCTTCGTCGATACAGAGGTGAACAGTCAGTCGTGCACGTCCCACAACTTGTTCGCCGTCACCCCCTCGAACTTGATCTGCTCGTTTCCTCAGAATTTCCAAACAAGATGCTCGATTTCGAAAGGTTAAACATAACCGCTCGTTTCCTTCAACCCCACTGGATCAAATGATCCATTAAAACTGAATCTTATACCCGAATCCCTCCCTGAGTATAAATGCCCTATCAAAATCCTCACTTTTCTTCCACCGCCGAGCGCCGCCGTAGCTCTGAAAAACCTCGCCGCGTTCGTACGCTCCTTCCTACAAACTAACCTTCTCCTTCCCACATCCTAATCTCAACCTCGCGTGCCCCAATTTCACCAAAACCACCACTTCTCCTCCAATCACCACCGTCAGATCAAACCCAGTTTCCGGCTCCGTCTCCGATCCAAACCTACACCGCACATAATCCCACAAAGTTTGAACGAATTGCAGGTGGTCAGTCGTCATCTGTGGATTTCGACTTTCCTCTAAGTTTTGGGGAGAAATTTTTTGAGGAAAATTCACTCGACCTATTTTCTGGTTATTTTTCTTTCCTATTTATTTCCTCTGCAACCAAACAGTCTAATTTGATTTTCCATCTCAAAAATTTTACTTTCCTGTTTACTTTCCAGCAACCAAACAGGGGGTAGGGGTTTTGTTTTTGTATTTAAAGTTGTTCCTCATCAGAATTCCGAGCAATCGCATATTGGTTCCCAGTACTCCGGCGCATTTTCAACAGCTCCAATTGTAAGTAAAGTTTTTACTACCTGTTTCGATTTTCATAGTTTGATTGAAATAACAATTTTCCCACTAATGAAACAACAATATTAATCGTCTAAGTCAAAAGGTTGAAGTTGATTATTGAGTTTGTCCACCGATAAAATAGTTTCAATTCAACAAAAACACAGTTCAATTTGACCCATAAGCTCCAGAATATTCAATTCTGAATGTTTAAGGAATCTTCTATTATTTTTCACCGAGTCTGTACGAGGTTGTATTGTATGTTGTCATGTATGTTGTCAGCGCCTACCAGTGCCGGATTCAGAGCTTCGTCCGAGGGGAGTCCCAAATTTTTTTTTCGAACAACAAGGATATTAGTCGAATCCAGCAAGCAAAAAAAAAAGAAGAAGATCCGCTAATGATCCGGCACTTTTTTTTCGAACAACAAGGTTCGTTAATGATCAGTCAACCTTCTGAAGCTCATAAAGGTGTCATCCGATGTCCATTGAAGACGATCTACATATGAATCGAAAGCTAATTGAATGTTCTATAACTTTCATGTTAACTCAAGATGAAATCGGAGGTTAAGCCGATAAAAACAGCAATCAAAGATAGATGATTAATTGAAATTTGTTGAAATTTAGGAGGCTTGAACCAATCTTCTAAAGCTCATAGATGCGTCATCCGGTGTCCGTTGAAGATGATCCATATATGTATAGAAAACTAATTGAATGCTCTACAACTTTCATGTTTACTTAAAGATGAAATTTGGAGGTTAGGCTGATAAAAACAGTCACCAAAGATGGATGATTGATTGAAATTAGCCAAAATTGAGGGGGTTTGAGCCAACCTTCAAAAGTTCATAGAGGCGTCATCCGATGTCCGTTTAAGATATTTTTTATATGGTTAGAAAGCTAATTGAATGTTCTATAACTTTTATGTTTACTCCAAGATGAAATTCAGAAGTTAAGCTCACAAAAATAGTAATCGAAGATAGATATGTAATCAAAATTTTCAAAAAATATATATAATTTTATATTTTAATTTTTTTTTCACCAAAATTGAGAGGGATCCTAGCTCGCCCCTCTAGCGCCTACACATTTGGTAAGATATTAGCTATGTGAAGGATATAAATGCAGGCAGGTATCACCTTAACTAACCGAAGATCACCATCGTGTTGTTGTCACACTCTCCAACCATTATTATTAAGCCCCACAACAATATGAGGCTGTGATGTCACCACCTACGCTTTTGCTCCATGGTGTCGTGTGGTGGTAGTTTGTTAGCCGTTAGCCCCACCAGAGCTTTGTTGCTGTTTATATTCAGATAGACACACTCAGCATCTAATCATACAAGCCTCAATTTTTAGATCTAACAGTTGAGAAAGCCACAATGTCAAAGCAGACGACCGCCTTCGGATGGGCTGCTAGGGACACCTCTGGCACACTCGCTCCCTTCCATTTCTCCAGAAGGTAAAGTAGTTACTTAATTATTATGGTACTGAATCCTCTTTGGGAAATAACAACCTTAATTTCCTTGGTCATTTCTGTGAGCAGGATTGTTAGGGAGAGTGATGTGAAGATCAAAGTCCTCTTCTGTGGAATCTGCCACAGTGATCTCCATCTTGCCAAAAATGACTGGGGAATGTCCACATACCCCCTCGTTCCTGGGTATATATGCATCTGTTAATATGAATATTCTACGATACTTGCCTATTAATCTATGTATAGCTAAGTATCAAATCATATCAACAGACAGATAATATAAGGTTAAAATGTATACAGAAATTATGTCTTAACCATATATAATAACATTCCTCTAACAGAAACAAACCCATTTCATTTGTAGCTCCGATTTTATATGCTTAACCAAAACTCCGCTTGTGTGACTTGATAGCCACGAGATCATCGGAGTTGTGACTGAGGTGGGATCAAGAGTTTCTAAGGTGAAAGTCGGGGACAAGGCCGGAGTAGGCTACTACATCAACTCATGCCAAACTTGCAACAACTGCAACACCGATCTCGAAAACTATTGCGCTGGCCTGATCACCACAGTCAGTGGCAATGACAAGGATGGCACCATCACTCAGGGAGGCTTCGCTGATGTCATAGTGGCTGAAGATCGTTATGTTGTCCGCGTCTCTGACAAGTTGCCTCTGGCTGGCGCTGCGCCTCTTCTCTGCGCTGGGATAACAGTCTACAGTCCTTTGAAGTACTATGGCCTGTCCACGCCCGGGTTGAATATTGGGGTAGTTGGCCTTGGTGGGTTGGGACATGTGGCTGTCAAATTTGCTAAGGCCTTCGGAGCTAATGTTACCGTCATTAGCACGTCGATTGGTAAGAAGCAAGAGGCGCTAGAGCATCTTGGAGCTGACGCGTTCCTGGTCAGCAAAGACGCAGAGCAAATGGGGGTAATTAAGAGTTCAAAAACTCATTACTGAATGATTTATATATGATCAATGAATAGACATTTACCTAGTTGAGTTAATGCAGGCCGCAACTGGGACACTCGATGGGATTATCGACACCGTCTCAGCAGTTCACCCTATTGCCCCATTGCTGAACCTCTTGAAGACTAATGGGAAGCTAGTCGTGGTGGGTGCACCGGCCGAGCCACTTGATCTTTACCTCTTCCCGATGATCTTGGGTAAGCGCAAGCATCCACACAACCTTTATGACTATGTGAACACAACCTCTTCCCAATGGCATATATACCGATTCTTTGTTAATTTTGAGCTGCAAATGATGTTTTACAGGGAGGAAACTGGTGGGAGGAAGCTGCACAGGAGGGATAAAAGAGACGCAGGAGATGCTTGATTTTGCAGCTGAAAAGGGAATAACAGCAGAAGTTGAAGTCATACCAATTGACTATGTGAACACTGCCATGGAGCGGCTAGCCAAGGGGGATGTCAAGTACCGCTTTGTCATAGATGTTGCCAACACACTCAACCCTCCTACCGAAGAAGCTTAGATCACATTCAAATGGAAAGCTACCTTTAAAACTCTTGCCCAATAAAATTATGTTCAACAATTGTCTTTCATTCATATCAATAGATGCCTTTTAGTTCAAATTTCATCTCATTTTTATCTCATTTTTATGTCTTCGGGACAATTACACTCATCCATATCAAGTAGGGACCAAGTAGTGAAGACGACAAAGGGAATGAGACTGAAGTCGTTTGATTGCTAACATCAAAATACAGGCTTAAGCCCTTTTGGGGATAGAAACTCGAGGCAACGGAAAACCCTACCATGATGACTGGAGATCCCAAGAGCTTGGTTCAAAGGGACCACTTAACTGCTAAGACTATGAGGTCACTGTGGGGTAACACCCCGGGGGGGGGGGGGAAATCATCCGGTCGACGACGTCAGATTTGGCTTGATTCGTTTTCGCGCCCGCATCATGCGGACACGAATGTAGCATCAATTTCTCCGCGGGTTGTACGGTTTGGTTTTGCAAAATTCAATTTCGGTTTTTGGTTTTTTTGAGCATTAAACCAAGTCAAAGACGACTTGGTCTTCCACATGCTTCGGTTTCTTTTGGGAACAGTTCGTATCCCACGAACTTATCAACTGTGGGTCAAAGAAGTCGGTTAGACATCATGGGAAAGTGGAAACTGCTCTCCACTAACGCGTCATGGGCAATGGAGTTCTCGACTCCTATAAAATTGCAGTCTGCGCTTCAGTTCCAAAGCACTCGAAAACCACATCAGCTCTCCTCCTCTCTTTTTTTCCATTCGTATCAGTGCGTCGGTAATGATAGCCAAAGACAATGAAAGGTTCAATCGACAAAGCTTTTGCTGAGTTGTTGCCGAGGATCATTTAATCTTGGGAAGCATACTGCCAACGAGTCCCAGCATAGGGCGACAATCTTGCTTTAAGGAAAGCGTCGAACGTGACTCGATCCAACTATGGTTTGCAATTAATTGTTCAGTGTATTTGAAACTGTATTGCTTTTGTATCTGTATTGCTGTTGTATCTGTATTGCTGTTGTATCTGTGCAGTAACTTCAGTATTGAAATTTGCCTATTATATTCATTATTCAGTAATTATTGTCAACAATCTTTTAAAGCAAGATTGTTTGTTTCATTCGTTGAAGTTATTAACATATCTGTCTTTCTGTGTACACAAGAATGAATTCTGAAAACAATCAGTCAGTGAACATGGAGGGCTTGCAGAACCCTCCTCCTGTTGTTGATGCTGAGTCAGCCGCCACAACCCCACCTGTGATGATGGCTACAGTCGGGAATGGACCTGCAAGTCTAGGTCCAAATGGTGCGGTGGCACAAGTGCCTACTGCAGTTATGGCTGCTGAAAGGCCAGAAAAGTTCAATGGGCAGAACTTTAATACCTAGCAGTCGAAGATGCACTTCTATCTGACCCAACTAGGGTTTGCCCGGTATCTGACCGAGGACACACCTAGGGTCGTTAAGGATGAGTCTGATCATCAAGTACTTATGGCATACAATGCCTGGAAAGATGCCGAATATCAGTGTCAGAATTATGTGATGAACAGTCTGAATGACGTGTTGTACAAGGTGTACTGCACCAAAGGCTCGGCTAAGGAGCTTTGGGAGTCACTTGCTCGGAAGTAACGAACAGAGAATGCGGGCTCCAAGAAGTACATTGTGGGGCGCTTCCTCGAATTCCAGATGGTGGATTCAAAGACTGTGATCAGTCAAGTGCAAGACCTGCAGCTGATTATGCATGAGATGAACGCTGAAGGAATGAAGGTCAATGAACCATTCCAAGTTGATGTAGTCATTGAGAAGCTGCCTTCGGGGTAGAAGGACTTCAAGAATTACCTTAAGAACAAGCGAAAGAAAATGCCTATGGAGGACCTGGCGATTCGCCTCAAGAATAAAGAGGATAATCGACTCTCTGATAAGAGGATAAAGCTCCCTTCTGAGAGGGCCAATATTGTGAAGCATGGTGGTAGATCCAAAGGGAAGAAGCCCTTCAGCAAACTTGGACCCAAAGGCGGGGCTATCAAGAAGAAGGTGCAGTTAAAGTTCACTGGCAAGTGCTTCAACTGTGACAAAGAGGGTCATAGAGCTGCTGACTGTAAGAAGTCGTCGAAAAAGAAGAAAAAGGTGAATGTCGCGGAGGTGGATGAAGATATTTTAGTGGCTGTGATCTCTCAGCTGAATCTGGTGGATTTCAATCCCAAGGAATGGTGGGTGGATACTGGAGCGACCCACCACATCTGCTCTGACAAGAATGCCTTCTCGGACCTGAAACTGACTGAAGCAGAAGAGAATGTGTACATGGGCAACTCGGCCACCTCAGAAGTCAAGGGGAAAGGAAGTGTGATGCTGAAGATGACTTCAGGCAAGGAATTGAAGCTGACTAATATCTCATATGTGCCTGACATTAGGAAGAACTTGGTATCTGGAGCTTTGCTAGATGGGCATGGTTTTAAGATGGTGTTTGAGTCTCAGAAAGTCATTCTTTCAAAGAACGGAATATATGTGGGACGTGGTTATGTAAAAGATGGCATGTGGAAACGTAATGTAATTGCCATCAAGTCTATTAATAAAGAAGGTTCTTCTGCTTACTTGCTTGAATCTTCAAATTTATGGCATGGTAGATTAGGTCATGTGAATTATGACTCAATAAGGAATCTAATGAAATTGGATTGTATACCAAAACTTCAATTCGATTCCGAACACAAGTGTGAAATTTGCGTTGAAGCAAAATTAACAAGAACAAAGAGATACTGAGCCCATTGACTTAATACATAGTGATCTATGTGACTTGAAATTCATGCCAACAAGAGGTGGAAATAAATATTTTGTAACTTTCGTAGATGATAGTTCAAAATATTGTTCAATATACTTGCTAAAGAGCAAGGATGAAGCAATAGAGAAATTTGCCATGTATAAGTTGGAAGTAGAAAACCAACTAAATAAAAAGATCAAAAGGCTATGGAGTGATCGTGGTGGTGAATATGTTGAACCGTTTGGGGCACTGTGTGCACAAACATGAATCATACATGAAGTGACTTCGCCTTATTCACCTTAGTCGAATGGAATAGCTGAACGTAAGAATCGCACTATCAAAGAAATGATGAATGCGATGTTGCTTAGTTCAGGATTACCTCAAGAAATATGGGGGGAGGTCGTGTTGTCAGTTAATTATCTTTTAAATCGGATACCCCGTAAGAAGAAAGAAAATCTCCTTATGAATTATTTAAAGGGAGAAAACCTTCTTACACACACTTGCGAGTGTGGGGGTGTTTAGCTAAAGTGATGGCTCCCGGTACTAATAGAATGAAAATAGGACCAAAGACAATTGACTGTGTGTTTATCGGATATGCACGAAATAGTACTGCATATAGATTCCTTGTATATGAGTCGAAAAATCCTGAGATACACAAGGACACCATTATGGAGTCTAAGACTGCTTCGTTTTACGAACAAGTGTTTCCTTATAAATCAGAGGAAATGAGACCCAGTTCACCTGATGAAATAAGCGAGGAACTAACTGAAATGTCTCAACAACGAGAAGAAGTATTCGAGGAGAATACAAGCTTAGAGGAACCTAGACGAAGCAAAAGAGCTAGGGTTGAAAATTCATTTGAGCCTGATTTTTTAACTTTTATGGTTGAGGCAAGACCTCGTACATATGATGAGGCAACGAGCTCTGTTGAAGGTCATTTATGGAAAGAAGCCATAAAAAGTGAATTAGATTCCATTATGCAAAACCATACTTGGGAGTTAGTTGATCTTCCTCAGGGATGCAAACAACTTGATTCCAAGTGGATTTTCACTACGAAAATGAAAGTAGACGGTATTATTGAAAATTACAAAGCGAGACTTGTGATCAAAGGGTATAGACAAAAGGAAGGTCTAGACTACTTTGATACATGCTCACCTGTAACAAGAATCACTTACATTAGGATGATAATTACAATTGCAGCATTACGTAATTTAGAAATTTATCAAATGGATGTGAAGACTGCCTTCAAAAATGGAGACCTTGAGGAAGAAATATATATGGAACAACCTGAGGGTTGTAGAGTGCCAGGACTAGAGAGACAAGCTTGCAAACTTGCCAAGTCTCTCTATGGTCTGAAACAAGCACCAAAACAGTGGCATGAGAAATTTGACAAGGCAATGTGGTCAAACTAATTCAAAATCAACGAGTGTGACAAATGTATATACATCAAGACCACTGAGCACGGATATGTGATTTTGTGTTTATATGTCGATGACATACTCATCGGAGGAAGCGATGAAAACTTGGTCAAATCCACTAAGACCATATTAAACTCAAAGTTCAATATGAAAGATATGGGACGAGCTGATGTAATTTTAGGGATTAAAATTACAAGAACGGCAGATGGATTTGTGTTCAGCCAATCACACTACGTTGATAAAATTTTGGACAAGTTTGGAAAAGAAAGCTTAGGAGTGTGTAGAACTCCTATCTAAGTAAATCAATAATTGTCTAAAAACAAAGGAGAAAGCATCTCTCAAGGAGAGTACTCAAGAGTAATAGGCAGTCTAATGTACTTAATGAATTGTACTAGACATGATATTGCCTATACAGTGAGTAGGCTTACAAGATACACGAGTAATCCAGAAATAGAACACTGGAATGCAATTGTAAGAATACTAAAGTATTTACGATTTACTCGCAATTACGGTCTACATTATACCATATATCCTGAAGTCATTGAAGGATTCACTGATGCAAGCTGGATATCTGATATACAAGACTCAAAGGCCACAAGTGGATATGTGTTCACTTTGGGAGGTGCAGTCGTGTCATGGAAATCCTCTAAACAGATACTGATAACTCGATCCACGATGGAAGCTGAGTTCGTGGTAAATGTGGCAAAGAAGCAGAGTGGTTAAGAAACTTTGTAGAGGATATTCCTGAATGGAAAATCCCCGTGCCACCAATATGTGTGTATTGTGATAATCAATCAACAATTGGTAGAGCACAGAATGTCATGTATAATGGTAAGTCTAGACACATACGTCGTAGACATAATACCATTAGACAACTTCTCTCATCCAGAGTCATAAGCATTGACTACGTGAGGTCCAAAGATAATATAGCGGTTCCATTAACCAAAGGGTTAAATAGGGACCAAGTAGAGAAGATGACAAAGGAAATGGGACTGAAGCCGTTTGATTGCTAACATCAAAATACATGCTTAAGCCTTTTTTGGGACATAAAGTCGAGGCAACGGAAAACCCTACCATGATGACTGGAGATCCCAAGAACTTGGTTCAAAGGGACCACCTAACTGCTAAGACTATGAGGTCACTGTGGGGGTAACACCCCAGACCTATTCCCTAATAAAATAGTGACTCCCGTACGAGGCTAAGCTCGAAGCTTTTAATGATTCTAGTAATTTGAATAGTGAGATTTGAATGGATAACACGGGATTACTTTAAGAAAGAATCACCTATGTAAGAGAGAAGTGGGGCCGCTCCAAAGGAAAGTTCAAAGGGCTTAATTCTTTAGAAACTCTTGTAGAACCAGGAACGGGGTGTCATGGCCAAAATGAACCCACCAGTGAGAACCAAGAATGATCAGGAAGATATCTGTGGGAGACATGGCTTTTGTTTACATTATAAGATGAACAGTTCAAGGACAATCACGTCTACTGAATAGTCAGTAAAGAGAACATGTTTTCTCAAGGGAATGTTCAAAGGCGTTGCCTACCTATCCTATGCAGATATCAACCGTAGAAGCTATCACCACATTGAGTCGAGTCATGATTATCGATTTTGATTGTTTTATCGTTTTCACCACTCGATTTTCTTCATGTGGGGGATTATTAAAATATGTGTTTAGAATGTGTGAAGAAAATGGAGGTGCGCCTCAATTTGAGACCTAATTTGAGTTTGGAGAACACCTCAAAATGAGTTGATAAAAATCGGATTAAAATACCTTGCAATGAGAGGTACGTAATCGAAGGTGGAAGTGCCAAAATCGAAGTTGAATCGAATGAGTAATCGATGCTCAAAGTAGGACCAAAATCCATGGAAACATGATGTTGGTAGGAATGGATGGGTGGATTGATTTCACTTGAGGGAAAGCTAATATCCCACATTGGAAGCCAAATGGGAACATTGTATGTTCATATATGATTTCAATAACAAGCTTATTAAGTTGTTAAAAGAAACTCTCTCCCAACGACTCCCAGCACAGGGCAGAAATCTTGCTTTAAGGAAAGCGTCGAACATGACTCGATCTAACTACGGTTTGCAATTAATTTTTCAGTGTATTTGAATCTATATTGCTGATGTATCTGTATTGCTATCGTATATGTGCAGTAACTTCAGTATTGAAATTCGCCTGTTATATTTATTATTCAGTAATTATTATCAACAATATCAGAACCTACTGAGTTTCTCAGGACATAAGCGCTCCTAAGTACAACGCCTTATATCTCAGCACAACTTTTAGGCGTTGTCTACCTGTTTCGGGTTTAAGCGTTGTCAACAACAATGCCTAAACCTGAAATGTGACCCTGTTCCAACAATAACTCAATTACTCACCAACTGTTCCAACAATAACACACACAAAACCTGCAAACAACATCTAAAAATACGACCCTGTCCAATACACCAACCAAATCCACCATATTTCCTCCACCAAAACTTAACAACACAAAAGTTCCAAAAGTTACATGATGGTAACATGTAACATAATTAACATGATTACAAATGACAATACATAAATTTTATAGTTTACAGAAAATAGTTAGCTATCAAGATCCTGGTGTAAAACGATCGGATGACCTTCTAGTGCGTGAACCAACCCTCCGAGTTGGAGTCCTTTGTGAGTCCGCTTGAGTGACTTGAGAAGGGCCGCCGACTTCGTAGTTATCTTCTAGCAAGTCCACCTCTTCATCGGAGTCTACATTTACAAAAAAAATACAACTTAGGTATATAAGATGTAAACAAAATATTTCAAAATTATAAGTTCATAAACCATTATGAAGGTGAATTTGTGCGGGATCAACATCCAATGCACGGCCCTCTCCAATTCGTAATTAGTCAGCACGAGTGGAATGAAACAGATCATGGAGTGCCCTCTTCGAATCCTCGTCAGTGGTCTTAAGAAAAACTCCTGAAGACACTTTGTATGTGCCCACTAACAACGTAACCTGTAGAAAAGGTTAGTTATCATACAGTTAGATATTATTGTAACTATCAACAATTACGCTAAAATGTATAAATACTTACTAGTGAATTCATCTGAAATGCAGATGGCCGATATGGTGTCGATGTATCCAACGGTGGCTGAATGCGCTTACAAGTGACAGTGTAGTACGCATCCATGTATGATCCATCCGTGTCAGGCTCACCGGTAATAATCCGTTCCACGCGATTATCCCATAGATTCATGTGAACTTGCATATCTTCATCTATAGGCTCTGAAGTCCTTCTCTTGCTCATGTGCATATCTCTGTGACTCTGTGGTGGCAATGTTGGCTCCGGCTGTCTTCATCCAAACTGACAAAAAACTCTAGAAGGGTAGTGCCACTCATCGATATTAAAACAAAAGAGTGGCACTTCGGCTGTCCAGCTATCTCTCCCGGCTACACACATCGGATTAAGTGTGCCTAAAACATCTTCCATGTAAGGAGTCCATATGACATCATTCGCCTCTTATCGATCTGAAATAATGCATAATCCATCTCGTTGTGTGACGCCACTTCGGATGCACGTCATGAACCACTTCCAACTCTCAATGTTTTCACTTTCTACCAATGCCTAAGCAAGAGAAAGAATTTGATTTGTTGCGTCTAGACCGGCTGCAATCATTTAAACACCCTTCCACTTTCCGATCAAATGTGTGGTGTCTATAGAAATGACGGGACGACAATGCACGAAGCTACTAATAGCCGGTGCAAATGACCAGAAAATCCGATTCACAATTACTTTCCCACTCTCTAGTGTTGAAGTGTCCCAATGAACAATGCTACCGGGATTAGACTCTTTATGTCCATGTATGCGAGTAGCTTTTCGAAGGATTCTTCCCAATCTCCAAATATATGTAATAATACTTCATGTAAGATATGATATACCCATACTTATCTCGCATTAACGCTTGCACCGCGTATGGGGAAAATATCAGCTTCTCTTGAATTAAATTTCTTATGTCCATTCCAATAAAAAGTTTGTTGAAATGGACATTGTCACGAGGGATAATATCAACCTCGCAGTGTGATTTTCTTCATATACTTATTCTCCACATGCCTTCATTTTTCTTCCTCGAACCCCGTAGTTTCCATTTGCATTTATCCTTTCCTCGACGACATTCAAGAATCAATCGTGTTGTGGATGACTTTGAAGTACCATATTCTCAACGGTGTTTGATAGAGCGTTTTTGACAAGCATATAAGAGTGACTCCTTGGTCATAAACATACCGTCTTCACGAAGAACTTTCGTATTAAACCGACTACTATTAGATGTGTGGTCATCAATGGTCGGATGGTTCATCATACCGGATATGTCATTGAAAGGAGGAAAATCCCATACAGAATTATCAACTCCTTCACCACATATGGGTACTTCAATGTAGCCTTCCTCTAATTCATTATCCAAATTTCCCATATTATCTCTATCATACTCGTCGAATGTGGGAACTTCAAATCTTGCTATAATTGCTTCTGATAATTCTTTGTTTTCATCACTATCCATTGCTAAACAATTGGATAAATAGTTAGCACATATCGTATATTACAACCATAACTAATTTAAGTAGAACTACACCAACACTAACCATGAAGAACCATTACACTTCATTTGACTAGTGTTATTATTAATCTAAAACAGGGATAATGAAAATGATGAAAGCATAAAGTACCAAAAAGTACTCGATGAAAGGAGACCAAACACTCAATCATTGTTGACAGCTGAGTAGGCGACTAACGGGAACAATGATGAATATAAACAAGTTTGGACAAGAAGCTTACCGGAAGCAGTTGTGTAGGCGCGGCTGACCACGGCGACGAACAGGGGCGACGAGGTGGATATTACAACAACGAATGGCGACGGCCAGAGACGGGGTCGTGACGGACGACGACGGGAGTTACGACGGTGACGGAGGTGGAAATTGGGGGAGAATATAGAGATTTGACGATTAATGGAACAATGAAATTGAAATTAGGGCTCAAAATATCTCATTGAAGGTGATGTTACGGACAACAGCGCCTAAAGTACAACGCCAGGTCAGCATAACAGCGCCTAAAGTACAACGCCAGGTCACCCTGCTTACTCGGCATGATATCGATCCAAATTGGACACTAGGCTTAAGGCGTCGATAGTAAGAGCATCTACACCCGAGCACCTTCTGAATCGAGGGGGGAGGTGCTGCTGGAGCACCTTCTAGATAATCAGCACCTCCTCAAATTGCAGTTTTATGCACCAGTCAAAAAATTTAGCACCTCCTCCCACTATTCACTGAATAAAAATATTACTTTATAATTTTAGTTTATAATATAAAAATTAATCGAAATTTCTGATAAATTTTTTGTAAAGTGAGCATGTGACACATGTGTGTATAAGTTTGGAAAAATGTAAAAAAAGTACAAATCCAAATCTTATCGTTTGAATTGATGTTAAGATTTTTGATAAGATTTTGGTACAATCGGTGAGTGACACGTGTATATATTCAAATAAATAAAAGTAACATAAATATGTATATTATCGTCTGAATTATCAGTTTAGATTTCCGATAAGTTTTTTATCCAATAGCTTTGGCACACGTGTATTTGATAAGATTTTCTTGAAATTCAAAAAATTCTATAAATACTGGACATACATATATTTCTATTCTCACATCATCTATCACCATATACAGTTTTATCTTCTTCTCATTTTATCTCCAAAGATATGGACTATTTTGATTTCGATGGCAATATAAGATGGTACCAACAACAAAGAAGAGAAGGTAATGAAATTACTGATTCATTCATCACGGATGCGGTTACGTTGGCTATAATTGATGATGAATCCAATCCTCCCACTCGTCGTCAACCAAATATACAAAGACAAAGAGAATCCAGGGGACAAAATTTGTTGGACGACTACTTTGTTGAACGCCCAATTTTTCGAGAACAAGACTTTCGTCGAAGGTATCGTATGAGTAGTAACTTGTTTAACCGTATTAAAATCGCACTTTGCAATTATGATACATTCTGGCATCAACGACGTGATGCCACTGGATTGCTTGGTCTACTTCCGAAACAAAAGATGACTGGTGCTATACGAATGTTAGCATACGGAGCATGTGCAGATCAATGCGCCAAACTTACAAGGATGGGAAGTAGAGAGATGAATGGTAGAAATGTAAATATATTTGTGTGAGATATGAGTTACAAGAAGTGTGTATTTATAGATAAATGTTATGAAATTGAAAACAATTTTTAAAATAATATTTGCTCAAAATAGTGACATTGGAACAAGTGTTACCATTTTTTTAACAAATGTTACCGTTTGAAAAAAAAACAAAGAAAAGGATCTAATCCAAATGTTACCGTTTGATATAAAGAAACATAAACATTTGTTACCGTTTGATAAAGTTACACATATTGTAACAATTTTTCTTTTTTTAAATTAAAATGCAGGCCCAAAACACAATTTTGGCCCAATAAACTCAACTGAAGCAGCTGCAAATCCAACAGCTCCTGAAGAACCTTCCCCAGCAGCTCCTTCAATTTGTCTCCGCTGCACAAAATTCCACTCCCAAGCTGAGTTGGCAAGCAACAGCACCTACTGCAAAGACCCCCGATACAGATGCTCTAACAGCCTGCTAACAGCATCTAAGTGTAAATGACGAATTTGGAGTTTGGCTAGAAGGGGAATTCAAATTTCAATTTGGGCTAAATTGGAAAAAATGTCACAACAATATGAGGTTGTGATGTCACCGCCTACGCTCATGCTCCATGGTGTCGTGTGGTAGTAGTCTTTTGTTGTTAGCCGTTGGGCCCACCTAAGCTTCGAATATAAGCAGATAGATACACTCTCAGCATCTAATCATAAGCCTCAATTTTTTTTTCAGCATCTAATCATAAGCCTCATTTTAACCACCTCCTTTGCCCCATTTTGATCAGAAAGCCACGATGTCAAAAGTTGAGAAGCAGACGACCGCCTTCGGATGGGCTGCTAGGGACACCTCCGGCACACTCGCTCCCCTTCTTTTCTCCAGAAGGTAAGTATTTTAGTTAGTGCAGAATGGATAATGGTCTACCGGTCATAATCTTACTCAAAAGATTAGAAAATTAATGCTTCTGATACTGAAACCTCTATTCGAAATAACAACGTTAATTTCCTTCTTCGGTTTTTGTTTGTTTGTTTGTGGTGAGCAGGATTGTTGGGGAGAGTGATGTGAAGATCAAAGTCCTCTTTTGTGGAATTTGCCACAGTGATCTCCATCTTGCCAAAAATGATTGGGGAATGTCCACATACCCCCTCGTTCCTGGGTATGCAACACAACAAATTACTCATTTCATTACCTCCAAAACAATTTTTTTGGTTAACCAAGTTTTTCATTTGGTAGCCACGAGATCATCGGAGTTGTGACCGAGGTGGGATCAGGAGTTGAGAAGGTGAAAGTCGGGGACAAGGCCGGAGTGGGCTACTATATCAACTCATGCCAGACTTGCAACAACTGCAACACCGATCTCGAAAACTATTGCGCTGGCCTGATCACCACAGTCAGTGGCAATGACAAGGATGGCACCATCACTCAGGGAGGCTTCGCTGATGTCATAGTGGCCGAAGATCGTTATGTTGTCCGCGTCTCTGACAAGTTGCCTCTGGCTGGCGCTGCGCCTCTTCTTTGCGCTGGGATAACAGTCTACAGTCCTTTGAAGTACTATGGCCTGTCCACGCCCGGGTTGAATATTGGGGTAGTTGGCCTTGGTGGGTTGGGACATGTTGCTGTCAAATTTGCTAAGGCCTTCGGAGCTAATGTTACCGTCATTAGCACGTCGATTGGTAAGAAGCAAGAGGCGCTAGAGCATCTTGGAGCTGACGCGTTCCTGGTCAGCAAAGACGCAGAGCAAATGGGGGTAATTAAGAGTTCTAAAACTCATTACTGAATGATTTATATATGATCAATGTATAGACATTTACCTAGTTGAGTTAATGCAGGCCGCAACTGGGACACTCGATGGGATTATCGACACCGTCTCAGCAGTTCACCCTATTGCCCCATTGCTGAACCTCTTGAAGACTAATGGGAAGCTAGTCGTGGTGGGTGCACCGGCCGAGCCACTTGATCTTTACCTCTTCCCGATGATCTTGGGTAAGCGCAAGCATCCACACAACCTTTATGACTATGTGAACACAACCTCTTCCCAATGGCATATATACCGATTCTTTGTTAATTTTGAGCTGCAAATGATGTTTTACAGGGAGGAAACTGGTGGGAGGAAGCTGCACAGGAGGGATAAAAGAGACGCAGGAGATGCTTGATTTTGCAGCTGAAAAGGGAATAACAGCAGAAGTTGAAGTCATACCAATTGACTATGTGAACACTGCCATGGAGCGGCTAGCCAAGGGGGATGTCAAGTACCGCTTTGTCATAGATGTTGCCAACACACTCAACCCTCCTACCGAAGAAGCTTAGATCACATTCAAATGGAAAGCTACCTTTAAAACTCTTGCCCAATAAAATTATGTTCAACAATTGTCTTTCATTCATATCAATAGATGCCTTTTAGTTCAAATTTCATCTCATTTTTATGTCTTCGGGACAATTACACTCATCCATATCAAGTAGGGACCAAGTAGTGAAGACGACAAAGGGAATGAGACTGAAGTCGTTTGATTGCTAACATCAAAATACAGGCTTAAGCCCTTTTGGGGATAGAAACTCGAGGCAACGGAAAACCCTACCATGATGACTGTAGATCCCAAGAGCTTGGTTCAAAGGGACCACTTAACTGCTAAGACTATGAGGTCACTGTGGGGTAACACCCCGGGGGGGAAGCTTCACTTCTTTTTTTCACATGAAAACAAACACACGATATGTACACAGAAATTCTATCATACTGATTCACAATAATGTCTTAGACTTCTGGCTATTGTAGAATATCATGAAATTATGACTGTTTCGAGATCTATTTGGACCTAATCCTTAAATTGAACTGACACTTAGCTAATATTACAACAACAAAAGATGTCATTAAAATCAAATTTCATCTGAAGACCTAACAATAACATGTAGCTTATGCAAATTACATATGATGACATTTATGTTAAACTTCTTGAATAAAATTACCAGTTACAAATTCAGTGCTATTACCTGACATGTTTTGGACCACAAGGCACAAGTTAGGTACCATTTCAGCTGGCTATACTTCTTCAAGAGTATAAGCATCCAGCCTGTACTTGGAACTCGGTAAGAAACTGTAACCAACTCAACTAATACTTGTTGAGCTTCCTGCTAATAGTGGAACATCGTCCTAACATGTGGCCTGCACATTGCCGAACCAACCAAGTACAGGTAAAAACACATCATAAATATCAACATTTCCAAAACGAGAAGGACATATCACAAACTCAAAATCTTTTATCTAGCTCGTCACCCGCAGAGTCGATCTTTCGAAAAATTCTACGTGGCCACGAGGGGCTGACGTGGGAAGTTTTGGAAAAATACCTAGCGGTCACGGGCAGTTTCGGTCTACTTAAAAGCAGTAAAATATGTAAAATCAGATTCAGAACAAGTAATTTCGAAATTCAAACACGAAAACAAAGGCAAATGAAATTCTTCCTCCTTTTTTTTTTTCAAAACTATAACGAAACACTCGTTACAAAAATTAGAGTTTTTTTTTACAATGACCCAAAATGAGTTTCAAATATTAGAAATGAACTATGCGAGTTTGCTCTTTCAAAAATGACTCATTTTTAATAAAAATTGAATTCTCAGGAACCGATTTTATAACACCGGATCCCCAGGATCCGGTTTTCTGTATTTTTTACAAAATCGGATCCCAGGAATCCGGTGTTATGTGCAAACGAGAACACGTGTAGTTCTCTCATTCGAGTACGCACATAACACCGGATCCCACACAGAAAACCAGATCCTGGGAATCCGATTTTGTTAAAAATGGATCATTTTTGAAAGAGCACACTCGCGTGAGTCATTTCTAATATTTGAAACTCATTTTGGATCATTTTTAAAAAAACTCAAAAATTATACAAGAAAATTCAAAAAACTTTAATCCCGTATGGTAATAAGAGTACCAAACAATTACTTCCGTCCACTGTCAACAGTCGAGAGATCGGAGTCCGGCGATAAGCAAAATTCGACAATCGGACACACAGCAACATCCGCTTTAACCATTCAACTTATAAGCAGTTGACGGTTGCCCAATTTGTTAGGTGATCTGACCAAAACGATGTTGTTTGATACACTTATAAGATAATGCTCCCTCTGTCCCCATGTTTATCCACTAGTTCTCGTAATGTTTGTTCACTTTTCTTTTA
The DNA here is from genome assembly GCA_033675215.1 of Rhodiola kirilowii. Classification (NCBI taxonomy): domain Eukaryota; kingdom Viridiplantae; phylum Streptophyta; class Magnoliopsida; order Saxifragales; family Crassulaceae; genus Rhodiola; species Rhodiola kirilowii. Next base: position 10,374,001 of record CM066193.1, on the reverse strand, counting down.
ATTATAATTAATCCAAACCAACCATCTTCAAGTTGGTGATCTATGTGCTCAAAACTCTGAATTCCTATTGGTTAAAATAATTTTAAGTTGTACATTTGATTATACTTTATACCCAATAAATAAATGATCTATGTACATTTTCTTTTCTTCTTAATTAACGTGACAAATGTTCTTTTAGACAAACATTAAATGACGGACGAAGTACATAACAAATACAGTATTTATTTGAAATAAACTTATTTCACTAGCTACCGTATATAAAGTAAACTTTTGTTCTTCTCTTGTTTCCATTTGCGTGTGCTTGGTTCTAGGGCAGTAAACGAGCCGACGCACTATGTGAACAAGATCGGTCAAAGTTTGGCTCGATCTTAGACGGGCTGAGTACGAACATAAATTTCAAGCTCATTTACTTAACGAGCCAAGTACGAGTCAATTGGTGTTCGGTTCGTTTATGTTCTCGTAAACAGCTCAATTATATGCTTGACTATTACTAGATTAAAACTCGTTTAAAAATCGATTATTCAGTAATTAATTAATTTTTTCATGTAAACGAGCTAAAAACGAGTAGCTCGTTTATAGCTCAATAATGACTCGTTCGTAGCTCGTTTTCGAGCTTAATTCGAGTAGCTCGTTTATAGCTTGATTATGGTTCGAGGTTGATAAGATATCGAGCCGAGAGCCGAGCTTGATAATGGTCGAGCTCGAGCCGAACATACACTTAATCGAGCCGAGCTCGAGCACCCCAATACTCGGCTTTTGCTCGTTTACACCCCCAATGCCTCTTCTCTTATGTCGTGTAGATATGTCGCCTCAAAACTTTGATGGCGATAGTGAAGTTTTGGAGCTACGCGCTGCGAATAATGGAGGATGAATTCGATATAAGAGACATACAAGAATAAAAAATGTACTCTATAGACTATAGTGCATAGATGTAGTTATTCTCTACTGGCTTGTAAAACAACTTTCACTCCATTTTTATATAAAGAAAATTGTCTTCATTTTCCAGCTGTTACAGATTTCAGCAGTAGATGTGTATACAAACAAGCAGGAATCAAGATTGCAAATTTCAGCAGCAGATTAACCTTGACTTTGTTTTGTACAGTCTACAGATACTAACTATTTTGACCAGATTCGTTTCTTGGAATCTTTCTCCATGTTGGTTCCAACAGCTTGAGGGTCACGGCTCAATCTACCCAGACTTGGTGCCGGTCTTCGGGCAGTAGTGCTAGCCGGTTTCACTGGCCGTGAAACTCTCGAACCAGCAAATGGTTTAGGAAGAGGGTTAGATTGTCGGATTTTTTTGTCTGCCAGAAGAGAAGACTGCATAACATTTTCAGTTTCGACCCACTTGAAGTCCCGTTTTCTTCTCCTGTCTTGGAGGATGTCTTCGGCTTTTAGCAGATTGGAGCCTCCTTGGCTGAACCGGCCTGATGAATTCGAGCTTTTTAGAATTCTGGATGACCCCATGTCACTTATCAAAGAGTCTCTTGACGTGGCCTTGGGCGCGCTTGGTGTAGCTTTTGAGACTTCAGATGGTTCATGAATAGTTACACGCTCTAAATTCCGCTTTTGATCACGCAACTTCTCTTCTAACTCATTTATCTGGGACCAAGGATAAGAGAAAATATTTTACTTCCATAGAGACGCGATTTTAAGCACTGACACATGTAGAGAGCGCTTAGATACCTTGAGCTGAAGGAAACTCGTTTCCGGGTTTTGTTCATGATCTCTTAGCTTTTTCTCCAGATCCTTGATCTGCAAGTCGGTAACAAGCTAAGATTAATTGTCCTCCTAATTTGCTAAACTTTATTATGTAAATAATCAATCAAAAGTAAAAGTAACAACCTTCCGTTGGAGAAGAAGAGAGTTGTATTCGGATTCCTCCACCTTCTCTTTCAACTTCATTTGTAGCTCCTTAATCTGGGTACACCAAGCGTAACATTCTCATTAAGAATAAATTTTCTTCAAGGCAAAGATAAATTTGTAAGAAGAGAAGAATCTAAGGACAAACCTTTTGCTCAAAAGCCCTCGACTCGGAATGCTCGCGCTCTCTGAGCTTGCTTTCCAGCTCCTTGACCTTTAAACATACGCATAACCCATAAGCTCTTTTCAAATAGAGCGCTGCTTATACTGAAAACATCACATATTTGTTCCATGATTAATGACTTATGAGGGGGTTACACACTACCTTCCGTTGTAGGCTGATGCAAGTTTCCTCTTTCCCTCTAAGTTTTTCGGAGATTTGAAGCAGCTGCTTCTCTGACTGGTTGTGTGATGCAGCCTTCAACTCCAGCAGATTTTCCAGTTCCTTAATCTGCTCCTGCTGATTTTTGTAATTCTGATCTCGGTTTCTAGCTTTACTCTCTATATTTTGCAAGCTGTCCTCGAGTTTCTTTAGCATTTCATCTTTGGATCTTGCTTCTTGCCTTGCTTTCTCCAACTTAGTTATCGAAAAAGAAGTTATAATTCAGTTACAAGCTACTCATATCAGATAGGTGATTCGGGTTTAGAGTTAGCAATCCATTATCTACTCACCATTGTCTTCAGCTTCTGAATCTCACTCGTGTCAACTTGTTTTCTCGCAGGGCCTAGCTCAACCCCACGAACCCGTGTTGCAAAATTTAAGGAACTTAGAGTTTCTCCCAAATCATTTTCTGATGGGCTAATTTGTACAAACATCAAAGTTTTCGAGTCCCCCCCTAAAATTCACATAAGAAATACCCAAGTACTTTAAGTTTCTAATTAATCGTTGAGTAAATATATGAGAAATCAAAACTGATAGAACAAAAAGTGCTTACCCAATGAGTCTTGAAGTAAATGTGTCAACTTAGAATTCCTGGAGGTATTAGCAAAAAACCGATCTATCAATAACAAAAAATTGTGTACAATGTATGGAAGCTACGAAGTATAATTTACAAGCACCTGTATGGAATATGACTGCTTTTAGATGCTAATGCAGATATCACATCGCCAAGAGCTGAAAGTGACTTATTAATATTTTGAGCTTCCTTGAGTCGCTCCCCTTGAGCGTCAGTCTTTCCTAGCCGCTCACTGCCAGCCAAATCCACGAGCCACAGTTTGCTTGTAGTGCACTCCCCACTCAGCAAATTCTTAGCTTTAACGGTAATGCAAAGCATACTGTACAATAATAAAAATGAAAAGAATTCCATCAATTTCAGAGTTTCAGGCTTTAAATTGTCTCTTAAATAATTCAAAAATCATTTTTTTACCAATGAGAACGGCTGCTATGTTCGTTCACATTATTGGACCCAACCGCCCTTGCGCTACTTCCAACCCGCAAGACATTCCATACTTCGCTAATGCTCTCAACTTTGGCCTCAACAATCCCCGGAACATGATGAGAACCTTCAGAGCCTTGCTTTATTTCCAACCTATGCCAAGTAAATACATCTTGAATACCATCTATGCAATCAGTATATCAGTTTTTTTTATATTAAACTTACTTTTTTGACGACGGTGATGTTGCCAACAGATCTCTCAGCTGCTCATTGTACACTTCTAAGACACTGACACATATGTCATAAGAAAACATTTCACTCCTTTCTTTGGCGATCTCAAAAAGCTGTTCAACAGTCCTGTAATTGACTCCACGATTGTTTGGAGGACCTTCCATGGTAAAAGTTTTTCCAGTTCCAGTTTGGCCATATGCAAAGATACAGACGTTGAAGCCATCTAGAACGGAGACTACCAGAGGTGAAGCGTCTGCAAACACCTCAACTGCAAAGCAAAGAAATATTAGTCAATAAAGGTTTAGTTGCTTTTCAACTATCTACGCTCATAAGTTTATATTTTTACAAGTTCAAAACACCTTGATCATCTTTCGGTGTGTAGACTCGATCAAATTTAAAGATTTTTTTTGAAGGGCCAGCGGCCAAAAGTCCAAGATCACCATCTTTAGCACCTTCAAAGTCCACAATGTCCTTGTATCCCGCTGAAATTTCATGCTTACTAAGTGGACGGCAACGACAGAAAACCCTTATGTTCCCTGAAACGCATTACATAGTGTAAGCTTATCAACTTGGCTAGTGTTTACAACTATACAAAATTTCAAAGAATATATGAAAGTACTATGCCTTTAGCTTCTTGCACTTGGTTGTAGAGCTTCTTCCTTTTAGTTAGCTCCTCATTGTATTTTACCTTCAGATCCTCGCACTGAGCAACTGAAAAATGACTCCAATTTAGCAGGCATTCAACCAAATTCAAAATTTAGCTACTAGGTGTGAAGACCGATGCGCAACTAATATTGTATATGCACCTAAGCCCTGAACTGCAGATACCATTTGTGTCAACTCTGGAATTGAATCAGCACATTCATGTGCTTCACGAGAGAGCTGAGCGTGCTCTTCTTTCATCACCTATGCGACGATTCAGAATTAGTAAATACAAACAAGGTTGAAATAGCTTCAAATAAAACCAGTTTTTTGGTTGAGCAAAAAAAGTTTGCACCTTTAGCTTTCCCTCTAAATTAGCAATAGCATCAACCCAGAACTTTTTATCATGATCATACTGACCAGATATTGTACTCAACTCTTTGGCCTGCTGTCCAACAGTTTGATCTGTATCGAAAGTTAGAAAATCATATTATAATGAGTCAACAGTTTGATAATAGGAAATGCCACTTGAATAGTAGACATTTGTTACCTAACGAGTAAGTCTTGAACAACTTCTCATCAAGTTCCATCCTCATCTTCTCCAGCTGCTCATTTGCAGCCGTTAGAGACATCCAAGTTTCGTAACATTCATCATTCTTGCGCTGACACTGATCAAGCAGCTCCTCTATTTTCTTTTCTAGCTTGGCTTTTGACCTTGTTTGCATGAGTTTTAACTGTAAAATACAAACAAGCAGATTATATTGTTTAATGGTCTTTAAAAGAGTTGATGTATTAACTAGTCCAAATTTTCATCATATGAAAAATTCAAGCTACCTGAGCTGAAGGACACTCTATCTCAGCTAAGCAATTCTTACACGTGAAGGATCTGTTCGCTCCATGGGCTGCAACAGTTTTAAAATGGCTAATCATTGAAAGCTCTTAAAATATGCCGTGTTTCTTAGGATAAAAAATCAATTCAAAACATCACAGGGAAACAACGAATACCAGAGCTGTTTGTTGCTTTCTTGATGCAAATTCCGCTGACCAACGGACTTCCATGTAGTCCTTGAAACCTCAATATCATAATTCCATCATCATTCACTGAGACTCTCAAATTTACTATCTGCAATGGTTTATTGGATCCAACAATTGAGAAGATATCAAACTCGGACAAGACCTGCCAAATTAAGATAACTATCAGGCGAAGTTATTATTCCCTTTCAATACTGAGAAATATTTTGCAGTGATGTTTTTACCTTCTCGTCCTGAACGAAGACATCAAAAACCCTCATTCCCTTCGGCCCATTCGTATTAATTATCTCAGCAAAGTGAAGATCAACCAAGTAGTATCCAGGAGGCATGTTAAACCGGTAACAACAGTTTCCTAGCCGTGCTGATTGGTAAATAAACAGACAATCACCAGCCTCATCTATGTATTCTTCAATACAGAAAGCTTCCCCTCCTTCATACTGAACATCAGCCACAATCTTCATGCTAGCATCCGGTTGTATAAACCCCTTCTTGCCCCCGGCATTTACAAACATAACGCACTCCTCTCCTGAGCAAAATATATAAGATAAAATAAAGAGTCATGAACTACTAAAACAACCACCAAATGTGTCAATTAGCTCAATTCCTCTACTAAATGGTGTGCTCAATTTTGAATAATCTGAACATCAAACTCGCTCGGAATCTTGACACTGACAGCATCTCTCACATTAAAAAAATAAATATATAATACAGCAATTGCAGATAAATTCTTCATTCACAATTTAGGGTTTTTGAGAAACGTAACCCTAGCTGCATTCACACACACACACACACACCCGTAAATTTCAGCTTAACTCAGACGCAATCTAACTAACCCAGGCAAAACAAGAATATGGAAATAAAGACTGATCACACCTGCACAGTCGGATCTGTTGAACCCACTGGAGACCATTCTAGCGCCGGAATCACAAACCATCAAATCTGCCAAGCTCTCATCCTCTTCCTTCATAGAAACATCCTCTTCCCCTTTACTAATTCCCGATACCTCCTTTTCCCAATCGATCACAGCCGACACATTGGTCTCCCAATTTAGGGTTTCCGGCACTGTTTCCAACTCGCTCCCTTCCATTTGACTCAAAACTTGCCGGCTCTAAGTATCAAAAAAAAAAAAACTTGCCGGCTTACAAGGAAGTCACTGATTCCCCAATAGAAGCTGTAAAAATTGAGGAAATTGAAGAAAGCTTTTTCTTTTCTTGAGATGAAAGAGAAGGATTGGTGTTTCAATTTCACCCGCACATTCAAATTTGAATTTCCATGACCGTTGGAATTTAGCTTTTCCAAAGTTATGGGGTCAAATAAAAATATTACGGAGAAAAAGGTCAAACGGCTAGCGTCAAATTCATTTAACGTTGCCGTTTTGACGTATGTGAATGTGTAGACGAAACGACGACGTCCTATAACAGTACTGGCCAGAACCCAGAAGTGTACTGACTACTGAAGATGGAGATATAGATAGAAGAAGAAGCGAGTATGAGATGCGGGAGCCTATCGACGCTTCATCATCCGCCGCTCATTTTGACGTTGAACTTGCGCGCCAAATTCGAAACCCAGTTTGTAAGACACGCCGATGATGGTGTGGTGAGGGCTTCTGAGCTGCCCAATCTCATCACGAGCGCGACGAACCCGTTTGTGAAGCATTGTTTGAAGCTACGGCTCAGCTCGACTTATCGGCATCTTCATGGGCTGGTTGTTGTCGTGGGAACGACGCCAATAAGGTGTATGTTGTGCTTCATCTCGTTGTTCTTTGTAATTTTGATGCTATGTGTTCTGCTTTTCAAGTGCTCGACCTATTGCCTGTTTAAATTTGGATGAAGCTGGTCTTTAGATTTTGGCTGAGGATGCAAATTATAATATATTTTTTTATCATCTGAAATTGGATAAAAGGAAGGATTTTTATTTACAGTGTTGATCACTGTCATCTGGGTTTGATGGATAATGGAGAAGTTTCAAGTGGCTGATATGCAATAATAATATTGGGTTGTTTTTATGATGGATAATGGATTTTTATTTACAGTGTTGATCACTGTCATCTGCTTAAAACCGTGTGCACTTTTGGCAGGGAAATAAACCAGTATCAAGACTTGATCGAAGATGAAGTGACTAGTATTGAGAGCTTGCTTGTGCTGGATAAAGGAGGAATTCCTGAAGGTTTAGAGAGTTTAGGTGATGACCGTGTTGTGCGTGTTAGCTCAGTGGTGATGAAGAAGATATCTGGACTGCAATCTACTGAATCTGTTGAAGCTATTGCTGTAATGAAACTTCCTAAACATTACCGTAATGTTAATGATGATGAAGATTGCCGTGGATGGTTTCCTTCCACACATCGAATTTTGGTTCTTGAAGGGATTCAGGTATCATCAAGCAATTGATACTAATACTATCACATATAGCACTTGCTCCTCACCAGTTTGACATGTTTTATATAATTTCTTGAGGATATAGAAGTTTCATTTTCAACAATTTATCGAGAACTGTAAATTTTTAGGCTTATTGTTATGAAAAGATGTCTAAATAATGCTGGGCCATTGATTTGCAGGACCCAGGTAACTTGGGCACGCTGCTTAGATCTGCAATGGCCTTTAACTGGGTATGTAATATTTATAGCATCTGTATACTTCCCTGCAGTAGTGTTTCCTCAAGTCTCATTGTGCATAATAACTATGAGCGTATTGTTCCCCTTTGAGGCTTTGACCCTTTGACCTCTTGTAAGTACTTAATATTCTTAAGTCTTTTCTCCAAACATAATCGGGTAACTCAGTCTTCTGTCTTTTAGTTATAGCACTTCACAATTAGGAATTAGATAGAGAACTTTCTGAATCAACGTTTAACCATCATTAGTGTCTTTACTTCTGTACTGGCCATCTACTTCGTATTTTGCAAGGTGCACGTTTTTACCAAAAACTTATATTCGGTAGTCTTCATTGTTTTCTGCCAAACACTCAGTTCAGTGTAGGAAAGACCTAACACTTGTCTCGAAATTCTATGTACAATTAGGAATTAGATAGAGAACTTTCCATCGAAAAAAAAAGTATTGGGAGTAAAACATCTCAAGACATTGTCAGTCCTTGTTTTTGGCAAACAATCCTTGTTTTACATGTGAATTTGTTAATTTTAAATACAAACACACGTTAGCTTGAGTCCTCGAGTAGATAAATGTGACTAGATAAATACCCCTACCGTTAATTATTTGTGGTTTTCTAGCAGGCACTTGCGGCAGCTCTATAAGCCTTTTTATTATCCACAATGTATGGCAGAAAAATGCATTACTCGCATTTGAAGCTATACTTATTTAATTCCTTAGTGTCATCGTGACTGCATTTGGAATCATATTCTTAGGAATTCCCCCATGCCTAACTCCAATATTGATGACTAACAGGGTGGCGCATATCTCCTCCCTGGCTGTTGCGACCCTTTCAACGAGAAAGCTCTCAGATCCAGCCGTGGCGCATCTTTCCAACTCCCAATCGTCTCCGGCAGTTGGACCAATCTACAAGACCTCAAAAACCAACATCACATGAAGCTCCTCGCTGGCCATCCCGATAGCAAAGTCAAGCATATCCAAGTCTCCAAGCTCTCCCCAAACCTCGCACGTTCCTTGGTGGACAAGCCATTGTGTTTAGTCTTAGGCAGCGAGGGTAGCGGGCTATCCCAAGAAGCTATGAACAGTTGCCAACTAGTTAGCATCCCCATGTCTGGAAAGTTCGAATCTCTCAATGTCTCAGTTGCAGGTGGAATTTTCTTATATATGCTACAAACTTGAACCAAGACTCCAATTCCCAAGTAGTCACTTTTTCCTTTAAATCTTTTTAGCTCTGTATTTCTGTCTTAGTTTGAATTGCACTCAATTTAAATGTGAATAAAACTTAAAATCCAGATTAAAAACATATTTAAAAAAGGTAATAGTATCCAACTAAATTTACATCCAAGAGTAAAGATTATGTGCGAACTATATTTTTTGTGCAAACTGTAAAATTCGTCAAATGTGGGTTATAATTCGTCACTGAAAAATCAAAAGTACGACATACTTCGTCAAAAGTGATTTATAATTCGTCGCCAAAAAATCATCCATACGTCAGTATTTAATCATATCCGTTTAAATGACTAAATCAATAGTTGTCATTGGTTTATATTTTTTACAAAAATACGTTGTTTGCACCGGATGCTTTTTCTTCCCTCCAACAGAAAATTCAAATGTATAAAATATGAAAAATCTGAAATATTTTAAAAAGTATCAATATTTTGAAGAAAAAATGGGGAAAAAATTAACTATTAATGAATGGATAATGATCTTTAGCTACGAGATGAGATTCAAGTTTGCCACTCCTGCCTTTAAGTAATCATCTTTACCAACCATCAAAGGAAGAATCAACATCAGAGATACGACGACGTTTTGAGTTGTGAGCGCAATCGAATGGCGCAAAGGAAGCGCGTGAGTGAGAGAGAAGACACTCCGATCTGGAACTCAGCACCATCCACGAGCTCCGATTCGCCGCAGATTGAACTCCAACCCCACAGCGTAATCCGCGTCCGATCGGAATCTCAATCGCCAGTGAGTCCCGCATCGCCGATGACGGCGGCGAGGCCGAGTATGCAGCCACTGATGGCCGGTTCAGCTATATGCTCTTTAAAAGGATCGCTCCTCACTCTCGCGATCTTAACCCTAATCTCCTTCACATACTTTTCAGTCAGGTCGCTTCAACCGTTGTCGACGGTATCGGATTTGGAGGTTCGGGTAACGAATTGAAGTTGTGGTTTGAGAATTACGCTGATCGGATTGATTCTAGTGTTGTTAGGGTTTAGTGATTTTGGATTTGGTGGTTTTGTTGCAGTTGTATAGGAATGCGGATGCGGCGACGGCGGAGGGCTTGACGGATGTGTATCATTTGCCGGAAGTGTTTAGGTTGAATTATGCAGCGATGGAGGAGAAGTTCAAGGTATATATTTACCCTGATGGAGATCCGAAAACGTTTTACCAGACACCGAGGAAGCTGACGGGGAAGTATGCTAGTGAAGGTTATTTCTTTCAGAACATTCGAGAGAGTCGATTCAGGACTGATGATCCGGAGGAGGCTCATCTTTTCTTTATCCCAATTTCTTGCCATAAAATGCGTGGGAAGGTGTGTTCTTTACCTTCTTGATTGAGTTGATTATATAGAAATGTGTGAGTTCAGTAATTATGGATATGTTTAAGGACTTTGCTTTTCTTTACTTTTTCTACTAAGCTGCTGTTGATTACAATTATGGGAGACTGCATCAAGCAAAATCAAAGCCTATAAAGATTTCATCTTGTCGTGAGAGTTTTGTTGGTTGATTTCAGTTCTTCTTGTCCTTTTTGTAGGTTTGACTACTAAAGGACTTAAGTTATGCATGAACAGTGTCTATTTTGGCTGATTAGCATTTTGAATGATTTTTATAAAGACGTCAAAATGTCAAATTAGAGTATAAGGATTAAGGAATACTGAAATCAGTTGGAAGGTGTATTGGTTGTGGTCTGAGAACATATTTCACTGATAGTGTTTTGGGGATCTGTTTTTCTTCTTCTGTTTTAATTTTAAGGGACTAATGCACATATGATTAGCTCGATGTTGCTACTAGATGAGAAACTTATGCATTTATCAAAATGTCATGTTTGCATATATCATGAGAGATTTTATCATGATGTTTGATGTGCTCCTCTTATACATGTAACAACAGTTTCATTGTTTATTTGAATTATTACTGCATGCTTTTCACTTTACACCGTGATAATGGTAGACGTATTACTTATCATGGTATTTGAATTAGTTTCATCTCTTTCATGGTATTTGATACGCGCCTCATTCTGTGCAGGGCACTTCTTATGAGAATATGACCATAATTGTCCAAAACTATGTGGAGGGCCTAATAGCTAAGTATCCATACTGGAATAGAACACTTGGGGCAGATCATTTTTTCGTTACTTGTCATGATGTCGGTGTAAGAGCAACGGAGGGACTTCCCCTCCTAGTGAAGAATTCCATAAGAGCTGTGTGCTCCCCAAGTTATGATGTTGGCTTCATTCCGCATAAAGATGTAGCTCTACCGCAAGTCCTGCAACCATTTGCTCTTCCAGCTGGAGGAAATGATGTTGAAAATAGGTATCACTGCACTTTTGAGTAGTTTATATGCGTCCCTGACTTCTATGGTTACAAGAACCCTGCACTGCCAGCATTTCTTTCATGTGTAAAGGGACTGCTACTTTGCAGGACGACTTTGGCATTCTGGGCTGGTCATCGGAACTCCAAGATAAGAGTTGTTCTCGCACGCGTATGGGAGAATGATACAGAGCTTGACATTTCAAACAATAGAATCAATAGGGCCACGGGTCATTTGGTGTATCAGAAAAGATTCTACAGAACAAAGTATTGCATTTGTCCCGGTGGCTCACAAGTGAACAGTGCTCGCATAGCTGACTCTATCCATTATGGATGTATTCCTGGTAAGATTTATTTTACCCATAATGGCTGTCACATAGATGAACTATTAAAGTGGATGCTACTCATATTAGAAGGGATTATCTTATATACAAACCTTGGCAATGTTGTTTATTTTAAGATTTGCCTTCAAGATGTTGGGAAGTTGAGAAAACAAAAACAAAATTTTGAGTGACTTTTAAGGTGCCCGTTGTCAAGTTGAAAGAAAAAGTTCGTAACAAGATTGGGATGAATAGAATAGTATCAAGTTTGGCATGCAACTCGATCTAACTAAGACCCTTGTATTAGTAAGACATTTAAAACCCTTTGGATCACATCATGTAATATATTTATTGACTTTCATGCATCAAATGATGTTACCTGGTCTTTGGGTATTTTAGTTATGAAGATCTAATAAGAATGGCATACTGGGCAAAAGATTTTGGGAGAATGATGATTCCGTTAATAGAAACTCTATAACATCAGTTCCTAATTTATCGGAATCTTTTTGGTGTCTCTTGCAGTAATCCTGTCTGATTACTATGATCTACCATTCAACGACATACTGGATTGGAGAAAGTTTGCTGTTGTGCTCAAGGAAAAAGATGTGTATGACTTAAAGAATTTTCTAAAGAACATCTCAGACAGTGAATTCGTCACGCTTCACAACAACTTGGTCACGGTAAAGCCGTTTCCTTATCTGAATAATAGAACTGATTTCGATCATTCATTTTGTTTTGAACTAAAGATAATTCTTTTAATTATTTCTTGTGTAGACTAATTGCAGTTGCTAATGATAAACATTGTGCTGCAACTTTGGTTTCAGATCCAAAAGCACTTCCAGTGGAACACACCTCCCATCAAATATGATGCTTTCCACATGGTCATGTATGAACTGTGGTTGCGCCACCGTTTGATTAGATACTAAGCTGCTGACTCCATAACGAAACCAACAATCTTTCTTGTCCACTGGTTACATTGAGCTGCGCCCCTGCAGTGTAGAAAGTTGTATATTATCATAGGGTACAGTACACAAGTCGGCACTTGATGATACTTGAGGAGCAGGATGTTAGATGTTACTGGACAGATCCCTGTTTGTTCATCATTTCTGATTCTTTCATTGCACTCAATTTTACAACATCCTTTTTTTAGAACCATTTTGAGATTTCTCTCTAGACCCTTTGTATGAGAGTGTTTTTCAGCCTAGGTTATTCTTTCGGCTGTGTCTGTTTCTGATCAGTTTTATTTCCGTAGTTTTCGTAAGTGCAATCTGTGTCTCTAACATCAAGTTGGGAGGTTGATTTCAAGTGACATGTCGAGACGAAGGAAACTTCGAATGCAATGGAATCACAAGTTGAGCGCTTGGCAAGAAGATTAAATGGGCATCTAGTGGTGTCAGTAAAGGAGGAGACGTGGAATAGTGTGATAGAAGAATATAAAAACTCGATGCTGATTCGGCTGTCAACAGGGAAGGCGTTTAATATCACAGCGCTGGCAGCTATTCTTAAGAGGGCGTGAGGGAGTCACTTTCCAGGAGACTAAAAACAACATGGCTGTGGTGAATTTCAAGGAGGAAGAGAACCTGAAAAGGACCATGGCATTTTAATGGAGCTGCAGTCTTGATGAAGAGGTGGGACGAGAATATGAGGATAAATGATGTCAAATTTGACAAGCTAAAAGTGTGGGTTCAAATCCATAATTTTCCTATAGGTTTCATGAAGGATAAGATTTTGCAGAGGTTGTTGGGCGAGTCTGCAAAAAAAGCGCAGCAGGAGAGTCTGATATCATCAAAAGCAAGTACGCTCGGTATTAAGTGGAGATTAATGTGTTCGAACCAGTCATTAGGGGATGCTATATGGAGATGCGGCATGGAGAGGGTGTCTGGATTGAATTTAAATATGAAAAACTCCGGAGTTTGTGTAGCAAGTGTTGAATAATAATCTGAATATTAAATTAAGTACACATGCAGAAGTAATGACGATTAATCTGAATGCGTAATCTGAACTACAACAATCTGAATATTAAACATGCAGCAGTACATACATCAATCAGTATTTATATAAATCTGAATTACAGTAATGGTAACTACAGTACACTGAACATGAATATCAAACTGAAATAAAGAAAGGGACAGCAAACCGTAGTGATTCAGTCACGTCCTAGACGATGTCCTTAAAGCAGATTTGCCTCCCGTAGGTGCTGGGATTTTGACCGGCAAAAAGCTTCTTAGGATAAAAGAACCTCAGCGAGCACTTGAGCACCAAAGCCTCACTGATCGAACCTATTGTGATCTTTCACTATCACTGATCGGAAAAGGTAAGTCGAGAGTATGGGAGAATGTGTTTCTTTCGGTGTTCTGATAGTAAAGGACTGATCTTCTTTTATAGTGACGAGTTGAACTGCCACGACCTGCAGAAGTGGGAAGTTGCAACTGATCACGCACTCATCACGACTTGGACTGAAGACCAGGTTTCTCGGAACTTCCTCAACTGCAAAAACAAAACCCGGTAAGAAATCGATCACCATTCGTGTCCGCATGATGCGGGCGCACATGTGCGCGGAAACGACTCAAGCCAAATCCGACGTAGTCTTAGCAGTTAGGTGGTCCCTTTGAACCAAGTTCTTGGGATCTCCAGTCATCATGATAGGGTTTTCTGTTGCCTTGACTTTATATCCAGAAGGGCTTAAGCCTGTGTTTTGATGTTAACAATCAAAAGACTTCAATCCCATTCCCTTTGTTGTCTTCTCTACTTGGTCCCTATTTAATCCTTTGGTTAACAGATCTGATATATTTTCTTTGGACCTCACGTAGTCTATTCTTATGACTCCGCATGAGAGAAGTTGTCTAATGGTGCTATGTCTTCTACGTATGTGTCTAGATTTACCATTATACATGACATTCTGTGCTCTTCCAATTGTAGATTGGTTATCACAATATAAGCATATTGCTGGCACAGGTGTTTTCCATCTAGGAATATCCTCTACAAAATTTCTTATCCACTCCGCTTCTTTGCCACATTTATCTAGTGCAACAAACTCAGCTTCCATCGTGGATCGGGTTATCAGAGTTTGTTTAGAGGATTTCCATGATACGGCCGCACCTCCCAAAGTGAATACATATCCACTTGTGGCCTTTGAATCATGTATATCAGATATCCAACTCGCGTCAGTGTATCCTTCAATGACTTCTGGATATCTGGTATAATGTAGACCAAGATTACGAGTAAATCGTATATACTTCAGTACTCTCACTAAAGCTTTCCAGTGTTCTGATCCTGAGTTACTTGTATATCTTGCAAGCCTACTTATACTATAAACAATATCAGGTCTAGTACAATTCATCAAGTACATTAGACTCCCTATTACTCTTGAGTATTCCACTTGAGAGATGCTCTCCCCTTTGTTTTTAGACAGGTGGTCGTTCATATCTATAGGAGTACTATAAACTCCTACACTATCTTTCCAAAACTTGTCTAAAATTTTATCGATGTAGTGTGATTGACTTAAGACAAATCCATCTGCCGTCCTTGTAATTTTAATCCCCAGAATTACGTCGGCTAGACCCAAGTCTTTCATATCAAACCTTGAGTTTAATATGGTCTTAGTGGATTTGACCAGTGTTTCATTGTTTCCCACAATGAGCATATAATCGACATATAAGCACAAAATCATAACCATGTTTAGTGGTTTTGATGTATACACATTTGTCACACTCGTTGATTTTGAATCCGTTTGACAACATTACTTAGTCAAATTTCTCATGCCACTGCTTTGGTGCTTGTTTCGGACCATAGAGAGACTTAACTAGTTTACAAACTTTTCTCTCTTGTCCTGGTACTCTACAACCCTCAGGCTGTTCCATATATATTTCTTCCTCAAGGTCTCCATTCAAGAAAGCAGTCTTCACATCCATTTGATAAATTTCTAAATTGTGCAATGCTGCAATGGCAATTATCATCCTTATAGATGTGATCCTTGTCATAGGTGAGAATATGTCAAAGTAATCCAGACCTTCCTTTTGTCTGTATCCTTTGATCACAAGTCTCGCTTTGTACTTTTCAACAGTACCGTCTACTTTCATTTTCTTAGTAAAAATCCACTTGGAATCCAGTGGTTTACATCCCTGAGGAAGATTGACTAACTCCCAAGTATGATTTTGCATAATGGAGTCTAATTCACTTGTTATGGCTTCTTTCCATATGGGACCTTCAATAGAGCTCATTGCTTCATCATAGGTACAAGGTCCCGCCTCAACCATAAATGTTAAAAATTCAGGTCCAAAAGAATTTTCAATCCTTGCTCTTTTGCTTCTTCTTGGTTCCCCCACATTTGTATCCTCCTCGGACACTTCTTCTTGTTGGTGATACATTTCAGGAGTATCTTCACCTATCTCATAAGGTGAACTAGGTAGCATTTCTTTATAGGGAGTTCAAAGAACGAAGCATTCCTAGACTCCATGATGGTGTTCTTGTGTATATCAGGATTTTTCGACTCATACATAAGGAATCTATACGCATTACTATTTTGCGCATAGCCTTTAAAGACACAATCAATTGTTTTTGGTCCTATCTTCATTCTCTTAGGACCGGGAGCCATTACTTTAGCTAAGCACCCTCATACTCGCAAGTGTTTGTAGAAAGGTTTTCTCCCTCTAATAGTTCGTAGGGAGATTTTTCTCTCTTCTTACGGGTATCCGATTTAGAAGATAATTAGCCAACAAAACGGCTTCCCCCTGACAAGCGTATTTTTAACCCTTTATGGTTGTCAACGTATGAGTTTTAGGGGTCAAATTGCAGTCAAACAAAATTTATAAACCTTGGTAAGCCAAGGGTCGATCCTAGGAGCAGTGCGTGTGAATACTAGCAAACGGTGTGACCTATTTAGCTATTTCGAATTAACAAGTGTAAAACAGTTTTGTTGTCACGAAAATTGCAGAAATTAAATAGTGCAGAAATTAAATGGTTGTGTTTAAATCAGAGAAAGAATCCCAGAATCCGTACTTCACCCGTGCTAACCCCACTAATTATGCAATCACTATACGTTAATTATTCATGCTATCGAATATGGAATATAATCGAAATAACACTAGACAAGCCGCCCATCCACGGATCATTGTCTAGATTAATCTCAATCGTTGAACGCCGCCCATCCACAGATTATCAACGATTTTGATTTATTAAATTAAAGGTTTTCCTATTAAATCATGTAAACATGACCTAACATCAATTTCATGCAATCCGGTTAATCCCTAGGGCCCATCCACCTTTCGGCATATAACCTAAATACGTTCTACCAATGCAAACATACCCTTTGATGTAAATGCATGCATAGAACGATAATATTAAGCACGCAATGAAATTGAATAATCGAATCGCATAAATAATAAACTTCAATTGATCACATGAGAGTTAGGGTTACATAGCACGGGATCCGTAGGATCCCGGAATTAAGAAGACTACTCACTATTCATGGTAGTTAACCAAAAACAGTGTATATTGAAAGGAAGAAACGAGTAAACCGTAAAGACGCGGTGTAGCTCGATGATCCTCACACTGAAAGCTCTGTCTTCTCTCCCAAGTTAGGTTTTTTCTCCACAATAACAACACACTGTTCTTTCTGGTTTTCTCTCTTATATAGCTTTCCAAAAGGCCAAAAAGCCTAAAATCGAAATTAGGAAATATGCCCAAAGATCTGTCCAAAAAGCCCAAAAATCAATTTTTTTGAAATTGCCTTCGACGGGGCTGTTACACCTGTTACATCTGGGTGTAACGTCTGTAACGGGCTAAGCAAAAATCTCTGAGAAAAGTCATGCCCGTTACAGCTGTTACAGCTCAAGGTGTAACGGCTGCTGAAGATTGTAACGGGCTGACTTCGTTTGCCTTTTTGGAGATCTAAACCTTAGAATATGCTCTTTGTGTCAACTACAAAGTTGTAAGTAATTGAATTAGCTTTCCAACAAGCTAAATTTCGACTCATTTAGACACCAAATGAGCCCTAAGCATGCAAAATACGTCGCAAAGGTCTGTCTGCCCTGTTTTGTCCTGTTTTTGCCCAAATCTACACCAATTGCTTTTCTTTGCTTCGGGTCAATCCAAAAGTATTAGATATATCATATATGACCTGAAACACTAGAAAAGAGATCAAATGACAATAAAATGTCGGGAAAACAAATATAATCCATCATCGAATGAAGTGAATAATAGGTCAAGAATTCGACCGATCACCCCCCCCCCCCCCACACATTTCTTTAGGTAACCCTGAATTGAGCAACATCGCATTCATCATTTCTTTGATAGTGTGATTCTTGCATTCAGCTATACTATTCGATTGAGGTGAATAAGGTGGGGTAACCTCATGTATGATTCCAGTTTGAGCACACACTGGCCCAAATGGTTCTACATATTCACCACCACGATCACTCCTTAGTCTCTTGATCATTTATTTAGTTGGTTTTCCACTTCCAACTTATACATGGCAAACTTTTTTATTGCTTCATCCTTGCTTTTAAGCAAGTATATAGAACAGTATTTTGAACTATCATCTATGAAAGTAACAAAATATTTATTTCCACCTCTTGTTGGCATGAATTTCAAATCACATAGATCACTGACGGATGCACAGTCGTCGTGTGCAAAAGTCAAGAATATATTTATAAGTCCGCTACTCGCGACTTCACTACTGGGTAGCAAGTGGTAAGTAGGGGTCGAACCCAAGGGAATTAGGGGGATAGTTGTTCTTTGAGGAATGTACTGAAAGGGAGCGTGATTTTAGGTGGATTGAGGTTTTAGCGATGAAAAGTGAGTGGTTGGTTGTTGGTTTTAGTTTTAGTACAGAAAAGTAAGTGGGTTGGTCGTGATTTTAGTGCAGAAAGTAAAGTACTGAAAGTAAAGTACTGAAAGTAATTGCTTGAAAAAGAAGACTTACAGAGAGTGGGTTGCTTGAAGGGCAAGTCTTGCGAAAAGTAAGCAGTTGATATTTAGACTGAATGTAAAGTGCAGGTGATGTTTTAAGTTAAGGAAAGTATTCGGTTTTAGGGGCCTTGTATCATAGTCTGTTTATCATTGACCTCTAATGATCATACTAAGTATTCAAAAGTGTATCAAGGCCATTCCAAGCACTTGATTTGCCACACTGTCTAGTCCATTCCAAGACATAGAGCACTTGTTCTATTTAGACTAATACCCCATTCCAAGGTATATTAGCCTTGTGTGCATCCATTTGATCAATCATTCCCGATCAACCAAATGGTGTTTTAAAGAGGTCAAACTTCTCAGATAAGCTTTGCCATTCCAAGCATCCACTTATCCGAGTATGTTTACGAACCCCACGGAAGAGTTTTGCCATTCCAAGCATCCACTCAATTTGGAAGTTCTAACCTAATATGTGGCACATAGAACAAGTTTTGAACACATAGAGGCATTAAGAGTAGGGCCTAAAACATTTTATGACACAAGTACACCCCTTCAACCGAATGAAGGGTTTAGCTACGAATATCCATAGAGGTGGATATCATAGCTAAGTACTTGAAGGTTTTCGAAAGACAGTAAAGTAAAGGGAGAATACTCAAGAACCAACAGGAGTAAACTCAAGAACAACTAGAATACTCAAGAACCAACAGGAGTATTATAGATTTAAAACAAGTGTTTACAAGAGTAGTGCCCAAAATCTAGAGAGAAGCTAGAGCTTTGTGATGGATGATGTTTTGAAATGAGGATTTTGGGATGATTTACAAAGGGAAGGGATGAGTTCTATTTATAGCCAAGGGAAGGATCTAGATCACAACACATGGCACAAAATGGGAGGAGAAGCTCTCAAAGCCGCCGGCCCATGTGGCTTTTCTCCCCAAAGCCGCCGGTGGTGAGTCACTGATGAGCCGTATTTATACGACTTGTCGAGTCATTAAATCCCACCATTTCATTCACTGTATTATGCGAACAGTTACTTTTTAGTGTTGTTTCGTGTTTCAGGTGATTTGGAAGCTCTAGGAGGAATCACGCTTAAAAGACGGCATTTTCATGCCAGAAACATCGCAATTGAAGATCAGACCAAAGGAGGGCCGTGAACAGTGTTTTTCGGCTCGTGAACAGTAACTCCGGCGTGAATAGTGATTCCGGCGTGAATAGTACTCCGGCGTGAATAGTGATTCCGGCGTGAACAGTGTCCGATGAACAGTAATTCCGGCCCATGAACAGTACTTCGGAAAAAAGTCCAAGTTCCAAAGTCCAGCAGCCGGCCCAATTTGTATGCGACGCTAGGGTTTCGTAGCTTTATGACCAAGTTAGGGTTTCTCAAACCCTATAAATAGAAGAGCAGTGCTGCCATCCATAATCATCCCATTCTACTCAAAAATCAGAGACGACACACGAGCTCTTCCCCTTGCTCCTCCGTGCGCCGCCACTGCTCCACCGTAGCTCAGCCCATAACAGCCGTGACTTGTGCTTTGTAATTCTCGGTCATTAGTGAAGTTTTCTCGTTTCTTATTTACTGCATTATTTCTTTATGACGATGTGTAACTAAAACCCATATTCGGGTTAGGGTTAAATAATTGTGACTTATGTTTTTGAGATTTGAATCTTAATGCTTGTTTCGTTATTCGATTAAATCTTTTGTGCTCATTATTTGGATTGAATTGTGAAGTTAAGTGGAGGCTTGGAATGGCAAAGCTTAACTGATCAATTCAACTCCCCTATTTGCTATTTGTTGATACTAGAGAGCTATTAACAAGTAGTGCACTAATTCGATATATCTTGGAATGGAGTATTGAATTATTAGGTTTAAAAGAATTAGAAACATGATATTTAGAAATCAATGATAAAACCAAGTCACAATTGAATAATACCCTAACCTGAATATTTCTCTCTGATATTTAAACCCCAGCAATTTTCGTGCCTTCTTAGTGTTCACTAACCAATACTTTCACTCTAGTTTCTTGTTTTTTTCTCCATTACAGAACGAAGTAGTAACCATCTAGCTCCCTTGGGTTCGACCCTTGCTTACCGCTGTTCTAATCCACAGTCTGAAGTGAGGAGATTATAAATTGTTTTTGCACAGGTACGACGACACCCTGTTCAGTCACCAAGGAGGAAGAGCCGCCGGCTAGGTGGAGGAGAGAAGAGAGTTTGTGTGATTTTGTGACTTTTTCCAAAAGCCATCGGGTCCTTTCAGCTCCGGACTGACTCTGGTTGCTCTTCGGTTGGACTTGTTTTGAGTGATTCCATGTCAGGTTCATGAGATTTGTATAGTCGGAGTCTGGCCGTGACTTGGAATGACTCGTAATTCATTTTCAGCTTAAAAACTCCTCCTTAGCCTGTATTCTCTCTAGACTTCAAAATACCCTGTAGATAAATATTGGAACTAATAAGCAAAAGTTAAATAGACAAAGAGTCTAATTTGGTGGGTTTAACTGTGTTTATGATTCATACAATTATGGTCCATCAATCACTATGTATTAAGTCAAGGGGTTCAGTATCTCTTTCAACCCTATGAAAGGATGTTCTTGTTAATTTTGATTCAACACAAATTTCACACTTGTGTTCGGAATCAAATTGAAGTTTTGATATACAATCCAATTTCATTAGATTCCTTATCGAGTCATAATTCATATGACCTAATCTACCATGCCATAAATTAGAGGACTCAAGCAAGTAAACGGAAGAATTTTTATTGATAGAATTGATAGCAATTACATTGAGTTTCCACATGCCATCTTTCACATAACCACGTCCCACATACATGCCTTTCTTTGAAAGAACGACCTTCTGAGACTCAAACACCATCTTAAAACCATGACTATCAAGCAAGGTTCCAGACACTAAATTCTTCCTAATATCAGGCACATAGGCGACATTAGTCAGCTTCAGCTCCTTGCCTGAAGTTATCTTTAACATCACACTTACTTTCCCCTTGACCTCTGAAGTGGCCGAGTTGCCCATGTAAACCTTCTCTCTTATTTCAGTTAGCTTCAACTCTGAGAAGGCATTCTTGTCAGAACAAATATGGTGGATTGCTCCAGTATCCAGCCACCACTCCTTAGGGTTGGAATCCACCAGACTCAGCTGAGAAACCACAGCTACTAGAAGCTCTTCATCCACCTCGACGACATTCGCCTTCTTCTTCTTTTTCTGAGGCTTCTTACAGTCAGCAGCTCTATGACCCTCTTTGTCACAGTTGAAACACTTGGCAGTGAACTTTGGCTGCACTTTCTTCTTGATAGCCCCGCCTTTGGGTCCAAGTTTGCTAAAGGGCTTCTCCCCTTTGGAGCTACCACCATGCTCCACAATGTTGGCTTTTTTAGAAGGGAGCCTCATCCTCTTATCAGATAGTCGATTGTCCTCTTCATTTTTGAGGCGAATCACTAGGTCTTCCATAGACATTTCCTTTTGCTTGTGCTTAAGGTAATTCTTGAAGTCCTTCCACCCCGAAGGCAACTTCTCAATGACTGCAGCAACTTGGAATGGTTCATTGACCTTCATTCCTTTAGCGTTCATCTCATGCATAATCAGCTGCAGGTCTTACACTTGACTGGTCATAGTCTTCGAATCCACCATCTGGAATTCGAGGAAGCGCCCCCACAATGTACTTCTTGGAGCCCGCATTCTCTGTTTGGTACTTCCGATCAAGTGACACCCATAACTCTTTAGCAGAGCTTTTGGTGCAATTCACTTTGTACAACACATCATTCAGGCTGTTCAACACATAATTCTGACACAGATATTCGGCATCCTTCCAGGCATTGTATGCCATGAGTACTTGATTATCAGACTCATTCTCAGCAACCCTAGGTGTTTCATCGGTCAGATACCGGGCAAACCCTAATTAGGTAAGATATAAATGCATCTTTGGCTGCCACGTAATGAAATTCAATCCATTGAACTTCTCAGGCTTTTTCGCTGCCATTACTGCAGCAGGCACTCGTGCCACGACATTATTTGGAACTGGACCTGCAGGTCCATTCCCGCACGTAGGCATCACTACAGGTGCAGTTGGAGCGGCAGCCTGTGTCGATTCAGCAACATGCTGGACATCATCCATGTTCACGAATTGATTGTTTTCAGACATTTCTACAACAGAGACATATATGTTAGTACGCTGTAAATAATATTCAGATATAAACAGTAAACACAAATCTGCTTTAAGAATGTTGAATAATAATCCGAATATTAAATTAAATACACATGCAGAAGTAATGACGATTAATCTGAATGCGTAATCTGAACTACAATAATCTGAATATTAAACATGCAGCAGTACATACAGCAATCAGTATTTATATAAATCTGAATTACAGTAATGCTAACTACAGTACACTGAACATGAATATCAAACTGAAATAAAGAAAGGGGCAGCAAACCATAGTGATTCAGTCACGTCCTAGACGCTGTCCTTAAAGCAGATTTGCCTCCCGTAAGTGCTGGGATTTTGACCGGCAAAAAGCTTCCCAGGATAGATCTTCTTTTATAGTGATGAGTTGAACTGCCACGACCTGAAGAAGTGGGAAGTTGCAACTGCTCACGCACTCATCACGATTTGGACTGAAGACCAGGTTTCTCGGAACTGCCTCAACTGCCCAAGACTTAGTCATGTTGACGTTTGATGCAAAACCGAAAATTGAATTAAACAAAAGTGAACCGCGCAACCCGCTGAGAAATTGATCACCATTAGTGTCCGCATGATGCGGGCGCACATGTTCGCGGAAACGACTCAAGCCAAATCCGACGACGTCATTCTTATCAACACAATTCGAGGTGTCCTCCACGCTCAATTTTAGGTCTCAATTGTGGCGCACCACCATTTTCTTCACACCTTATAACACACATATTTAAACAGCAAGTGTGGTGACGTTTGCATAGAAGATGATACAGAAAAGCATACAAATAGTGTTGGAGCAGAATAACGATCTGATGGGAGATGCGGCAGCAACAGTAAGGAAAAGAGCAGTGACAGTGGGAAGGGAGTGCTGCAAGACGAATCGATGGTGGAAGGAGATCGTGAGTGTAGACAGGTCATCGATCATAGCCCTGGGAGAGCAGTCGGAAAACTGGACGGAGGAAGAATGGAAGTTGAAGAGTCGGGACCTATCAAGGGAGTCCAACAGTCAATGGTGGCGCACGAAGTGCTTAAAAATTCGTGCTTGGGAGGTAGTGCCTACCTACAGGAAGATGGGGATAAGAGCATGTACACCCGTGCAGCACTTCCTCGAAAGGAGAAGGTGCTCTTCTCGAAGGTCAGGAGGTGCTCCATGTGTAATTCATGCAATGATTTCCAATCCAAGCACCTCCCTCCTTGCACTATTCATTAAATAAAAAATGATATAATAATTTTTAAAAACTGAGTAGTTGTGTGATAATATTTTATTTCATGTTATATAGAAATTTGAATCAAATATATAAATAAAAGAAATTTAAATTTAAATTTTATTACTTTAATTGGACATTTAAGCCATTAAATTAAACTCAATTTTGATTAAAATTGAACCTCAAACCCAATTGAAAGCCCAGATAAAAGTTCAAAATTCAACAATCAAATTGAAAGTCCAAAATTGAACCCAATTTTTTTTTGATAGGGATTACAAGTTATACAAGATGAATACAACATCTTTCAATGACACTATCTTGTACATTATATCTAACCGGAGCACGAGCCAATGTGGCGTCTCATCTCATCCCATTTTTTATGCAAATCTTCAACGGTTGCAGCGCGTAAACACCTCCTGCGAAAGGGAGGAAAACCGTCCTCGAGTCTTTGCTTGCTCGGGACCAATAAATCTTCAACATCTCATGCGAAGGGAGAAAAACACTCCACTCACCTATTGCTAGATGGGGAAAAACACTCCACACACCTATTGCTAGGTGGGGAAGAAAATTTCTCATCTGAATTAGATGGGAATGGTGCATTGTGGGAGTTGAACCCCTCACCTCTTGGTTACAAAGCCAAGAGTTGAGCCAACTCAAGTACAACCCCACATGTCAAAATTGAACCTAATTGAACGTTACAATTACATTTGAATGTCCAAAATTCATCCCCAACCCCAATTACACGTGTCATTGGCTTAACTAAAATGTTGTTGGGCTGAACGTTGGCCCATTAATGAAAAGAAAAAATGGTTTGGTAGGGTTTCACAGCAAGCAGCACGTTCAGCCAGAGCTGCTGCAGCAGCTCTGCTTGCAGCTCCTCTCATTCTAACACCTCCTCGCCTCCGTTGCATACGAAACAAGACCAAGAGCTCCTCCACGTCGGCGCCAACACAGCAGCAACTTCTCTAAAAGCCAACCGTTGTACATGCTCTAAGGCTCGAGAGATGTTGAGGTCGGCAGAGGTCATTAATACTAGTGCAGTTTTCGAAAATCAACGAGGATTTTTTTGATAGAACAAAGGCGTACAATGACCAGGAAACAACCCCACAAATGAAAATAAATAACAAAACTGAAAAAGTAGCCAACAAACACAGAAAACATGGAAATATAATCCATGTAAAGTAGGTCCCTCCGTCAGCTGCTGTAATATCTTCACAGACGAGGGGCTTCAAGATCCAAGATACGCCAAAGTGGCCAAATAAAGCGGCACGAAAAACCAACTTCAAAGCACCAATCAAGCTCCGGCCACGTTTCTTCAAAGAAATCCAGCAAGACAGGAGCCTGCCACTCCAGCTGGAAACCGCCAACCTATGGCACACCCAAGGCAGGAAGAGTACCGGCCGAAACACCGACACAGCAAAGGAAGCTCAGACAAAAAAAATGGCTGAGGAACAAAACTCTCATAAGCGAGATCGCTTAGAGACGAAGGAACCTTGAAAAACAAGGTAAATATAAACACACAAAAATATACAAACTACACCACAACCCCTCCAATCCACCCCATCACCATCCACCACCATCGCCACTCTGCAACCACACCAACGCCTCAGAAGGAGTGAAAGACAAGGCTGCCACGGAGGGATGCATCAGTGGGGGAGTAGACGTGGAGGAGAGGAGAGGCGTGGGAGAGCAGAAGAAGAGAAAAGGCTGAGCTGCGGCTGAGTTGGGCAGTGGAGGAGTCAAGAAGAAGAGAGAAGGTTGAGGAAAACTCAAATAAAGGGGGGATTTGGGATAGGAAATCAAGGGGGATTTTGATTGATGCAAAATGGATGCACAATGTGTATCAGACGGACATGAAAGTGTAGAATTTGGGCCAGGTTTTAGATGTGGACCTAATTAACAAAGGGGAAGGTGTGTTGGGCCAAGCATATCGTCAAGTCAGCCAGGGTAAGGAAAAAACTAATACTCTGAAGCTGACCAAAGGAGACTCGAGATCAAGATTCCATCCTTATCAATGAAATGAGGCGACAAAAGGCGGTGATGATGCAAGGGGAGCGACGGTGTTTCTACAAAGACGATCGGCATGGTCTGCGATGCAGCCCTACCGAAAACAATGACGGCCATATGTTAGAACGATCGTGGCCTGGGGTGTCGCGACAGTTCGAGCCCTAGCCGAGTTGGTGAGGGCGAACAACCCTCAATAGGTGGGATTGGTGGAAACTAAGGCACGAGAAGTAAGAATGAAACGAATTCAAAGAGAGGTAGGTTTTCAATGTGGTTTTGTGGCAGAAAGTAAAGGTAGATCAGGTGGTTTAGCGTTGTGGTGGAAAGTGGATGTTGATGTTTCAGTGAAAATCTTTTCTGATTATCATATAGATGATGTAATGGAGGGGGTGGAGTGATAAGTCGTAATTGTACGACTATTTTATATGTTAAAACCCCGTCTCTTAGTGATTGCCTATATATTATTTCACTACCTGTGAGTAGTTTTCATTCTCGGGTGCATTCGGAGACCATGGAAGGAATATCGGCTAAAAGGAGCCTATTTGAAGATGTTTGGCATCGAAAGAAATGAAGTCCAAAGTGCTGAAGTTTTAGTCAGTGCAGACCACTTACGTCTGAAGAATTATGGGCACTTACGTCTTAACAATTACCGAAATTGTTAAGACGTCCGCGGTCGTTAAATCAAGAGACGTAAGTGGAATCCAGCTGGCAGTCAAATTTCTTAAAATCAGATTTGTATTTTCGGGAGGAATAAAAACAGACTGTTTTCGAAGAGCCATTCTCGGGGAAGAAAGAAGAGAATTCGAGGAGCCACATTGGAGAAGATAAAAGAAAAGAGAAAAGTAAAAATCAATTTTTGTCTTTGTTTGGCCGTGTCTTTTTGGCCGTGGGTTTTTGGGGGTGAAAGAAGACACACGGCTGGGAGGAGTGGATTAAAGGTGGATTTTTTGTGTGGATTTTAGATAGGATTTTCAGAGAAACAATATACACTTTTTTGAGGAGATTTGAGATACACGATTTGGAGAAGAATTGAAGAAAGCTTGGTGGATTATTCGACAATAGTATTTTCATTTCATTTCATTACAAACTTGATGATGTATTCCATTACGATGAGTAGCTAAACTCATATGTGTAGGCTAGAACTTGAAATTGTGATGTATTGACTTGAGACTATTATTGAATTTCTAGTAAACTAGGATACGAGTAATATACCACTAGGATTGACACCCTAGGACAACTTGTAGTGCAACCTAGCGGGGAGCTATAAGTTGTAAAACATTAGAAATCAAAACGGTTGGGTTAATGATTTAGTCTTGCATCACATTCGAGAGTTCTAGCTTGCACATCTCTTTGAACTTATTACTTGAATTTGTGTGACACTTGCTCATCTTGACAAGTGATCATTGTTGCTCAATTGTTTTTATTTTTACTTGTTCGAAAACCCCCCAATTGTTACTCTGATACTTAGTGAACAGATTCTCACACCGATCTCTGTGGATTCGACCCGACTTACCACTTGCTAGTCGGAATTATAAATGTTTTTGCACAGGTACAACGACACCTGTCAAAATGGCGCCGTTACCGGGGATCGGTAACGAAGAATCTACTAAGTATTCTTTTTCTTTTAGTTTATTTTACTGTTTTTTATTTTGTCACTTGATTACTCTCTGTTTAAGTAACAATGTCGCAGAGAAGTGTTGATGGTGATAATAGAGAGCGAAGTAGTGTACAAGGGGATAACATTCAAGAACGGAGGCAAGGATTGCCCGCTGTTGATCAAAGAGTACCACCCCCCAGAAATCAGCAATTTTTGAATGAATTTGCTAGACATCGTGCAGCTAGACACGAGGATTATGATGATTACGAGGCTGAGTTGGATCGACAATACCTTGGTGGAGGAAACCAACATGGACAGCTAGTGAGACGTCGGGATTTGGGACGCACCATGAGAGGAGTCTGCGCCCCATATATTGATGAGGCACCTTGGTGCATTAGGTTGGATGAGGACGCAAATGGCATCGAGATAAAGAGTGGGGTGATTCATCACTTGCCCAAGTTTGGAGGAATGCCCGATGAGAACCCCCTAAGGCACTTGAAGGAATTTCATGGAGTTTGCATGTCCATGAAATCAGCATCGGTTCCGGAAAATATTTTTAAATTAAAGACATTTCCTTTTTCTTTAGAAAGTCAAGCTAAATCTTGGTTAATGTCTTTGCCTTCAGGTTCGATTACATCATGGGATCAAATGCAACGGAAATTCATGGACAAGTACTACTCTCATTCGAAGGCGGCTCAAACGAGGAAGGAGCTCTATATGATCAGACAAGGACGTGCAGAAATGTTGTTCGACTATTTGGAGAGGTTTAGGCATTTGGAAGAGAGTTGTCCGAATCATGGAATCCCACAAAGGATGCTGCTTGAATACTTCATGGATGGGATGGTTCTAATGGAAAGAAGAATGCTAGATGCCTCAGCCCAAGGGTCTATCCTGGACATGTACCCCGAGGAGATATGGGAGTTGATTGAGAAAGTTGCCGAGAGCACAAGGTATTTAGAAGAAACATATAAACCTGCACCAGTTGCTAACGTGAATGTACATTCTGAATTGCAGGAACTGAAGGATATGATGGCTAAAATGATGACGCAACAACCACAAAGAAATCAACAAGTGGAAATTCAATAAATAATGATAACGCTGTTTTTCAGGAAAGAACAGAAGACGTGAATATAGTGGACTACATAAACAAGGGAGATTTGCCACCAAGGAGATATGATGGATATCAAGGCAACAACAAATGGCAGCCATGGCAAAATGATGGTGGTTGGCAAAGGAACAACAATTACGATGCGGGGCAATCCTCGTACCCACAAAAGCAGCCATACAAACCACCACAGATCAGACAAGGAGATGAGGACCCGATCAGGGAATTTGGGGATGAAGTGAGAGGCATGTTCAAAGAACTCACTCAAAAGATGGGCCACCATGCTGGAGACATTAACGAGCTAAAGAGGCAAGTGTCTCAAATTGCCAGCGCAGTTTACGAACAACGAGAAGACAAAGGGAAGCTGCCTTCACAAACGATCCCTAATCCAAGGCAAAATGTCAGTGTGATCGTGATAAAGGATGAAGAGGAGATGAAGGTTGAAGAAAAAGAAGAAAAAGGGCAAGATTCGGATGCTACCTTAGTGCAGAACGCGGACGTCTCCATAATTAAGGCGCGGACGCCTGAAGAATTATTGCAAAATCAAGAGACGTCCGTGGATAAAAATCATGAGACGTGCGCAGAATTCCAAGTAAGTGATTTCCAGATTTTGAATTCTAACCTTCTTGCGCCACTACCATTTCCCATGCAGATTATCGAGCGTCACGAAGCTGTAAATGATGAAATTAGACAAACGGGGTATGAGGACACGAAAATCAACGCACAAATGCAAGAATTGGAGCAAGGGAAACAAGGAGCGTTGACCACTCGAACTAGAGACCCAGGTGCCTTCACGGTAACATGTGGCATTGGTAACAAGCTTATTCCCCATTGTTTGATTGACTTGGGTGCGTCTTTTAATGTGATGCCTTATGATTTATATTGTTCATTAAAACTTGGACCGGTGAAACCGATCAAGTTGACTATTGAGTTAGGCAACAAGGCATGTGTTCATCCCTATGGTTTGCTTGAGCATTTAACCGTGAATGTTGGAGAAATTGTTGTG
The DNA here is from genome assembly GCA_033675215.1 of Rhodiola kirilowii. Lineage (NCBI taxonomy): Eukaryota > Viridiplantae > Streptophyta > Magnoliopsida > Saxifragales > Crassulaceae > Rhodiola > Rhodiola kirilowii. Next base: position 10,344,403 of record CM066193.1, on the reverse strand, counting down.
CCTGCAGATTTTTATGTCTTGCAGATGGAGGACACCCAGACTAAGGAGTTGCCAACACTCATTCTAGGACGACCTATCTTGTTTGCGATGAAGGTGGAGATTGATGTTGCTGAGGGTGTTATAAAGCTGAAATATGGTGGCAATGTGGCTGAGTTTCGTGTCTTTGAGGATGACCACCAGCCTTGTGCGAGGAAACCACCTGAGAAAGCTGATAAAACTTATTTTAATGATATAACTGCTGAATCGTTGCATTTGATTTAGGGTCTCAGTGAGCAGATGAAGGTAACAAGGAAAACATGCCCACCAGATAAGAAGCGAGTAAAGAAACAAAAGTGTGGGGTGGGCGCGCGAAAGTGGTGGACACCTAAGGAAAAGAATTGGAGATCGAAGCCACCTGATATCGGGCAGAGCACTGAGGAACGATTAACTAGTGAACGTGCTGAAGAGAGGAGCACGCTGGGCAGTAAGTTTGACTTGGAGCAGCCTTGGGATCCTAACTTGTGATCCTAAAGAGGTAATGTCCAGCCAAGGACGTAAAACAAAGGCGCTTACCGGGAGGCAACCCGGTGTGTTTCTTTTACTTTACACATGTTAGGAGTAGGTTAATTAGTGGAATTGGGAAGTTGATAATGCGCCTCGAGTGCATTTCTTTTTATTTCTGGTGTTTTCAGGTGATTAAACGAAGAAAAAAATTCTACATCAGTGTAGCTCGCGCACGTCTCAACTATTAGAGCGCGCGGACGCCTCAGCAATTATTGCATATTCTTCAGACGTCCGCGGGAGGAAAAGATAGAGACGTCCGCGATGCATTTCAAAAGGGTGAAATTGTAGAGCCCAACACCACCACCAGATTATTAGGGGAGTACCAGTTCACTGTTTATTTATTTATTTATTGTCTTTTATTTTTATTTGAGTCTGTTTTGTTGTCCGTCTTATCTCTTGAGTTGTACCGTGAGGACACGGACCAATTTAAGTGTGGAGTGGGATGTTATAGAGTCAGTTGTGTGTCGTGTCAGTTTTAAATTTTTATGTTTTCATGTTATGTGTCGTGATGAACTGATGATGCACAGCTATGCTTTTCTCATATGTCGAAATCTCATTTCCAGCTTTTTATGACTATTGTGCTCATTAGACTAAAAATGCAAAATTTCAAAAAAAATTCGATGCTTTGTTCTTTCGAGTTGTGATATGCAGGGATGTGGAGTTGACAGAAATGTCCTAGAAAGGTACGGCAAATTGCAGGAAGTTCTGAGTTTTGGTTCTGATGATTGAGAAAAGTGGTGGAGGTTGACGCTTCACTAGCCTAGTCCTGAGAGTAGCTCCGTGATGGACCATAATTATAAGAATCATAAACACAGTTAAACCCACCAAATTAGACTGTTTGTCTATTTAACTTTTGCTTGTTGGTTCCGATATATTTCTAAAGGGTATTTTGGACTCTAGAGAGAAAACACGCTAAGGAGAGGATTTTACGCTGAAAAGATATTACGAGTCAGTCCAAGGTCACGATCAAACGCTGAATGAAGAAATCTCAAGATCCTGACAGTGAATCACTCAAATCAAATCTAACCGAGGAGCAACCAAAGTCAGACCGGAGCGAAATTGGACTGATAGTTTTGTGAAAACATCACAAAATTCACACAAACTCACTCTTATCCATTGATGACCGGCGGCTTTGGGGAAGAAGATGAGTCATGGGTGGCCTTCTTCCCTCCCTTCTCCTCCATGACTGGCGGCTTTGTGCAAGAGGTGACCAAAGCCACCTCTCCTCCTCCCTTACAACCGGCCACCGGCGGCTCCTCCTCCACCTTGGGATTTGTGCCAAGTGTCCTCCTCCTCACCACATCTTCTCCTCTCCCATGGCTATAAATACAAGCCTTCCCCTCTCATTTGTATCATCCCAAAAAAATCATACACTTCTCTCTCTAGAAATTTGGCATTTGTAAGTTTGGTTTTCAATATATAATACTCCTGTTGGTTCTTGAGTATTATAGTTCGGTCTTGAGTACTCCTGTTGGTTCTTGAGTACTCAAGCTTTTCTTTATTCTCGAGTACTCTTGTCGGTTCTTGAAGTACTCACACCTTTCCCTTACTTACTGTCTTTCAAAAACTGTAAGTACTTAGCTATGGTATCCACCTCTATGGATATTCGTAGCTAAACTCTTCATTCGGTTGAAGGGGTGTACTTGTATTATAAAATGTTTTAGACTATTTTAGTGTTTTTTCTTTGTATTCAAAACTTGTTCTACGTGCCATATATTAGGTCAAAACTTCCAAGGTTGAGTGGATGCTTGAAATGGCAAAGCTCTTCCATGGAAGTTCGTGAACATACTCGGGTAAGTGGATGCTTGAAATGGCAAAGCTTATCTGAGGAGTTTGATCTCTCTCAAACACCATTTGGATACATCGGAAAAGATTGTCCAATGGATGCACATAGGCTAGTATACCTTGAAATGGGGTGCTAGTCTAAGTAGAACAAGGGCTCTACGTTTTTTGCAAAAGATTAGACAGTATTGCAAGTCGAGTGCTTGAAATGGCCTTGATTCACTTTCGAACACTTTTGCAAAAGACTAGACAGTGTGGCAAATCGAGCGCTTGAAATGGCCTTGATGCACGTTTGAATATTTAGAAGGATTACTAAAATGATAAAACAGGCTATGATGCAAGGCCCCCGAAACCGAATGCTTTCCTTAAATTACAAAACCCCCCTGTATTTACTTTCCTAGTATAACTGCCTTAATCAACTGCACTCACCATCCGGAGGACTCGCAAATCACGCATCACCCACTGTAAGTCTTTCTTTTTATTTTTCATTATTTATTTTTCTGTAATTTACTTTCCGCACTAAAAACCAAAACAACCAAAAAAAAGTCACTTAGTTATAACCGCTAAAATCCCAATCAACCTTAAAACAAGCTCCCTCGCTGTACAAATCCCTCAAAGAACGACTATCCCCCTAATTCCCTTGGGTTCGACCCCTACTTACCACTTGCTACCCAGTAGTAAGGTCACGAGTAGCGGAATATAAATTTGCTTTTGCACAGAGAACACCGCACCTTAACGACAGTGCGGTGGGCTCCATCAAAACTGGCGCTGTTGCCGGGGAATTACCGTCGGATAAGTTGTTCTTTCCCTTCCCTTCTCATCTCCTCATGACGCTACCCACTACGTATGCATGGACAACAAGACATCTTCCCCTGTTCGGAGGGACAGATGGAGGAGACCCAGTACAACACTGCCGAAACTTTCACCACGTTTGCCAACACATAAAACCTGAAAATGAAATGTTAGAGGAATTTAAGCTTAAATGCTTCAAATTTTCTTTAACTGATTTTGCAACGATCTGGTATTACACATCAACCGCTAGTAGTGCAGTACATTTTGTGGACCTTTGCGTTCCATTCCTGAAGGAATTCTCCCCCATCCTTACGCCAAAAAACCTGTGAGAAGATCATGTGCCGTCAACAATCCCGGGATGAGACTTTGGACGAATACTACACGAACTATGACACCATCGTCTCAAGCTGCCCGCACCATGGATTCACGAAGAAGGTTCTTCTTCAAAAATTTCTTCGTGGGATGAGGGCCGATGAGCTGACAAGGATTAACGAAGCAATGAGAAGATCAGCCAGGAACTTAACCATGGCAGACATGTGGAACCTCATAAATGACCTGACCGCAACCACAAAACGAATACCCCAAACTGACAGAGGAATGCAGATAGAAGAAGCTGGTCCAGAGACAGACGAAGAAGAAATTCCCGAGCCATCAGAAGAGAGTTCCGAGCCATCAGAAGATTGGGATATAGAAAGTATCGGGAGCAATGAGGAAAAACCTTCATGGGAACTGAATGCCGTGTCAGCAATGGAAGAAGTCCAGAATACCACCAGCATGCTGCCCGAGCCATACCCAGCTATCATCACCCAAGCTTCCGAGACCATCTACGACCAGATCCTCACAAATGGACGTAACGAGGCAGAACCGAGCCTTAAGATGCAAGCTTCCCGACTTTTCCCCTCGATCAATAGTCAAATCGCTGAAAACTATGTGATCAATGAAGAGGCTAGAAGGAGGATGGGAAAAGGGCCTGATCAGAACGACTCCTCGATGGAGCATGTTTTCGCCATGACTGGACAAGGCAGCCCTAAACACCAGAAAACCCAGTTCAAGAGACTAGTAGTAAAGGGTCCCTCACCTTCTCAGAGACGTTGGAAGGAGAAACCACCAGAACCATGGGAACTGGACCCAAGCACATCATCTCACAAGAAATCAAGGAAAGGCAAGGCAAAAATCAACACAGGAACAGTGGTGAAATTCGACCTGAGCCACCCATGGGATCCAAACCAGTGATCCAGGAATGAGGTACTGTCGAGCCAACGATGTGAAACAAAGGCACTGGTCGGGAGGTAACCCGACACCTATCTTACTTTTTGTCTTTTATTTTCTGTCATTTAGTTTTTTCCGTAAGTCGCTCTCACCCACTTGGTGCATAGAAGAAATGAATATTCAGGAATCGGACTTGGGTGCAACATTAAGCCAGCCAGGCCTACGCCAAGAGTTCAAGGCCCCAGTCGAACTCCCTCGATTATCCAGCCTCGAGCCGTGTCATTCGACACTTTAAAGGGAGTTCTGTTCTTCCCTTTTCCTTAATGTCGTTTCTTTCTCGTATAATATTTGCTTGCATGGCTTTTGAACTAAGTTGTGCTGAAAGGCACGCCTTCGTTCAAAAGTGTGGGGTGAGATCCACCTTTGTAAATAAATAACATGTTTTCTTTTTTCCTTAGTATTATCTTTTTGAAATTATGAACTTAAGAATGTGAAAAAGATAGATCATAATTCATGCATTAACCTTGTGAAAATTCAACTGTTTAAAAACTTAGAATGTAACTTCTCATTTGTCCCTTTGTGCTGAGATAAACTAGGGATGTGAAGTTGACATAAACTGCCCTAGAGAGGCTTGGCAAGCACTCGAAGGATCGAATCAAACTATATGGTTTTCGAAGTTAGTGGAGGCTGCACTTCGGGTTTCAGTGAAGATTGAAGTCATCTCCGCCGTGCAGTGTTTATGCAAAAAGAAAAAAGGCGAGGACAGGAATCAGACCGTCCTATCTCTAGTCAAAGTAGCCGAGAAAATAGATGAGCGACCCTCATCTTGACCCGCGTGAAACGGCAAGGATGAGAGGAGCGGGGAGGTATTTCCATAGGCTTGCGGGCGATGATTGGACCTCCCAAAAAAGGCTTGAGAAAATGGACTAGCAAGTCACAAAGACGCAAAAAGCTCAAAGAAGCAAATCAAGAGGCCAAAGGCCCAAAATTGTGAAGGTTTTAACCAAACAAAAAGTGAAGTACTCAAAGAGTCAAATCAAAGGCCAAAGGCCGATTCACTACAAAAGCTGTCCCTCGCCAAAAGAAAATCAAAGACCAAACCATTGAAACCCGAACCGAATCACGTGCTAGAGAAAGCTACAAGGATCCCGAGAATGCAGTCCAGGAGCCTAAAAGGGCTATCTCCCGAAACATCCAGAATAATTTGCATCTCAGCACGGAGGTACAAGTATCAAGTTTCTTCTATTTATTTACACAGTTCAATTTGGTAATAAGTAAGTAATGCATGAATTAGGATAAGTCTAGTCCCACAGTCTAACTTTCATTATTTAAAAGCTTACTTAATGTGCCGCCCTTTAATAGCATTGTTCGGGACGAACAACTAAAAGTGTGGGGTGATCTGATGGACCATAATTATACGAATCATAAACACAGTTAAACCCACCAAATTAGACTGTTTGTCTATTTAACTTTTGCTTGTTAGTTCCGATATATTTCTACAGGGTAATTTGGACTCTAGAGAGGAAATACGCTAAGGAGAGGATTTTACGCTGAAAAGATATTACGAGTCAGTCCAAGGTCACGATCAAACGCTGAATGAAGAAATCTCAAGATCCTGACAGTGAATCACTCAAATAAAATCCAACCGAGGAGCAATCAAAGTCAGACCGGAGCGAAATTGGACTGATAGTTTTGTGAAAACATCACAAAACTCACACAAACTCACTCTTATCCAGCCTCGAGCCGTGTCATTGTTTTTTAGTACAAGTCAAAAACAATTTATATTTGACCGGTAAGTACCGGGTCGTCCAAGGAGCAATTGTAAACCTAGGATCACTATTCAATTTTACTCAATAAGTCTATTTCCAATTGGTTGTGAGAATTGTGATTATCAATTATCAAATAATGATTAATGCAATGTAAGAAGTTGTTTTCAAGATTTTAAAAGACGCTCCTAGGGTACTACTTCCCTCCTTGGTGCATTCGACTCTTAACGGTTCAATTTCATGCAAGAACGAACAATGTGAATGTTAGATTTTGGCGTGTCCCTATTAAATCAAATTCAATCGCTAGATGTTGTTACTCGATTTAAGGAAAAGACACCTCGCTCGTGAGCTTCAAGTGCTAGATATTGTTAACTCATGTCCTACTCAAGGGCTTTCAATCATCAACGCTAGTTGAGTAATTGATAACAAATGAGCGGTTTAAGATCAAGCCTATCTCAATGCCAAAATGAGTCACGCTAATGATCGTCACTTGACAAGGGTGAATTTACTTCATTCTAGAATCATTAGTATCGTTCGCTAGAACACTCAACTTCAAATTCATGTTTCTAGTCCACTTAGGCATTTTATCAAACACTTGGTGGGCATAGAATAGACATTCATTCCAAGCAAATTCACAAACCAATAACGAGTATTCATTCATGCATATAATCAATAGGTAGTGAGTTTCATACACCAAGGAGGTCCATAGACCCCTAGAAACTAAAGGACTACTCACTATTCATGTTCATGGACAAACACTAGTAATGGGTTTCCAAAAGAAAAAGAAGAATCAACAAGATGAAAATAAGGAAGTAGGATTAAGAGTCCCCCTATATCCTTGGAGTGCTTCACTTGAATGATGAACTTCAAAATCCCTTGTCTTTTCTCTCAAAATCCAGCTCCCTTTGGTTCAAAACCCTAGGTTTCTATTTATAGCAAGCAGTAAAAAGGTCATGCCTTGACGACTTAACTGGCCGGTTGGATTTGTGAAGGAATATGAGCCGGCCGGTTCGAGCAGGGGAAGCTTGGATCGAGACTTTCTGAGGCTTTGAACCGGGCGGTTCATCTTGTGAAGGTATTTGAGCCGGCCGGTTCAACACCTCAGGGACTTCACTCCATATGGCCTGGAACTCAACCGGCCGGTTCAATCCATGGCTGACATTTCAGCCGGCCGGTTGAATCTCTTCCCCGGTCACAATTTGCTCCAAAAGCCCGATCTTTCTTGCAGTTTTGATCTTTAAGCCTCGTCATCAAGGAACGGCTGCTTTTAACCTGAAACGTAAGAATAAGGGTCAATGAACACTAGATTAGCATCGGGAATGGACTAAAACTCTTCGTAATTGGAGAGATGAATGAGCCGAGAATTCGACTCATCATTTGTGCCAAGTGTCCTCCTCCTCACCACATCTTCTCCTCTCCCATGGCTATAAATACAAGCCTTCCCCTCTCATTTGTATCATCCCAAAAAAAATCATACACTTCTCTCTCTAGAAATTTGGCATTTGTAAGTTTGGTTTTCAATATATAATACTCCTGTTGGTTCTTGAGTATTATAGTTCGGTCTTGAGTACTCCTGTCGGTTCTTGAGTACTCAAGCTTTTCTTTATTCTCGAGTACTCTTGTCGGTTCTTGAAGTACTCACCCCTTTCCCTTACTTACTGTCTTTCAAAAACTGTAAGTACTTAGCTATGGTATCCACCTCTATGGATATTCGTAGCTAAACTCTTCATTCGGTTGAAGGGTGTACTTGTATTATAAAATGTTTTAGACTATTTTAGTGTTTTTTCTATGTATTCAAAACTTGTTCTATGTGCCATATATTAGATCAGAACTTCCAAGGTTGAGTGGATGCTTGAAATGGCAAAGCTCTTCCGTGGAAGTTCGTGAAAATGCTCGGGTAAGTGGATGCTTGAAATGGCAAAGCTTATCTGAGGAGTTCGATCTCTCTCAAACACCATTTGGATACATCGGAAAAGATTGTCCAATGGATGCACTTAGGCTAGTATACCTTGAAATGGGGTGCTAGTCTAAGTAGAACAAGGGCTCTACGTTTTTTGCAAAAGATTAGACAGTGTTGCAAGTCGAGTGATTGAAATCGCCTTGATTCACTTTTGAACACTTTTGCAAAAGACTAGACAGTGTGGCAAATCGAGCGCTTGAAATGGCCTTAATGCACGTTTGAATACTTAGAAGGATTACTAAAATGATAAAACATGCTATGATGCAAGGCCCCCGAAACCGAATGCTTTCCTTAAATTACAAAACCCCCCTGTATTAACTTTCCTAGTATAACTGCCTTAATCAACTGCACTCACCATCCGGAAGACTCGCAAATCACGCATCACCCACTGTAAGTCTTTCTTTTTATTTTTTAGTATTTATTTTTCTGTAATTTACTTTCCGCACTAAAAACCAAAACAAAAAAAAGTCACTTAGTTATAACCGCTAAAATCCCAATCAACCTTAAAACAAGCTCCCTCGCTGTACAAATCCCTCAAAGAACGACTATCCCCCTAATTTCCTTGGGTTCGACCCCTACTTACCACTTGCTACCCAGTAGTAAGGTCACGAGTAGTGGAATATAAATTTGCTTTTGCACAGAGAACACCGCACCTTAACGACAGTGTGGTGGGCTCCGTCACTCCGTCACCAAGTTTTGCAAATCTATTCATGCGTTCGCAGTGGTGACGGGACGGGAGAACATCACACCGTCCAATCTCTAGTCCGAGTAGCCGGGAAAACAGACGAGCGTCCCTCGGCTTGACTCGCGTGAAAAGGACGAGGATGAGAAAAGAGCAGAAGGCACAAATGATTATGTGGACAAGAAACAAATTCAAAAGCCGAAGGCAAACCATCAAGTGAGAAGAAAATCAGAAATCTGATTGATTCAAGCAAAAATGTGTCGTTTATCAAGGTCCGACTCAATGGTATGAAAGCAGTGAATTAATCACGTGTCAGAGAAAGCCGCCAACTCAATCTAAAGACCAAAACTCAGAAAAGAATGCAATGTCCGTGGTACCTATAGGGGACTATCTCCCAAACATCCAAGGTCGTTTGGATTGCAACTCGCGAGGTGACAAGTATCAAAAAATCTATCTTTACTCGAATTGTTAGAATCTTTAGCATGATAAGATATTTGGCTGGATTTGAGATTGAGGTGTAAGGATTAGCATGACTAGTACATTGTAATTCATTCTATTGCTTTGTTCTTGGTCGGGATGAACAAGTTCAAGTGTGGGGTAGTTTGATAAGTCGTAATTGTACGACTATTTTATATGTTAAAACCCCGTCTCTTAGTGATTGCCTGTATATTATTTCACTACCTGTGAGTAGTTTTCATTCTCAGGTGCATTCGGAGACCATGGAAGGAATATCGGCTAAAAGTAGCCTATTTGAAGATGTTTGGCATCGAAAGAAATGAAGTCCGAAGTGCTGAAGTTTTAGTCAGTGCAGACCACTTACGTCTGAAGAATTATGGGCACTTACGTCTTAACAATTACCGAAATTGTTAAGACGTCCGCGGACGTTAAATCAAGAGACGTAAGTGGAATCCAGCTGGCAGTCAAATTTCTTAAAATCAGATTTGTATTTTCGGGAGGAATAAAAACAGACTGTTTTCGAAGAGCCATTCTCGGGGAAGAAAGAAGAGAATTCGAGGAGCCACATTGGAGAAGATAAAAGAAAAGAGAAAAGGAAAAAATCAATTTTTGTCTTTGTTTGGCCGTGTCTTTTTTGCCGTGGGTTTTTGGGGGTGAAAGAAGACACACGGCTGGGAGGAGTGGATTAAAGGTGGATTTTTGGTGTGGATTTTAGATAGGATTTTCAGAGAAACAATATACACTTTTTGGAGGAGATTTGAGATACACGATTTGGAGAAGAATTGAAGAAAGCTTGGTGGATTATTCGACAATAGTATTTTCATTTCATTTCATTACAAACTTAATGATGTATTCCATTACGATGAGTAGCTAAACTCATATGTGTAGGCTAGAACTTGAAATTGTGATGTATTGACTTGAGACTATTATTGAATTTCTATGTTTTGCGTCATATTACTATGCATTGTTTATGGAATTGATATGTTAGCATGAGTGGAACCCTAGCGGGGGAGCTAATGTTTATGTGTTAATTTCGATTATCAAAGTTTACTAGCAACCTAGCGGGGATAGTAAACTAGGATACGAGTAATATACCACTAGGATTGACACCCTAGAACAACTTGTAGGTAATTGGAGAGATATACCACTAGGATTGACACCCTAGGACAACTTTTTATAGGGATGCACATTTTTAGACCGGACCGGAAAACCGGACCGAACCGGACCGAATTTTACGGGTCGGTCCAAGACCGGACCGTAAAATTCCGGTCCGGTCCGGTCCACGGTCCATACTTTTCAGAAATTCCGGTCCATCGGTCCGACCCGGACCGTAAAATTCCGGTCCGGTCCGGTCCGGGTCCGGTCCGGACCGTAAAATGAAGGGTATTCGGTCCAATCCGGTCCACTTTTTACACAAAATCCGGTCCCGGTCCGGTCCCGGTCCATATATACCCCGGTCCGGTCCGGTCCACGGTCCAAACTTTTGAAAAATTCCGGTCCACCGGTCCGGACCGGACCGTAAATTCCGGTCCGGTCCGGTCCGGTCCGGACCGGATGTGCATCCCTAACTTTTTATCTCTTCTTTGAAGGATGAAATAGCCAAGGTTAGGGAGTTGGAGAGAACATAGGATATAATTGAGAAAGATACCAGTTTATGTGCTGATTTAGATGAATGGTTACTATATGAAGAACTGTTTTGGAAACAAAGATCGAGGGTGGATTGGCTAAAGGAAGGTGACCGTAATACAAGATTCTCCCATCTTCGTGCATCACGTGGAAGGGAAATTAATACAATTGAAAGCCTTAAAGTTAATAGAGATACATGGATTTCAGGGGACGAAGAGTTATGTGAGGTAGTTGTAAATCATTTCGGTAGGATTTTTAGAACAAGCAGAGCTATTCCCACTTGGCAGATGATGGATATGTTGGAGGTGGTGCCAAATAAAATTGATGAGGAATGAGGCAGCAGCTCACAACACCATATACTGAGATAGAAGTTCAAGACGCAGTGTTTCAGATGTTCCCAACAAAGGTTCCGGGTTTTGACGGCTTCTCGGCTCTCTTCTACTAAAAGAATTGGGATATAGTAAAAGAGATGGTAACTGGCAGCACTATGAGAATGTTAAATAGAGAAGCCCTAGAGCATGGCATAAATAAGACACTAGTCACTCTGATTCCTAAGAAGAATGATCCAGAAAAGATTTAAGACTACAGACCGATTAGCTTATGTAATGTAGCTGTGAAGATAGTCACTAAGGTGCTTGCTAATCATTTAAAGGCAGTGCTCCCTTTCATTATCTCAGACAGTAAAACAGTTTTTGTTCCAGATAAACTCATCTCTGACAATATTTTAGCAGCTCATGAACTTATACATTTTATTTGAACTAGAGGTAAACAGAAGACGGGGTATTTTGCTTTGAAACTTGACATGAGCAAAGCGAGTTGATGGAGTAGAGTGGGATTTCACGAAGTTAATGCTAGTGAAGCTTGGTTTTCCAGATAGGTGGATAGGGAGGGTTATGGAATGTGTAAGTTCAGTCAAATATGCTGGTAGAGTGAATAATATGGTGACAGAAGAGATCAAGTCTGAAAGAGGTATTAGAAAGGGAGATCCTCTATCCCCGTATTTGTTTATTATAGTTACTGAATGGTTGAATGTGAAGTTGAAGGAGATGCATGATAGAGGTGAACTTAATGGGGTGAGAATTTGTCGAGAAGCTCTAGTAGTTACGCATTTGCTCTTTGCCGATGACAGCATGTTTTTTATCAAAGCTGATCACAAGAATGCTTACAATTTAAAGAGGGTGATGGGGAGTATGAAGTTTTGTCGGGACAGAAAATTAACTTCACAAAATCTGAGGTTTTCTTTAGTCCTAATGTGTCAGAGAGTACTAGGAGGATTATCTGCAATACTCTGTAGGTGAAACAGGTGAAGAAATTGTCAAGATACTTGGGGTTACCTGTTGCTTTTAGTCATAGCAAGACTGAGATGTTCAAATTCATTATAGAAAAGGTTTGGAAAAGGGTGCAAGGATGGAAAGAGAAGATCTTGTCCATGACTGGGAAAGAGGTTTTGATTAAGACCGTGCTGCAGGCCATTCCGATATACGCAATGATGTGGTTTAAAGTTCCAGATGCTTTGATTAAGAGGATTGTAAATATTGTCAGTAAATATTGGTGGAGTAATAATAGGGAAGGTATGGGTATTCAATGGTGTAGATTTGGGAAGTTATGTGACTCCAAGGAAAATGGTGGTCTAGGATTTAGGAACTTGACTATTTTCAACAAAGCTTTACTGGTGAAACAAGTGTGGAGACTGTTGGTGTGTCAAGATAATTTGACAACCAAACTGCTCAAGGCCAAATATTTTAGGGAGAGTAACATCTTTGACAGCCAGTTGGGAACAAGACCATCTTTTGCCTGTAGATCAATTTGGAATGTAAGCAAGAAGACTCAGCGATGGATTAGTTTTGAGGAAAGCATGCAGAGGCCGGCATGGAGTTTGGAGAGTAATGGGGCTTTCTCATCAAGATCAACTTACATTGGCCTTAAAGAGGAGGTAGACAGGGCAAAGAAAAATGACAGAGGTGAGCAAGTAGATAACATGAGAGTTGTTTCTTTTTGGAAGACTATACGGCGATTAAATGTGCAGCCCAGAGTTAAAAATTGTGCGTGGAGAGTGTATCATGACTTTCTACCATCAGAAAAAAATTTGGCTAAAAGAGGATGTGATGTCCAGTGCAACTACCAGCTTTGTGGAAACCATTGTTAGTGCTTGGCCCATACCATTGGTTTAATTTTGCAAGGAGCAAGACAGATTTGGTTTAACAGAAATTTAGTGGTGAATGGAAATGAGGGCCTAAATCCCCTGGTGGCAGCTAGAGTTCTGAGGATGCAGAGGGTAATCCAAGGAGCACATCCATATAGATTTGTTGTCACTGATTTAGGTGGAAAAAATGGTGTGGATGATAGAGATTTGGGAACCGGGGTTCGCCAAATACTCGCAAACGCAACGGAAATGGGAAAAAGTAATAAAAATAATGGAAAGTGGGGAAACTCAGTCGAGCGGATGTGTGGGGGAATGATTGTATTATGTGAAGAAATGAAAAGAACAAAGGGAACAAGGACTACAATAGTCGGACAATGCACCAGAGTACCCCTTGTAGTACGGGTAAGTTGGGCCCCAAAGGTCGCTAACCTCGATAAAAGCTAAGTGACCAAGATATGAGTCTCTAGTCTGTATTCTTCTTACCAAAATGCTGCTGGTCGAGCTCCCTTTTATAGTCCTCCCGGTTATTTGAATTCAAACGAAAGAGTAACCGACGCCATTTAATGCCCATCATTAATCATTTGACCTTGGACTCCAAAGAGTAACATCTTGGCTTGATTTGGTAACGGCTGCTCTTTAAATGCCAAGATCTCCCTGTTTGAATTTGAATATTCGAATGACTCCTTGGCGCCTTGATGTTCCTCGGCTTGGGCCTTATCTTGGGCACTCGTCGCTTGGACGCCCGGATAACTTTGCCTTGACATGGTGGGATTATTCACTTTTCCACATATATGGCACATATTAAACATATCTGTCGAGGCAGAATCCCAAGATGATGACTTTCGTTCGAGTCTTCTTGCATAGTCCCAACTCTGCGCGCGCAGGGCCCTGTCGGGGCCCTGGTCATTTCCGCCCAGCGCTGTCTTGGCTCGGGGTCCTTGTGCTTTTGTACGAGTCTCCAAGGCCTTGGCGCAGATCTCCGGGGCCTTGGTGCGAGACTCGGGAGTGGTCACTTCGGGAATCCTATCATTTCCGCCCCCTTCGAAACTGACTTTGTCCTCAAGGTCGATGCTAAGTCCTCCTTTCTCCATGTTTGCCTCAGGTGTTATTGAGGTGTTGGGCATATGTTTAGAAATGATTCGATCATATGCATAATGTAAGGCAATGTTGCACATACCTCGATAGAGCACCCCTTGGCACATTCTCTTGTTGCTCGTCTTGCCGCCTTTATCATCGAGTTCTACTACTAGGTGCAAGTCATTCTGCCCTCCTTGGTTCGTGTGACAATGTCTCCTCTTGCCTGGGTCAAAAGGAAAAGTGCCCAAGTGATCTTGTGGACGGTTTCGGTCAAAGAGGTCTTGTGCCCAAGTTAGGGCCATCTCGCCTTGCAGTAACATGCCTTGTTGCACAATATGGAAGTGACTTCGTTACTGCTCTCTTTTGTCTGTGTAAAGTGCCTCTTGTATGCCTGGATCGAAGGGAACGAGGCCAAAGTTGCCTTGCGAAGTGGTTTGTCCGTGCACCAAGGTTTGGATATTTTGCCCAACTTGGAAATTCTGCACTTGAGCGGCCTGCTCTCCTAGGTCCAAGTGCGCTTCTTCAGGCCTCCCTCGATCAAATGGAATGAGGACCCCAAGGATTCTGCAGGCAAATTTGGGAGAAATGGTCTTGCTGAAAATTTTGCTCATGCGGTGAAGGTGGACTTGCTTGATCTTACTACTACGTCTGAACTTGTTGCTGTCATGGCTTCTCCAATCGTCCTTGTGGGTCTAAGTTGGGAGTGATGTGTCCTTGCGGCAAGAGTTGTCCAATGTCCTCGCAATGCACCGTTTCGTATCGGTCCACCAATTATGCTCAATCTTGCTTCCAACGGTTGGCACCTCCAACTGGCCATGAAGAGGATAGTAGGCCCTGGTTTGGTGCCTTATGGGCTGCCCTTGGCAATGGGAAAAGATCACTCTCCTCGTTGCCTCAGTTTGTTGCGCCATGCTTGATCCAGGATCCCACTGAGTGTAAGGACCTTCACGCCTTACTCCCGGGAAGTGCGTTCCCACTAAGGGCTCCCTCAACATCAATCCAAACTTCTGAGCTTGTTTTGCCATCCACTCTATGGCTGGAACCTGACCCTCCTCTGGCCATGTGGTGATCCTCTCCTTTTCCCCGATCAAACAGGACAATGTCAAGATCGTCTAGATACCAACTTTGGCCTCCATTGCAATTTGGCCACTTCTGGTCACCACGAGTGTTAAGCAACTGTAAATGCTCTAAAAGACCCAACTGACCTTGTAGACACGGCTGGGAAGGTGGCTCTCTTCGCTTCCGAAGATGGGCAATGTCCTTGCCTCGTGGTCCATCGAGCCATAGTAGATACGTGGCTTTGTTGTGCGCTAGAGCTCTTCCAATATCGACCCGCTCTCCAAGGAATGGATAGACATATGGAGGCATCTCAGCTATAGGGCTTCCTCCAAGAATCCTTGGTGAATCTCGCTTTGGTGGCCATCTTTGCGAGGGAATCTCGTGTTGTTTCGCGACTTCTCGGGATACACGGCATCCTTTGACCACATCTGCTCAATTCTGACTTGTGACAAATCTGAACTGCGATGAACCCCTATGTTTGGCTCTTTGATGTTGCTCAAAGATGCCTCCACTTGTGGTCATCGTTGCCCAAGTTCCTTTTGACATGGTTAGGAACTTCGAAAATGGAGAAGTGTAGATCATTTACCTCATGGTCCCCATTGAGGACTTCTTTGGTGTGCTCCATCGCGGGCTCTCCGACATTCATTCTCGGATTGTAGATTTGTTCTCCATTGCCTTTTAGCGTTGATTGATCATCATCTTTTGCCATCACAAAAGATCTTTCGGGTTCAATGTAGGCTTTCGGCTCTTCGGGATAAAATTGGCCTTGCGGGCAATTCTGCTCTTTTTGAGCTTGTGGCTGATCTGGGCAGTGACGGATCTCCTCTTTTGGCCCTTCAATGCTCCCGAAAGATGCCTCAAAGTTCTCAGAGGCCTTGCCCATATTGCCCTCATCGTTGCTTTCCATAGCATCTCTGGCTGGCTCCTTTGGGATCGGCTTAAGTGACTCCTCCACATCCAAGTAGTGTTGCCTTGGATGATCTTCTTCGAGCAGATCAGCGCCTTCTCGCCTTAAGTAAACATATCCATCGCACATATAAAAGTTGGCAAAATGACACCTCCCTCTATTTTGGTAGTTTATCCGATACTCGTCATAATAAATCTTGTAAGCTTGATGATGATGGAATGGCCTTCTTTGTTCTTCCCCTCTTGCGCGTTCATGACCTTGGTAGTGGTCATAGTTGGGAGACCTTGCTTCTTCTTGCTGGTGAAAAGATCTCGGCGGATACTCATAGTATCCCTATTGATCCCTTCTAGCCGAGTAGTGGTTGTTGTAGATGGGGGATCTTTCTTGCGGGTGGAAGTCATCACTTATCTCACCTCGGCAGTAGTGGGCTAGACTTTGTCAATCTGCCCACCTTGTGCGCTCCTGGATTCGATAGTCATCGTAGATGGGTCTCTCTTGCTGGCACCAAGCGTCCGTCAGATTGTCTTGGTATCTCCTCATGGGATTGTTGCATAGAAATCCTCTCCTAGGATCGAACGTGCTCTGAGGCCAAATGATAGAGATTTGGGAACTGGGCTTTTCCAAATACTCGCAAACGCAGCAGAAATGGGAAAAAGTAAGGAAAATGATGGAAAGTGGGGAAACTGAGTCGAGCGGATGTGTGGGGAAACGTCAAATGATTGTATTATGTGGAGAAATGAAAAGAACAAAGGGAACAAGGACTACAGTAGTCAAACAATGCACCAAAGTAACCCTTGTAGTAAGAGTAAGTTGGGCCCCAAAGGTCGCTAACCTCGATAAAAGCTAAGTGACCAAGATAAGAGTCTCTAGTCTATATTCTTCATGCCGTAATGCTGCTGTTCGAGGTCTCTTTTATAGTCCTTCACGTTATTTGAATTCATACGAAAGAGTAACCGACACCATTTAATGCCCCTCATTAAGTCGTTTGACCTTGGACTCCAAAGAGTAACATCTTGCCTTGATTTGGTAACGGCTGCTCTTTAAATGCCAAGATCTCCCTGTTTGAATTTGAATATTTGAATGACTCCTTGGCGCCTTGATGTTCCTCGGCTTTGGCCTTGTCTTGGGCACTCGTCGCTTAGGCCCCCGGATGACTTTGCCTTGACACGGTGGGATTATTCACTTTTCCACATATATGGCCCATATTAAACATATCTGTCGAGGCAGAATCCCAAGATGATGACTTTCGTTAAAGACTTCTTGCATAGTTCCAACTCTGCGCGCGCACGGCCTTGTCGGGGCCCTGGTCATTTCCACCCAGCGCTGTCTTGGCTCGGGTCCTGGTGCTTTTGTACGAGTCTCCAGGGCCTTGGCGCAGGTCTCCGGGGCCTTGGTGTGAGACTCGAAAGTGGTCACTTCGGAATCCTATCAGTTGAGTGTCCCAAGAAAAGGCTTTGTGAAACTGAATGTAGATGGGACTTTGGACAGGAATTGTAATGCTGGAGGGATTGGGATATGCTGCAGAAGTGAAGATGGAGGTGTTTTGTCTAGTCAGGAGGCTGAGGAATGGGTGCTATATACACTACTAATTTTTCCAAAATTACCGTCTTCAACAATTAGACGGAAAGGACACGGAAAGTTGACTAAAAAATTCAGAATTTCCGTCAACTTTCCTTCAAAAACGATAACGTCGGAAATTTTCCCGACGGTAAAAAATTTCTGTCGACAATTCGTCAATGTATTCCGTCAACGTGCAGTTGATTTTCCGTCATCAATCCGACATGTGGCATTCCGTCATCAATCCGACATGTATCCGTTGAAAAACAACGGCAAAATATCGTCTACTTTTCGTCAATGTATTTTCCGTCTACATTCCAACGTATTTCTGTTTCTAAATGTTCCGTCCTTCTCCCAACGCATCTCCGGCAACCTGATTTTCCGTCTATATTCCATCAATATTAATTACCGTCATTTTTCCGTCATTACTCCATCAAAAACAATTACGTTAATATTTCGTCTATATTACGATACTCATATTTCCGTCATTGTTCCGGTATACTTCCGCCAAGTTATATTATCGTCAACTATCCTTCTACACTACGTCATTTTTATGTTCCGTCTTTATTCCATCAATATTAGTTTCCGTTATTTTTCTGTCATAATTTTGCCAAGTTATATTATCGTCAAATATCCTTCTACACTTCGTCAAATTTGGATTCCGTCCAAATTCCGTCAATATTCCATCAATGTTAGTTTCCGTCATTTTTCCATCATAACTTCATTTCGTTTATATTATCGTCACTACACTTGGTTCCGTTATTGTACAGTCATAATTCCGTCCATACACATTTTAATTTCCATTTGTGAATTTATTATTTTAATAAAATTATTAAAATGTTTTAAAATTGACAAAATAACGTGAAATTATTTTGAAATTTAATATTATAATTAAATGAAATTTTATTATTTACTGAAATTAAAATTTGGCTTTTAATTAAATTTCAAAATATACGATTATCAAATAATACCGAATGAAAAATGTATCAAAACAATTTGAATCAAACAAAATTAAATTGTCTAATTTCTACGGTTATCTTCATTCGATTCCTGGTGGCCATCCGAGCTTCGACTGGAGGGCGGTTGGTATCCAGTAGTACTGAGCATCCTCATCATAGCAGCTTGCATTTGCATCATTTGGTCCATGCTCTCTCTCAGGGACGCCTGTTGTTGTTGCACGCTCCTCAAATCAGCCTCTTGTCGGGATTCTATGCGCTCTAAACGTGGCACAAGCTCTTGAGTGTAATCATTTGATGATTGGCTCCGTGCTGCTCCTTGCGAGCTGGCACACGAATGGCTGCCCGTTGAAGAGAACTTGTCCGATACTAATGTTGCTGCAGGACCATACAGATACGGTATCCCTGACCTTGGGTGAACTCCCATGACTGTTGCAGCGGCCTCTACCAGCTTTTCATCCGGTACCCTTTCATCTCCAACGTGATCCTTCAGGACCAGTGCTTCAGCATCAGCAGGCTGTTTCTGCACATTTGTACCAAATGAACCAAATATAATTGTGAAAAATGTACCAAATATATGTTACAAAAAAATCCAATAATAAACATGTTAGTTGTCAACCCTAATATAAACGAATGTGATAAACAAATATAATATGTGTACCCTTTTGTTCTCACAGTCGTCTATCAAATATGTCCCATCCTTCCGCTTGTATTTCTTGTCAAACAGAACAGTCAGCAACACTTGTCTTTTATTGGCCTTTTCCTGCAAACGTAAATGATAATTATGTTGTGCAAAATTTAAGGCGCGTTATTATTATTTGAGTGTAGTATGTATTACCATCTTTGCAATGTGAAAGTGTGCCGGTCTAGACCCAAATGCGTGCAATCTCGGGCCGTTTCTGGCTAGGTTCGCAGCATACGTTTGCTTGTTCTTTTCACTGCGGGCTATGAATGATGGGTCCGTGTTAAATCTAGCCCTTCCCGCATCTATGTGATCCTTGGTCAACCATTTCGGTCCTTTGGTTTTACCGGTTCGCAGACCTCGCCACGCATCCTGTAGAACCTTAACCGCCTTCTTCCTAAAGTTGGCCTCAATTTGGTCGGTGTGGATCGAGTCCCACCGGTACAAGCTCTACAGATTATATAGTTGTGTTACGAACAATTTAATGTAATAGATGACACAATATTAACTAATCGAAAACAAAATTAGCCAAAAAATTAGAAAACAACTACAATTTTACTACATTTTACCTGAAAGTGTCGAAACCACTTCACCAGCGCTTGTGGATCACACGTATCCATTGTCGTCCAACCAACCTTAAAGCCAGGTCCAATACATTGAAGCCTGATTTTGTTGACAACCGCAGGGGGGTCGAAGCTGAAAATAACGGCGGGCGTAACATTTATAATATGGTCAGTATAAACAAATTGCCCAAAACTTGTTTATAATAAAAGTACTCACTTGTCATCCCCGGCTGGAGTGATCCATGGACGACTATCATGTGGCATTGAACCCAATGGCGTCTCCTCACTATGTCCGCCACCGGCTAAAGTCCCTCCTCTAACAAACTCTGACCGAATTCCGTCATCATGATCGTCATCATGCGAGGCCCTCTCTTCGGCATCATCGTTAATGTCCATGTTCGCCGTCATGTTCGGCGGTACCATATCCAGCAGGTCCTCGAAATCATAGTCATTCACATCGGGTAAGTTCCCTTCGCAAATGGGTTCCACAGTAGGGTCCGGTACATGCATAGAAGGTCGGTAAAGTTCTGGACTTGGACGTCTGTCCTCGTTTGACGGTGTTGTACGTGGACTCCGATCCTCGCACGATTGTCTCCCGGGGGTATGAACATGTACAGGTATGTATGCATCTCGATTTTGGCTGTTGTCCGCAGGTGATGCATGGTGTTGCATGTCCTGACTCAACTGTCTTGGTTGCCGTACTTCAGTTAGCCGCGTTTGTGATGAACCCCCTGTACTAGCCACTGTATTCCTTTTACCCTGTTGTACATTCCGCTTTCTCGGTGCCATTTATCCTGACACAAAATTGTACAATTTAGTATTTTCAACCCAAAAAAATATAACAAAACAAGGGTGGCAAGCAAGCAAATATACATTGAGCTTGTATCCACATATTCAACCAAAACAGCAGTAGAACGATTTAAAATATGACAAATTTCACACTAACCCAAATTGTAATCAAATGACGATAGGCTAATACAGCATTGTAACCAAATTGTAACCAAATTTCACATCATTCCAGCATTGTACCCAAATTGTAACCAAATTGTAACCCAATTTCACAGCATTCCAGCCGAATATGATAACAAGCGCTTACGATTGCAACACGGTCAGAATATGTCAACTAATACATCTAATAGCGGTGGCCATAAAAACAAATCTTCACTTTGCTCGGAACATTTTTTTGCCAAGTTAAAGTCTATCAGGCAGACACGAAGACAAGCCGCACAAACAAATTAGGTAAAACCGGTATCGGACACACTCGCATAACATTTGAAACACCTTTAATTTTACACAAATATGATTCGAACAAACTAACACACGGAGTCAAAAAATATGACATCATACCTGAGCTATTGAAGTTGCTTACGGCGGATGGCGGATGTCGACCTCGGAGGCTTACGGTGGACGGCGGTCGATTGTGTTCTAAGACGGACAATGAGTGTTTCGAACTGCGCATGTAATTTCAATTCACTTGCTCCAAACACAATGTATTTACTTCGTTTTTTAACCAAATTTTTTAACTTTTCTACGCGGGTGAAGACGGCGGGGTTTTTTTCGCTATGGCTACCACGGCGCTTTTATTTATAAGCGCTGTGTTATGTTATTTTTACTACGCTTTCAACCGCTAAGCGCTGTAGTTTTATGATCTAACACGGCGCTTAGAAAAAAACGATGTTCTATATGTCCCGTTATAACATCGCTTTTAATAAAGGCGCTGTTGTTTTACTACAATATGACATCGTTTATTAATGAGGCGCCGTTTATGAGTTATGTTAAACAGCGCATATTTAATAAGCGCCGTTTTTAAATTCCATTTTACAGCGCATATATAATAGGCGCCGTTTATGGGTTCAGTTAAACAGCGCATATATATTAAGCGCCGTGTTATGTATTAAACCTTACCCTTACCTTTATATGTAAGTTTAATAAACCATTGTAATTTTAGAAGACGTTTGTACTTCTAAATTGCCTTCATTTTTTTAAGAAGCGCCGTCTGGGTAAACCATAGATTTATATAGAATTTTAATATACCACCTATTATTTGTTTAATTTGCCATTCTATTATACTAATATCATATTTTTTAAATATTAATTGAAACTTGTATAGCCTGACGATCCCACTTTGCTTGCTGACCCGCAGTTGGATTTACAAGTGATTATAAAAGGGGGATTAAAACCCAATACAACTACAACACCAAACTCCGCAGAACATGTCGATCATCATTTGATAGTTTAATGATCATACTTACAATATAAGGGATAACCAAACTTAAAGACTTTAACTCACGACGATTCGTCGGATTCTTCTTCGGTATCTGGATTGTCAGCTACGTGCTCGTCGTTCCCGTCTTCTTCTTCGGTGTCGTACTCATACATCTCATTATCAGCGAGGTTCCCTACGGAGACATTGTCATCTAATACAGGCATTTCAGCTCCGTTTTCACCCTCATCTTGGAACGGGACATTTGCTACCTCCATGTCGATTGCGTTTGTTGGTTTCACAGGACAAATGGCTACCCAACCCTGATTATTTTGTCCTGCTAATCTCGGAAATGTAACATAGAAACTTGCATAGCTTGCTGGGCAAGAATGTAAGGGTCGTAGTGGGGGTATGGTCTATGAGTGTTCACGATGACAACCCCGTTAGATGAGTATGACCTAACAAATTGCGGGTCGTACCAACGGCACTTGAACAAAACAACATTTATGCGATGGTTGCTTCTACATCTCATAAGAATTATTTCTTCAATCACCCCGTAATAGTGTGTACCCTCTGTTCCCTTCACGTAAACATGACTGTTTACCGTGTTCCTCCCTTCACTATGGCTTTCAATATGAAACTTGTAGTTGTTCACTTTGTATGTCGCCGAACATGCAACGTCGGATTGGAATCCAGCAGACAAGTAGTGGATCCATTGTGGGAGTCCTATTGTTTCTCCGAGCTCCCAAATCTGACCAAAAAAATGAAGCGGTGTTTATAATGTGCACGTACAGTTTAACAAAGTATAGTGTATCAACAATATTTGCGTTGATTCTACTTACATGGGAATTTAGCCATTCTGGGAATTCCTTTAATAAGGCATCGTATATTTGCTGCTCATTAAGTCGAGGGCGTCGTCTTTGTCTTAAGCCGGTCTCAAATATTTCCAAATATTTTTCAAGTTCAGGGGTGTTGCTAAAGATGTAATGAGTCACTTTGTTAAACTCTCGGGTGTCTAATACCCTCCTTTTACCTTTGCTCCCACCAAATCCCGGGTAATTGAAAATAGAAATTTGAGGCTCATCGAAATCTGATGTCCCAACTTCGTTTCATTTGTATCGTACGCCGGCTGTTGTTAAATCCGGACCTAGGTAGTCGGACCCCAAATACGAAGTCTCCAGTTGTATGTATGCGTTAACGATACTAGCTTCCACCTCGGATTTGTTTCCCTTATGTCCCAACTGTTTAAGACGATATATGAAACGCTCAAACGGATACATCCAACGATAGTGTACTGGTCCACCAAGTAGTTACTCATCAGCCAAATGAATTGATAGGTGTTCCATCGAGTCGAAAAATGAGGGGGGGAAAATGGACTCCAGCTTACACAGTGTTACCGATATATTGTTCTGCCAGTGTTCCATCCGTTCAACATGAAGGGAAGATGCACATATATCTCGAAAAAACGTACACATCGCGGATACAGCTTCCCAGATCTTATTTGGTAAAAACCCCTTGAAAGCAATCGGCATGAGTCGCTCTATAAAAACGTGTGCGTCGTGTGACTTGTAACCAACTAGTTTTAGAGCACTCAGATCGACTTTGTTCCCCAAATTAGATGAAAATCCATCCGGAAACTTTAGAGACTTCACCCAAATAAGTACATTTTTCTGTTCTTCTCTAGTTAGCTGATACTTACCCTTATTCGCTACCAAACGCCCCCCGCGACTCTGAAGTTCCAGCTCTGGTCTACGACAATACAACCCGATATCCTTTCTACACTTCACACCGTCATCTTTTGTTTTCCCCTTCACATCAATGATGGTGTTGAATAAATTTTCAAAGACATTCTTTTCAATGTGCATGACATCTAGATTATGTCTAAGCTTTACGTCCGTCCAGTACGGTAGTTCCCAGAAAATCGATTTCTTTGTCCAGTTGTGTTCCACACCGAATCCGTCGCAAACCTCATTCATATGCTGCTCCCATATATATTTAATATTCCTAACCATGTCATGAACTGCTTGACCAGATCGAAATTGAATTGGACCATCAAAGTCGGTTCGATCCCTGAAAAAATTTCTAGCATCACCCCGATATGGATGACTTTCTGATAAAAAAACGTCTGTGGCATCCAAAATATGATACTTTCCTTCCATTTTTCAACACGAATGTCTTCGTGTCGTTCATACAGTAAGGGCAGCCGAGTTTTCCTTGAGTTGACCAGCCTGACAACATTGCATAGGCAGGGAAATCAGAGACAGTCCACATGAGAGCTGCCCTCATCGTAAAGCTCTGTCTACGATAAGCATCATACGTGTCGACCCCAACATTCCAAAGATGTACCAAGTCATCAATAAGAGGCATTAGATATATGTCCAAACGTTTCTTTGGACTAGACGGACCAGGGATTAGTATAGTCAACCAAATGAATCTCGTTTTCATGCACAACCACGGTGGAAAGTTGTATGGTGTAACCATGACAGGCCAAACGGAGTACTGTTTAGTGGACATACCCCATGGATTAAATCCATCCGTGCATATTCCCAATCTTACGTTACGTGCATCTTCGGCAAAGTGAGGATGACACCGATCAAAATGCTTCCAAGATTCCCCATCCGAAGGATGTACCATGCGATGCACATCGGCTTTGGGTAAAGCGTGCCAAGACATTTCCTTTGCCAGACTTTCAGATAAAAATAGTCTTTGTAACCGCGGTATAATAGGCAAGTAAAACATTTACTTTCTTGCATTTCATTGGTACGTTGAAGAGCTTTCTGTGCGTCTTGGACGATGATATCTTCGTTCCGAGCAGAAACGACATACGGTCAAACTTTCGTCGCAACCGTAGTAAATCATACACCCCTTCACGCAAACGTCAATCCTTTAGTACCCCATTCCGAGATCCGCTACGAGTTTTTTGGCCTCTTTGAATGAAGATGGGATCTTATTCTCTCCCCCAATCAGATTTTTCATCGTTCCACAAACAGCGTTAAATGCACCTTCTGATAGTCCGTAATTAGCTTTTGTTGCCAACATTTTCATGTTAATTGACAGCTCCGTCTCCGTCGTGCAACCACTGTATGCTGGTTCCCCACATGAATTTAGTAGATTGAAGAATCTGTTTGCTTCGCAATTATCCGTTTGATGTTCATTATAATTCGACGAATCGGGAATATCATCAGCTGTGCCAATATCTGGAACCATCTCTGGGAAGGCCTCGTCAGTTGAATTTTGAACATAAGTATCAAGAATTGGGTAAAATGTAGGAGGTTCGGGTACAGTTGGGGATGTATTCGCGTACTGTATTTCTACCAGATCTTCCCCGTGTAAAGCCCAATTGAAGTAATTTGGTGTGAAACCGTATTTGTACAAATGCGCTTCCATCATTCGTACGTTGATGAATCGCTTGTTTTTGCATTTTTTACATGGACAGCGGATTGAGTTGTCGCTTGCAAGAAACCCTTTTGAGACGGCTATTTCAATAAAATTCTTTACCCCAGCGATGTAAACATCATTGGTACATGACACACCCGCATCGTACATCCAACTCCTGAGTTCATATAAATATGCCATGCTTATACTAATATGCGATTTCAAGTAAACCCAAAATGTGAGTACCTCAGGTCATTTTCTTGGGTCGAAGCAAACATCAGCACGCAAGTGGTCGGCTATAATAGGAGCTTGTACTTAATTACTTGGAGAATGCAAAGCAGCCATTTTAGTATAATTGGAGCGGTTGAATGTAAGCAAGAAAGTTGGTGCTAATATGTGTGGTCTTTGCAAGTTTTTTGACAAGTATATATGTCGTTCGAAAAAGTTAGATTCAACTGTTGTAAACAAAATTCCGTGGACAAGGCGATACATTTCCGTCACTTGTTAACGGAATTACGACGATCTTTCGACGGTGTTTATTAATTGAATATTAATCGGCATATATAAACATATACTAAAATTACGACGTCCAAAAAACAAGGCGCCGTTGTGTTTAATCAACAACAGCGCATATAAATGAAGCGTTGTTGTATGCAACGTAAAAACAGCGCTTTTCCCAGAAGCGCTGTTGGAATATTGATCTGAGTCATCGCTTTTATTATAAGCGTTGTTAGAAGTATCCCTGCGCCAGCGCTTTATTTGTGAGCGTCATCGGAATCATATACTTAGACAGCGATTGCATTATAAGCGCCGTTTTATAATTAGATAAGTGATGGAACGTTGGCGGAAAGTAGACGCATTTTAAACATTATGCTGTGACCTAATTTTTTTCAAAGATCTTCTCCGATTGCTTGTACATGTCAGTCAACTAAATTATATGCAGTATGTTCATGTCAGCTCCAATCTGTTCTCATATGTCTTCTTCTGAATTTGTCTCTCAGTATGAAAGACAAATCTAGAATACGACAAAGGAAAACAGATTGGAGCTGATCAGGAAACAACACTATATATAATACAGTTGATTGGCATGTATTGTAAATCAAAAAACATCTTTGAAAAAAAATAAACCACAGCATAACAAAAACAGCGGAACGGGAGCAATTAGAACATTTGATTGCAAACAGAGTAAGGTTTAGGCTTTGCAAATGCCCTATTTATAGCACATTTTGAAGATTAGGTGGATAGTAGGTAATAAATACGATACACGTTCCGTTGACATGGAGCAAAATTCCGTGACAAAGTGACGGAAACACGTCGAATTCGAGACGTTTTTAAGGAAAGGATAAATATTGCTGCACAGTAAATTGTAGGAATAGTAACGGAATAATGGTGAAAAGTTTTCCGTGACATGTACGTCGCAGTTCCGTTTCTGGTGACGGAAATATACAGGAATAAAGACGTAAAAAATGTTGTTTAGCGCATTTTTTTCCAGAATTTTTATAGTGAGACATATAAATATGGTGGCGACAGTTGGCACGGAATACGACATAAAAATTTAAATAGTAAGAGATTCATGAAGTCAACCGACATTGCTCAATAATGATTGTCACATCGTATCAAAAACAAGCATAATCAAAAAAAGGAAATAGTGATCGTTACATCGTGTGTAAAGTTGTATCTGGATAGATACTCATGTCTGCTTTCCTTATATAGGTGGGTAGTATCATCAACCATTTTGACAATCAATATATACAGCTTTGCATGGTAATAAATGTATATAAATATATATATGCACCTAGTTATATAATTCTAATATTAAGCTGAGCCAGTATCGCCCTTACTATATAAAATCGTGAACAGTGCACATTGTGTCCTTCAGTACTGTATTCGTAGTCATATGTGGATCAAAATATCAAATAACCGTTCAGATACAGAATAGGTTATCATTCTTACAAATATATGCGTTATCGAACCAGTAGCCTGTTTCACATTTAAAAAAATTAAGACGCGTATTTATAACTGAAAATTGCCGTCCAACTTCATTAGATACGTTGCACATCAATATATAACAGATGAAAATCCAACGATTGAATTCAGATGATGAGCAATAGTAATTTCAAAAACTTAAGGAGTTTTTGGTAGTTGCTTTCCAGGTGATCCACGTGGTGACGGCTGTTCAACTTCTTCATCACTGTCACATGGACTTGTATTTGACGACGAACACTGTCTATTGTTCTCTGCATCGTATCTATATTTTTCCATACTGAAGCTATGCTCTCCTAAACATTCTGATCCATTATCACATGGATAGAATCCATCTTGAGCGGAGCAAACGTATCCCTCAGAACCGCTTGATTCCTCATCAGACATCTCCGCAAACAAACGATCAGATGCCGAGTTCGTACTCATTATATGAAATTGCTTGGGTGAAAATATAAGGACAGTAGATAGTGCGATTACTTATAGGGTGGACGATATATGATTCCATGGAATTTTAGTTATTATTCCATGAAACTTTCCAACGGCGCTTATAGTGAAGCGCCGTTGGTTTATATACTTAGACGGCGCTTATAAAAAAGGCGCCGCCTACATATTTATAAACGGCGCCTTCATTAAACTCGCCGTAATATATATAACGGCGCGTATAATTTAAAAGCGTCGTACGAACCCTCCATATAACGGCGCGTATACTTAAAAGCGCCGTTCTATGTGTAAGGAACACAGCGACCGAAGTTTAAACGTCGCTGGAACCCTAAAATTTACATTTCAGCAGACATTTTACCCAGACTGGTAAATTTCCTTTTACGCCGACTTCTTCGTCCTAAACAAGTATGCATTTCACTATCGCGGGGGTTCAGATTTGTCAGACAGGTATGTCGTTTAGATGTCATCCTATTTCGGCGCTTATTGTCTCTATTTTGCATAAGATTACGGCAGAGCTTTCTTATTACATTTGCCTTACCGTAACTTATGTCTTCCATTTCGTTCATTACGATTGCGGGTGGTGTTCTACAAATTTGTTGACTCCGACATATGGATGTGCCGATATTCAGTCAGTGTACTCATTGTATAGGCACAAATGACCAGTGTTCAATACAGTGAAACTATGAAAATGCGAAACTGATTATACAAACCAAGTATCTGTTGTGAAATACGTCTCTGTTTCGGTTTCCTTTGTCAAGCACCGTCACATGCTTTTGATGTTTACTCGCAGGACAATGGTTAACACACCAAGTAGTGTCGACGGAGCCTCATCATCGAAAGGTAAAAAAACAGCAAAACGTAAACAAAGGGGTGCAACCCTACTGACCAGTTTAATTGACAAGCATAAAGATGGCACGAAGGAACCATGTACGATAGCAGCGGATGGAACTATCGACGGTGAAGTTGGGAAAGTATTCAGACAATACATTGGTAATATCATACGATATGTTATTATATGAAATACATAATTTGTTATTTGTACGTGAATATGTGCGTTCGGTACATGCAGGTCTGGTTGCAAAAAAAGCATATGCCAATTACATATGAGAAGTGGACGTTAGCACGCCCAGAACAACGGGAGTTGGTGTGGGAAGAGACTTTGGTCCGAATTATTAATTGTGAAATGATTAATTGTTAACTTTACACTTGGTGGTCGTACTAACAATTAATTTAATTATGCAGAAAATGTTTGATGTGCCGCAGAATGACTTAACGGCGATGGTAAAGAGAACAGAGATGCGGGCAGTGGCTAAAATGTGGAGAGAATTTAAGAGCGAGCTAGCAAATAAGTACATTTTTGGTCTAAAAGAAGGAGATGACCCACGAGAGTTATATCTGTTCATTGATGCGGATCAATGGAAATCTTTTGTGGAACAACGTCTGACTCCCGAGGCACTACAACTTAGGGAGTTAAACATTGTGCGAGCGAAATTGAACAAGTACTCGCATACTATGTCCAGGGGTGGGTACAAAAAGGCAAAAGCGGACATCGTCGCTGAAAAATTATCAGAGATGGAGGCTCAGGGTTTAATACACCCAGGGGATGACCCTGTTATCGATGTTGGAAGGCATGAGGTTTGGAAGAGGGGGCACCAAAGGAGTAATAAAGAGTACGTGACTGGCCATATGAAGGAGGTTGCTGACAAAATTGTAAGTCCTATGAAACCATCGTGTAAGTTCTAGGATCACATCGTGTAAATGTAACCAATTATGTCTAAACTTTTGTTCACTACATTTTATTAGGATGAATTAGAGAAGAGAATGAGAGACGGAGAATTTATATGTCATGGTCGACGTGACATATTAACAGAGGCCATAGGAAAGGACGAGTACCCTGGACGAACAAGGGGGTGGGGTCTTTGGTAGGTTGGAAGAAAGTATTTGGGAAGCAGTCTTCTTCGTCTACCACACAGTGCAATGTCACCTCGCAAGCGCTTACCGTTTATAGCCCTCAAATCCCTCAAAGTGGTTCAGATGATGACCCATTTGGAGATATACCGAAGGTAATATTTAGCACGTTTCTAAACAACATAGGAAATTCAATTTAATTAAACTGTTTCTAAATTTTTTCATTCCAGGTTGGGAAGAAATGTTTGCTGCACGTGGATGGAGGCGTTTCGGACCAAGGCAGAAAACTTGTAGCACTTGGCAGAGTGATGCGAGGACGCTTCGTCCAGTGTCAAGAGCTTCCTGATGAGATGGTGAAGGTATACATTGAGATCGATATTGAACCATCGACAGAGCTGCCAATGCAATTGGGGAAAATGAAGAAAGTATCAGATGCGCTGGGTGATTTTGTGGGATGGCCCAAATGTCTGGTAGACATTGATGAAAAGGTAGTGGACGAAGTAAATTCAGTCTTATAACAAGAAACACATATAAGTATATTAATGCGTTTAATGTCTCATCGCCCAATTTTGTTATGCGTACAGGGATATGACGATTACAGATTTTTAAAACTCCAATGCAGCAGTTTTGACAACGCAACTCTGGCAGAGATGACAATGAATTGCCGTTTTTTGTACGAACACGCGAAAATGATGGCCAAGTCGACTATCTATTCGGTGTACAACGCAAGAGAAGTTTTCGGTGAAGATTGTTTTATCCAGTTGGAAAAATCCGACATTCTACAGTTCACCTCATTGGAAGCTTTGAGTGCAACCGCAGTTGAAGTGTACATAGGGTAAAGATTTTTTTAATACATATTATTGTTTGGTGCTAACATGGGTGAAATTTTTATACAAGTAATTATACAAATGGTCCCAGATTTATACACGATAAGCTTCCACCGGGCATTAGGTTTGGCTTCTTCAGACCGAGTCATATGACTCCGTCGGTGCAATTCAAAATGAGGGTGGTTTGCTTCGAGAAGAGATTGCAAATACAAGACTACGCGCATATTTTTTGCTACTTCCTCCCATACGTCCATGTCAAGAAGTAAGTTATTATTTTCATTAGTGTTCCATGTTTTCAATGCAATGCATTATATAAGAATATAACAAGTCAACACTATTTTATTAGGTGGCACTGGATGTTAATGGTCATATTCCCCGAGAGGCGCTTGCTCCTTTGGCTTGATCCAACGGCAGAAGCGCCGGTGGATGATGCAATCAATTTCGTCAACACGTAACGATTACTATGCTAATCAACTATTTCTTACTAGTCCCTTATGGCCTACAATTAAGATTAATTGAATTAATCTTACAGGGGCATGCGTACATACTTCAATCTCCCGGTAGAATCAGAGATACAGTGGAGGACTGTAACGGTATGGACTTAACAAAATACAAGTGGGCAGACAGAATTCCTTTATTCCTGAAACTTAATATGTTTGATTCATTTTCATAAATCATTTACTATTTCAGTGCCCCAAACAGCCATATAACACTCAAGTGTGTGGCTACTATGTGTTGCAATATATCCGCGACATAATAAAGTTCGTTAATCAAACCAATGGATATTTCCATGACGACATGACACAGGTAAATATATGCCCTGATAAATAAATGTGTGATGAACCGTTAGTTTACGTATCGTTAAATTTGATAACTGTGCGCGTTTCTCCCAGTGTTTTCCAACAGGATATGCCCCGTATGGTAACCATGTCCTGAATGATATAAGGTGCGACTTTGCTAATGAATTGATAGATTACTTGCGGCAAACAGAACATCCAGTGTAAACACGACATATACATGCTATATATCTTTTCCTAAAGTTTTGTACCATGGACGTGTCCAGTATCAACGAATGCGGACATAAACGAATAGAAAAGTTTTGTATATGTAATGTTGGACAAAGTAATTTGTTGTTTTTGTTGATATTATTGAGCAATGTAAATCGATAATCAATGGTTAGTAAGGTAATGTTGTTGTGCACGGCTTTACAATCTAACCTTAGCATGCGCGTATTTATGTTGCGCGATTTTTTTATTGCTGAAAATAACGGCGCTTGTAATGTAAGCGCCGTTTTATGTATACATGGAACGACGCGTACTTTTTAAGCGCCGTTTCATAATACATAGTACGGCGCGTCGTTAATAAGCGCCGGTTTCGGTATACATTATAACGGTGCTTAGTGATTAAGTGCTGTTTATGAGTACCTTATTACGGCGCATTATTATTAAGCGCCGTTTTAATTATATACCATATCACGGCGCATATTTATTAAGCGCCGTTTCAAGGTATACCTAAAACGGCGCGTCTTTATTAAGCGCCGTTTTAGGTTTACCTTATATGTTCCGTCTTTAATATAATAAATTACATTTCAAATCATTTATGTAACGGAAATTCCAACAAAAATAAATAAATGTAAAAATGTAAAAAATTATTTTCCAAAAAATAAGACAGCGCTTTAATATTGAGGCGCTGTCATATTGGACATTATGACGGCGCTTTTCAACTGAAGCGCTGGCCTTGATAAACGGTACGGTAACGGAAATGTGACGGAAAGTTGGATACCCATACTGGAAATGAGATGAAGAAGATTCAAAAGAATTTATGACTCTTGACAGAAAGAGAAGAGTCATGAAATTCTTCAGAATCATCTTGCACCTCATCTCTCTAGTATGTGCCAAAACTTTTGTTCTAACAAATGCTGAAATGTGTGTGTTGAAGGATGCAAAGACTTGTCTTATATAGGCAAAACTGAAATTTGATTTCAGTCAATATTCCGTCAATTGTGACGGAAAATAAATGTAAAATCGACGGAAATATTTAAAATATACAACGGTCACTTAAATGACGGAGTAGAAACGGAATAGTAATGGAATAAGCCGGTGCAAATCAATAATATAGGTAATTCATGGAATTTAAACTCGGTTGTCTTACAAATTATGTAATTTTTCTAGTTGGTTTAAAACCCAATGCGTGTAACCCTTCCGGACCTTTGCAGTCTCATTTCGTCGGTGACGATTATTCTGCATCTTCTCATGAAATTACCCCGAATGCAACTATCATACTGTGCATCCCAAGTAGCAATAGTCTACAAGAGTACAAGCAAATCAATTGGTCAACTAATTACTGTGTGTCAACAAAATGATTATTTTAAACATTTTGAGTTACCGTTATATACCAGAAACTCTTCGTACCAAATTCCCTTAGCGGTTTCTAGGATCATGTGCCACGATGTCCAAGTTGCATCCCAGCATTTTGTTATGCATTCCCGTGCAATTCGTCGATGAACGTCGAATGGCCAGAAACTGTTACAAATACCGGGATCACATAAGTTTTAAATTAATCAAAACAAACAATATGAACGATACAATCATTAATTACTTACGCGTTTCTTCCAACAGGTGTAATATGAGCTCTACGTACGACGTCACGTGGATTGCGAGCAAAATGAACACGATCAAATGAAGGAGACATGTTTTAGATTATCAATCTAAATGATGCATATGTTGATGTTTGAATCATTTAAACGTCTCAAGATATATATAGGCTACTTGTGTGTAATGTGTCAAAAATTACGTCGGAATGCCGTCACCAATCCGTCGAAAAACCAACACTGAAAACGGTAAAAAAATTTGACGGGATATTGACGGATTTATGACTGAAATTTCCAACGGTCAAATTAAACAGTAAGTAAATCAGTAACGGAACACTGACGGAACAATAAAGGAAACGTCTCATATTGCTGGCCAGCGGACACGGGACGGAATGTTACCGGAAAGTTGACTGAATATAGTGACGGAAAACTGACTATTTTTAGACGGATTTCCTAAATTTTTCGTTAACGAATTAATGACGGAAGTGTGACGGAATAATATTGACAGTATTGTGCTGAAATATCAGCGGTAGCTTGTTGGTGACGGAATCCCACCGAACTTTGGCGTTTTTTTTTTCGTCCTTTTGTGTGTCGACTGTGTTGCGACGGAAAATTGTGACGCAAATCTGCCAAAAATTTGTAGTGATAGGGCAATGATATTGGCAAATGAAAAGGGTCTCTAGAGAGCTATCTTTGAAACAGATTGTGCACCAGTTTTCAAGGCGGTTCTCCATTGTACTGGCCAAGAGCTGAAGCTGTCGAGCAAGATACAAGAATGTCGGGAATTGATGGAGAAGAATGTGCAGTGGGAGGTGAACTTGATTCTGAGGGAAGCTAACGTCGGCGCACGCAATGGAGCTGGCTCACTCATGATGCAATAGCAAGATGGCTATCTATGTTGCTTTGATTTGCTTCTTTTGTATTTTGTTCCTGAGGTTTTGTCTCCTTATTTATCTTTTGTAAGGTTTGTTTAACCTTGTCTCCAAAAAAAAAATAGTGTTATTTATGGAATAATTTAAAAAATTTATTATATTATTGAATAGACAATTGTGTAAATGTAGATCTCATTCTATAATTGTTCAAATTTTGGTGATTCGCTGACATCCCTCTAATCTATTTCTTTACGTCTCCGCCTGCTTCTTGGATTCATACCATTTTTCACATCTGAAATCATAGTTAGGAACCATGGGGACTCCCTCATACGGCCTTTTATGCTCCAACCCCTCCATGAGATGGATTGCTGATGGTTGTGGGGACGAAGTGCCATGGAGTGAGCTCTGTCGACAACGGGTGTTCAGGAATGAGTTTAGTGTGATTAGATTCGTGAGAATTTGTCCCATGGTGAATGGGGCAGCTAATGCCTGGGTTTCGGTTGTTGCCCAGGGTGCGGATGAGAACAATCCTCCAGCCTTCGTTTTAAATTCCATCCATAGCGACAGAAATGTTGGCAGAAGTTATTGTGATCATCAGGTTGGTAATCACTTGATGACTCCTCCTTCCCAACTTTTCCAACGCATGGTCCATATTTGGTTTTTTTGTTCTTTAAGTCGTACCCAGTGATAGGGACTGGGTTCCACTTGAGGGTGAAGCATTCCTTTGATGACTGCAGTGTCGGTCAGAGGTGTGTTTCTTACTTGTCTTGTTTAAAAAATAATAAATAATAATCTTTGAAGTTAAAAAAAAAAACCTTTTATAAATCCTCATGAAGCAATATATTAACTCCAAGTCATGTAGTATGTCTCTAATGTATATTCAAGAGCAATAAATTCAGCGTCATATCTGCACACTACCTGTAATAGACCCAAAAAAAAATCTGATTTAATTTAGGACATGTATAAACATAAAATATATTATGGAATTAAATTGAAGAAAATTAATAGACAATTAATTAGGCCAAAACCCTAGCTTTCACTTTCTGTTTTCTTTTAATTTTCATTAGCCGTCAAAAACATTACTCTCGTTCAAAGTCATATGGAATCGAAAGAAAAAAAATCTGAATAAATCATTCTCGGTGTTGTGGTTTGGGAAGCGACAAACATTGGGAAATGTTTCGATTTATGTTTTAAGTTTCTGGGTTATGAGGTGAAAAATCAGATCTGCTGACTGAGTTTAAAGTGAGGACAACTTATGTTTCACTTATCGGAATTCAGAAATTCTTGATGATTTGTTATAGAACTCGAAAAGAGCTTTTCAACGATGTCTAGATGGTTTTCTAATTCAATCGGATGTGAGAGTAATTTAATTTTGAAGTTGATGCTGAAATCTATCCAGTAAATCTGGACAGGTTTGCTGAGCGATTTTCAAGTGAATATAAGTCATGTTCTGTTGTCCGAATTGTGTGTTGCAAGAGCCTATTATGTTGTACTTGAAAAGATCTTTTAACAACATGCCGAGCATATTTTAGTTCTTCCTGGATTGTTAGAAAAACGAGTTACTTGTTAAGACCTGTAATCTTAAAACTGCAGAATTTGATATCGGAAATTTTAGACGGTTAAACTTCAACATTTATTATCTTGAAGCTCAAAAGTCGGAATTGAGTGATTCAAAATACTAAATTAAAGTAATCGAAATATCTGAAAATATTAGTTTCGTATTCTAACTCTGAGTATTTTGTGAGAAAAACAGTTTTCAAGTTCAGGCATGAAATCTGAATTTTATGAACAAATGGCAGATTTGATTGATTGAACAAAATATGATTTATGGAGTTGTGTTTGTTTTGTGAATGCTTAGGTTCGAATCTGAATTCTCTAATGTTAATGATATGATATTGGCAAAATGGACTCGAATAATATATAGCTTGATATTCGATAGTGAGTTTAATAAGTCTGATAGTTTAAGTATGTTGTTTATGATTTTTAGGTGACTCTTACTTGATTTCAGCATGATATAAATTATATTGAATGTTACGTGATGCGGATTCAAGGTAAGTAATGTAGACCAGTTCTGGTTATTCCTTTTTTCATATGTTGGATTGTCATGCTTTGTGGTATTCTCCTCTTTCGAGTCATGTGTGATTTTGCAGCTTTATCATTTGAAATCATGTATCATGTCTGTATACTTGTCTTGTCTTCTTTTTTTGTTCGATCCGAAGGCCCACAGTCCGTCAGCATTTTTGTTGCCCACCGCGGGGTAAAACGCGGCAAAGGACTGAGCCCACCGCGGGGTCAAGCGCGGCAAAGGACTGAGCCCACCGTGGGGTAAAGCGTGGAGCCCACCACGGGGTCAAGCGCGGTAAAGGACTGTTATTTAAAGGACTAATATGATTGGACTGTGGAGCCTATTCGGTATTATGAAATTCAGATTGTTCCGTTATGTTGTCTGTAACCATTTTCGAAGTCTGCTCTGTTCCGTTATCTGTGTAGCCATTTCTGAAGCCTGTTTTGTTCTGTTATATGTGTAGCCATTTCTGAAGTCTGTTCTGTTCCGTTATTTGTGTAGCATTTCTGAAGTCTGTTCTGTTTCGCTATATATGTAGCATTTCTGATGTTCGTTCTGTTCCGTTATCCGTGTAGCATTTCTGAAGTCTGTTCTGTTTCGTTATCTGTGTAGCCATTTCTGAAGTCTGTTATGTTCTATTTTCGGTTGTATCCTTTTTTACATATACTTCTGAAAATGCTCTTTATTTATTCTAGGGCTGGGTTTTTGTACCGAAAAACCGAACCGAACCGAAACCGAACCGACCAAAACCGAACCGAATCCGAAACCGAAATCGAACCGAATTTCGGTTTTTCTTATCGAACCGACTTATTTCGGTTCGGTTTCGGTTTTCATTTTGAGAACTGAAATAAAACCAAACCGAACCGAAAAAACCGACAAAAACCGAAAAACCGAACCGACAAAACTGATAAAAACCGACAAAACCGACAAAACCGACAAAAACCGACAATTACCGATAAAACCGACAAACCGAACCGACAAAAACCGACAAAACCGAACCGAAACCGACAAAAACCGACAATTTCGGTAAAACCGAAACCGAATGTCGGTTTACCAAAAAATCGGTTCGGTTTTCAGTTTCATTTTTCACTAAATCGACAATTCGGTTCGGTTCGGTTTTTGTCGGTTCGGTTCAGTTTTTGAACCAAACCCAGCACTAATTTATTCTGTCATGAGTTAATTCCTTTGATATGTACTTCAGAAGGTAATCTTGGTTTATTCTTTATGTCCGTCTTTCACTCATGATTCGGCTAGACTGGGTCTATCTTGCTTACTGAGCCGTGGAACTCATCCCCCCCCTTCCACATCTTTATTTCAGGTATGAATGATCAACTTGCTGGGGGGTCTGTTTGACAGTGAGAACGTTAGTAGATTTGTTCATTCAAATATAAAACTGAACTCTATATTTCTTAGTTATTTGTAATGTTTCCGCTACTTAATTTTATTTAGGCATTTAAAGATTTTTAGATGATATGCATTATTTTTATTTGAATTCATTTTTGTAACGTGATTTTAGAGGCTTCGTGCGTTCCAACGATGGTTTTAGGGAATGCACAGCCGATGTGATGCCGTTTTAAAGGTTACGGATTTTGGGGTGTTACACTACCATTGCTGATCGGGTGTAATTTAGCGTAAATATTCAAATAAGGATTCAAATACTTATGCTTGTCACGATTAATCAAAACGATTTGTAATGACTCGGGAGATCCGAGGTCGAACCCAAGGATAGGTGATCAAACTAATATTGCTAAAGATTATGCTAGTAGGTCTAAGGTTTGCGGGGGGTTTGTTCCTTTTAAAAGGATGATAGCCAATATTTAACTATCCAAAAGAGAGATGTGAACAACGAAAGAGTTTAACAATCAATAAAGGATGACTAGGGATCTAATCCTCCACCTAAACAATCATTGTGACGGTAAAATAGGACACCATTGATGAAATCACATGCACATATTTAGAATTTAGCCATGTAACATTAACACTAAGTTCAACTCACGCTCCAACTTAGTAATAAGAGGTTACATCTCGCACAATGCCTCACACTCACTCTCTATTGGCATTATAGAATATAATTATCTAATCTCACACTCACGTTCTATTGACTAGATGATCATACACTTGTTAAGTTCAAGCCATTCTCATTAGGTTAAAAGTGTCATCCAACTAACACAAAACCCTAATGCTTCTTCATTTAGTTCATTTGAAATCATGCTTTTCAACGCAAGTTACTTCAAACATGAAATCAAGCAAAGTTCCCATTGAGGCAATTTCACAAACACCTTATAGGCAACCCTAAACATTAGGTTCAAATGAAGAAGAATCATGTGCACAATCATTCATCAATAGGATCCATAGTATTTACATAGTCACAAACATGTCTAGGGGATTCATAGATCCCCAATCAAGTTCACTACTCACTCATAGTGAGGTTACAATCAAAAACAATCATGGATGAGTATGAAAACATGAAGGAGATGAGTTTGGAATCTAAAACCAAAGTAGAGATTCAAGAGTATGGATGGTCTTGATGTTGGTCTTCTTCTCCTTCACTCAATCTCCTCGAAATTCGTGCTCAATGCTCCTCCAAATCCGTGCCAAAAGTCCCCTCGAAAAACCCCCAAAAGTTCCTATTTATAGACAAAGTTAGGGTTTTCCGGTACTGTAGCTCCAGTCGGTCGACTGGCGGGAGCTGATTTTCCCAGTCGGTCGACTGGCGTTGAAAATATGGCTGATGAAGGGACTGCCCAGTCGGTCGACTGATGGTCCAGTCGCCCGACTCGATTGAGTGGCTTGACAGGCCATCTGGCAAGTTGGGCAACTCGACCGACTCGAGGATCTCAGTCGGTCGACTCGAGGTCTTGAGTTCTCTAAGCAACTTTTCAGTCGGTCGACTCGCTGGTCCAGTCGACCGACTCGATTGACGCGATTGAGGGGCCAACTGAGGAGACTTGCATCTCGACCGACTGGCGCAGGGGAAATTCCCAGTCGGTCGACTGGAGCACCTTTCAGTCCAACATTGCTCAAATCTTCGATTTTTTTCCTAATTCTCGTGTCACGGTCCTGAGCTCGATGTGTGGATGCTCCAAGCCTGAAATGCAAGGAAAAGAGTCAAATGGCATCGAAATAGCATCGGGATTAGACCAAAACTCTTCGTAAATGGATATGTAAACGAGTCAAGAATTCGACTCATCAATTGCATCACTGCATTGAAATTTAAAGATTGCCAATTTTTCACAGAAACATGTTCTTGTCTTGAGGCGAAATGTGTACTTATTATGGTTTCTTACGGTGACCATTTCATAAATTTCTCGCGACGCATTGTGTAGTGTTTTTCTCTGATAGTCTGTCTATGCTTGAAGTACCTCCACCTGTTGTGACTCTTCGAAGGAAACGTTGAACCGCAGTTACTGTATGCATCTCGGCGCTTGTTCAAGTATGCATTCATATGCTTAAATGTGAACATAATCAATGCAGAGAAATGGGTAAATCACACCCAGTCTTGAGAATGTTATTGTACGATTCTGAAGCATTCGTGGCGTGAGGCTCGTCTCTCTTTTAAGCCTTACAAAAACACATTAAATACACATATATACTCAAGTATTCAACCGAGCAAAACAACAAGTTATACTTATTAATTCATTTGAAACTAACGAATCTTTCACAAGACACATCAAAAATGCTTCAGAACTCTCAATATTAGAGAAGAGAATGCAACAACAGAGATATTTCGGTGGAAAATGAAGAGGATATGGGAGACACTTGATCAACATGAAAACTGTTTTCATGAGGAAACTTATGTCTTTCGGACTCCATTAACTTCTATGCCAAGTCTGATTTGCACTGGTCCTAAACCAGAACAAATCGAAACTTGGAATTCTGATTTATTTAAAAACAGATCATTGAGATATGTGGCTTGCAGTTTACTCCAAGACACGTATATGAATTCATTTGAAACTACTCAAATTAAAGAATTACTACTTGTAGTTGTTAATTACTAGTTAATTAAGTTTAGTAATCAATCTAAACCCCATTCAGTAAAAAAGGGATAAAAGTGTACGCACGTGCATGGCCGAAATGATGGACAAATTGCCCCCACTCCACACTCTGGGTCAAAAGATTCTGTGCACGTGCCTCCTGGTCAAACTGCCCAAATGGCCAAATCCCAAATGCAACGTTATGTTTGTGATTACAGAGCCACATCAGTACTTTTTTTTAATTATTAATTAGTGTTTATAATCATATTTATTATTTGTTTAAATAAAAATACTGGAAGTATACTATGAAGAAGAGGAATCCAATGATAAGATAAGAATGATGATGAGGCATGACTGACACGTCATCAATCATCTATTCCAAAAATCATTTTTTATAATATTCTATTTATTCATTTATGAATATTGAATTAATATCTTAGATACTAAAGTAAAATAAGTAAATTTTGTTATTTAAAATAAAATCCACTATAAAAAAAACATATTTTTGCTAAGCTCT
Organism: Rhodiola kirilowii; assembly: GCA_033675215.1. Classification (NCBI taxonomy): domain Eukaryota; kingdom Viridiplantae; phylum Streptophyta; class Magnoliopsida; order Saxifragales; family Crassulaceae; genus Rhodiola; species Rhodiola kirilowii. Next base: position 10,303,888 of record CM066193.1, on the reverse strand, counting down.
ATTGATTTTAAATTTAAAAAGTTTGCATAAAATTTAGCTCTTTTTTTTTTGATAGGACATTAAGTTTAGCTTTTCATTACAAAAATGGCGACCAATTATTGAGTAAATAATTTAAGGTCCTTGCGCAAATGATTATGAACATAAGCTTTAGGTGTGGCTTGATTTGTTGACCTGTTGAGTCGTTGACATTGGTTGAGGTGCTGTCACCCTGAGATTAACATCACTCAGCTTTTTAGTTATGTATCGTACAAATACATACGTAACTATCCAATCTAATCTAATTATGTTGTTGTTGTTAATTATTTATTAGGTGTGGCTTGATTCTTTTTTGGATGTTATTCATGCATTTTGTAGACATTTGTTATTTAATTTCATCTGGGTGAAATTTATGGCGGCTAATCTTATTGGACATTTTTTTTTGAAAGGTAATCTTATTGGACATTGACTTTATTATTCATTCTTTGACATGAATTTTGTTGTGTCATTTTACACCTATAAGGGCATCAATGATGGTGATCTTTAATAAAAGATCATCAACAAAAAAATTTCGTCTTCTACCATCACACAATCTTTTCTCAAATGAGTTCCTTAACAATGAGCTGGGAATAAAGATCATCACAATATCTTCATACTTTTTTTAATCTTAAAAAAGTATCAGAAGTAAATTTAATGGATCGTTAATTGTGTTAAAACCATAGCTTGATGGGTATCTATTAATAGAGTTGGAAAAAACAAATTTATTGATGTAATTTGTAAAATATTTTACCTAATATTTTCACATTTATTGACTTTTATTCAGAATTCATATTAATATTTGATCAATAAAAAATTAATATCTTCATCCACTAGATGACTTCCACGTGTGTCATTTGTTGCAAATTTTGATCGTGATTTCACTCGTCCCATAGATAAAAACTACGATCTTCTATGCATCAATCTTTAATTTTTGGACTATTAAGAATCAAAAAAGAAATATTGCATCAACAATCTTTTTTTTACAACCCTATTAAGGATGGCCGAAGACCATGGACACCAATAACAAAAAAAATAACAAAAAAGGCCATCTCCATCTCTTTTATCCCTTTTTCTATAAACATATCACCGACCAAATTGATTAAAAGTATGGCACCAATGAACAAGAGAAAATTTTATAATTTTTTACTCTCTTAGAACATAAAATATCTGTTGAGGAAGTTCTGTGTTTTGAAGACCTCCTCAAATAGCACTTCCTGTAACTATTTATGATAATAGGAAGTCATATTCTCACTATTTGTATAGTCGTTGAAAATGCAGGACCTCCTATTACTATTCATCGAATAAATTTTTATGCGATTATCACTTCACAAGTACCTATATTTAAATTATAAATGAAAATTTAACACTATAAGCAATCGAATAATTTTATTTTCCAAGTTGCTTATGATCAGAGCCAACCGCGTTTTACCTCTACATTACTTGCCACGTTTTGTTCAGACATTATGTCCTAATGTTAACATGAGACGCGGTGATAACGTCAACATTTGACGCGCGACACTTCTCCTCCGCGTCTCATGTTAACGTTAAGGATGCACCACATTTTCTTCAGACATTATTGCTTAATGTCAAGGTGAGACGCGATGCTAATGTCAAAGCTAGACGCGCGACGACTTCTGGGTACTGCTCATCATCATCTTCAGCCAAATTTGGACGGCGTATGACAATGGATCGATGATCGGAAGTTCATATTGTGATTAATGGGGTTTAATTGGAGTTTAATTGGAATTTAAAACAAGGCAATTGATTTATGGAGGACGTTCGCTCAAACGTCCTCCGATAGCACGTCCTGGCGAACGTCCTCGGCAAAGCACGTCCTCCTTCAACGGCTGCATACTTTTTTTTTTGCGGAACGTCCTCAAAACCCGCTCAGGACATCCTACAATTCGCACCGGTGTATATGCTCTTAGATCGAACGACAAATATTTTTAGATAAAAAAGCATATCAAATTGGATGTCTAGCATGAAAAAGGACAAAAATTGGAAATTTTTTCAATTTTTCAAACTTTGTAAATTTTTAAGGTACAATCATTTTAAGATTTTAGTCTAATATGTAAAAGTATTACTGTAGTACAATACACATGGCACATTCTGATTAGTCTACATTCATGATCAAAACAAAACAAAAAGTTAGTTACTGAGTGACCAAATTTTAGTTTGGTCAAAAGGTCATTTGTGGGATGCATTATTTTTCTAATCATCTTTTATGACTCTTTTTATGACTCAAAAAGTGATTGGTGGCAATGCTCTAAAGCCTCCTCAGGGCATCCACACTAAGGGGAGCAATAAGCAATAATAGAGAGATTTTATTGCTTATTGCTCTCATGTAGCAGGTGAGAGAAAAAAGAGCAAAGAGCAATGCTTGATAGAGGTGAGCAATAATAGAGAGGATGTGGGATAGGAAAGCAATAAGTGGGGTCCACATATATTTATGAAAAAAGATAAAAGAAAACTACTTTTGGTTTTGAATGAACTAAAAACAAAAAATGTGAATATTGGAAGAAGTCCAATTAGTCAAATTCGAACCCACAAAATAAAAATAAAAATACTATAATCTAAAAAATAAGAAAATATCAGAAAAATTAAATAAGTAGGTTGGAAATACTAGACAATACTTCAGAAAAATTATATAAGTAGGTGAGAATACTAGAATATAAATTATAACAAAGAAAACACAACTAGAAAATACTTCAGAAGAAATGCAATAATATGTAAAAAACAAAATATTTATTGAAGAAAATGTGGCATTAGACTATCAAAAAATATGTTGCATTTTGCTCTTAGCCCTTTGCTCTCTTGCTGCATTGAAATATATATAGCAAAGAACCATTTTTGTTCATTGTTTTTAGCTCTCCTTTGCTACATGACCTTTATGAGAAAATATTATTTTTACTTATTGCTCATTATTTATTGCTCCCTTACTACGGATGCCCTCATAATGAGATTAGTGTTTCTGTTTCACTTGTTGGTATACGTGTATTAGGGCATAATAAATAATTTCGTACTATGACTCATATTTCAATCTCGTATTTAACTTGTTGGTATACGTGTATTGATATCCATTTGGTCAATGATTTGTATTCAAATCTTCATGGAAGATAGTCCACGTGTGGGTCGCACGTGACAAGTTGGATTAAAGTAATGAAAAGCCTGTAGCCCTGTAGTAATAAATTAGTTTTTTTATAATGTAATAAATTAGTATAGTTAAGTAGCAGTAATAGTTAATAATCAACTTTCCCTCAAAAAAAAATAATCAACTTGGTTTTGAAGATAAACATGAACTTGAGCATACACTATTTTTTTGATAGTGAGTTTTTTACATTTTATATATATCAATCACCATTTGAATACATCTTATACATACTATATGAGAACTTTTCTTATCATGTACATGTGATATTCTCTTGGAACACAGGACACGAGATTATAGAGCATACACTATTTTTAATGAATATAATATTATGATTTGGCATCAATTAAATATTGATTTATGTTAGATTATGTTTAAGAAGTGGGTCGAGTGGTTTGGTCAAGTGGGTTGAACTCTTGACAAATAGTCAACATGTAGAGGGTTCGATTCCCCTGAGTAGCATTTTCTCCTCACTTTTGTGTAGGAGTGTTATTCATTCATTGTGGATGTGTTTTCGTTCTGCCTTGGCGCGGACGTGTTATTCCTTCTTCGCGGAGGTGTTATTCGTCCATCGTGGACGTGTTGTAGGTATTGATGCCTCGTCTTTCCTTCCATTGCGTGTGGAGGGTGCTGAGTAGACGCAATTCAAGTATCAAATTCGGATTGGTGTCGTGCGTGACCTATGTTCCAAAAAGTCAAGTCTTCATATGTCTCCGATTGAGTTCTCCTGCAGTATGTATAAGATGTGTTCGTATGATGATTGAGATGTAAGAAACCTCTATAAAAAAAAAGTAGTGGATCATCTAATTATTTCCTACATGAGCCTATCTTACAAAATATTTTAATCAAGCTTATGAATTAACCGGTAAACGGGCTTTTTGTGAATAAAAATAAATTTAGCATCATTTTGCTTATGGTTAACTCTTTTTAAATTTTTCTTCCATAAAAAAAACTCATTTTTAATTTTTTTTTCTTATTTGCACACAGTTTTTTATATGATGTTATTTGCACACAGTTGAATCATTGAGATTGTACCATTTATTTAATTGGTTGAAGAGGAGCCATTTATATAATTCTTTTTTCGAGAATTTTGAGAACCCATTTATTATGCTGATGCCTAAGCGCAGTTTTCGAAAGCTTAAAATGCATCTAGGCAAAATGCATGTTTGAAACTGCATAATGAAGGAAAAAAGTTAGTGAAACACGTGTCACCTCCACATCAAATATACAACTTGATCCAATGGTGAAATTTGAGATTTCAGGTTCTCGAATTTTTTAGAATTCTCAACCGAGCGCTCTCCATCGGTTGTATATATAAAAGTTTTTTTGTACCTATTAAATCTACTCATATCCAGATCCAGGTGCCAAGTACCCCAAATCACATTTGACCACAAGACGAAGAAAATTATGGCTAGTTTTCCAACATATTTATTATTGGAGATGGATTTGGTTCCAGTGTAGCCAGCTGAATGCGAACACTAAAATGGTGTTGTTTTTATTCAAAAATCGTCGTTTTGATATATTTTAAAAATTATTCTAAGCAAAAAGACATCATTTTAATTGAAACGACGCAATTTAAATCAAAAATCATGACCAATCATTGTGATTGAAACAACACCAATTACGCCTTAAGAGCATCTCCAATCGTGGACATGAACGCTTTGAGGCGCGTGCAAGTGTCCACCATTTTAGAGCATCCACAATGGTGGTGGACATTTGATATGGACACTTGGGGTACACTTTATACTTTATTTTTGACATAAAGTGGCTTTGGAACACGTGAAATGTCCATGTCCATGGACACTTGATGTTCTCACCATTGGAAGTTTCCATGGCCAAGTGTCCATGGACACCATGGTGGGCATGGACACTTGGCCATGGACACTTCCAATGGTGAGAACATCAAGTGTCCATGGACATGGACATTTCACGCGTTCCAAAGCCACTTTATGTCAAAAATAAAGTATAAAGTGTACCCCAAGTGTCCATATCAAATGTCCACCACCATTGTGGATGCTCTAAAATGGTTGACACTTGCACGCGCCTCAAAACGTCCATGTCCACGATTGGAGATGCTCTAATAAAAAACATGGCCGATGTTTTAACAAATTTATTCACACTCGTACATATATGGACAGGACATGGCTAGGAGCCTAGGACCTACCAAAATATCATACATTAAAACTGTGTGCAGGAATTCTTTAAATGGCCTAGATGGATGATGGGATGGCCGAGCTGTCTGTAAAAAGTTTGATATAAAAATTGTGCAATAATGTTAATGTTAACTGAATTTATATTTTATACCTACTTATAATAAATTCATCAATCATAGAAATGGAAGAAATTCTAGTGTAGCGCTTTTAAATGTTGTAAATTTCAAGACGACGTCGTCTCAACAAAAAAACATCGTCATTTTATTACGTTATAATTTTAAAAATGATACAGTTTAGTTGAAAACGACATAATTTTATCACTCGCAACATTTTATTGCGAAGAACTCGATAAGAATCCCGAAAAAAAGATGAAGTGCAGGGTGCAGCAACTCACTTGATAATCTAATGCATATGAACAGAGTAGAGATATCCAGATCCATATCGCCATCAAATAATTGAACCTTAGTAGGAGCCGATTTGTCTCCAAAATTCAAGAACAATAATGATATGTCGCATAGAGGCCAGATCTGGTGCAAAGCCCAAATATGGTGCAAAATACAAAGTAATTGAGACCATTGATCAGGTTAATCCAATGATCCCAATTAATTAGGATAAACACAAATTAATTTATTTTTATCCCTATTAATAAGCTCATTAAGGGTAAAATAGACATGATTTTTCTTTTATTTCTCTCTCATTACTGTTCATTACTGTTCATTACTGTTCGTACTGTTCGTACTGTTCGTACTGTTCGTACTGTTCGTACTGTTCATTACTGTTCGTCACTGTTCGCTACTGTTCATTGCTGTTCGTACTGTTCATCATCATCTACAAATCGCGATCGAAAACGAACTAATCGAAATCGATCGAAAACGAACTAATCGAAATCAAAATCGAAATCGAAAACGAAGAAGAAACGCAGAAATCAAAACGCAGAAGAAATCGACAAAGAGAAACGCAAAAGAAATCGAAAACGATTCCGAATGAATGGTCATAACGAACTATAAATTGCAGATGACGAACTATAAATTATCATGCCTAACTATCGATGATACTGCCAAATTGTTGACGAATTATAGTCCAAATGTGATGAATTATGTCATAATTCATCAAAATTGCACTATAATTCATCGAAATCTTGACGAATATAGTCCAATTTGGACGAACTATAACATAATTCGTCCAAAATTGGATAACGAACTATAAATTAGTGATGACGAACTATAAATTATCATGCCTAACTATCGATGATACTGCCGAATTGTTGACGAATTATAGTCCAAATGTGATGAATTATGTCATAATTCGTTAAAAGTACACTATAATTCGTCGAAATCTTGGCGAATATAGTCCAATTTGGACGAACTATGACATAACGAACTATAATTTGGCCGTGACGAATTATAAAATTCTTGATATATTATACAATGTTACTGCCAAAATTTGGAAGAATTTTAATTACATATGACGAATTATAGCAAGGTTAATCAAAGTATACTACAATATGTCGTAATTCATGACGAATTATAGTCCAATTTTGACGAACTATGACATAATTCGTCAAAATTGGAATATAATTCGTTAAGGCGCCTCCAATTTGTCCATGGCGGTAAGCGCATCTGGTTCTCTAGCTGGCTCGAGACCGGTGTAAACTGAACACAACTCTACCCACCACAAACCGCACGACACCGCAATCGCACGACGTCATTGCGCAACTCGGGTTTCGACTAACCCTAAATCGCACGACGCCTCTTCCAATTCAACTCTACCCACCACAATCGCACCGCCGTCGTCCATGGATGAGTATCGGGGTCGTCGTCGTCGTCCATGGATGATCGTCGGATCGTCGAAAAGTCGTGGGAATCGTCGTCGGCTTCGTAAAATTTCAGATCTGAAATTTTAATTGTAAAGAGGAGAGAGAGAGTAAGGAGAGAGAGTGTGCTGATGTTGTATTCCAAATATACCCCTAATCTAATATTAATTTGAATTTTTATTTATTTATTTTCACTTAATCTGATCCATAGATATTACAAAATCAAAGGATGAGATTGTTTTGTATTTTTTATCATATTTATCACTTTGCACCGGATCCTTTCTCATGTCGCATATATTCAATCAAACCCAAACAACAACGCCACGTGACAAACAATAAAGTATACAAAGACAGAGAGAACGTTTCAGCCCTAAAAATCTTAAAAAACCCTAAAAGTAGAAGTCAAAGCACAATAAACGTTACTGAAAAAGGCAAGAAACAAATCTAAAAGCTACACGTATAACCACACAAATGCGCCCTAAAGCAATAGGTGTCCCTATCAGTCTAATGCTTACAAATTTAATTTGTACGATAACAATTTAGGGACACACAGAAACAATTAATGATTTTTTTTACATTCTATTTGATTCTTAACAAAATTGGAGAATTGATAAAATATAATACCATAATGAAATTCTTCAAAAATATATTTTATCTTTTCATTTCATTATTTTTTCCATGAAATCCAACAAAATATTTCCTATAATTTTCTTCCATTAGTTTAAATATGTTGGGCTGTCTTCTTCTTGTGTAACTCAGCGGTAGAAAACAACATGCAAGTAATGGCAGCTTCTTCTTTCTTCTTGTAAAACTCCAAAAGGCTATCAATGGTAGTACATTAGTGATCGCTTAGATAACGAATTGAATCACGTGATTTCGCTTTCCGAAATCGATATTTCCATCCTTGTAATTAGTCTCGGGTTGTAGGAAATTCGAAGTGGAATAGTCCAATCGAAAACACTATTATTCTAGGCTGTAGAATAATCGCATACTTAGGGTTTGAGATGATTTGAGAACAAAGATGAAAGTTGGAATTTCTCACAATTGCAGATTAGTTTTTAAATGTTTCTATGAGGATTACGTCCTCCAATTTATAGAGAAGGAAATAAGACGAAGAATGGATGGGTCTCGAAGCCAATAGCCGTGTCTGATATTCAAACTATGCGCGTGAACACACTGGTGTCGCGTGCTGTGTACACATTAGTGTCGCGTGCTGTGTACACATTATCAGCTAATGTGTATGCTGCACGCGACACAATTGAAGTGTACTATACACGCGATGAGCCGCTCCTACTGTACACATTAGACGTCGCACGCTGCTTAACTCATTAGCAGCTAATATTAGGCAGCACGCCGGTTGATAACGTGCATGTAAGATGCGAACTTACTGACTTGAACACCATGATTTGTGCTATAACATTATCCGAAATGACCTTATTTCATTAGGGTTGTCCTAATAGAGTTTAATATCATAATACGTTCATAAACCTTAAAATCACCAACAAAATACTGCTTATATTCGCTCATAAAAATTGACATCGATTAATATAAACTTAACCTCAAGACTCCAAGTCCTCAACTGTAAGTCTCGAGTCCAGTAAATACGTAGATGATAGAGACCAAAACAATAATGATGCTTTTATTACTCACAACAACATCAAACATTTTAACTTTCACCACGAAACAAGTCTCCCAAACTTCCTCCACCTCAATCAAATCCCCGACGACCGGCATCACTATTTCCAGCTTTTCCGGCGACCGGTCTCGCCCCAAAAAGTAAACAAAAAAGCACCTCTTTTTGTTTTATTTGAAACATTTAATTACAATATTTTTGAATCCCACTTTACTATTTTAAGCTTAAATTAATCGATTAAAAATTGAGCTTTTTATATTTTAAAGAAAAAAAGAGTACACAGAGCCCCAGTTAAGTTGATTTGACTGGAGTTAAAAAAATGGAAGCCGGGTGGGTCAGGTTCTGACCCGACCCGGTTGAAGTGGGACTTGTTGGGAAAAATCCACAAGTTGAAGGTCGTCCTCGGATGCATGAAAGACGCGTGTTGCATGAGATTAAATGAGCCAATTCTCCGAAATATCTCCCGAGTTTCGTAATACTCCCTCCGTCCCTCATTGTTTGTCCAAAAGGACAACCGGCACGCTAATTAAGAAAAGTAAATAAAGGACGGTGAGAGAAGAAGAAGATGGAAGAAAAAGGAGAAAAGTGTATGTGGAGGTGGGTCCGCACACAAAATATTAGTTATTTATCATTGGAAGTACAATTTTTTTAATAATTTGGTAGGAAAGAGATGATTGATTTGATTATTGGGTTGTATATAAAAGGAAAGTGGACAAACATTAGGGGACGCCCAAAAAGGAAAGTGGACAAACATTGAGGGACAGAGGGAGTATTAAATTGTCATTTAATTGTCTGAAATATCTGCAGACTCTCGACATATTATTTGTAACTTAAAGCAAAAAAAATCTATTTTTTTTGCTGGATGAGTTTTTTATAATTCGGTAAAGAATCAGTACATACTACATATGAATACCATTTGGAACAATTCGATAAGTTACTACCCTGTTGGCAAAAAAAAAAATCTACCTATAAATTTATTATTAAACTAAGGATTAAGATCAGATACAAAGTTAAGTTTTGATACAAATATAAAGTTCGTCAAAATCAACCTATAATTCGTTACTTTTCGAGCCGAAAAATGATAAAAGACGACATAGTTCGTCAACACGAAAATGCACCAAAAATCAGGATTTAAAAACTCATCCATTATCAAAAAAAAAATCACAATATCAAAAGCTTTAACTAATTTGTATTTTGTACCAAAAATTTAATTTTGTACCTGATACTTTTCCATTAAACTAAAATATTTTATTTTCGTTTTTAGAAAAGATGTGTGAGAAAAAATTCAATAATTTAATGAAAAAACTGAAATAAGGAAAAAAAAGAAAGACAAATGAGCGAAAAGCAGTGTTGGGTTTAACTCACAAGCAGCCCGCATTGTGCGCCAATCTTGTTTGATAGGCACCCCAGACAGATTTTCTGGTTCCGCAAACCCAAAACGAATAATCACATAAAACTATTACTTACTGTTACAGTCATTAATTATTTTATTAGAATTCTCTGAACTATGTTTATAAGTTTTATTTAGATCAAATGAAACTGGAGTGAAGACTTTAAACATTAAGATATTTGGAGTAGGATTTATATGTTACAATTCCCGTTTTTTTAAATTTAAAATACGCAATATTTAACCACAAATAATTTAACATTTGTTGATGATATGAATTTAATGCTTAATAACACTGTATAACTAACCAAACCAGGCGAGCATTTCTCTTCGAATACATTTGACATGTGTTTCATTAGCGAAGTTAAAATTTATAAATTTTCCATGTCATTTATCATATTCTGTTCTTCATCACCTATCAAAACTTTGATTGATTAATATTTCTGACCTCTATTTTTGCCATCAAACCAAGAGGGCTTTATCAATAAAAAATACATTCTACTTACGGTATTACCATTAAAAAACATGTAAAATAGAGAAATTAACATTTTGAAATTACAATAATAATTTTTTTACCACATACATAATCTTTTTATTTTAGTACTAACAGTGAGATTTTGATAAAAATTCAAATATGCAATTGGTACAATTTCCAAAATAAAAAGAATTAAATCAAACTGCATTTAATTTTCCTCCTATTAGTTGAATCAAACGTGTGACAAAACTATACTACTTCCAATATAACCATCACATGAATGTAAACCCATTTGTTATGAATCTAATTAATATTATAATTATTACTCCTCACCTATTTTTTTTATTCGTTAAATTAAAATAATACAGTAAATTATCTCTCCTTCTCTTTCGTTTTGTGCTCTGCTATTTTTGCAGCTGAAACAAAGTTCTCCATCATCACTTTCACACCCACAAATCTCAGAATCCAAATTTCTCTCTCTCTCTCTATATATACTTATAAAACAGTGATGTGTTTCGTTCTTCTGTCATTTTCAATCTGAAGAAGCTCTCAGCGACCTTTTTCATCTCTGTATCTGTTTCTTCTTAACTCTCTCTTGCTCTGTTTCCGTCTCTGCATGCACGCATTTCTCTTCGATCTTCTCTAGGAAAATTCTCACTCGTGCTTCTCACCTTCCCCGTGCACTAATCTCGAACATCAATGACGTGATTCCGTTACGAAGGTCAGATTATTTATTCGAATGAAGTTTCAATTTTTACTATGGAGTTCTGAGTCTCTGTTTCCGGCGAGCTACTCAGACCACCAACATTTATTGATTTAATTTTAATTTTTAGGTTTATTTTCGAGGAAGGTATACGAATTCAAAGTGTTTGAGAATCTCAAATTCAGATCGGAAAAAATGGCCCCTGTACCGGACCAGAGCAACTGGCTGACTTTCTCTCTCTACCCGCCGATGGAGATGATGAGATCTTCCAACGAGCCCGACCACCTCCACCACAATCCTCAGCAGCTCGATCAACAGCAAAACAATCACAATCACTTCCTCCCTAATTACGAAGCAGCTGCTTCCTCTCCTCAGTACTTATTCGATAACTTCTATGCCAACGGTCAGCCCAACCACCATCTCTCTCTCATCTCTCAAATGCGCATGCGCCTGCTCATCCGATTCAAAAAAAAAAATCTCCAGTTTCATTTTTAAAATTTAATTTTTATTAATTTATTTTGTGTCGAGTAAACGAGAATAATGATGACGATGAGCAGCAGAAATAATCACCACCAGTAATTAATTAATCAGGTTTTGATTTTAATGGCGGTTTGATTTTTCAGAGCCAGACGAAAATGTTGCGGCTTCAAGCAATTTGGCTGATTTCGTTTTCGTAACAAAGTTGTCATTTTTTTTAATCTCAGGCTATTCCTACTCGAAACCGCAGATGGATTTTCATCAATCTCGACCTCAGCACAGCGTTTCAGACTCGCTGCCCTTCTTGCACCAACAATCAGTCCCAAAGCTGGAGAATTTTCTTGACTCGGCGTCGATGGTGAGGTACACTGAAAGCCAGACGGACACGCAGGACTCGACGTTGACGCACATGTACGACCACGGACAGGGACAGACAGCAGGTTACTTTCACAACGGGTTTTCTGCAAACTCCGGGTCGGAGGTAGCTGATTCAGGCTTGTTGAATCGAGCCCAGTTGGTTGAATTTGAGTCCGGGGATGATCGGAGTTTGATTGGGTTTTCTCAAAAGCAGCAGCAGCAGCAGCCCGGGCATAACGGGGGGCTGTCGCTTGGAGTCAACAACAACAGTAACAACAACTGTGGTACGGATTTGCAGAGGACTGTGGAGGAAGATAAGAGCTTGGCTGCTGTGGTGGATTCTGGTAAGAAAGTGTCTGATACGTTTGGTCAGAGGACATCTATCTACAGAGGTGTCACCAGGTACTTATTTCGAACTTGGGGGGTTTTAAATCTGCTTATGTCAAAAAACTCATCATTTCATGTTAAAGATTGGATTTTTTTATCTGGTTTTTTCTTTCTTTCTGGGAACCAAGCATCATTTGATGATAAATATTGGATCTTAATGTGATTTTTAATCTGGGAGTCCTTTTGTGTTGAAACCAAGCATCATTTGATGATAAAGATTGGATTTTTAAGTAATTTATGATCTGGGGTTTTCTCAGTTTGGACTTTAGGAGTTTGTGTAATTGATGGGGTAAGTTTGATTGATGGATGGATTTGGGCAGGCACAGATGGACAGGGAGATATGAAGCGCATCTGTGGGACAACAGCTGTAGGAGAGAAGGCCAGGCCAGAAAAGGCAGACAAGGTCTTCTACTCTTCTCTTCTTCTTCTTCATCAATTAAATTATCTTCTTTCCCTCTGACTGAATTGACACGTTAGGGTTTATGCTTTCTGCTGATTGATAGATCTCATGATTGATTTGAACTTAGCTAGAGATGATTTTGAGTACTTTGGTGGACTTCAATCTATAGTTTAATACTCCGTATTTGCATGTTTTTAACCATAGTTGGATTGCATTCTAAACCAGTGTTAGAACTTAAAGATTGGAGCTTGGTTTGATTAGAATGTGGGTTCAAATTTGGGAGCCATTGTTGAGGAGACCACACAAAAGGAAGAGAAGGCCTGTAAATATTAGTCTGTATTTGGCCTGCTTTGATGAACCCTTTGTCAGGGATTTGTGGGTTATAATGAGTGAACAAATAAATGGATTGGCTTTCGCTTTTTGTGCAGCTTTGTTTTATTTTGTGTTGTGATGTGATAGCGTCATGTTTGACTGAAGCATTACTGCACCAAGTTGGCCGAAAAATGTTCTTGGCTAGAACATGATTTGTTAGAGTTTTAAGTTTCAGGATTACCAGGAATCAAATGTTTGTGTTTGATAACATTTCAGAATGGAATGAACTGATAAGGAAACCGTTGGCGCCGTTACTTGATATGTTGTTTCGAAATGTTGTATTCATCATTGGACCTAATATTCCTTTGATCTTTTTTTTGCATGGATTGTGATGCCGTGATCAACTATCAACCGTCAATCTGCAGTATATTTAGGTAAATAGCCACTCTCAATCTGAACTCAAATTTGAGGATTCAGAATCCGGGTTGTTTTATCTAATGTCATCTTACTTGTTTCGCCGCTATCATCAGGTGGATACGACAAAGAGGACAAGGCTGCTAGAGCTTATGATTTAGCTGCGCTGAAGTATTGGGGTCCAACTGCCACCACCAACTTTCCGGTATGTCTACGCTTGGCTTCAAAACTCGCTTTTTATACATGAAACTATTTCGAATTGCTGATATGAGTAAGACATATCATCTCATTAGGTGGCGAACTATTCGAAAGAACTAGAGGAAATGAAACCCATGACCAAGCAAGAATTCATCGCATCACTTAGGAGGTATACGGCTAGCTGTATCCTTTAGTTTCATTTTTGTCAATAGTACAGAATACTGATGGTATGGATTTGAAAATTTTCAGGAAAAGCAGCGGATTCTCTAGAGGGGCCTCTATTTACCGTGGGGTGACGAGGTGTGCATCGCATTTTCCATTTATTCCCAAATGTAACTTATATTACCTGACCCGACTCCAAATGATGGCACTTGTTCTCATCCCTAATTCCATGTGATTTTTTTCTCTCTCACAGACATCATCAACAAGGGCGTTGGCAAGCTAGGATCGGACGAGTGGCTGGGAACAAGGACCTGTATCTGGGAACCTTCGGTGAGTAATCTTCCAATAATATTAGCTCCAATTTATAATGAAACTTTTCGAACTAGAATATTATTCATTTCATTAAGTTGCTCGATTTCAGCCACATTACCTTTGAATTATTCGGATTATTTAGATGCTCATTTTTGTATTATGTTTTACAGCTACGGAAGAGGAAGCAGCCGAGGCTTATGACATCGCAGCAATTAAGTTCAGAGGGATCAATGCAGTGACCAACTTTGAGATGAACCGGTATGACGTTGAAGCCATAACCAACAGCACCCTCCCCGTTGGAGGAGGAGCAAGGCGTTTAAAATCCACTCTTGAATCCGAACAGAGAGCCTTAGTGTCAGTTGCACTAAGTGAGCCCCGTCTACAGAACACAACCAATAACATCAGCTTCAGCCTAACTCGGCCCATGTCTACCGTCCCCTGCGGAATCCCATTTGACGCTGTGTCTTCACTTTACCAGCAGAACATCTACCACCAACTGCAAGCCAACCATGCAGCAGCTCAAGCTATCTCAGAGTCCCAAAACTCGGTCAACTCCTCCGGTGCCACTACAGGGCCGGTCACCTATCTGCCAACTCAAGCCGAGTACTATGGCTGGCCTCACCACCAATCCTACTAATACTACCTTAACCTCAAGAACAGTGGCATCTGGTTAACTTAGGAAAGAAAGAACACAGGCTTAACATTAGCGGTTGAACACAAGAACCGGCCTCGAGCATCATCCATCCCCGCGACTCGTTGAAGTTGTGATTTTGAAGGCTGATGCTTAGCTTTAAAGATGGGAGTGGAGAAAGCTTGAATCTTTGTAAGTAAGTTGTTTGTTCTTCAATGATTTTGGTAAACATGGGATGGATGATGTTTGTTGGATTTGGATACGAAGGAAACAAGGAGTAGTTGGTAGCTAAACTTACAATGTAGAACCTTTAATTGAAGGCATTACAGTTTTTCTCATTACAAGCTCTAACAGTACTTGGCCATTACAACATGTTCTGGACTTGTTTCTCTACAAAATTTCAAGTGGAATGTGAGATCAAACCATCCATTGTGGTGCAAACCTTACATAAGGTTATGGATAGGTTTCTTGTCATTTTCTACCAAAGTCATCAACATGAGGGAGCAAGTGAGCATCAAGCACTAGTGGATAAACATAGGCTGGTCCCTCAGCGATGCAAATTGGTTAGATATGCCATAAAGAAGAGCATCTCTTATCATTTCCAGCCCACAAAAACCTCAACTCACATGCAGTTTGTTGTATGTACAAATCTCTACCATGATCACACAAGCATCCAACAACTATAAATGATTGACAAGTTCCCAACTTCATCTCACTTTCCAACTCAAAGTTGCTCCCTACCCTTGGAAAGCTTCAAACAACATGATTGCTTAAGCTAGGGTCCCCCAAAGTAACGGCCCGTCCTTTTGGACTGAAAAAGAACTAAACTTAATTTACTAATGCCTGTACAGCTTCATGATATCATAAACTGGGAAAGCGTAAGCTCTTTATGAGAGGGTAAGATGATTTACATCGGTGATAGTTGATGATCAAATCTGTCCGTGGTTCTAAGTATTTACACGACCTTTATTCACAGTGCCATGACAGGCGGAATCCGAGGTTCCTTCTCACTTTAGCAAGTGAGAAAGGAAGGGAAAGCTGAAGAGAGGCATGTGGCCGTGGAAGGAATCAGATTCATAATCTCCTCGTGGGATGGACTTTTATTACGGTCCCTACTGTGTTTGGCTGAAAAGATGAAATGAGAGCAACAGAAGCGCCAATAAGTAGTTCTTCAGGAGCGATATTAGTGATGAAATGGGGCTGTGAAAGGGACATAGCTGCTGGTACGGTTCTACTTCAGTTTTCAAGGGAAGAAAGCCATTGTTCCATCAATTTCTTGCTCTCTGGAATCCAAAGCAAAACGAGAGAATCAGAATCAATCAATTAAATAATTGTCTAAAATTATCGTGATGCAGCTCACACGAAAGCCGGAGGATAAAATAATTGCAACTGAAACAAATTGCTGATGTAGATTATTGCTTGTCTAAAATTTTGTCCAATTGTTAGTTTAATGTCTTTCAAAGAGTGCCCGACAATTCTCCAATTTTCATCCACAACTACAAAAAAAAAAAAAATCTCAAGGAACCTGTAAGTCATATCTATCACAGCATACGTCAAGTAAGTATACAACTTTGAAGTGTTGAAGTAGATTTAAGCCTAACTCTATAATCACAGGCAGAACAGAAACCGGTCACAATTTGAACCCTTATACAAGTTACCCAACTTTTATGCAAAAAGTATATGCTCATCCCAACGGGGAGTTTCTAAATATGGGTCTAAGATGAATTCTAACGTGAAGTGATTGCTTCGTTGCATTTTGTGCACCAGACTGTAGTAACTCTAATATCTGACCACGCCAACATTAAAGAAATGAGCATAACACATCTACAACGGCATAAAAGAAATGTAGAGTCTTACCAGCAGCGTAATCATTGGAGAAGCCCTTGATGGCGCTCAAAAGCTGGACATTTGGACCCTTCGAAACCTCCTTGCAACCAGACCTATAACAAGGCACTAACACAGCAAAACTATTCTCCGCTTCATCATCCTCACTCTGAAAATCAGAGCCAAGTGGTTCCAACCAACCTACAGACCAATCCGAGTCATCAGATTCTGACCCAGACAAGCAAGTGCCATCAGATGGAACCATCACCGCATCATACTCCATATCAATCCTCCTTTGCTCCCTACTAGGCCACTTCCTCTTCACTTTCCTCGACGAGGCCATCCTTGCCCCGTTCATCGAATGGGACTTCATAATCTCTGATTCCCTTGCAGCTAAACTGAATTCAGACACGGAATTCAGCAGAGAATTGGATGTGCCGCCGTTTGAGGCCTTTTCTTTCTCCTTACTGCTCCACGCCCACCATGAAAAATTCGTAAATGACACAGCCATGAGTCTTCGTCAACAAATGAATGAGGCTTTAGAGGACTCCTCCGAAAAGGGCTTCGACAAGGAGCGAAATCAAAGTTTTTGACAAAATCAAGTGTCAATATCCTCAAATGGACATGATGAATTCTCAACAGAACATCAAATGGAACAATTTGAATTATCAAAAATCACAAAATTGAGAAGCCAATCCAACACAACGCAACCGTGCCCTAATACGAAGCTAATCTAAGCTTGTTAGTCACTACTCCAAACTCATTATCAGCCAACCATCACTCCTTACTTTCCACTTCACAATCAGCCAATCAAGCTTCTATCTTGACGCTTAAACCAATCAAACAACCACAGCCCAGATCCATCAAAGCTTCAATTCCACCCCTAAAACAAACAAAATCGACTGATTGGGTTTCACCATCTACACAAAAATCACTCAAAGTTCAAACTTTTTCAATCGATTTCACAAAACCATGACACAGTAGATGGCTGTGAATCATCAGCATCAATCGGATTCTCACAGATAAGGAAAATATTGATAGTGATACTGACAGTGGACGAAGCCCTGACTAATGGGTCATCGTCGCCGTTTCAGCCCACTCGCGACGGAAAATTTCTTCGTAGAATTTTTGAGGAACACTCGTTGGGATGCATGAGGGATTTTATAGAGCGAGAGCCTCATATTCCTGGGGTTGATAGAATGGTGAGCGAATAGAGCACGTGTCGTTCATCGTGTTGTTTCAGTAATCGGTTTTATTTTCGGACCGATAAACGGTTCAATTGAGGCTTGCATTTTTTTCTTGTTTGTTGGTTTGTCCTCGGTTGGATTTTTCAATGAATAGAGAAAGCCAATGTGATGCTGACGTGGGTCCGGCTCGAACCAATCATGTTCCTCATCCACGGTTCGATTCATTGATACGTGTAAATTAAATCCAAAACAGTTTTCGGCGCAAATGGTCCACGAATGATGGAATATATATATATATATATATATATTTATATATATATATATATTTTTTGCTTTGAAATGATGAATATTAAACAGTGTATTATGATGTTGTCAGTTGTTTAATAGATGCTTAACCAATAAACTTAATTTAATTTATCAAATTCAGACTAATGAAACACCGAGGAGCGTCCAAATGAGGCACGTCCTGAGTGTAAGGTAGTGAGGTACTATCTCAGCCACTCATCTCAGTCGTCACACTCATCTCATTGCGACACGTGTCCCACTACCAAAAATTCATCAAAAGTTAAAAACTATTCTCTGCCATATCATCACTATTCACTGTCACATCATCAAAATGCATGACTCACAACGTGCCTCACTCTAACAATCCTGCCTCAACTGAGTGCTCGCCATGAAACACTAGTCCTCTATCCACTTGATATTTTAGTCAGACTTTTTTTTTCTTGTTTTACTCTTATGGTTTTTCCTAGATATTGATACTTTAAGTAATTCTATGATAATTAATAAGTTAACTTCCGTTCAATCGTTTTTTTCATAGTTACTTTTATTTTAATTAAATGTGCTAATGTTGATATTTAAAAAAAAATTAAAATTTCGCTATGATAGTTGATAGGAAAAAATGGACAACCTTCAACTTATGTCTCCAGAGGAATTTGCACCGTCGACCTCCACGTCATTCAACCAAAATTATTGCCGCTACACCATCCCTCCATCAACCTTGATATTTTAGTCATATTTTTTCTTATTATACTCTTATGGTTTTCCCATTTATTGATACTTTAAGCAATTTTATTATAAGTTAACTTTTGTTCATTCAGTTCTCGTTACGTTTTTTTCATATGTATTCTCATGGCACAAGATGCGTCTAAAGGGGTTTGAACCATCGACCTCCAACTCATTCAACAAACATTGAAATCGAGAATCCAAAGGAGCTCAACTCAGAGAACGAAGAAGTAAGGAAGAAGAGAGAACAACTAAAGGAAGCTGAACGCACGTACATGTTTGTAAAGAGGATGGGAATCGAGTATAATGGAATTGATAAGGAGGCTATCCAGTTAATCATGAACTTGGACTAGAGACCAACCGAAGAAGTTTAAGAGGCAAAATACAATTAAGAAGATTGGGTCTTCAGAGGCGCAAACAATCAAAAAGCATAAGGGTAACATGCAGAGTGGGGAGGGGAAGGTAAAAGGGAGTAGAGATAAACTACTGACACTGCCGGCAAAGATTGATCGAAAGGAGAGTAGGGAGAATATGGCGCTTACAAGTCGGAATTGCAGATAAAAGATAGCAGGGCTGTTGACGGTGTTCAGATTCAAGTAGGCAGAGTTGAATTTCAGATAACAGAAAAACAAATAGTGGCCAGTATTGAAGAAGATGAGCCTTGAAGGAGATAGAGTTAAGAGTCGCTGACTGGATTTTGGTCGTCGGCAACCCATAGAGTAAAGGTCACTATCAATTGCAAGGTTGTAAAAAATGCTAGACGGTAATCGGGCCCTCAAGGATTAATCGGCGACTAATCGGTTTCAATTTTTTATATTTTTAAATATATATGTATTGATATTATATAGTATTTTACTGATTAGATTCTAAAATATTCATAATAGAACACTACAAATTTTGGCAAAATTTGCGACGGATAAATTGTGTGAGAAACGAGTGGCAGAGTCGTCGCATAACAGAATTTGTGACGACTTTTGCGACTATTTATCACTAGCCGCAAAAACCTAGGTCGCATAACTTTTACCACGATTTTGCGACGGATTTGCGACGATATATGCCACAACTATGCGACGATTATACCACGAGAAAGAAAACAGTCAAAAAACCGTCGCACAACGGTAGTATAAATGTTCCCACAGTTTTACCACAGTTTAATAACGAATTTACTACAGCAATATAAATAGTTGCCAAACTATCGCATATTCGTGGTATAATTTTACCACCAGTTTTCCGCAGTAATGCCACTGTTTTAGGACCGTAAACATTTGTTCTTTTATTTTTATAAATTTTTTTGTCCTTTTATAAAATTAATAATATCTCTGAAATTGAATATAAGAAATTATAATTTATGAATTAAATTTCGAAATTAATACAATAAAAAATATTTCGAAATTAATAATTCGAAAGAATATTACAAACAAGCGTACCAAAAAAATTTACTTTTAATTATAATTCAAATTACAATAATAAAAAAATTACAACAGCCAAAACGATATGATATCCAAAAAAGATGGTCGGATTAAAATATGATGAAGTACACCAATATCTAATAATAAGCTGTAGCTCATCCTCATTTGCATGGTCTCCTGAACTTTCAACCTGGGTGCATCAGTAGTCAGTACCACATATCCTTTGGGTGTATTCATCTGTTAACAAACAATATGCATGAGTAATCACAAAAAATTACAGAAAACGCATTATATCAATCAAATACCATACACATGTGCAGACATGCTTAACAGAAAAGCCAAATCAACAATACAGCGAAAATCACAATATGACCAGAATTTATGCATTTCTCTTGCATGTGAATTGTATAATTTTTTTTTTGAGAATTAGGTTGGGAAATACCGAAAGTGGATCTAGATGGCTTGCACAAGTAGCTGGCAAGCTCTTGTCTAATTGCTTGTAATTATAATCGATGAATATAAATATATATGAATGCTAACGTACCTTCGGTTGAAGTGGTTATAAAAAAGGACATAAAGAGAATGGTTATATGCTGTAACTAATATCTACTTGAATTTTAACGACACCGCAATCTGGATTTCTCAAACTGCGCCCACCTGATACATCAATCCTGCATTTTCAAAGAAGATTCATGATCTAATGTTTTAAAATGGACTCTTTCAATGAATCAGTAACATTAAGGGAAATTTTAGATATGATCTGTTGTAGGACATTACACATCAAGGAATAGTCCAACGTCACTCAAGCACTTCACTTTTGTCTTTTAGGGGATCAAAGCCTTGAACTTGTCATAGTGCATGCAGTATAGAAGCTAGACTACCAGTAGAACAGCCGGAGTGAAGAGCCCGTAAACCGAAGTAAGTTTAGCTGCAAGGCATAAAGAGAAGGAAACAAATAACCGACATCAGATTAGTGGTCGATCGTCAAATACCTGACTATCTTTGTGCATTCCTTTGGACATTAGCTCTTAAAGCAAACCTTCTCCATCCCTACTGCGGGCACAGCCTCACTAACCATCCTCTTGTAACATCCATCCTACAGACATTTGATATTCAGTTGTAATTGAAAACTTCATCTAAAAGCTAATGACTAGTGAATTTAAGACAATACTTCAAACAACAACAGTCAACCAACATAGTTGAGTAAAAAAACATTAGTAATATAATCCATTACCATGCAAAATATTGAAAAGTGAATTTCAATAACAAAATAAATATACAAACACATATTTTTGGACTTTTATTTCCTTAAATTGTAATTTAATTTTTTCTTAAAAATATTTTTTCAAAAATTAATAAATAAATAATATTTATATTTCTGCCAAGAAAGCGCCTAGAAGCTTCGACCGATTAATTGGCCACCTAGAAAAAAAATGGAACGGGTTCAAGAAAAAAGTCGCATAGGAGGTCTAGAAGGCCATTTTCTTGAACACTGATCAATTGTAAGGACATCTTTAGTAAGAGAGCAATGAGCAAAGAGCAATGTGCAAAAATAGCAACTTTCCAGAAAAGTCTTGTAGTAAGTAGAGCTAAAAGCAATGAGCAAAAATGGCTTTTTGCTTTATATATTTTAACGCAGCAAGAGAGCAAAGAGCTAAAAGCAAAAATAAAAATATGTCTATATTTTATTTTGTAGTAATGAAAGAAAAAAACAAAACTCATAACCATTTCAATTATTCACAATATCACTTCAATTATTTTTTTAATCCCAAAATTCTTTAATTTTTTGGATTTTTTATTTTTGTATATGAATTTAAATAGTTGTATGCTCTCGGTTCAAAAAAAAAATAGTTGTATGCTCTCTAACGTTCATTTTATGACATTTCATATTTTTATTTAATTTTAAATCAACAAAAACACCTGTCCTTTTTATTTCTTCATAAATTTAAGTGGATCCCACTTATTGCTTTCCTTTCCAACACATTCTCCATTATTGCTCACCTATCAAGCATTGTTCTCTTTTTTGCTCACCTGCTGCATGAAAGCAATAAGCAATAAAGTCTCTATATTAATTATTACGATTATTGCTTATTGCTCACCTTGGTATGGACAGGGGCGGATCTACATGTTAAACAATGGGGTCAATTGCCCCCACTCATTTTTAATTTTCTCCTCCTTTTTGAGTAAAATTACACTAAAATTCACTAATATTTTTACCAAATATCTATATTGCCCCCACTAATTTCTTGAAAAATGTATTATACCCTCACTCAAATATTAGGCTGGATCCGCCACGGGTACGGATGCCCTGAAAGGTATATTGTAGCTGCATCAAAGAGTACGACCTGTTAAGTAGGGTTGGTAAAAGTGAGTAGAGAGTTTTAACAGTGGGCTGAGAGTTTATATTTGGGGCTGGTTGAGATGGTCTTTTGTGAGGTCCAAATCACACTAATCCTTGAGGGTTTTATTTTAATATAACAAAAAAAACATTATAACCATTACGCTACAACTCTTTCTACTAGGCCTGTCCACTTTGACTGAAACTTATAGTGTCTTATCTTATCTTAACTTGTCTTAACTGATAGTGACTGATCTTAACTTATCTTAACTGATATTAACTTATCTTAACTGATATTAACTTATCTTAACTTAACTGAAACTTATATTGTATGATGAATAGTAATATTATGATGATGATTGTATGATGATGATGAATAGTAATATTATGATGATGGTGAATAGTATGATGATGATGGTATGATGAATAGTAATATTATGATGATGAATAGTAATTTTATGATGATGATGGTATGATGAATAGTAATATTAGAATGATGATGAATAGTAATTTTATGATGATGAATAGTAATATTATGATGATGGTGATGATGGTGATGATGATGATGAATAGTAATATTATGATGATGAATAGTAATTTTATGATGATGATGAATAGTAATATTATTATGATGATGGTGATGATGATGAATAGTAATTTTATGATGATGAATAGTAATTTTATGATGATGATGATAATGAATAGTAATATTATGATCATGATGAATAGTAATTTTATGATCATGATGAATAGTAATTTTATGATGGTGAATAGTAATTTTATGATGATGAATAGTAATTTTATGATGATGAATAGTATTATACTGATGATGATGATGGGGGTGATGATGGTGATGAATAGTAATTTTATGATGATGATGGTATGATGAATAGTATGATGATGAATAGTGTGATGGTATGATGAATAGTATGATGGTATGATGATGAGATGAATAGTATGATGATGATGGTATGATGAATAGTATGATGATGATGATAATGGTATGATGATGATGATGATGATGGTATGATGATGAATAGTGTGATGGTATGATGATGAATAGTATGAGGATGGTATGATGATGAATAGTATGAGGATGGTATGATGATGATAGTATGATGATGAATAGTGTGATGGTATGATGATGATGATGATGGTATGATGAATAGTATGATGGTATGATGATGGTGAATAGTATGATGATGATGCTGGTATGATGAATAGTATGATGGTATGATGAATAGTATGATGATGATGATGATGATGATGATGGTATGATGAATAGTATGATGATGATGATGGTATGATGATGAATAGTAATATTATGATGATGATGGTATGATGAATAGTATGATGGTATGATGATGGTGAATAGTATGATGATGATGGTATGATGAATAGTGTGATGGTATGATGAATAGTATGATGATGATGATGGTATTATGAATAGTATGATGATGAATAGTGTGATGGTATGATGATGATGATGTTGATGATGATGGTATGATGATGAATAGTGTGATGGTATGATGATGATGATAGTATGATGATGATGGTGAATAGTATGATGGTATGATAAATAGTATGATGGTATGTTAAAAGTAACTTAACTTATCTTAACTGATCTTAACTTATCTTAACTGATCTTAACTTATCTTAACTGATATTAACTTATCTTAACTGATCTTAACTTATCTTAACTGATATTAACTTATCTTAACTTACAAATCAAAAAAACAAGTCAATGTGGACAGGGCCTAATGTTACATTTAATCATACTGCAAGTTGGAATAACTTACAAACTGAAGTGATTCAGAGACTAATAATTACCAATCTTAGGCCACACATTTAGTTTCTCTCTCTCAAATAATTGAAGTGGGAGTAGTGTCTACTGTCTATTGATCAATAAAGGCTTTAAAAATGGCATTAATTACACAGCCTTAATACTGTCATCAACATGAAGATGCTTGCTATGTATTTCCAACATATTTTATGTTTTTGTCTTGTCAAAAAGATTTGGCCGTGATATGTTTTAATTAGTTTAAAATGATGGATCAAGACAAATTAAGGACAAAGGCCAAAAATGATGGGTAGACATAAGAGATTTGTGAGCACCATATGCTCACACTGACGCGAAAAACGATTTAGTGTAGTGGCTTGTACTTTTGACAATTTGTCAAGTGGTCAAGGGTTCGACTCCCTTTAATTAGTATAATTTTCTCCATTTTTATGGTGGAGTGTTTTCCTCTCCGCGGAGGTATATTCAAGTATCATTTTGGGTTGGTGCCGTGCATGATCCGTGCTTAAAAATTTAATAATTCATATGTATCCTACGATGTATTCGAGTTGTACTTGATTTGTATGAATTATAAACCCACAATAAAAAAATGCTCACACGGACAGATCCGACCGAGTCCCGGAGCACTGAGCCATGCACACCTGGATCTGGATAGTCTTTCAGATTGTTGGCTAGTTGCATAAGTCGTCAATTTGGGCTTTGTGCTTAATCAAAATAGAAATAAAAATTGGAGTTTGTGACGCGCTGCAGTCTCAAGCACTGTTTTCATTTTCTTCGATGTATGGGCCGAACTTTGAAAACCCGGTTTTGGATCGACAAACCTTTTGATATTGAAAAGACAGTTTGGGTTGAGTCCAAAATGATAAAATCGAAATTAGAGGAATACGTTACTTAAGGGAAGAGCATAATTACCGCAATTGTCGAATCATTTTTTCTTTCGATTATCGATCCAAATTCATAGTTTTACCAAAATGTCGGTAAACGATAAATTTGATAAATTGTTGGATTTTACCAATAACCAAATTTACTAACTGAATTCACCACACAATTCTTTTATTCAAATTTCTGAACTGAATTTACTATTTTACTGACATTTGGATAAAATAATAAATTCGGTAAATTGTCGGAATTTACTGAACTTACTGAATGTTTATATTGATAATAATTTTTTGTAAAAAATTAAATTAAATTTTCAAAGGTCATGTAATAATATAGTGACAGAAATAAAAAATAAGAAATCAGACGATTCAACATCAAAGAGATTGATTGAACAAAATTGCATCACAAACGTTATAAAAATAAGTGTTTTTTGAATATTTTTGAATAAATATAATTTAAAAATTATTATTCGATAAATTACTAAATAAGGAAATTCGTTTCGATTACCGAATTACTTTTACCGTTTTACCAATCGATAAATTAGCGAATTTACAGATGTACCGAACCTAATTATCGGTAAATCAGAATTTACCAAAAAAAAATGCTTTACCCTTAACCACTACCGCTAGAGAAGGGTTATGAAAAATGTTACCTGTTAGTGGAGCAGAATTAGGTTTGAAAAAGTAACCGTGCTGTGAAAAATAAGGATTTGTGAAAACTGAAATTGAGAGGATGATGAAGAGAAATTGTGAGGAGGAATGTATTATCATTGAGGAAAAGCCTATACAAATGGTCCATATATATAAGAGTACATGGATATATGAAAGAATTAATAATAAAGATAGAGGATTATATGATATATCATTAAACACATGCAAAGCTAAGAGAGAGTCATTGAGCACAAGAAAAGCTAAGAGTTATCCAATTAATAATGATAATATTGATAATACTCCTTGACGCATGTCTTTTGACGCGTCAAATTTAATATTCATAATCTCCTGCAACTACTAGCAAGTAGGGGTGGGCGTCCAGAATCGAAGACCGAAAAAAAAACCGAACCGAACCGAAAAAAGACCGAACGGGTCGGTTTTTATCAGACCGAAAACCGGATCGAAAAAAACCCGAACCGATTCTCAACATTCGGTTCGGTCTCGGTTTTGAATTTTTCTGGGACCGAAAGCCCGAACCGAACCGAATGCCGAAAAAACCCGAAAAAACCGAAAAAAACTGAAAAAGACCAAAAAAGACCAAAAAATAAAAGCCCGAAAAAACCCGAACCCGAACCGAACCAAATTTTCAGGTTTTAGTCGGTTTTTGCTTTGAAAAAGCCCGAACCCGAACCGAACCGAATTTTCGGGTTTCGGTTCGGTTTTTGCAAAAATTCGGCCCGAACCGACCCGAGCCCATGCCTACTAGCAAGCGGTAAGCAGGGTCGAACCCAATAGAACTGGTTTTGGAAGTTATATCTGTGGACAAATTAAGAAACATCGGGTTTTAGGCAGTTGTGAGTGCAAAAGAGAAAAACACGAATAATGATTTCAATCAGGGAAGATATTCAGCTTAGGGTTTCTATTGTGACACGTTTATCATAGACATCTAATGATCAAATCTTATGTTTCTAAGTGTAGTTATTCCGACAAAGTTAACAACCCTAAGTATCCCGATAAAGGTGACACACCACAATCTAACCCGACAAAGGTGTTAGACTTCTAGTTCTTTCCTAGACACAATAATCAGACAAAGGTATTATCAAGCTTAGGTGTTACAATCTATCTTTACGACAAAGTTTTTAGTAGATATTAACGATAAGAATTGGTTGTCAAACTAAACTTTACAACAAAATTTCCACTTAATCCAACAATTCAATTCATAGGATGAAGAACAAGAACTAGTAAAACATAAAAGCGCATTAAGAACAAGAATCTCAAAACGTAGTCACAATGTATGAAACCCTAAATTGAATTAGGAATTTAGCTACACAAAATCACTGAAAGAAAACACAGTATTCATAATGAAAAGTAGTAGAAAAATCTATTCTTTCATCGAAAGCTTTGTCTTCTCCTCCAAAGCCATCTTGTTATTTCTCTCAACCTTCGAATGATGAAACCCTTCTCCAAACTCTTTATTTATAAGAAAACTGGGTTTCTAAATCTGTTTTTGGGTTGAAATTACCAATTCTCGAAACTGCTGATGTTATCAAAACGCGTTGCTGACATCATCAGCTGCGCCTAGCGTACACATTAGCGCCGCGCCTAGCGTTGACATTAGTAGTAATGCTAATGTCTTCCTTGGGCGCGACCTGCGCTGTTTCAGCCTCGCCCTTCTGCGCACCAGTTCAGACTTCGACTCTTGATTTGACCATCCAAATGACCTCGGCTGCTCTCGGTGTGAATTAGAGAGTCGTGGAGAATTGAGTCAGCTACGGAATGACATGTGGCTCATATTTTTTTGCTCAGCGGTCAATTCCCAGCACTCCGTCGAGCGTCCAAAGGTCTGATTTGCCACTGTGGTGTGTTTGCCATGAAATGCCGTTTTATGCGTGTTTCCTCCTAGAGCTTCCGAAACACCTGAGATGCAAAACTATACTAAAAAGTATATGTTCGCATATAAAAGTGTCGAAATAAATAGAATTAGTTGATTCGATGAGTCGTATAAATACGACTCATCAAACCACCCCACACTTAAACTTGTTCGTCCCGAACAAGAACAAGTCATGGAAGGAAAACAAATATAACAACACAATTTCTTCAACGTCCTGAATAGATGCACATAGATATGAGTTGCCAGTCTAGATTCAACTTTTCTACGCATCAGTTATTACTCAAATCATCATGCTTAACATGGAATAATTAACTTGATACATGTTACCTTTGAGCTGAAATTCAAATCAATTCGGATGAATGGGAGATAGTCCGCTTTAGACCCATGATCTGATTCGCTGTCCCGAACTCTAGCTATATGGTTATACTTCGTTGTTTTTTCTGGCACGTGATTCATTCGAGCTTTAAAGTTTTGAGCTTTTCTTTCTTCTTTTGTTGGACAACTTTTTGATGTAGTGAACTTTCTTTGGCCTTTGGCTCTTGATGTATGAATGATGTACTTCACTTTTTTTCTGTATAAATCTTCACAACTTGGCTGATTTTTCTTAAGCTTTGCTCATTAATTGTGAATAGCTTGTCCTTTTTCTTCTTTTCTTTTGAAGGAGGTCCAATCATCGCCCGCAAGCATATGGAAATACCTCCCCGCTCTTTCCTATTCTCGACCTTTTTGACGCGAGTCAATATGGGGGCCATCCACCTTTTCCCGGTTACTTCAGACTGGAGATAGGATGGCCTGTTTTCCCGTCCCGCCTACTTACATAAATGCTAGCTGCAGTTGCGGAGCAAACTCTGAACAATAAAACTCGAAGTGCTAGCCTCCACAAAATCCATATAACCACATAGTTTGAATCCGGTCCTTTGAAATGCTTCGTCAAGTCTCTCTAGGACATTTCTATCAACTCCACAACCCTGTTTATCTCAACTCAAAAGGACATGTAGTTGACTAAATTCACATGTAAGAGCACAATTCAAATTTCACGAGAGAAATACAATATAATCAGCATCATCTATTTCACATCATCAATATCGAATACTACATATTAAAGAAATAGAGAGAAATTCATACTTCCATGCAAAAAAAAATTCAACAAGAAAACACAAGAAACATGCTGACACAGAACAATATGCAAGAAAAAAAATAAACATGCTGACACAACAGACTGACTGACTCTCCCACCCCACACTTTTGAACAAGTTGTGTCCTCCCGAAACGATTTAAGTTCAAAGACACAAACAATGCAAGACACACATGTATATGGAAAATAGAGATTATTCATTTATTTTCAGTTGCTGTTGGAATATCGAAGAACTCCATTTAGCTAGTTGTTTTGATGACTAAAAGATTTAAGTTTATATATAACATCGTTGTTTCTTCCCCCACATTGACAATTTTCAGTGTGTAATATAAATAATGGATTATCCAAGAACTCCATTTAGCTAGCTAGTTCTTCTGAGGATTAGTGGTCTCATGGTCTGTGAGGGTTCTGATGGACATGCATTGTTGTTGATCCGTTATTTACTGATATGGAAATGATTTCTAAATTTGTCACTGATTATGAGACTTGAGCTGTTTTGGATCAAATGAAATAAATGGATCAAATGGATTTATCCGTTAATCCGTCAACCCTTAGTGATTCATCCGTTTAATCCATTAACACTAATGGATTTTAACGGATTGAATCAGTTTAATCCGTTGACCATTTCATCCATCCATTAACCCATCCATCCGTCCATTTTGCCACATTTACCTTAGAGGGCCCGACTCTACCAAGAATGCAAATTAAATATAATTATTAAACAAACATATGTAATAGGCGAGTGATGACGATCATTTTATGAAATGAACCCATAATTTATACTGTAAATATTACTAATTTATACTGTAAATATTACTAATTTATAATGTAAATATTATTATTTAGTTGTCCTATTTCCCCGGTTATGGCCAGAGGATTTTAGTGTTTACTGAAGGTTGCTAGTCCATGCTCTTAAGCATGGACTCGCAACCTTTGTTAGTTGTTATGACGAGGATGGGTTGGCCGCGCGCTGTAGGCTTGTACTTCAATTTGAGTGTATGTACTGAATAGAGTCATTGCGCAGTCGATGTCCCACTTCTGTACAACTTTTACCCATAAAAAAAAAAGAGGGACGGGCGGGTTTTAAGGGTTCCGAGGCTCAAAATTTGGGACCTTATTTAAATAAAAAGTATACAGAAATAAATTTAATTTTAGGGCTTCTTTGGGGGAATCGATGACTTTTGCACTTGATGCTATGATGACATCGGCAGACTGACTGACTGAACCTGACACACTGCTAATAATTATTAATTGGTTAGTTGAAATTAACCCCAAACCTATGGATGGAACAAAAGATTGCCTCGAACTTATCTGGTTTTGTTGTTGTCAATTATTCCCTCCATCTCACTATGTTTGTTTACTTTCCTTTTTATCGACCTCTTATATTTGTTCACTTTCCTTTTAAACATAACCTCAACAATTAATCTCAACCAAACATATTCAATTATCTTCATCTACTTTAATATGGTGATTCATGTGCTTGAAACTTTTAATTCCTATCACCAAGTTTAATATGGTGATCCATCAACTAATTTCTCTTTAAGCAAGCCATGTACATACAAATGATGCAAGCCTTTATTTCCAATATGTCCTAGTCTAGCATGCTAGAGTTTACTGCTTTCAAAATTCTTATCAACTGATTTAGCAGCATTAATTTTAGGTGAAGTTGCAACATAGTATAGGCCACCAGTTTTAGTTGCCTTAATTAGAACATTCCCATTTCTAGATACTTGTCTTAATCCATCCTTAGAGTTAATATCACAACCTAAATCTTCTAAGGCTGATTCAGATATTAAACTTCTTCTAAGATTAGGGACCCAACATACCTCCTGTAGGGTCATAACCTTACCATGAAACATCCTAATGAGAACAGTTGCTATGCCTTTAATTTTCAGACATGTTTACCACCCAATTTTACCCCACCTCCATCATACAATTCAAGTTTATCAAACAAATGTCTAAATGGAGTAGCATGCATTATGTAGAAGTGCAAGCGGAAGTGACCGATACAATCTATGGATCAAAGAATGAAAACGAAAAAGACACAAAGTGATGTTTCCTTAAATGGCATGTATTTGGCAAAACGCCTTTAGACAGTTCGAGCAGGAGTTTAGGGGGAGTTCGAGCACATTCTAGAACTAAATAACAGCGTGGAGCAGACGTAAGAATGCAATCCGGAAGGTTCTAAAGATCGAAGATCTTTTCGGTCGAAGTCGACTAACGAAGATTCGAAGAAGATTCAGATATTCAGTCGAATATCTCCTCATCAGATTGATAAGTCGGTTGGCTGCCTTGGCGCGGAAGTTATCGAATAATCTTCCTAAAGATTGGTTAAAGATATACATCGAATATTTAGGAATATTTCCTAAATATTTGATGAGGATATCTGGAGCACATTTGGAGTTCGCCCATGCATATAAATAAGAAGCTAGGGCATCCATAATCTGCATCGCTTTCAGAGAGATAATACACACGAGTACACATTACCGATCGGAGAAGGAGAAAGCGACGATCGACTGTTCTTTCCCCACTGGAAAAACATCGGCGCTGACAGAACCTGTTCAGTGTGCTGTTCAGGCTGTCTGAGGTGATCTTACCGCTGCACACACCAGATGCAACTGCTGGCTTTCGAGAGAAAGCAACCGAGCTTCGTAGAAGATCGAGCACGTTCGGACAAGAGGTTCGGGCGAAGGGGATCAAGGTGAACTACAGTGAACCGAGATTACAAATATGAGAGATGGAGTAGTAGAGGCTAGGCAATTACAAACGAGGAGTTGTGTAAGCGTAAGTCCACTTGTAGCCCTATACTCGTAATAAAGATTTGTGTCCCTTTAAGGTGTGAGAAACCCCCCAGAGTAGGCGTAGCCGAACTGGGTATCATATTGTGTGTGCTCCTATTCTATTTTATTTGCGGTACTGTTAGCAATAGTGTTCAACAATTGTCTGAACACGACCTAGTAGAGTAGCTTGAACAGACAACAGTATTTCAATTGGTATCAGAGCAAACACTCGACACACTGAGTGGGATCCTAGCACTGTTCAAGATGACTCTGAAGGAAGGACAAAGCACCACCAGACCCCCGCTGCTTGAAGGATCAAACTATGCTTCCTGGAAGCCCAAGATGAAATCTTTTCTGAAATCTCTCGATGAAAAGGCTTGGAAGGCAGTCTTGACTGGATGGACGGAACCCATGATGGAAAATCTCACGGGAGAAACTGTCCCGAAACCAGAAGCTCTATGGACTGAGGCGGATGAAAAAGTGTCTATGGGAAACTCGAAGGCCATGAATTCCATCTTCTCTGGAGTAGATGAAAACGTGCTAAAGCTGATCATTAACTGTGAAGTGGCCAAGGAGGCTTGGGACATTCTTCAAACAACTTACGAAGGCACGGACAAAGTTCGCAATTCATGAATGCAGATCGTGACAACAAAGTTCGAGGAGATGAGGATGAAGGACAGTGAGACTATCCCTGAGTTCAATGCTAGAGTTATAGATTTGTCAAACGAGGCTGCTGCACTGGGAAAACCTATTGATGAAGAAAGAATGGCAAGTAAAGTTTTAAGATTGCTGCCTCCGAGATTTGCCATGAAAGTCACTGCCATTGAGGAGATGCATGATATCTCCAAGCTGAAACTGGATGAGTTCATGGGTTCTCTCAGAACTTACGAGATGAATCACGAAGTGCAACCGAGAGACGGGAAGGGAATCGCCCTAAAAGCAGAAGTGTCTGAAGATGTACCGGAGTCTGACTGCACCACTGAGCAACTGGCGATGATGGCACAGAATTTTGATAGGATGATTTAAAAAATCAACAGACGTGGCCCTGCGCAAACTCAGTCATCCTCGAGCAACTTCCGTAACTGGAAAACTGGCAAGACAAGGACCAGTGAAAAGAGGCATGACCCTTCTGAAAAAGGGAAAGAGATTCAGTGCCACGAATGTAGGGGATTCGGTCACATCCAGGCAGAATGCGCGAACACCCTCAAGAAGAAAAAGGCAATGATTGCAAATTTCAGCGACAGCGAGTCAGATGATGAGGAGGAAGGCAATGAAACTACCAACTTTGTTGCCTTTGTTGCAACTAAAGGAGAATGCAGTAAAACCAGTGAAAGCATGCCACCTCAGTTGGAGCTCCCAGCGGATAACTCCTCAGACAGCGATGATGAAGAACTCACATAGGAGACTCTGGCCGAAACTTATAAAGACCTATATGAGAAGTGGTTGCTGGTGATCAACCACAATAAAAAACTCAACGACACTGTTGCAAGCATGACTGTTGAAAAGGAAAAAGTATGGCAGGAGGTCGAGATACTCGTTACACAGAAGGTGGAACTCCAAGGTAAGATTGATTTGCTGAATACTCAACTTACTGAAATGAAACAGGAAAGGTCATGTCTACTAGCTCAGAAAACGGAACTCCTGGGTACGGTCTCGTCGCTGAAAGGTGACATGGAGAAAGATCGTGAGACTCATCCAGTAGGCATGTCGGGCCTAAGGAAAACTATTATTGATCTGAAACGGAAGGAGGTGTTTCTCTTAAAGAAAGTGGAGTCACTGGAACTTCAGCTAGAATCTGAAAGAATGGATCACTCAACCACTCGGAAGGAGCTCAATCAGCTCAAACAGTCGGTAAGGATGTTAAACTCTGGCTCTAAGAATTTAAATGAGATCCTCAAGTCTCAAAGGATGGAGTCCGGACATCGAGGTTTGGGGTTCACAGAAGAAAGTAGCTCAAAGGGTACTACGTTTGTTAAAGCGAAACCAGTGGCTGAACAGTACCATGGACAGAAGGTGAACCAGTCCAAAGGAAAAACCCTAGCTGACTAGAGGAGGACTCGCAATGCTCACTCGAAGGAGAAGATGAACTCACGCACATGCTGGTACTGCTACCAGATGGGACACATCAAACCTAAGTGTCGCCTATTTCTCGCTGAACGAAGGGCCTTTCAACAGAAGACTAAACCTCGACCGAAATAGGTCTGGGTACCAAAGACAAGCAAGACCGTGTGCATGGTTGCGTTCAGCTCATCAAGCCACATGTAAGAAGATCGTTGGTACTTCGACAGTGGTTGTTCCGCCCATATGACAGGTAACTCTAATTATCTCACAAATATTCGACCTATTAAGGAAAAGCAGTTTGTCACTTTCGGAGATGGAGGAAAGGGTCAGGTGATCGGCTGTGGGACATTGAAGGTTCCGGATCTCCCTGTACTCAAGGATACCCTCATGGTTGAAGGATTGAAGGTGAACTTGATCAGTATCAGTCAACAGTGCGATGGCGGACACCATGTACAATTCACCCATGACTCATGTCAAGTCTTGGACAAGCAAGGTGGCACACTGATGAAAGGAAGCAGGGCAGCCAATAATTGCTACCTCATAGGCTCTGCTGGAACAGTTGCTGCATCAGCCTGTCTAACGAGTCAAGCGGACGAGATGGTCTTATGGCATAGGTGCTTGGGTCATATGAATCTCAAGACCTTGAAGATGCTCTCCTCAGCTGGACTTATCCGAGGAATGCCCACTGTGAAAGGTGATGTAGATGTGCTCTGTGGAGAATGCCAAATTGGGAAACAGATGAAGGCATCGCATCCCAACACCTCGCAGATCAGTACCAGCAGACCGTTGGAACTGATCCATATGGATCTGATGGGGCCGATGCAGGTTGAAAGCTATAGAGGCAATAAATATGTTCTAGTGTGTGTGGACGACTATACCAGATTTACCTGGACTAGTTTTCTTCGAGATAAGACTGAAGCTGCTCAATAATTCATTCAACTTGCCACGTTACTTCAAAGAGAGAGGAAAGACAAAGGAGACCACCCGGTGAGTATTAGGAGTGACAACAGCACAGAGTTTAAAAACACCACTATGGCCACCTACTGTGCAGAACACGGAATTGCTCATCAGTTCGCATCTGCTATCACACCCAGCAGAATAGAGTTGCGGAACGTAAGAATCGTACGATTCAGGAGATGGCTCGCATGATGATTCATGCCAAGACTTTTCCTCTAAAGTTCTGGTCGGAAGCTATGAATATGACGTGTCACATCATAAATTGTGTGACGATACGCTCTGGAACGGATATGACCTGCTATTAACTTTGGAAAGGAAAGAAGCCCACTGTCAAGTACGTCCACATCTTTGGGAGTGAGTGCTACATCCTGAACGACTGTGAGTACCGACAGAAGCTGGATCCGAAGAGTGATGATGGTTTCTTTCTAGGATATTCCTCGAACAGTCGAGCGTACCGGGTGTTTAACAAACG
This sequence comes from Rhodiola kirilowii, assembly GCA_033675215.1. Lineage (NCBI taxonomy): Eukaryota > Viridiplantae > Streptophyta > Magnoliopsida > Saxifragales > Crassulaceae > Rhodiola > Rhodiola kirilowii. The sequence goes on along the minus strand of CM066193.1, from coordinate 10,268,525 downwards.
CACAGGATCTGTCATGGAGTTAATCAATGTCAAGGTGAAGGATGAAGTGATTGAAATAACTATCTCAAACGATGCTGACGTACGAGTTGGAACAACACCTGAAACACTACCTGTGTCTCAGCCAACTGATCCAGATCTGTCCGGAGAAGTGCCATCTGTGGACACCCTCAACACAATCTCCTCATCTGATGAAGCTGACGAGGATACTGGTCCAGATGACAATGTTGTGTTACAACCATCTCGACGAGTGGCCAGAGATCATCCAATCACTGAAGTCATTGGCACTTCCAGTGCGGGAATCAGAACTCGTGGCAAGGCGATTAACTTCAGATATCTAGCCCTTGCTCGTGTTTTCTTTCTACTATAGAACCAAAGAACGTAAAAGAAGCACTGCTTGATGAGTACTCGGTCCTGGCCATGCATGAAGAACTTGAAGAGTTTGCTCGCAATGACGTATGGGACTTGGTTCCGAGGCCTAAAGATGTGAATGTTATCGGCACAAAATGGATCTTCAAGAATAAGTCAGACGCCACGGGAAATATCACAAGAAACAAGGCTCGCTTGGTGGCGCAGGGCTATACTTAGATTGAGGGGATCGACTTCGATGAGATTTTTGCCCCTGTCGCTCGTCTTGAAGCAGTACGCCTGCTACTTGCTCTGGCATGTCACTTGAAGTTTTGACTGTTCCAGATGGATGTGAAAAGTGCATTCCTGAACGGCTTTCTGAATGAGGAGGTTTACGTCGCTCAGTCGAAAGGATTTGAGGATCCTCATCATCCTGCTCACGTGTATCACCTAAAGAAGGCCATGTACGGTCTCAAGCAGGCGCCCCGTGCACGATATGAGCGTCTCACCGTGTTTCTCGTCGAACATGGATATGTGCGAGGGGAAGTGGACAAGACCCTATTCGTGAAGCACAGAAGGTCAGATTTTATTATCACACAAATCTATGTTGACGACATTGTGTTTGGATCGAATACCCAGAAGCTGGTGGATCAGTTCATGGATTAGATGCAGAAAGAGTTCAAGATGAGCATGGTTGGAGAGATGAACTACTTTCTGGGACTCCAGGTGATACAGAAGGATCATGGTATCTTCATATCACAGAGCAAGTATGCCAAGAATCTGATTGAGAAATTTGATCTTGAGAAGGCAAGTCATAAAAGAACGCCTGCTGCTACTCACTTAAAAATCACCAAAGACGAGGCTGGAACAAAGGTTGATCGGACAATGTACAGGAGTATGATTGGGAGTCTCCTGTACTTGACAGCTAGCACACCGGATATAGCATATGCAGTAGGAGTATGTGCAAGGTACCCGGCGGATCCGAAAGAAAGTCATCTTCTATAAGTAAAAAGGATCATAAAATATGTATGCGGAACTTTGGACTTTGGAATCTGGTATACCAAAGACACCAACCTTTATTTGGTTGGTTACTGCGACGCTGACTGGGTAGGAAACGCTGAAGATCGGAAAAGCACGTCTGGAGGTTATTTCTTCTTGGGAAATAACATGGTTTCCTGGTTCAGTAAAAAGCAAAATAGCATCTCGCTCTCTATGACCAAAGCAGAGTACATCGCTGCAGGGAGTTGCTGCAGGGAGTTGCTGCACTCAACTGCTATGGATGAAGCGAATGCTGTCTAAATACCGAGTAGAGTAGAAGGAGATGACCCTGTACTGTGACAATATGAGCGCAATCAGTAGATCGAAGAACCCAGTACAGCACTCCAGGACGAAGCACATAGACATCAGACATTATTTCATCAGAGAGCTGGTTGAATAGAAGGTGGTGACCCTAAAGCATGTGACAACGGACAAGCAATTGGTTGATATCTTCACCAAACCGCTGGATGCTGCACAGTTTGAAACACTCAGATCCTCCTTGGGTCTGTGTGTTGTCAAGAACTAAGTGTTCCAGGTAGTGGTCAGTCATAGGCGGAACTCCAGCGAAACAGTTGGACTGATCACTTATAGAAGGGAGCTGGAACAGAAGGTACATTTTAAAAGGGTGAATATTTTTTTAAATATTTTTGAAGATTTGTACCTGCCGTTATGAGGAAAGAGAGGATTTTTTTCGAAGATAGTTTTGGGAAGTTGAAAAGGCCGACCTTGATTTGAAAATCAAATCGGTTCCGTCTGCCTTCACACTCTCTCACAATCACTAGAGCGGCGACCTTCTCAGAAATCTTTCTACTCTTCATCTGTTCGGCGACGATGGTGAACACCCAAAAAATCCAAATCCGGTGTCAAGTCTTCTGAGAAGAAGAAGGTGAACATGCAATCTTCCAAGGCTCTGGCGGCAAAGCCCAAAATTCCAAAATTGAAGGTGCCAAAGGAGAAAAAGGCGTTGCCTTTACGTGTCGAAACAGCATCCTTGCCTGTTATCAAGATAACTGACAGAGAAGCGGTTTCAGCGAACCCTAAAACCGGAGCGGTGGAGAAGAAAGAACCAAAACCTTATGCAAAGCAGAAGATGGTGCCCTCGCTAACCACGGAGGATACTTCTAAACCAATCGATGCTGGTTCGACATCAACAAGTCGCATTCCTCCACCGGCTGTGCCCCAAGTTGAGGTAATCACTAACCCTAAAGTTCCGGTTGTTATGTCTGTGCCTAAGAAAGATGCGGCTGTTGGAAATAAGGAGGTTGAAAATGGAGTAAAAATAGTGGATGATGAGTTTGGTGAAGCCAGTAGGGCTGGTGTTAGTGAAGATGCTGTCAGAATAGTGAAAGAAAGAGAACCTAGCAAGCCTGTATCTAAGGTTGCTGGTGGTTCAGGAGTATGGAGGGAGAAAATTCATGCATCTGGATATGTGCATCCGTCAGGAGTTCGGAGGAAAAGGGGGACACGTCGAGTAGCGTCTCCAAGACAATATCTTACCAAGATCAGTTCAATAAGGGGACGGCTTATTGCAATGTCAGACTTAGAGACTGAACAACTTCTTGGATCCTCAAGCAAGAGGAAAGTGACTATCAATGAAGGATCTGAAGATGGTTCACTAGAAAAACATGAGGGTTCAGGTAGCGAGGAGCTTGAAAAACAACCTGATGCTGTGGCTGGAAAATCTTATTCCTCCGAGAAGGATGAAGATCTGGACAGTGTTTACAAGGATACTGATGAAGTTGTTAGAGATTTGCAAAAGGAGGCTTCTGTTCCTGTGGCACCAAGACCAGATCAATCTTCAGAAGTACAGGGTGTCGGGGTTTAGGATACAGCACCTGTTAACAATTCATCAGCTACAAAGGAGGCAAGTGTACCAGCGGATGTCCCATCCGGGAGTCAGCAGGGGGTTGAATCAGTTGTTCTCCAAGATCCCTCTGCCCATGTGGGAGTTCAGTAGAGGAGGCAGGTGAAGCTCCAGTGATTGTGGAAGGAGGAATACATGATGATCATATGGAGGACGCCAGTGTGGAAGAAGAGCACCCGGCCGTTCTTGATGCAGTGATAGAGGATGCTGCTCAGACAGTCCCCAAGGCAGTCACCTTATCAGATGATGATCAAGATTCCGTCCCTCTCGCTAAACTCAAGAAGGCAAAGAAGGACAAAGGGAAGATAAAGGTCTAAGTTGTCAGCCCTGTCAGAAAGGACTCAGCTTGGAATGCAGAAGGGAGAAAGGATGCAGGGGGAGCCGATGCTTCTAAAAAGAGAAAACGTGGAGTCCCTTGAACTGTTGCAGAAGATCTCCCAGCATGCATCATGAAGAAAGACATCTGGTTTGTTAACAAGGATGCTGCGAAGAAGTGGAAATCTGTCTAGAAAAGAAAGATAATTCCAGAGAGAATTTTGGATGAGACGCGGTACAAAGGGAAGGAAGTAGTAGATGTGCTGAAGCAAACTGACTTGTTCCGGACACTGGCCAGGAGCAAACCATTTAATGAACAGCTGGTCAGAGAGGCGATTGCTAACCTCCCTCTGTAGTTTGGTGTGGTCGGAGACAAAGACTTTGGAGTGGTCTACGTGCGAGGAAGAAGGATCGAAATTAACCCTGATCTGATCAACATCTACTTCTCAATGGATGGTCCAGCAGTAGATATGGAGGAGCCAGATTATGACAAAATTGCAGACACCATTACTGCCGGCTCAGTCTGTTGGTGGCCGGAAAGCTCCTCATTTTTGTCATGGGTTATGGTTTTCGTTACCTTTCAAGAAGCCCATACGCATTTGAAAATCCATGAAGCCCATCAAAAGTCCGTTTGATTCTGTTCAAAGCTATTGGCGTGTGAGGGTTTGACGATTAATTGGTTTGGTCATTGGCGTGTGAGGGTTTGACGATTAATTGGTTTGGTCATTGGCGTGTGGGAGGCTCTGCGGCAGTGTTATTAAAATTGAAATGTGGATCAAATCGGTTAAGTCATTGGATCAATGATTTAATCGGGTTGAACCGGTTTGATCCGCACATATTAAAAAATAAAAATAAAATACTTATATATGATATTATAATTTAATATATTTATCACTTGAATAAATATTACATGATTATGATCTGATTATAACAACATACCATAACAAATTTAGAATTTGATAAAGTACAAATCAATAATACAAAAATAATAGAACAACAATAACAATTTTAGTCTTAATTTGCAAGTGATAACAATAAGGGATTTCTAAGACTAATTGAATTTCTAACTAAATTGATAATACCTAATATATTTTATATATTTGATAAATGAATATACATTATTGAAACAAATATTAAAACAAGAATCATGTTTAGCTTGGTGGAAGAAGATGTAATAATTATAGAGGAAGACTAGGTTCGAGTCTTATCCAAGTCAAAATAAATAAATATTTTTTTCGTACTAAATCGTACTAATTGAACCGATCAAATCATGTTTTCATGAAAAATTGGGTCAATCGGTTCAACCGACCGGGTCAACCAGGTTTTGACCGGATCGCTTGTAAACCGATCGGATAACAGAACTGAACCGATTTGGTGACCGGTTCCGGATCGAACCATTCGAACCGACCGAATTGGTCCGAATTTAATAACACTGCTCTGTGGTGGTATTCTTTTATTTCTTTCTTAAAAGGTCAATGGATCCATCAACATCGGCCACCCTGGTGTTTCCTTAAAGATACACAAACTTTGGCTTCTCCCCGCGTCTTTCCTTAGAAGATGCCCCATTGGTGTTGACATTAAACAAACGATAACAGTAGTTCAGATGAATCTAGCAAATACGTAAAAGTTAGACTATTATATAATATTTAAATCAATATATTAGTGGTTGACAATAAAAAAAATTATAAATTTGACTAAAATATTATAAATTTGACACCATAAAAAACGGAACACCTTACAAGTGTTAATTCTCTACTTTCTAGTTTTTTTTATCAGTTCTCTACTTTCTATTAAATGTAGTGGTTTATATAATATAGGTTTGCAGTTGTGACTATATTGTATTGCTTAGAGCATTCCCACCATGATCTTTTTTATCATAGGAAAGTGTTAAGAGGATGACTAAAAAAATATGTTCCCCGATCATGACCAAATGTGTCATAGAAATGATCATTCCATGACCAAATGCAAAAAAGATCATCTCATGACCAATAATGAGATTTGGTCCTGAACCGTGAACAATTGCAGCGCGACACGTGTCCTGCGTAAGAAATTTTTCAATTTAAAGTTTGATCTTACAACAAATATATCTTTTAAATTACAACGTTAAAAAAATAGAAATAATTACCAATATTTATAATTTGTTGAGATCTATAAAACGAGATACGCTTTGATATTTTTTTAATAATTTTAATATTTATGAGCTACAAATCTATGTAGCGTGATGATCAAAAAAAATTTAGTCATGAGTGGGATGCACATGATTGATTTAGTTATGAGGAATGACTAGATGAGAGAGAAAAATTATGAGAGAAATGGATGACATGATTTTTTTGATCATGGTGAGATGCTCTTATGCCTCTGACAAAAAGGATGGAACGAAATATCTATATCATGTGAAAATTTAGAAAAAGTTAATAATTGTTAAATCCAACTAATCGACGGTCACTAAGTTACTTTTTAGTTAAATCATTTAATTGAAAATATATTGGTCAAGGGGTTTAATCGTCATTACAATCCTTTTTTTTCTGATAAAGTCATTACGACATTACCATCCTTCAGTAGATAAAATTTTACTCAAAAAATCATGATCTTTTGAAATTTTTTGATAGTGGGTTTATTCTCATATGTGACATATAGTAAATCGCATACAAGATATTTTTTGGGTACATAAGCACAACCACGTAAAGGGCACCGCCCGAATTTGAACTTGAATCACTCGGTGAAGCGCAGGCCATCTCGGCACCTCCAACTTTAAACCTACGAATCGACAAACACCTCTATGGAAGGATCTTAGCGCTATTTGAAGAACGCCTCCGCGACAATGATGTCTGACTGCCACTCGTGTTTCGACCTTCTAAACGATCTCGTCTGCTCTAAGTGTAAACTAGAGAGTTGTAGGGATGTTTCATTTGCTCCTAGTGCTCATTTGAAACATTGAAGGTCTAATATGCAATTGTGGTGTAAATGACTTCCACTTGTGTTTCGACATTCTAAACGACCTCGTCCGCTTTTGGTGTGAACTAGAGAGTTGTAAGGATTTGAGTTAGGTACGCATCACTATATAGCTCGCTTATCAACCTTTCGAATTGCTCCCAACACTCATTTGAAACTGTAAATGTTTAATATATAATTGTGGTGTAAATTCATTTCAATCATTGTCAATATGAGCTAAGGACTCTATATTTTTCTCCAATATCATTTCACAATACATTATACGTTTTATGAGTACTTTTTATGGCTGAACATTTACACTTAAGTCTGGACATTTTGCCTTAAATCTAAACAATATGCCCTAAGTGTGAACATTAAGCCGAATCATAGCGGTACACACTGATGTCGGACTTCTACTAGTGTTTCAACCTTCTAAACGACCTTTCTTCTCTTGATGTAAACTAATGAGTGGCAGGACTTTGAGTTGGCTACAAGACGATATATAGCTCGCATCCATCATATTTTTCATTTGCTCCCAACACTTATTTGAAACAGCAGAGGTCTAATCTGTTAGTATACACTAATGTCTGACTTCCATTCGTGTTTAGACCTTCTAAATGACTTATTTAGCTCTTGATGCACACTACAGGGTTGTAAAGAATTGAGTTAGCTACGCTAGGGTAGATAGCTTGCTTCCATCAGATTTTCATTTGTTTCCAACACATTTGAAACATCGAAGGTCTAATTTGGAATTATACAATGATGTCCGACTTCCACTCGTGTTTCGACCTTCTAAACGACATTTTCTGCCCTTGATGTAAATAAAAGAGTTGTAAGACATTGAGTTACCTACACAACGATTTATAGCCCGCCTCCATCAGATTTTTCATTGCTCATGGCACTCATTTGAAATAGTGAAGGTTTAATATGTCATTTATGGTATAAATTCATTTCATTCTATTATGAGCTAATGACTCTTTGTTTTACTTCACTATCGTTATATGAGCTTTATGGTTGCTGACCGGTTCTTTTTATGGCTGAAATTTTAGTATTAAGTCTAAACATTTTGACCTTATATCTGAACATTTTGACATTAAGTCTAACATTTTGACCTTGATAGGGAAATAATATTTTACCCCTCCGTGTCCAATTATGATATTTCGACAACTCTTCCATGTTTCAACTTTTAAGGAAGTTTATAATTAATATAAGAAAACCTAATTTATACCGGAACCGCACTCTTTTTGATTAAAATTTAAAATAAAATATATATTAGTTCCTTGCTCCACTTGTCATCATAGGTTTGGAGTTTATATTTGATCAAAAACCTTGAATACAAAATTATTAAATTTTGCAAATACATTGACAATAACAACAAAAAAACACTGAATTAATAAATATGTGTTGTGAAATATTGGATGTGGAGGAGTGAACTCAAATGATTATGTAAAGAGAGCTTGTGCAGAGAGAAAAGGTAGAGAGGAAAATCTTGTTTTCTTGTTCTTTATTCCCATGCAAATGACACATATATATTGGTACATAAGACTAAAAATCGGTGTTAGCAATAAACACCATAGCTAATTACACACTACAAATTTTGGATGTGTTATACGACAACACATAATAGTCGCAAGTTTTGTCGTATGGTTTTCGCATTGCGATAATCTTACGACAACATTCAAAGTTGTCACAAAAAACCTTGTCGCAGAAATTGTACGATAACTCTACGACAACTTTTTTTGACATCGCAACTATCGCATTGTTGTAGTAATGTTTCGCACAGATTATGCGACAACTTTACTACAACCATGCGACAAATCCGTAAATTAGTATTTAATTTACTATTATTTTAAGTTTTTACTAATAATTAATTTAATTAAATAAAATTAATAAAATATTTCAAATTTTATAAAAACAAATTAAATGAGAAACTTATATTAGAATGCGTAAAATCAAATTACTAATAATATTTAGATTTTATAAAATTAAATATCCAAAAATGTATTCCTAAAATTGTAATACAAATGGACCAAATTGTAATTTAACTTATGTTGATCTGCCAATGCAAGGAAGTCTTTAATCAGCAGGCTGTTCAGATGGCAAAGAAGTCTTCAATCAGCAAGCTGTTCAGATGGCAAAGAAGTCTTTAATCAGGATGTGTTGAGATGGCATGACTTGCTGCATAACATTTGAACTCTGACAATCCCTTCACTGAATTGGAAAGAGTGTTATCTCTTGAAGTCCTAATATATATCAACAATCAATTAGACCATCAGAAATTGAAAATAGCATCTGTAAAGGACAATCTTACATGAATTCAATGGTGATATGGATATGAGACATAAAAAGCATGAAACTCATGTAACACAAAACAATCTTACAGATTAGAATATTACATAATACAGAGGAAGAAAACCAGTTACAACTGAGTGACAATATAAACATTGCATAAGAATTTTATTAACCAAATACATGATGACCACAAATAGAAAACAAACATATAACAAGATAATTGATACATACATGTAGTTCAACTAGACTTATGAATCAACAATTAGAAACATGGACAGTTCAACTGGACTTATGAATAAACAAAAGGGAAAAAGCCAGGTTATTTACTTATTTTAGCATGTCGCCAGGGAAGGATCTAGTTAAGGCCGGGGGTGACACATGCCACCCCCAAGTTTTTCGGAAAAATTTTCGGCGAGCAAGTTTGCGTTCAAGAGGGTGAGGCCTGAGCGGGTTTCCAGCGGCTTTGTCACAATCTTAATATCCGAATTAGGTCTTGGCGTCAACTGGAGAGTTGTAGCCCTTTGAGTTAGCTTTCCAACAAGCTTTGAATCAACCAATTCGGACATTGTATGCGATCTGGGCATGCAAAATACGCCGGCAATGTCGGTTTGCCCTGTTTTGCCCGAAACTCCATATTTGGCTCAAATTCACTCAACTTTTGCTCCATTTGATCTTTGAGGCTCCGAGTGAGATAAAATGCATTTTGGGACCTAATAGACTAAGAAGGGTATGAAATGGCACAAAAATTACTTGGAAACGAATCAAAACTACTACGAAAAATAGAAGAAAATTACTCAAGTATTTGACTCATCAATCCTATATTGAATTCATGATTCCCGAATCAATAAGTTATTATTTTCTTCTAATAATTTGTTCTCCCTAACAATAATTTTTAAGTCAATGTGTTCATTTTAATGCACCTGTGCTCGGTGGCTGGTGTCATTACCTTTGCGTTCAAGAGCGATGAAGGATCTGCCTCTGAGGAATAGGCTGAGTTCATTGGGATGTAACATGTCAGACTCTCTCTGGTTTGATATATTCAGTTTTTGTATCAGGTTCATTTTGCTTCATGTTATTCTAGAGATATTTGTTTCATTTTGACAAACCAATTCTATTAACTTTGGTAGGGGTGACAGACAAAAAAATAATTGCATCATGTTTTGGCACCAATTTTTTATATTAGAATTTGAAGTGTATTTTTCAAGAAGTTTATACAATTTTTGTAAAATGCAAGTAATTTCAGATTTTCTTTTCATGATGCAATTATTTTTTTGTCTGTCACCCCTACCAAAATTCCTCAATCCGTCCCTGCATGTTGCACATGTGCTTTCTGAACACTAGAGTAATCTGTTTTTGGATGGTCTATCAAGATCACTTTTTCTCTTAAAATGTACTTGACAAATACACTTGATACCCATCCCAGAAGGAAAAGAACTTTGGCATTACTTATAAGAAACATAACTTTTTTGATCAGCTATGAGGTGTATGATACATGATCTCCACCTCTTTAGACTACTACTACTACCCACGTTAAGAAACTCCATCAAAAATTGATTAGACCACACAAGAAAATAAGGAATGGAAGGGCCCTCTACAAACGAAACTACCAATGATCTCAGTTGTTTACGTCTACAAATACTAAAGAAATGACAAAAGCTTCAAGTGCTACTTATCTCTACTTAGGGAATGATCCTCCGGCAGCCACAAATTCTTTCTAAATAGTTAGAGAGATTTAAGGTGAAATAGACAGTCACCTTGCGTCCTTGAGCAGTTACCCTTTATTTGCTCCACAAGAGAACCAACATTTCGGAAAAAAAATAACAGGCTTATCGTTACAACAACACTCACAATTAAAGATCGAATCTTTATCCCTAAACTGGCAAATCTAGACACCATGGGTGTGAAAGATTTACATTTCTATGCTCAACACTACAAATTGTTTCTGCATCAACCGATACGAAACATCACTTTGAAATATCGGACAATTGAAAACCTTTTTTTTGAAAGTAATTGAAAACCTAATTCTCTACACATAACTTTCAAAGCATATGATATGATATGAAGCATCTGTAAACTGAGAACCCATAAACCTCGAAAACCCTAAAACTCGACACGGATAACCCTAAAACTTGACACGGATAACCCTAAAATCAATTTCAATTCAACAAAGGCTATTTAACTTACTTCTTTGCGGAACAAAGGGCGGACGTCCGGTAGGGGAGGGACGGCAGCTTCGGATCTGGTGGCGGGTGGCGGTAGCCTTCGGTGAGGTGCCACAAGTGGGAAATGAAAATAGAAGAACGAATTTCAGTTTGTAATTTCCTTTTCTGCGACAACATTCAGATAACTTTTTCTTGTCGCAAAAAATTGTCATCGTACTATTGTTGTATTGTTGTCGTATGACGTGTAAAATTTTTAAGTTGTCGTAAGAATTATCGTAATGTTATCGTATAACCTGTGCGATAATCAATGTTATCGTACACTTGTTGTCGTAAAATTCACCCAAAATTTGTAGTGATAGAGTCAATCCAATGTATAATATTATATTTATAACACTCCCCCTTTGTATGACTCGTACAGTCCTTTGCATGCACATATATGATTATTGATAAACCCTTGCGCTAGTAAATATTCGCTGAGGCAATTATACCACATCCGACCAGATTGTTTCAGCCCATATAATGATCTTTTCAATTTAATGGAGTACATATGACGAGGCTTCACTTGCTATGCTTCAGGTATTTTTAATCCTTCTGGGATTTTCATGTATATATCATTGTCTAACGACACATAAAGGTATGCATTTACCACATCCATGAGTTGCATTTTAAGTCGTTTGACAACGGCCAAATCAACTAGAAACCTAAGTGTGGTTGCATCCACTATAGTTGAATACGTTTCCATATAGTCTACTCCATGTTTCTGTGTAAAACCTTGTGCAACCAGTCTAGCTTTGTATATTGCGACTTCATTACGTTTATTACGTTTTTGTACGAACACCCACTTATTATAGCCAACTGGTTTCACACCTTCGGGGGTTGGAGCTACAGGAACGAAAACACCACGTTTATTCAAAAAGTTCAACTCTGCTTGAATTGCTTCTTTCCAGCTCTCTCAATCATCTCGATGTAGACACTCATCTATGGTTTGGGGATCATTGTCATCTTCTCCAATGACCTCTAAGGCAACTGAATAATCAAAGATATCATTGAGAGTTACCTCATCTCGATACGTCAGTGGCGGATCCAGAAACATTTTTGACAGGGGGCGAATTAATAAGCTTACGTGACATATTGACTTATGACTAAAATTAGGCTGTTTTCGTTTATATGCACCACGCGGTCTTATCACCGTGTAACTTGTCAAAGAAACACCATATATAACAAAATTATTAAATTGTATTAAATAACATCTCTAATAATTGGAACATATTCATGAAAATTTAGGTAGGACCTAGACCAGCTAGACGGAGGATTTTTAGAATACAGTTTTGGCATATGTAAAGTAAAATTACTCTATTTCAGAAAGTCTGGGAACGAATTTAAATCACATGTCAAACTGTCTTACACCATCCGTTTTCCGTCTCTCTATCTTTTTCTGCCGACACCAAAAAACTGATACCGCCGTTACGAGTTTGAAACTTTATTTTAATTTCAATTGCGATATTATTTGTTTGGTTATAAGATTTATTTTGAAGTTATAAATTAGATTTATATTGATTGGTTATAAGGTCAAACTAATATATTAAGGATAAACATAACTTAAAATTAATTTCTAAATTAATGATTTAGGAGCTAAGATTAAAAACTAATGGGGGCAAAGATTAAAATTCAATGGGGGCATATATCAAATTAACTATACATTAAATCAAGTTTTGGAAATTTATGTGGGGGCAGCTGCCCCCATATGCATTGTTGTGTATCCGCCCATGATACCAACCCACACCAGTGTTGGCATAATTAATTGACATTTAAAAATTGTCATCAATATCTTTGTCTTCATTTTTAGTTTCCTTAAGTAAAGACTCTTCGGGAGCCTCACCTTCATTTATGTTCATATTTGATACTTCGACATCCTTCTTACATCTTGCGTGTTCCTTCCTCTTTCGGGGAACTGTATCCTTATACCCTAATGGTCTCCCACGCTTCTGATGTACTTGAGAGTCACTTGCAATATTTTTGTTTGGAGTTACTACAGGAATCTTGAAACGAGCTGGTGCATTTTCAGCAAGTATATGTGACTTTGTTACTTTCTTGGCATCAGCAAACGCATTGGGGAGCCTATTTGCTCATTTTTCAAGTGTAAAATCCGTTGAATTTCAAGTTCTTTTCATTTATTTGTTGGATCTAAGAACAACATAGAGGGTGTCTTCCACACAACGTCCTTATTAATCTCCTTTTCTTCTCCCTCTAAAGTGGGGAATTTTGATTCATCAAAATGACAATCAGGATATCGAGCTCTAAATAAATCACCAGTTAATGGCTCTAGATACTTGATAATTGATGGGGACTCAAACCCCACATATATTCCCAACCTCCTTTGTGGCACCATTTTGGTTCGTTGTGGGGGAGAAACAAGGATGTACACTGCACAACCAAAAATTTTCAAATATGAGATATCACGCTCTTCCAGAGATAAGTTGCAAGGGAGAATACTTATTAAGAGCAGTCGGTCGAAGTCTTATTAAAGCCTCTGCATGCAACATTGCATGTCCCCAAGTAGAGGCGGGTAATTTTGACTTCATTAGCAATGATCTTGCTATTAATTGCAACCTCTTTATCAACGATTCTGCTAGTCCATTTTGTGTATGAACATGGGCTACTAGATGTTCAACCGCTATACCAATTGATGTACAGAAGTCATTGAATGACTTTGATGTAAATTCTCCAGCATTATCTAGCCTGATTCTTTTGATTAGTTGATCAGGATAATGAGCCCTTAACTTGATTATTTGGGCTAAAAGCCTTGCAAATGCAACATTTCGCGTTGAGAGTAGGCTTATATGTGACCATCGTGTTGAAGCATCTATCAACACCATAAAATATCTAAATGGTCCACAAGGCGGTGCTATTGGTCCACATATGTCACCTTGAATTCTTTCAAGAAACATATGAGATTCAGTGTTTACTTTTATTACAAATGGCCTTGTTATGAATTTGTTAAGTGAACAAGCCGTGCATGTTAAGTCACCCTTTGGGAGGATCTTCAGGTCCTTAAGTGGGTGTCCGTGTGAACTTTCAATGATTCTCCGGACCATTGTTTCACGAGGGTGACCGAGTCTATCATGCCACAAAGAAAATAATTCCTTGTCAACTAACTTCAGGTTAGTGACGTTATACACTTCAATGGGGTAGATTTTTGTGCCATATAAACCAGACGCATGTGCTCTCATTTTCTCTAAGACTTGCTCCTGGTCAGTCTTATAAGATACAAGGATTAGATACTGAATACCATCTTCACACATGGTTTCAACATGAAAATCATTTCTTCGAATATCTTTGAAACTTAGTTTCTTTGTGATTCACTTGAGTACAATGCATCTCTAATGTTTATTCTTGTTTCTTCGGGTAACAAGATAGAAGCTCTTCCGGAGCCTTCTATAATACTATTCGTTCCGGAGATAGTATTAACACTGGTTTTTGTCATATTCAAGTTATAGAAAAACTTCGGGTTTTTCAATATAGTATGAGTGGTGGCACTATCAACGAGACATATCTCCCCATCATTGGTATTTCCATTTGTTTGATTCATTTTATAAAGCGAGGAAAAATACATAAATAAGATAATTGGAATGAAATTTAATTTAATGCAAATTCATAATAAAACTAATTTTGACTACGAAAATTATATTAAATGCATAACAATTCAATTCAAACGTAACAACGAACTAGAAAAACAACCATTATCCATGTACTACTTCAGGAGTACAAGGTCGATAACATGAGAGGTGGAGAATGTTTACTTTAATATATCTTCATCTTGAATAATATCTGAAATTATGTCCCCTGTTCAAGCTTGTGTCCAGGGTACTGTTGCGACAGACCTGGGACTCTTTGCACAACAGTTCAACGTACAGAGATTGAACTCTTATCACAACAGTTTCAGCAAACAGATAAAAGTAGTAGAGACTCACAGACTGATAACCCAGTTCGGCTCCGCCTACTCTGGGGGGTTTCCCACACCCAAAAAGGGACAGCAAATCTTTATTACGAGTATAGGAATTCCACAGGGACTTACACTTACACCTTGTAATAGCCTATCCTTAATACTCCGTCTCTCAGATTTGCAACCGAGGTTCAATGCAATTCCCCTCGATCCCCTTCGTTCAGAACCTGCAGTCTGAACGTTCTCGACCTTCTCCAGAAGCTCGGATGCTTTCTCTCAAAAGCTTGTTCACCTTTGTTGTGTGCGGTAGTTGATACGCTTCAGGCAGTCTGTGTTGCACTTGAACAGACTGCACTCGCACCGGTGTATTCTCAATGAGAAAGACACAGCCGGCCGTCGCTTTCTTCTTCTCCAATCAGCAGGATATGCTCGTGTGTAACTGATCTTTGAAAGCGATGAGAATTAGGGTTGCTCTTGCAATGTATTTATATGCTTCGAGCGAAACCCTAATTCGCCCAAGATAATCCCATCAAATATTTAGGAAATATTCCTAGATATTTGATGAATATCTTTTGAATCGGTTGGAAGATAATCCGAAGTCTTCTTGCCCAAGTAAGCTTTGCCGCCTTGATGTAAATATTCATTCGAATATCTATTGCTCGAATAAGTCGCTGGCCGTCATCATATTGGCGAGATCTTCGTAGTCCAATATCTTCCGGAAACTATCCTTGCGTTTTATCCACGCTGTGTACGAGTGTTAGGATATGTTCGAACTCCCCCTGAACACCTGCTCGAACTGTCTAAGCTACGTTTTGCCAAACACATGCCACTTACGGGAACATCAATCTCCCCCTTGGCATTTTGGCAAAACCAAATCATCTAGATAACTACTACTAGTTAACTATCTAGACTTAGACATCTTGAGGGAGCACAATATTTGTCCTCTCAAAATTACTCCCCCTTTTTGCCATAAACTGGCAGGGGTCCAACTAGTTCGAACAGTCAAGCAATAAATTGTGCTAGAACAAGCACATATGAGCAGAATGTTTTAAAGAGTTCAGAGGGTTTAGTGGTTCGATGGACCTTTAATCGGAAGCTTCTTCAATGGAGTCTTCTTCAGAGGCGGTAGCTTCTGATTCATCATCACTGGGATAGCTGAGTGCTCGAGCAAGCCTGTTGATCCGGCGGCGCTGTTCCTTGTCCGCATCAATGATAGCCTGTAGATCCCTCAGAAGTTTGCTCCTTTCATCCATGCCCATTCTAGCTCCCTCTCGACTGGATTCCCCAATTTCTTTACCTGGCTTGCTCCCCCCTTTCAGATCATTCACATGTCGCCCTTTGTATAACTTGTGGTCCACTATGAATTTGCTGGGAACTTTAGTAAGGGGATCAGACGAGGCTTTCAAATCAGGGGCTTGATGAATAATAAGCTCATAAATCAGGGATGGAAAGCAGATCTAGTGCAGAGTTCTCATCGATGTGGCGTGTTCAGCAATCTGTTTGAACATTATTCTACCCAAGTTGAACTTCCGCTTGTTGCCTATCTGATAAATCAGCCGGGCCATGTCCTTGTTGAAAGTAGAGCGATGAGTAGATGGCCTCCAGTTGAACACCGCAATGAAGAACAGCATTGAATAGAAAGTAGACAGATCTGTTGTATGCACAACTGACTCAGGCCTCCACTGAACAGAGCCTGCAGTGATGGTGCTCACTATCTTCTCAAAGCTGGATTCTTCTTCATCAACTGTTGGGTCGTCCATGGAGAAATATACATTGATCAGTTCTGGATCAATCTTGATCCTTCTTCCTCTCACATAGAAGACCCCATACTCAGCCTCTCCAATGACCCCAAACTTGGGAGGCAAGTTTGCCATGGCCTCACGCACCAGCTGTTCGTTGAACGGTTTGCATCTATCCAACGTCCAGAATAGATCCGACTCTTTAAGTACCTTAATCACTTCTTCCCCTTTGTAACTCGAAGCATCCAGCAGCCTCTCCGGTATGATTTTCCTTTTCAGCACACATTCCCATTTCAACGCAGCTTCTTTGTTCATGAACCACACTCCTTTCTTGACCTTACCGACTGGGACAGTCTCAGATTCAGGGGCTGGGACTTCACATCTCCCAGCATCTTCAGAGATGGGAACTGCAGCAACGCGCTTTCTTTTCTTGGAAGAGCCAGCTCCCCCTGCACCACTGCTGACTTCAGCAACCTTCTGAGCTGGTTCCTTTGTAGACGTAGCAAAGGCAACCTTTTTCTTTTCCTTCCCCTTCGTTGTCCTCTTGAGGTTGACAAGGGGAACACTGTCTTGGTCATCTTCTGAAAGGGTAACACCTTCTGCTGCTGATATAGGGGCATCCTTACGAATGGATGGTTCATCTTCCTCCAAATGATACCTACGACGATCACCTTGAACTGTCATTGTTTCTTCACTCATTACTTTCTCTGGAACTACTCCAGACTTGACTTTAGTCGGAACACTCTGTTCCTCTGTTGGAGCACTTGAGACCTTTTCAGTACCAGACTCTTCTGCTTCAACACCCAGGTTACGCAGACCTTCCTCTAGAGCTGGTGCTGTTTGAGCTTCAGTCTGAATAGAGGGTTCAACTGTTGAACCGCTTACAGCTTTCTCTGTAGCTCTTCTAGTCTCAACACCAGACTGAACACTTGGTTCCATGGGTGGAACACTTGAAGCTTTGTCTGCCTCAGATTCTTTTGCCCCTACAGCCTGATCATACTGAGCTTCTTCCTGACTCTTTTCCTTTTCCAGGTCTTCCATGACATCATCAATGTCCTTGTACAAATTCTCT
Source organism: Rhodiola kirilowii (assembly GCA_033675215.1). Taxonomy (NCBI): domain Eukaryota; kingdom Viridiplantae; phylum Streptophyta; class Magnoliopsida; order Saxifragales; family Crassulaceae; genus Rhodiola; species Rhodiola kirilowii. Next base: position 10,250,824 of record CM066193.1, on the reverse strand, counting down.
AACTCCTCATCACTTTCTGCTGGGTTTGATTCTTTCAACACATCAGTCTTCCCTGATGGATTAATTTCTTCTGTCATAGCCTCAGCATCCAAACTGGACCCTTCTGCAGTCATTACTCCTTGGTTCTCAGATGGATCACCACATTCCTCTTCCCCGAGGACTCGATGAACTTCTCTGTTTCTTCATCGGACATTGCAATCTTCCTTCCTCGAGTGGCATAGATCTGGGCCAGATATTTACTGGGAGAGTCACTGGCCCGCTTCACCTTCTTCCTGCGACCAGCTTTCGGAGGAATGTATCCTGTGGCGAAGATCTTTTCTCTCCACGTTCATGAGCCTCCAGCCCCCTTGCTGGGTTCCTCTTCCACAGTCTTGACGGACTTCTTTTTAACAACTGCACTAACAACTTTGTCAACCGCCACAGCCCTACCACTCTCAAAATTTCTATCATCTTCACCACCAAGCATCGCCCTACTTGTTTCAACACCAATAGCTTTAACACCACTAACATCCTTACCACCATTACCTCCAATTACAGCCCTACAGGCTTCATCACCGTCAATCCATTGAACACCCTTCTCAACCTCCACTCTTACTTCTTCATTCAGCACAGATTTTTCAACAATGAGGGTATTCGCAGAATCAGAAGGAATAGTGGTGTTTACCTTAGATTGCAGACGAACTTGTGGAGTTGAATCCACAGTGGCCGGCTGAGAAATTTCAACGGTAACTCCTTCAGCAGGCTTCTTTTTGGCCAAAGATTCGGTAACAGAGTGTAAAGGCGACGCCTTTTTCATCTTCGCAGCTTTTGATTTCGGAATCTTTGATTTCGCCGCCAACGCCTTTGAGGTCTACATGCTCTCTTTGTTTTTCTCCGCAGATTTAGCACTGGATTTTGCTGACTTCCTGGTGTTCACCATTGTCGATTGAGGAAGGAGCAGTTGAGAGGAGAGTTTCGTTCTAGGGTTTTCGAGAGAGAGAGAAGACGATACTCAGGGATGAATTTGATTTCAAAAATCAAATTTTGCTATATGACTTTTCAGCTTTCCAAAACCGTCAACCGAAAAAATCTTCAAGGATATTTAAAAATATTTTCCAAGTTGTCGAGACTTCTGTTCCAGCTCTCTTTATTAGGTGGTCAGTCCAACTGTTCAGCTGGAGATTCGAGTATGACTGACCACCGTCGGATGCTTTCAGTGGTTGACACCACATAGACCCCCTGGGGATCTGGGTGTTCCACTCCGTGACCTGCCATATGGTTTGACAAAAGTATGCTGCCTCAGAGTTACCATCTTTCGTGAGCATTCATATTTTCTTGTACGGCTCCAGGAACATTTCTGTGGGCAGTGTACGAACTCCTGTCGCAACTGTACCACCGTCTGATTCAACAGCTTCCTGGGACACCCGGCAACATTGATTTGTGCGCATCGACAATCAGATCTTGTGTGCAAGGTCTTATCCACTCCCCCTAGCAGAAAACTAGGTTGAGCGTTTGCACATGGGAGAGCAACCGTTTGCTGGCCATGGTTCTCATTGTTCATTGACTCCGTCAGACCCATCCTAATAGTATAGCAGTTGTTGGCATCCCTTTTTCCTTTCATCAGTGTATCACCATTCTGGTCTAGTACAAGACATGAGTAGCCGGAGAATGACACATAGTGTCCATCGTCGCATAGTTGACTGATGCTGATAAGATTCCTGGTCAGTCCCTTAACAAGGAGGGTGTTCTTGAGTGCAGGGAGATCCGGAACCATCAATGTCCCACAGCCGATCACCTGACCCTTTTCACCATCTCCGAAGGTGACAAACCACATATGCTCAACAGGTCTAATATGGGTAAGATATTGAGAGTTACCTGTCATGTGTGCGGAGCATCCGCTGTCGAAGTGCCATCTATTATGCGATGAGTAGTTTGAGGTGTAACAGGCCACCATACAGACGGTTCGGTCTTCCTTTTGAACCCAGACTTGTTTCTGTTGCGGTATGGTTCGTTGATGGAAAGCACGTCTTTCGGCTAGAAACAGACGACACTTTAGTTTGATGTGACCCATCTGATTGCAATACCAGCAAGTGCGCCATTCTTTCCTTTGTGCTGAATGAGAGCCGAAGTGCACCGTACCAGTCCTTCTTTGACCGCTATTGGGTTTTTCTGGGTGCAAGTCTATTTTCTGTTTGGGGTGCTGTCTCACCTTCAGTTCTGACTTCTGTTCCGACATCGGTCTTGTTTTAACAAACCTCGTACCTTTTGAGTTGCCTTCTCCTGTGAACCCCAATCCTTTATGTCCGGACTCCATTCTCTGAGATCTAAGAATATCATTTAAGTTTTTAGTGCCAGAGTTAAGCATTCTTGCCGACTGTTTGAGGTGACTGAGTTCCTCCTTAGTGTCAGAGTGTTCCATCTTCTCAGATTCTAGCTGAAGTTCCAGCTGTTCTACCTTCCTTAGTTGGAACATTTCTTTGCGCTGTAGATCAATGATGGTTTTTCTCAGGCCCGCCATGCCTACATGATGTGTGTCCCGATCCTTCTCTATTTCAACTTTTAGAGAGGAGACACTACCCAGGAGTTCCGTTTTCTGAACAAGAAGATCCAGCCTTTCCTGTTTTATCTCAGCTAGTTGAGAAGTCAGTGAGTTAATTGTACCTTCCAAATCTGCCTTTAGTGTCAGCAGTATCTCGACCTCCTGCCATACCTTGTCCTTTTCCATAGTGACGCTTGCCACTGTGTCATTTAGCTTCTTGTTTATCTTGATCAGAAGCAGCCACTTCTCATAGAGATCTTTATATGTCTGAGCCAGAGAGTCCTGCATGAGTTCTTCATTGTCACTGTCCGAGGGGTCTTCACCTGGGAGTTCCAGCTGAGGTGGAACAGTTTCACTTGTGCTGCTGCATTCATCCAGAGTTGTGACAAAGGCCACAAATTTTGTGGTTTCACCTTTTTCTTCGTCTGACTCACTGTCGCTGAAGCTCGCCACCATCGCCTTCTTCTTCATGAGAGTGTTTGCACACTGTGAAGCAATGTGGCCGAAACCCTTGCATTCATGACACTGAATCTCTTCTTTTCCTTTGTCAGACAAGTCTTGCCTCGAATCAGTAGACGCCTGCTGGATTTCCAGTTTCGGTAACCAGTTGATGAAGACTGACCTTGTTCTGGGCCACGTCTGTTGATTTTCCGCACCATTCTTCCAAAGTTCTGTGCCATCATGGCCAGTTGCTCAGTGGTGCACCCAGAATCTAGTTTGTCTTCCGTTATATCTGCTTTAAGAGCGATTCTCTTCTCTTCTCCGGTTTGGAAGTCATGATTGATCTCGTAAGTTCCGAGAGAACCCATTAGCTCGTCTAGCTTCAGTGTGGTGATATCATGCATTTCCTCAATGGCCGTGACTTTCATGGCAAATCTCGGAGGAAGAGACCTTAGGACCTTACTGGCCAATCTTTTTTCATCGATGGGTTTCCCTAGTGCAGATGCCTCGTTGGACAGTTCCAGGACTCTGGTGTTGTACTCAGTGATGGTTTCACTATCCTTCATCTTCATCTCTTCGAACCTGGTTGTGACAGCTTACATGCGGGAGTTGTGAACTTTGTCTGTTCCTTCAAAAGCTGTTTGGAGGATATCCCATGCTTCCTTGGCCACTTCACAGTTGATGATTAGCTTCATGACGTTTTCATCTACTGCCGAGAAAATTGCGTTCATTGCCTTTGAGTTGCCCATGGAAGCTTTGTCCTCCTCTTCTGTCCACAGAGCTTCTGGTTTGGCGATCGGTTCTCCAATGAGATTGTTCATTATGGGTTCCGTCCACCCTTTCAGAACAGCCTTCCATGCCTTTTCGTCTAGCGATTTCAGAAAAGATCTCATCACAGGCTTCCATGTGGCATAGTTCGATCCTTCGAGCAGCGGGGGTCTGGTTATGCTTTGTCCTTCCTTCAGAGTCATCTTGAACAGTTCAGGATCCCACTCAGTGTGTCGAGTGTTCGGCTCTGATACCAATTGAAATTATGTCCCCTGTTCAAGCTTGTGTCCAGGGTACTGTTGCGACAGACCTGAGACTTTTTGCACAACAGTTCAACGTACAGATATTGAACTCTTATCACAACAGTTTCAGTAAACAGATAAAAGCAGTAGAGACTCACAGATTGATAACCCAGTTCGGCTCCGCCTACTCTGGGGGGTTTCCCACACCCGAAAAAGGGACAGCAAATCTTTATTACGAGTATAGGAATTCCACATGGACTTACACTTACACCTTGTAATAGCCTATCCTTAATACTCCGTCTCTTAGATTTGCAACCGAGGTTCACCGCAATTCCCCTCGATCCCCTTCGTTCAGAACCTGCAGTCTGAACGTTCTCGACCTTCTCCAGAAGCTCGGATGCTTTCTCTCGAAAGCTTGTTCACCTTTGTTGTGTGCGGCAGTTGATACGCTTCAGGCAGTCTGTGTTGCACTTGAACAGACTGCACTCGCACCGGTGTATTCTCAATGAGAAAGACACAGCCGACCGTCGCTTTCTTCTTCTCCAATCAGCAGGATATGCTCGTGTGTAACTGATCTTTGAAAGCGATGAGAATTAGGGTTGCTCTTACAATGTATTTATATGCTTCGAGCGAAACCCTAATTCGCCCAAGATAATCCCATCAAATATTTAGGAAATATTCCTAGATATTTGATGAATATCTTTTGAATCGGTTGGAAGATAGTCCGAAGTCTTCTTGCCCAAGTAAGCTTTGCCGCCTTGATGTAAATATTCATTCGAATATCTATTGCTCGAATAAGTCACTGGCCGTCATCATATTGACGAGATCTTCGTTGTCCAATATCTTCCGGAAACTATCCTTGCGTTTTATCCACGATGTGTACGAGTGTTAGGATATGTTCGAACTCCCCCTGAACACCTGCTCGAACTGTCTAAGCTACGTTTTGCCAAACACATGCCACTTACGGGAACATCAATATCTTCATATAGTTTCAGGATTGAGACAATACAATATAGTTCAAAATTATAAATCGAGACCTAGTTAAAATCTCGTATCCTCAAGTGCATTCATTCATATTGCATGAGGTAAAAAGAAACCATCATCTAAATCAGTTAAACTCTTCCAGAGTATGAGGGGTTCTTGATTATCAAGTTTATGAGCTTCAGGCTCCCGTGAAGATGATGACGAAGTAAGCACCATCCTGCTGGGATGCGCTGGATTTTTGGTTTACACATCCTCTCAAGTTATTATTTGATAAATTAAGTTTAAGTACCGATTTACCCACTAAATAGTTTCTTCGGGAAATTGGGTAGTGAACTCATACCATACAAGATATATATAATTCAAAATCAAGATTAGATTCAAACATGCTAAATGGATAAGTTCATGCATTATAATGTATTAATGATTTGCTTCATGCAAAATATAAATTACAAGTGTAAATAGCTTCCTGCATTTATATTTATTAATGGTAAGAATTATTAGTATACCATGAAACTAATTGAAATTCAAAATTGCGATAAATAAAAGTTAAATGAATATGAAATGATAGTTTCATGCACATATTATACTAATGCTAATCAAACGGAATGAATGTAAAATATAAAATATTAATCATATTGATGGACCATAATTATACGAATCAAAAACACAGTAAAACCCACTAAATTAGACTGTTGGTCTATTTAACTTTTACTTGTTAGTTCCGATATATATCTACAGGGTATTTTGGACTCTAGAGAGAAAACACGCTAAGGAGAGGATTTTACGCTGAAAAGATATTACGAGTCATTCCAAGGTCAAGATCAGACGCCGACTGAAGAAATCTCAAGATCCTGACATTGAATCACTCAAAACAAATCCAACCGAAGAGAAACCAAAGTCAGACCAGAGCGGAATTGGACTGATAGTTTTGTGAAAAGACTGCACAAAACTCACAAAACTCACAAAACTCACAAAACTCACAAAACTCACAAAACTCACAAAACTCACTCTTCCCTCTTGGTGACCGATGGCTTTGGGAGGAGGTAACCAAAGGAGGAAACTCCCCTCATTTCTCCACCCACAACCGGCGGCTCTTCCCCTCTCCTCCCATGGCAACCGGCGGCTTTGAGCTCTCCATGGAGAGCTTGCCATGTGTTGGCTTCTCCACAACATCTTCATCTCCTCCTCCTCCTCCCTTAGATCAAAATCATCTTAGCCCTCCATTTCCCTTCACTTTGGCTATAAATATGAGCCCTCCCCTCCTCATTTGTATCATCCACATCCCACAATCCACAATTCACTTCTCTCTCTAGAAAGTTTGGCATTTGTAAGTTTGGTTTTTGAAATAATACTCCTGTTGGTTCTTGAGTATTATAACAGTTTGAAATAATACTCCTGTTGGTTCTTGAGTATTCCACCCCCTCTCTTCTTACTGTCTTTCAAAAACCCCCGAGTATTTAGCTATGGTATCCACCTCTATGGATATTCGTTGCTAAACTCTTTATTCGGTTGAAGGGGCGTACTTATATTATAAAATGTTTTAGACTATTTTAGTATTTTTTTTCTCTGTATTCAAAACTTGTTCTATGTGCCATATATTAGGTCAGAACTTCCAAGGTTGAGTGGATGCTTGAAATGGCAAAGCTCTTCCGTGGAAGTTCGTGAACATACTCGGGTAAGTGGATGCTTGAAATGGCAAAGCTTATCTGAGGAGTTCGATCTCTCTCAAACACCATTTGGATAAATCGGAAAAGACAATCCAAATGGATGCACATAGGCTAGTATACCTTGAAATGGGGTGCTAGTCTGAGTAGAACAAGGGCTCTACGTTTTTTGCAAAAGATTAGACAGTGTTGCAAGTCAAGTGCTTGAAATGGCCTTGATTCACTTTCGAACACTTTTGCAAAAGACTAGACAGTGTGGCAAATCGAGCGCTTGAAATGGCCTTGATGCACGTTTGAATACTTAGAAGGATTACTAAAATGATAAAACAGGCTATGATGCAATGCCCCCGAAACCGAATGCTTCCCTTGAATTAAAAAAACCCCCCTTGTATTTACTTTTCTAGTATAACTGCCTTAATCAACTGCACTCACCTTCCGAAGGACTCGCAAATCACGCATCACCCACTGTAAGTCTTTCTTTTTATTTTCAGTATTTATTTTTCAGTAATTTACTTTTCCACACTCAAAACCAAAAACAACCAAAAAAGTCACTTAGTCATAACCGCTAAAATTTCAATCAACCTTAAAACACGCTACCTCGCTGTACAAATCCCTTAAAGAACAATGTATCCTCCTAATTTCCTTGGGTTCGACCCCTACTTACAACTTGCTACCCAGTAGTAAAGTCACGAGTAGCGGACTTACAAATTTATTCTTGACGTTTGCACACGACGACTGTGCGTCCGTCAAAATTGGCACCGTTGCCGGGGAATTATCCGTCGGATAAGTTCTTTGAATCAATACGCACTTCAAAATAGCCATGTCTCGCGAAGGAAGCCACCATGACTATCAGGATGATGACGAGATAAACCCGTACGATCGAAATGATGAGGTGCCACTTCCATTTGTGGACGATCCGGAACAACTCATCAGAAACAGAAGAGCTCGTGATAGGGAGGCAATCAGAAGAAACCAAGAACCACCCGAGGACCGAAATGCAGCTGGTCCAGTACAACCCCCTAGATATCCACCACCCCCTCAACCTCGACAAGTGCCGAGACGAGAACCCGCTTTCGATAACTACTACGGGGATAACAACAACTACCGTGCACCCACTATGGGAGAACTCAATGCCCCAGATTTCGAAACGCAGCCATGGTGCATATGCCAGAACCCTGAACTAGAAAACATTATCGTCGACATGTTCGTGGTCCACAATTTTCCAAAGTTCTCAGGAACTAATAGAGAATCTGCAACAACTCATCTCCAACGCTTACATGACATTTGCCAAAATCTAAAGCCCAGTCGAGTGAATATAGACGACTTCAAGTTAAAGGCGTTCTATTTTTCCCTCATTGACTCGGCAAACGATTGGTTCCTTTCATTGCCTTCAGGAAGCATCAGAACATGGGTTCAGATGCAAAGGAAGTTCCTGGACAAATACTGCCCAGCGACAAAGGCAATACAAGTAAGAAGGCAATTGCAGGACATAAGGCAGGAACCTTACGAAACCATGTACGATTACCTGGAAAAGTTCAACCGCCTGGAGAGAAGCTGCTGTACTCTTGGACTACCCGAGAAGCTCATCGTCGAATACCTAATTAATGGACTAACTGAGTTAGATAAAATGCTCCTGGATGCCTCAGCTGGAGGATCCATGATGAATCTATCATTGAGCGGCATAAGGAACCTCATCGCCAACGTTGCTGAAAATGCCCGGTTTAGAGAGGAGACTACTCGCCAAGATGAATTCTCCCGAACAAAAAATGTAGCACAAGCCGAGACATCAGTAAATTCCATGCCAGAAGAAATGAGACAATTAAAGGAGATGATGATTCAGTTCCTACGAAGACAACCAATTCCAGTTAAGCCTTGCGAATTTTGTGGGTCTACGGACCACAAAACTGACGCATGCCCGACATTAATAGAAGAGGAACCGGTAGAAGTGAATGCAGTAGGAGGATACCATGGATACAACAACAACAGCAATGACAGAGCCGGACAAAACAGGCAGAATGGTCAAACAACCAACCCTAGCTGGCGTAACAACAGCTACCCTCAAAAGGAAACACAACCAGCTGTCCCCCAACTAGCTCAGTCATTCTACCAACCCCCTCCACCGACAGTATAACCAGAACGCTCCATCAGCAGGCCAATATCAGCAAAGAGGACCCAATCAGTACCAAACCGGCCCGCATAATCAGTAAGAACCAACCAAGTCGCTTGATGACACGATGAAGGAGCTCGCATGAAGCATAAATCAATTGGGTACTTTGTTACACCAATACCAGGCGAAAACTGACGGGGCAATTTCAGAATTGACCAAACAAATGTCCCAGCTCGCCACGGCAATGTCAACACTCACTAATGAACCTGGCAGACTCCCTTCACAAACCATCCAAAACCCAAAAGCAAATCTTAGCATGATAAAGAGGTCAAACGTGAAGGCGACACTGGGAGAAGTAGCACGATCCCCAACTTACAAACTTACAAACAAGCACTTCACCCGGAGGCGTCGTCCTGATTGGAACCAAGAGGAAGACCGACCCAATGATGGCAAAACATGGGTTAAGCATGCTGACAATGGACGATATGCATTCACCGTTTGCATAACACCACCACCGATCATACACTCTGACATACCAGCATCTGGATGGGATGACAGTAACAATTTAAGGTGGGACTCCCCAACTAATATTTATGCTTCGAAGCAAAATATTAAGGGATCAGATTATACAAATCCTAAGCCAAGGAACGGGTAGAATGGCCCGACAATAGAAAGAGCCCTCACTTCAAATCAGGAGCCACAACCGGAAAGAGATAAAGACCCAGGGGCTTTCACAGTCACCTGCAGTATTGGTGAAGCACAGATTCATAAGTGCTTAGTCGATCTTGGAGCTGCTGTCAACGCCATGCCCTCCTCCTTATATTACTTATTAGGACTTGGTCCATTGGAACCGCCCAGGTCAAATATCGAGCTAGGAGATAAATCATGCATCCGTCCGGTTGGAGTGTTGGAAGATGTAATACTCCATGTGGGAGAGCTCGTCGTTGCTGCAGACTTTTATGTAATACAAACGGGAGAGACCAGCGAAGACGACCCTCCAACAATAATATTGGGACGACCATTCCTATACGCTACAAAAGCAAGGATTGATGTGGGCAAGGGCTCATTATCGCTTAATTTCGGCGGCAAAATTGCAAATTTCTCCATTGATAATAGCCACACGGATACAAAGAAACCGCCAGATATTATGCATATTCCAGATTGCGGTACACAGAATTCTGACCTGCCAAGGGAGACCAAAAGAGTAACAGGACCAGCAGCTATGGTCAAAGGTCCCCCGCCTTCTCAGAAACAATGGAAAGAAAAAACACCAAAACCATGGAGTTCCAACCCAAACAAGAAATCAGGAAGAATCAAGGCAAGATTCAACACAGGAATAGTGGCAAAATACGACCTGAGCCACCCATGGGATCCAAACCAGTGATCCAGGAATGAGGTACTGTCGAGCCAACGACGTTAAACAAAGGCACTGGTCGGGAGGTAACCCGACACCTATCTTACTTTCTGTCTTTTATTTTCTGTCATTTAGTTTTTTCCAATAAGTCGCTCTCACCCACTTGGTGTATAGAAGAAATGACTATTCAGGAATCGGTTTTTGGAGCAAGACCGGATCAGCCAGGCAGCTTCCATGAGTTACCGGGCCTGCGCTGAGAGTTCAAGGCCCCAGTCGAACTCCTTCGATTATCAAGCCTCATGCCATGTCGTTCACTCGACACTTTAAAGGGAGTTCTGTTCTTCCCTTTTCCTTAATGTCATTTCCTTCTCATAATTATTTGCTTGCATGGCTTTTGAACTAAGTCTTGCTGAAAGGCACGCCTTCGTTCAAAAGTGTGGGGTGAGAACCATCTGTGTACATAAACATGTTTTCCTTTTTCTTAAATATTATCTTTTTGAAAATATGAACTTAAGAATGTGAAAAAGATATATCTAAAATTCATGCATTTACCTTGTGAAAATTCAACTGTCTAAAAACTTAGAACGTAACTTCTCATTTGTCCCTTTGTGCTGAGATAAACTAGGGATGTGGAGTTGACATAAACTGCCCTAGAGAGGCTTGTCAAGCAATCGAAGGATCAAATATAACTATATGGTTTTCGAAGTCAGTGGAGGCTGCACTTCGGGTTTCAGTGAAGATTGAAGTCATCTCCGCCATGCAGTGTTTATGCAAAAAGAAAAAAGGTGAGGACGGGAATCAGACCGTCCCCTCTCTAGTCAAAGTAGCCGAGAAAATAGATGAGCGACCCTCATCTTGACCCGCGCGAAACGGCAAGGATGAGAGGAGCGGGGAGGTATTTCCATAGGCTTGCGGGCGATGATTGGACCTCCCAAAAAAGGCTTGAGAAAATGGACTAGCAAGTCACAAAGACGCAAAAAGCTCAAAGAAGCAAATCAAGAGGCCAAAGGCCCAAAATTGTGAAGGTTTTAACCGAACAAAAGTGAAGTACTCAAAGAGTCAAATCAAAGGCCAAAGGCCGATTCACTACAAAAGCTGTCCCTCGCCAAAACAAAATCAAAGTACTCAAACAATTGAAACCCAAACCGAATCACGTGCTAGAGAAAGCTACAAGGAAACCATATAGTACGAGACGGTCCCGAGAATGCAGTCCAGGAGCCTAAAAAGGGCTATCTCCCGAAACATCCAGAATAATTTGCATCTCAGCACGGAGGTACAAGTATCAAGTTTCTTCTATTTATTTACACAGTTCAATTTGGTAATAAGTAAGCAATGCATGAATTAGGATAAATCGAGTCCCACAGTCTAACTTTCATATTTTAAAACCAAACTTAATGTGCCGCCCTTTAATAGCATTGTTCGGGACGAACAACTAAAAGTGTGGGGTGATCTGATGGACCATAATTATACGAATCAAAAACACAGTAAAACCCACTAAATTAGACTGTTGGTCTATTTAACTTTTGCTTGTTAGTTCCGATATATATCTACAGGGTATTTTGGACTCTAGAGAGAAAACACGCTAAGGAGAGGATTTTACGCTGAAAAGATATTACGAGTCATTCCAAGGTCAAGATCAGACGCCGACTGAAGAAATCTCAAGATCCTGACATTGAATCACTCAAAACAAATCCAACCAAAGAGAAACTAAAGTCAGACCAGAGCGGAATTGGACTGATAGTTTTGTGAAAAGACTGCACAAAACTCACAAAACTCTCTCTTCCCTCTTGGTGACCGATGGCTTTGGGAGGAGGTAACCAAAGGAGGAAACTCCCCTCATATCTCCACCCACAACCGGCGGCTCTTCCCCTCTCCTCCCATGGCAACCGGCGGCTTTGAGCTCTCCATGAAGAGCTTGCCATGTGTTGGCTTCTCCACCACATCTTCATCTCCTCCTCCTCCTCCCTTAGATCAAAATCATCTTAGCCCTCCACTTCCCTTCACTTTGGCTATAAATATGAGCCCTCCCTTCCTCATTTGTATCATCCACATCCCACAATCCACAATTCACTTCTCTCTCTAGAAAGTTTGGCATTTGTAAGTTTGGTTTTTGAAATAATACTCCTGTTGGTTCTTTAGTATTATAACAGTTTGAAATAATACTCCTGTTGGTTCTTGAGTATTATAACAGTTTTAGAGAATACTCCTGTTGGTTCTTGAGTATTCAGTAGGATTGGGAATACTCCTGTTGGTTCTTGAGTATTCCACCCCCTCTCTTCTTACTGTCTTTCAAAAACCCCCGAGTATTTAGCTATGGTATCCACCTCTATGGATATTCGTAGCTAAACTCTTTATTCGGTTGAAGGGGCGTACTTGTATTATAAAATGTTTTAGACTAATTTAGTATTTTTTCTCTGTATTCAAAACTTGTTCTATGTGCCATATATTAGGTCAGAACTTCCAAGGTTGAGTGGATGCTTGAAATGGCAAAGCTCTTCCGTGGAAGTTCGTGAACATACTCGGGTAAGTGGATGCTTGAAATGGCAAAGCTTATCTGAGGAGTTCGATCTCTCTCAAACACCATTTGGATAAATCGGAAAAGACAATCCAAATGGATGCACATAGGCTAGTATACCTTGAAATGGGGTGCTAGTCTGAGTAGAACAAGGGCTCTACGTTTTTTGCAAATGATTAGACAGTGTTGCAAGTCGAGTGCTTGAAATGGCCTTGATTCACTTTCGAACACTTTTGCAAAAGACTAGACAGTGTGGCAAATCGAGTGCTTGAAATGGCCTTGATGCACGTTTGAATACTTAGAAGGATTACTAAAATGATAAAACAGGCTATGATGCAATGCCCCCGAAACCGAATGCTTCCCTTGAATTACAAAACCCCCTTGTATTTACTTTTCTAGTATAACTGCCTTAATCAACTGCACTCACCTTTCGGAGGACTCGCAAATCACGCATCACCCACTGTAAGTCTTTCTTTTTATTTTCAGTATTTATTTTTCTGTAATTTACTTTTCCGCACTAAAACCAAAAACAACCAAAAAAGTCACTTAGTCATAACCGCTAAAATCTCAATCAACCTTAAAACACGCTCGCTCGCTGTACAAATCCCTTAAAGAACAACGTATCCCCCTAATTCCCTTGGGTTCGACCCCTACTTACCACTTGCTACCCAGTAGTAAAGTCGCGAGTAGCGGACTTATTAATTTATTCTTGACGTTTGCACACGACGACTGTGCGTCCGTCACATATGCACAATAACATAAAAGAAAAAAATCGTAAACAAAACATTGTCACTTACAATAGGAAGTGATTTTATTGATAATTATAATCATCTACTTCCGGAGATGATATAATCAAATTGGATAACATGTATTTGATGTTTTATCACTCACAACAAGAAGTGATGTATATTACTCTCTTCGGGGAGTGAAATCTCCTCTTCAAGGGATTAAGAATATCCTATAAGGATAACATATAATGTATCTCCTTCGGTGATACAAGTAATTCCACTTCGTGTGAATCAAAATTTATACTATACATGTATCCACTTCAGGTGATACATGCATATGATTTCACTTCTGGGAAATAAAAGAAACATATATCATACATGTATCAATTTCACGTGGTACACGTATAAGATTCCACTTCGAGGGAATTAGAAAAGAATAATATATATTGTTCATGTATCAACTTCATGTGATACATGTATGCGATTCCACTTTGGGGGAATCAAAAAAAATATTACACATGTATCCACTTCAAGTGATACATGTCTTTGATTCCACTTCTGGGAAATCGAAAGAAGCATATATTATACATGTATATGATTTTACTTCGAGAAAATCAAAAGAATACATATAATACATGTTTCCACTTCAGGTGATACATGTAAGTGATTCCACTTCAGGGGAATATTATAGCAATACATTATGTGTATGATTTTACTTCGGGAAAATCATAAAAAGAAAACACATATTACATGTATCAACTTCTGGTGATACATGTATGTGATTTTACTTCTGGAAAATCAAAACAACACTACTACAGAACATGTATTATGCATCGGTTCCGTATTTCACTTTATGCATCGGTTTAGCCATTATGCATCGCTTTTGAGTAAACCGATGCATAATGGTGAGGCTTATGCATCGGTTCAAAAAAACCGATATATAATGTCGAGTTTATGCATCGGTTTTTCTAAAACCAATGCCTAATGTCAAAATTAATTATTTAACTCAATTTAGGGTTTTGCTGGACATTGGGTTCTCTCCTTCTATGAGAGCGAGTTTCGCAGCCTCGTCGGCGGACTGGCCTCGAACTGACGAGAGGAAGGAGTTGAGAGGCGCAGTCATGGCGGAGGGACTAGAGGAAGGAGTTTCGCAGCCTCACCGGCTCCGATCGTTCGTGATTCCTTGTTGCAATCAGGTTCGAATTCGATTTCGTCCATCAATCTATAAATCTGGTAGTTGATTTGTTTCGATTTGGTTTTCTTTGCGGGATTCTATATCGATTTGATGTTGTATGTGGTACAATGTCCATATGGCGTGATTTCTATATCGATTGCTGAGAAGCTTTGTGAATCGCGGTGGCCACAAGTCTTAAAGGAAAACGGCTGGCTTCCTTTACAAGGATTTCATCCACTGTCCAGCCTGTAATGGAGATTGGAGGAGGCTCTTGTTCGTATTTTAACACCTAGACGATCCATTGACATCTTAAGGGATGTTCATGTTTCGAAAGAGCAGAGGAAACCCTATGTAATTGTGTTTGTTGGTGTTAACGGTGTTGGCAACTCTACTAATTTGGCCAAGGGCATACTTGTTCTCTATTGTACATCTGTTGGAGGCTATGAGTATTTAATTTGTTTGAGTCATTTCACAGGTTGCTTACTGGCTTCAGCAACATAGCATCAGTGTCATGGATGGCTGCTTGTGATACATTCCGTTCAGGAGCAGTTCATGCCCGAAGATTGCAGGTATATTAATGACTTGACTCTTGTGGCAGGGATTTATATGTGTCTATGAAAAGAATTGTCTTCAGTTTATAAAGATTGCTTTTACAGCTATTGAATGTTTTTTTTCTTTTTCGAGAAAGGTTATGAAAAAGATCCAGCAAAGGAAGCAATGCAGGAGGCTCAGATGTTGTTCTTGTTGACACAGCTGGCAGAATGCAGCAGGTAAATGATCCAATAATTCTTGCATACATTTATTTAATCTTGACCAGAACAACCTCCTATCTGATTTTCCCACAATGGTTTAATAGTGTGACGGCCTCATTACATGATCTGTAAACAATGTGTTTGTTAAACTAGGGTCTCAAGTTGGCTTGTAGCTAGTTACTTGCGCATTTGTTTTTACAAACAGCTTCCTTTGCTTATGGTCGTGAACTGCAAGTTTCCTCTGTCTGGCTAATTCTGATCTGACAAAATTGTATAATCTTTTTCAGGATAATATCATTACACCAAAGGTAGCAGCAGAAGTTCCTCTCAAACTACATGGCAGGGCTTGGCGACAAAGGCTCAACATTGATAGAAACAATTAATGAAACGTTTATTTAGATGGTAAATGTTGTACACTAAAAGTGACATCTTGTATGAAATGTTGTATTTTGGTTGAATAAAAAGTATTTTACGATTTGGATATGAACGTGCGTATTTATAAAATTTATTTATGAATTTTAAAGTTTATTTGAGCTATTAAAGGCCCTAAATGAAGAAAAAAAATCAGACATTATGCATCAGTTTTTTAAAAAATTGATGCATAATGTCATACTTTATGCATCAGTTTTTTAAAAAACCGATGTATAATGTCAGACATTATGCAACGGTTTTTCATAACCGATGCATAATGTCAGACATTATGCAACGGTTTTTCAGAACCGATGCATAATGTCTGACATTATGCAACGCTTCATTATGCATCGGAACCAAAACCGATGCATAATGTCAAAAAAAACCGATGCATAATCCCCTGTTTGTAGTAGTGCAAGCATATACTACATGTGTATGATTTTACTTAGGAAAATCAAAAGAAAACATATATTACATGTATCCACTTCGAGTGATACATGTATGTGATTCTACTGCGGGGGAATCTAATGATAATACATCGATTCACATATCATAAAACTAACACTTTCCATAGAATCGATTATAAAAAGAAGAAAATGAGTTTTCAAATGCTAGGCTATTTTGAGATTCTCTCCAAAGAGGACTCAAGGTGCCATCATTGCATAACATCAAAAATGGAGAGGAAGAGAAGGACTTTGGATATTTACCTTTGAGTAACTCGTGCTGATAACGTGTTGTGAAATATTGAATGTGGAGGAGTGAACTCAAATGAGTATGTAAATAGAGCTTGTGAAGAGAGAAAAGGTAGAGAGGAAAATCTTGTTTTCTTGTTCTTTATTCTCATGCAAATGACACATATATATTGGCACATAGAGGAGCGCTCAAATGTTACACCTCCAACCAATCAGAATGCCCCATCTCTCCCACTCACACAACTCCTCCACTCACATGCCCAAATGGGCCCCGTACTTTGTGAGGTGGCGTCTCCTGGATGCTTGGATGAATCTCATCCTACGGATGAAATTGAAGTAACACATAACACTCTAAAGAGGCATAACATTTGAGCGCGCCCCTTGGCACATAAGTCTAAAAATAAGTGTTAGCAATAAACACCATAACTAATAATAGATTCAATCCAATGTATAATATAATATCTATAACAATATGAAATAAACTTTACCAAATAATTATATTAGTACAACTAACCAACAAAATACAAATACTAAAATTAAGAATTACTAAACCGAAAACGAAAAGAATGCTATCAGTAAAAAACAAAAAGATATGCTAAACTTATAAATTAATAAACAGGTTCATAAATACTAAAATCTAATTGTCATTTCCTCTATTTGGATCATGAAAAATGCTTTGAAGAAAATGAAATGGGAAAGTCTTGACATGAAAATTTTTGTTTGAATTTTCCATGTGAAATTAAATATGAAAACAAAATTTTCTCCAAACTTTCTTTTCTTGCTCTAAACTATTCGTGCATCAAACGGTGCCTTAGAATCTCCTTATTTGAATTATCTATGTGGTACAATATGTACATGAAGCCTTAAGACAAAAGTAAAAAGCAATACTGCTGCAACAAACAAGCAAAGTAAATCATAGAAATTGTTTCTCTTAACAACAACAAAAAATCATAGAAATTGATTAATTCAGAGTCAACATGTTGATTAGTATGTATCTTTTTCTTTCTTTTTTTGGATTGGGGTTACATCATCTTATACAAACTAAGTACTATACGAATATATTTTGAATATGTTATATAAACACTTTTTATTCGGGTACAATCACTAACTTTGGAGTACGCCCACGAAGGCATCAACCAGGGTTGATACTTGAATCGTCCACACTGAAGCACAGACCATAAGACATTTCTACCTTGAAATCCCATGATCGAATATGCACCTCCATGCATCAAGCAAGCAACACCTGCGAATTTGAAGGGCAAAACAAATCCACAAGGGAACACATCCGCGAAGGCGGAACAACACATTCATGCCATGGGGGACGAAGAACACCTCCACGAGGGAAGGAAAAATGCGTCATGCCGAGGCGGGGCAAAAATCACCTCTCCACAAAATTGTGGAAAGGAAAATGTCACCGTAAGGGTCAACCCCCTTGACCTTGCTATTGCAAGGCAGTTGTTCTACTAACTCAACCTCCACTTTATTGGCGTTGATTAGTATGTATCAAACTTATAATATTCCGATGGGACCAATATGTTAGAGATATGATTAGATAGCCAAAGATATTCTACTAAAAGATATACATCAAAATAAATGATTGTTATATGATGTATATAGTTGATATTATCTGTATCTCTATGTGCCGCATATAAAGGCTGTTTGGCCTTCTATCAATAACATCATTCGTTCTTCTATCTAACATGATTTCAACGCCTAGGTTTCTCTAGTCATGATCTTCTTTTTTCTTGATCGTCTCTTAGGATGGTGGTGCGCTATAATCGCGCACCACTGGCCATCGTGGCTTCCGCTACAATTTTTCTTTCCATAATGTTTTTATCTTTTTCTCTTCATCGTTGCCTAAAGTCATAAGCCAGAAAAAAGTGAAGACGGGAGAGAAGAATCCGATTGATGAGTAACTCTACAGGATTTTGTCAAGCGTCAACCGTGTGTTGCTTTTGAGAAATTTGATTTTGGTTTCGGCCCTCGACCGATGTTTTCCGGTCTCGACGATGTTATCTGGTCTCTTCTCCACCGATGTTTTCCGGTGTGTCTTCGATCGATGTTTTCCGATCTCTTTTGACTGATATTTTCCGTCTCTTCCCGAACGATCAGTCGGGTTTTCAACATCAACACTTACACGTGAGGTTTCTTTGATCCAGCTCGTTCATATTCGCCATCGCATTTTGACAGTTTCTTCGCTACAAGTAAAGTTTGGGGGGAGGCGGGCGTCGACCCAACCTTATGAGTATTCAAACTATAACAGTTCCGATGAACAGTCATTACTTTCTTCACTGGATCAAAGGCGGGCGTCGACCCAGTCTTTGATACAACACTACTTTTTTCATTCCAAACTCAACGTGGTTTATCCACCAAGAGTTTGAGGGAGGGTGTTAGAGATATGATTAAACAGTCAAAGATATTCTACTGTAAGATATACATCGGAATATATGATTATTATCTGATGTATATATTTGATATTATATGTATCTCTATTCTGGGGCGGACGCACCTTAAAGACAATGGGAGCTGCCGCCCCCAATGATTTTTCATATTTTCAATTAAAAGTAAATAATTAGATTAATATTTTAATAACTTTTGTATTATGCCCCCAATGATTTTTATATTATGGTTTATGCCCTCTTTAGTTTAAAAAACAAATTTTAATTTCAACAATTTTATGTCTCGTAAGTTTTTGCCCCCATTTATAATATTTTCTGGATCCGCCACTGTCTCTATGTGCTGTATATAAAGATTGTTTGATCTTCTATCAATAACATCATTCGTTCTTCTATCTAACACAATCCTCTCGCTTATGCCTCTAACCCTAAAATAATAACATTCACTCTTATATGAATTATTTGTTTATTCGCAGTAGCAGCACCATTATCGCCAGTTATTCTATTGAGTGGCGCCCATCGGGCCATGTATTGAGTGGCGCCATCAAATTTTTTAGGTGCTCTTTGATTTTCATTTTTGTACATATTTCATATTTTTACGCATGGTTTGTTAGGGCCTGTCCACTTTGGCTGAAACTTATAGTGTCTTATCTTGTCTTAAATGATCTTAACTGATAGTGACTGATCTTAACTTATCTTAACTGATATTAACTTATCTTAACTGATATTAACTTATCTTAACTGATATTAACTTATCTTAACTTAACTGAAACTTATATTGTATGATGAATAGTAATATTATGATGATGATGGTTGTGATAATGATGATGAATAGTAATATTATGATGATGATGAATAGTAATTTTATGATGGTATGATGAATAGTAATATTATGATGATGGTATGATGAACAGTAATATTATGATGATGGTGAATAGTAATATTATGATGGTGATGATGATGAATAGTAATTTTATGATGATGGTGAATAGTAATTTTATGATGATGAATAGTAATATACTGATGATGATGATGGGGGTGATGATGGTGATGAATAGTAATTTTATGATGATGAATAGTAATTTTATGATGATGGTGAATAGTAATTTTATGATGATGAATAGTAATATACTGATGATGATGATGGGGGTGATGATGGTGATGAATAGTAATTTTATGATGATGAATAGTAATTTTATGATGAATAGTAATATACTGATGATGATGGGGGGTGATGATGGTGATGAATAGTAATTTTATGATGATGAATAGTAATTTTATGATGATGATGGTATGATGATGATGATGATATGAATAGTATGATGATGGTATGATGAATAGTATGATGATGGTATGATGAATAGTATGATGATGATGGTATGATGGTATGATGATGGTGAATAGTATGATGGTATGATGAATAGTATGATGGTATGATGATGATGGTGATGGTATGATGATGATGATGATGATATGATGATGAATAGTATGAGGATGGTATGATGATGATGATGGTATGATGATGAATAGTGTGATGGTATTATGATGGTGAATAGTATGATGATGATGATGATGATGATGGTATGATGAATAGTATGATGGTATGATGATGATGATGAATAGTATGAGGATGGTATAATGATGATAGTATGATGATGATGATGATGATGGTATGATGATGATGATGGTGTGATGAATAGTATGATGGTATGATGATGGTGAATAGTATGATGACGATGGTATGATGAATAGTATGATGGTATGATGAATAGTATGATGGTATGATGAATAGTATGATGATGATGATGGTATGATGAATAGTATGATGATGGTGAATAGTATGATGATGATGATGGTATGATGATGAATAGTGTGATGGTATGATGATGATGATGAATAGTATGATGATGATGGTGTGATGATGGTGAATAGTATGATGGTATGATAAATAGTATGATGGTATGTTAAAAGTGACTTAACTTATCTTAACTGATCTTAACTTATCTTAACTGATCTTAACTTATCTTAACTGATATTAACTTATCTTAACTGATCTTAACTTATCTTAACTGATATTAACTTATCTTAACTTACAAGTCAAAAAAACAAGTCAATGTGGACAGGGCCTTAGTTTGATTTGCAAACTACCGTACGGTCGTGTTCAAAGTTAGAATTTCGCTTTTTTCATGTAATTTTTTTTGTCACTAGACGATTTTGATCTTTATATAAAAAAATTTAAATTTTTTGAAAAATATTATCAAAATAAACTTTGTAATTTATCGGTGAATCGGTAGTTACCGATAAATAACCGTTTACTGATTTATCGACTTAATCGTAAATAGATTAATTCGGTTCAGTAATCGGAATCAAAAAATGAATTCGGTAATCGGTAAATTACTGAATACTCTGCCCTAGTACTAAAAATGTATGCTTCATAGTCTAACGACACAGAAGTCGGGATAATCTCCGACCTAGCTAAAATTCCACTTTTTGTCTCATTACACAAAATTAGGAATAGCCGATGGGATCCGCTCAAAAATTTAAAAATATTAAAAGTTATGAAGAAAATGAAATTTTGGTCGGAAAAGAAGGGAGAGTTAAAGATGATGATAGAACATCTCTTTCCACATTACAATTCAATCCAATTCCGGTACTTTGCCAATACTGACCATTTCTCCTTCGTCACTTGTGGCAGACGTGGAGATACCTTTGCACAAAACATTACTGGAATAAAAGTCTAAATATTTGTACTAACTCATGTGCATGTTGAATTACTCATGTATGTTGAATAACTCATGTACCCGGCCTCCTTCAATTATCATATACATATATGTATTAATTTGAATTTAAAATAACAAAAATTTTGATTGGTTTTTTGCTCCACGTGTCATCATCTAAAAAATTAAGAATTATATAAATAGAATATGTTATTAATATTTGACCATAAACGTTGAGTGCATTCAATCTTGCATTGTGCATTCAATCTTGCAAGTACACCGAATAATAACAAAAACAAAGCACTCAATTTTTTTTTTGATCGGGGCAAAGCACTCAATTAATAAATGGGAACTAAACAGTACCAGATAATTATATTAGTACAGCTGGGGATGCACAGACAGACCGAATAGGAATTTTACGGTCTGGATCAGATGGGTGAACTGAATTTTTTTCTTTAAAAAAATGGTAATTTTGGTTTAGTCTTATTGGAAGATAAATGGGAGTTTTAGTGCCAGTGTTCTTCATTGTGTTTGTAAATCAAGTTGGCTATTGAGTCTGTTTGTTTTAGAGGGAAATGCAGGTGCGTCGGTGCTACGTCGTTTTGCCTCAGCGTGTAAGTTTGCGTTTGAGTTGATACGGCGTCGTTCCGATGGCAGAGATGCAATGAAGTTGTTATGTCATGGTTGATTAATTCTGTGTCTGAGAAGATAGTTGGGGAAATACTGCATGCTAAGGATGCCATGACAGCTTGGGAGATCCTTGAATCAAGTTACGCATGTACGAACTTAGCTAGAAGGTCAGTATTGCAGCGTGAACTTGGAAACCTTGTACAAGGAGAATTGTCTGTTGCTATGTACAAAAGGAAACTTGAATCCTTATGGCAAGAGTTTGATGGTTTAAAAGTCAGTAAATGCACTAATGCTGGCGAGTGTGCCTGTTGTAAACAGTCTGATGAGGATATTAAAGGAGATAGGGTTATAAAGTTTTTGATGGGATTGAATGATGGATATGCCTCTGTGCGCACACATGTGTTTTCTTTGGGAGAAGTACCTAAATTCAGTACTGTCTATGGTTTGGCCTTATCAGAGGAAGCCTCAAGGAAAGCAAGGCAAGTTGGTAAAGTTGAAGGCTCAGCCTTAGCTGCTCAAACTGATCAGGCAAACAGTATTCAGTTCAATAATAATCAAAATGGTCAGATGAGACAACAGAATGCCAGCTTTGGTAGAGGCAAGGATAATAGTAGAGGAAGTTTTGGAAGAGGCAGACCCAGACTGTTTTGCTCACATTGTCAAATGCCTGGCCATCTCAAAGAAAATTGCTATAAGTTGATTGGATATCCGCAGAATTACAAGGTGAACAGAAGCACCAATGTAAACTCAAGTGGTAATTCTGGGGGAAGGCACAATGCAAATGCAGTCTCTCACACCAATGCTGATGGAAATCCAGCAGATAGTGTTGTCAAACAGTTTACAAATGAACAGCTAGAACAAATTTTGGCCCTGTTTAAAGGAAGTAGCACATCAGAACAGACCAGTGTTCAGGCTAATATGGCTCATGTGCATATGGCAGGTATCGCTAACTCACAACCTGACTTTATGATCAATGGTGACTGGTTGATTGATAGTGGTGCCACTAGTCATTTTACGTATGATGTGAATTTACTGAGGAACACTCACGAATTAAAGGAAACTCACAAGGTTACATTACCTAATGGTGAATGTTTTGAGATAAAAAATAAGGGAGATTGTTACTTGCAGAATGGAGTTATTTTGTATGATGTCCTATTGGTGCCAGAGTTTAGAGTGAACTTGATTTCAGTCTATAAGCTTGTTGCAGACTTGAAATGCAGAGTTTCTTTCACTGATAACAACTGTGTTGTTCAGGACAATCAAGGCAAGATAATCCTAGAGACTGGTAGACCAGTTGAAGCTCTATATAGTACAAAGCAGCTGAAGCTTGGTTGCAGTGCTGATGCAGTAAATCACTTGGAGATTAAGAAGCCAATTCAAGAGTTGGAACTATGGCATAATAGGCTGGGACATGCTCCTTTAGATATTGTTACTCAGTTGTTGAACATTAAACCTTCCAGTATGGTTTGTAAGAATACTAAATACCAGTGTACTGTGTGCCCCTTGGCCAAACAGACTAAACTGCCTTTTTCTCTAAGCAGTCACAATACAAGTACCCCTTTTGAACTATTACACATCGATGTTTGGGGACCCTTTCATATTCCTACAATATCAGGTGCCAAGTATTTTTTAACTGTTGTAGATGATTATACAAGGGCTGTGTGGACCTTTTTGATGACACAGAAATCTGAGGTTCCAGACATTATCATTGACTTATTTCACTTGATCAGCACTCAGTTTGGGAAACAGGTTAAGACCTTTAGATCTGATAATGGGGGAGAATTCTTCAACCATAAGCTCACTGCATTCTTTAAGTCAACAGGATGTTTTCATCAAAGCAGTTGCCCACATACACCACAACAGAATGGTCTTGCAGAGCGGAAACATAGGCACATTCTTGAGGTTGCTCGGGCTCTCATGTTTGAAGCTGGCTTACCAAAATATTTCTGGGGGGACAGTATTCTCACTGCAACACATGTGATTAATGGACTTCCTACATCAGTTTTAAAAGGTAAAAGTCCATGGGAGATGCTATTTGGTGAAAAACCACACATAGATCACTTGAAAGTGTTTGGCTACTCTTGTTATGTTAGTACAAACACTCATACAAGAGACAAATTTGATCCAAGGGCTCTTGAATGCATTTTTTTGGGATATCCAGTGGGACAAAAAGGGTACAAACTGTTTTGCTTGTCCACTCAGAAAATTCTCATTAGCAGACATGTAGTCTTCAGGGAAACTGTTTTTCCTTTTAAGAGAAATCGTCCTGAACCAGTTCTCAGTGTTCCAACGTCAGTTTCTCCCACAGTCATTCCAGCAACTGGTGATTTATTTTTCAATGATGAGCCATCATTGACTGACCCTGTTCCAGTTGATGATTACTCTTTATTTGATGCCACCATTCCTGATGATCCAGTTTTTTATGACATTCAGGATTCAGATGATCTGATACTTAGTCCAGAAAATACTGAGGTCATTGATGATCTACCTCCTGTGGCAGCTGTGGCAGTTCCAGTTCCTCAGAGGAAATCCACAAGGATTCCCAAACCTCCTGCTTGGACAAAAGATTATATTTGCAACACAGTTCTTACTAAAACTTCTCCTCATATGATACATAACTTCTTGTCATATTCCAAGTGTTCCCCACAACATGCTGTGTTTGCCCTGCAAATTTTAAGTATCAAGGAACCTACTTTCTACACTCAGGCCAGCAAAGACACTCAGTGGGTCGAAGCTATGCATAAGGAGATTAGGGTTCTAGAAGGCAATAATACTTGGGTTGTAACTGATTTACCAAGAGACAAAACAGTGGTGGACTGCAAATGGATCTATAAGATCAAGTATTTAGTTGATGGCAGTATAGATAGGTTCAAAGCCAGATTGGTGGCCAGAGGTTTTACGCAAGTGGAAGGGCTGGATTACCATGAGACTTTTGCTCCCGTGGCCAAAATGACTACAGTCCGATGCTTATTAGCCATTGCTGCAGCGAGACATTGGCCATTACATCAACTTGATGTGGATAATGCCTTTCTACATGGAAATCTTGAAGAGGAAGTTTATATGAAATTACCACCAGGTTTCTACAAGAAAGAAAAAGCTGCTGGGAAGGTATGTAAACTAGTTAAAAGTCTATATGGTCTTAAGCAAGCTAGTAGGCAATGGTTTGCTAAATTCAGTAGTTCTCTAGTGGAGTTTGGTTTTCAACCAAGTTTGAATGATTATTCTTTGTTCACACTGACCAGAGGTACTGTTTTCTTGGTGTTGTTGGTTTATGTGGATGATGTGATTATTACTGGCAATTCTGAGGAGCTAATTAGTGAAGTAAAGCAATTCATTCATCAGAAATTCAGAATTAAGGATTTGGGGCATTTGAAATTTTTTCTTGGTCTTGAAGTGGCCCGTTCCATTGATGGTATTTTCTTACATCAAAGAAAGTATGCTTTGGAACTATTAGATGATCACAACTTGACTGACTGCAAGCCAACCAAAACTCCCATGAAACTCAAGCACAATTTGAGCATGTCCGCAGCTCCTGCAGTGACTGATCCATTACTGTATCGAAGACTGATTGGCAAGTTAATTTACTTGACCATTACTCGACCAGATCTGGCATATCCAGTGCACATCTTGAGCCAATTCATGCAACATCCCACAGAAGATCATTATTCTGCTGCTTTACGACTTCTACGTTATGTCAAGGGAGCACCTGCCCAGGGAATTTTTTTCTCCGCACAGTCTGATCTTTTGTTGCGTGCCTTTTGTGATGCTGATTGGGCGGCCTGCCTGTTAACCATGAGATCAATCACAGGCCATTGTGTCACGCTAGGACCTTGTGTTATTTCGTGGAAAACAAAGAAGCAGCCGGTTGTTTCCAGGTCTTCGGCAGAATCTGAGTACAGGTCTATGGCTGCTGTTTGCTGCGAACTCACATGGTTGGCCAGACTAGTCACTGAAATGGGTGTCTCCATATCTTCTCCAATTCATCTGTTTTGTGACAACAAGGCAGCTATCCATATTGCACATAACCCAGTTTTTCATGAGCGCACGAAACATGTGGAGCTGGATTGCCATTTGGTTAGATCTCATGTTATCTCCAAGTTTGTCATACCTCTTCACATCAACACCGGTGATCAGCCGGCTGACATTTTTACCAAAGCATTGACAAGGGAACAACTTCGACGTTTAAGCTTCAAGCCTGGAGTGTCCAATTTCCTCCACTCAGCAGCTTGAGGGGGGATATTGGAAGATAAATGGGAGTTTTAGTGCCAGTGTTCTTCATTGTGTTTGTAAATCAAGTTGGCTATTGAGTCTGTTTGTTTTAGAGGGAAATGCAGGTGCGTCGGTGCTACGTCGTTTTGCCTCAGCGTGTAAGTTTGCGTTTGAGTTGATACGGCGTCGTTCTGTCTGCTTATGTATCTTCCCTCCTCAGCTCTTTCCCAATTGTAATTGATTTTGACCTAATGAAGAACTCTAAGCTTTCTCCCAAATTCCGATTCCCAGTTTTCCATTTCTGATCTTCGTTTTGCCATTGCCGGTGGTCAATCGGCGTTCCGACGAAGTCGTTTCTCAAGTCTTGCTTCTCTATAAGTACGTAGTAGTAGGCCGGTGATCGAAAATCAAGAGCAAAAAACATTTACAGTAATCTCTCTCTCATCTTCTGCTCTTATTTCAACACTACTATATACAAATCTGATGTATGAGACCACCACCCATCCGAGCAACTCAACCGTAGCCGGCATGTTCCGCAAGGTGTTTGGATCTATGGCTGCCACCATCGATTCGATCAAGGTTCGAATCTCACTCAAATCGATCGAGGCAATGAAACCAGTAGTTGTGGAAAAGCTGCGCAAGGCGTATGCTTCATCGTCTTACGACACAGAAGCCGGGTCAATCCCCGCTGTTACCAGGAAGCTGGTTGATTGGCCGCCTTTGGTGTTGACTTTTTGCTTTGGCGGTGGAATCGCATTCTCGTTCGTCTCAACTCAGATACGATGCCAGGCGCCCATTTCGTTTGACTTTATGTCGGTTTTGATCGCTCTAGCTTTCTCGTTGGTGTTCTTGTCGAATTCAATTGCGGGCAAGCATCCAGTGACCGGCGGAGTTTTGGAGTTCATCGGGGTGTTGTTTGCGGCCGCTGCTTTGTTTACTGCTCTGTGCATTCCTTTGCCTCTCCTATTCAAGTGTCTTGTATGGACAATCTTCACTGGGGCCGTTTTGGGAATTGCCATTGTCAACGTCGTCTCGTCGGCTTGAATTCCTTCCCAGAGAAATCAGATTGTGTGCGGGCCGGTGTGCATTTGTATTTTGTTTTTGTGCAGTTAATTAAGTGATCAGTGTGGTGTGTCCGTCAAGGGCGTGGCCAGGTGACAACTATTCAAGTCATCAGGTGTTTTGAATCTTGATGGATCGAAATACGAAGGATAGATTATTTAAATTCGGGTTTGTCCGACTCTTTCCCAAAAATAAAAGTGAGTGGGCGATAGAATGTTTAGAGCACCCATCCTGTGAAAAAAAATAAAAGATAGTGTGTATGAATTTCTCCATTCTGCAATATATACAAATTCATTAACATGCTTTTGTCCCAACAATCAAAGAAAAAAAAAACATGATCTTGTCGGTCCGGTGTCCTCCTTGAGTGATTGATCCTCTCTAAAAGCTAATATTTGGATCTAGTTGGCATTAGGATATTACCAAAATTGGAATGTCGAAGTATTAAGTAGGAACAAATATATCAAGATTCAAAACACCTGATCAGATTCAAATTTAATTTTTTTTTGATATCAGACAAGGAGTAACCAACAAATCTCCCGTGCTTTGTGGGTGCGCTCAAATGAGGCCACTCACTATTGGTGAGGTCGTGAGGTACCAATCTCAACTACACATCTAAATCCTCCGTGCTTTGTGAGTGCGCCACGTGTCCCACTACCAAAATCCATCAATAGTAAAAAGCAAATAGTAAAAAGTAAAATACTATTCTCTGCACCTTTAAATCTCAACCATTAGATCAAAATGATCTAAAGATTGAGATTGGGCCTCACAACCTCACAATTTTGGGTGGCCTCATTTGAGCGCCCTCTATATATATATAGGAGCGTTCAAATGAGGCACGCTACAGTAATGTGAGGCAACGTGAGGCACGATCTCAACCATCCATCAAATCCCCCTGCATTGTGGGTGCGCCACGTGTCCAAATAGTAAAAACCACTACCAACAGTAAAACCCACTACCAACAGTAAAAAGCAAAAAGTAAAATACTATTTCCTGCCACATCAACACAATGAGTGGCTCATATTGTGCCTCACTTGCCTCATTCTTATACCCCTGCCTCAACCGAACGCCCCCTATATATATATAGGGGCGTTCAAATGTTATGTGTTGTTAGAGTGTTATGTGTTACATGATTCTCAGCCAATCATTTTTTCAAGGAACCAATCAGAAGGGAAGAACACAGGCTTACGGTGCACCCTCACAAGCACGGGGGTTGTGTGGGTGCACCATAAGCCCGTGTTCCTCGCTTCTGATTGGTTCCTTGTTTTTCATTAACCAATCAGAATCATGTAACACATAACACTCTAACAACACATAACATTTGAACGCCCCATATATATATATATTATATAGAGGAGCGTTCAAATGAGGCAGCAAAATTAGAATGAGATTGTGAGGCACGATCTCGTGCATCCATCAAACTCCCCCGTGCATTGTGGGCGCGCCACGTGTCACAGCCGCCGTAATAGTAAATTTGTGTTCACACTGCTTTTACTATTTAGACACTATTTGGACACTATTTGCGCAACATGTCAAGCCACTACTCGTGCCTCACTGCCTCATTCTACCAACCCGCCTCAACCGAGTGCTCCCCTATATATATATATATAAAGGAGCGCTCAAATGTTATGGCCTCCTTAGAGTGTTATGTGTTACGGAGCTTCTGATTGGTTATTGAAAGTCAAGGAACCAATCAGAAGCGAGGAACACCGTAACTACGGTGCACCCTCACCCACACAACCCCCGTGCTTGTGAGGGTGCGTCGTAAGCCCGTGTTCCTCGCTTCTGATTGGTTCCTCGATTTTCATCAACCAATCAGAAGCTCATAACACATAACACTCTAAGCATCCATAACATTTGAGCGTGCCCCTATATATATATAGGGGCGCGCTCAAACGTTACCCCTTCTTAGAGTGTTACCCAATTACTCGATTCTGATTGGTTGAGGGGAGGTGACACCTCACAAAGCACAGGGCCCATTGGACATGTGAGTGGATTGTGAGGTGGCATCAGTAGTGGATTGTGACGTGGCACCTCCCCTCAACCAATCACAAGCGAGTAATTGGGTAACACACTAAGAAGGGGGTAACATTTGAGCGCTCCTATATATATATGGGCGAGCTCAAATGTTATGGTTGCTTAGAGTGTTATGTGTTACGATGTTCTGATTGGTTAATGAAAACAAGGAACCAATCAGAAGCGAGGAACACGGGCACTACCGTGCACCCTCAAAGCACGGGGTGTTGTGTGGGTGAGGGTGCACCGTAGTTACGGTGTTCCTCGCTTCTGATTGGTTCCTTGATTTTCAATAACCAATCAGAAGCTCCGTAACACATAACACTCTAAGAAGGCCATAACATTTGAGCGCTCATATATATATATATATATAGACGGGCGTTCAAATGTTACAAGCTTCTTATTGTGTTACGTGTTATCTCGATTCTGATTGGTTGATGAAAAATAAGGAACCAATCAGAAGCGAGGAACACGGGCACTACGGTGCACCCTCACCCACACAACCCCTGTGCTTGTGAGGGTGCACCGTAGTGCCCGTGTTCCTCGCTTCTGATTGGTTCCTTGAAAAAAATGATTGGCTGAGAATCATGTAACACATAACAATCTAACAACACATAACATTTGAACGCCCCCTATATATATATATAGGGGGCGTTCTTTTGAGGACGGCTCTAAATGTGAGGACGTGAGTACAACCAATCACAACGCGCCACGTATGCAGAATATGGTAGTGGGTTTACTGTTTGCTTTTTGAATAGTGCAGGATTTTGGTAGTGGGACACGTGGCGCACCCACAAAACAGGGAGTTGGATGGATGATGATCTAATAGATGAGATTTATCCCCACGACCTCACCAAATTTGAGTGTCCTCAAAAGAACACTCCTCTATATATATATATATAGACGAGCGCTCAAATGTTACCCCCTCCTTAGAGTGTTACCTATTACTCCAATTATAGCCACACATCCAAACCACCCCCCGTGCTTTGTGGGTGCGCCACGTATCCAAATAGTAAAATCTACTTCTTTTCAAAAAGCAAACAGTAAAACCCACTACCCAAAATTCACTATTCCGACACTATTCCTACCACTATCAACCAATCAGAATCGAGTAATTGGGTAACACTCTAAGAAGTGTTCTCATTTGAGCGTGCCCCTATATATCCCACGTGCTTGTGAGGGTGCGCCGTAAGCCCGTGTTCCTCGCTTCTGATTGGTTCCTTGATTTTCATCAACCAATCAGAAGCTCATAACACATAACACATTAAGAAGTCATAACATTTGAGCGCTCCTCTATATATATATATATGTATAGAGGAGCGTTCAAATGAGGCAAGCCTCCAAAATGTGAGGCAGTGTGAGGCACGATCTCAGCCATCCATCAACCCCCCGTGTATTGTGGGCGCGCCACGTGGCAACAAATAGTAAAACACTATGCAAATAGTAAAAGCAATGTGAACGCGTTTCGTGGCTCGTGCCACGTGCGTGCGATCATATATATATATATATATAGGGGCGCGCTCAAACATTACCCCTTCTTAGAGTGTTACCCAATTACTCAAATGTGATTGGTTGAGGGGAGGTGCCACCTTAAAAGCATGGGGGCCATGGCGTTTGGCGGGTGGATGTGCATGGTAGTGGACATGTGGCTCAATTTCGATTGGTTGGATGAAATTCATTAACTAATCAGAATCGAGTAATTGGGTAACACTCTAATTTGGGGGTAACATTAGAGCGCTCCTATATATATATATAGGGGAGCACTCGGTTGAGGCAGGGTTGGTAGAATGAGGCACGTGAGGCACGATCTGGGTCACTGATGGACCATAATTGTATGAATCATAAACACAGTTAAACCCACTAAATTAGACTCTTTGTCTATTTAACTTTTGCTTGTTAGTTTCGATATTTATCTACAGGGTATTTTGAAGTCTAGAGAGAATACAAGCTAAGGAGGAGTTTTAAAGCTGAAAATGAATTACGAGTCATTCCAGGACACGACCAAATTCTAACTTTCAAGAACCTGAAGTGGAATCACTCAAAACAAGTCCAACCGAAGGGCAACCAGAGTCAGTCCGGAGCTGAAAGGACCGATGGCTTTTGGGAAAGATCACAAAACACACACTCCAACCACTCCCCTCCACTCACAACCGGCGGCTTCAAGGAGGAGAAGCCATGTGTCCCGGCGGCTCTCCTCTCTTCTCCTCACAAGCCCGGCGGCTTTGGCCATGAAGATGACACCTAGTCCGATGGCTTTTGCTTCTCCTCCCATCTTGAGCCATGTGTCTTCATCCCCTTGCCTCCCTTAGCCTATAAATACCCATGCTCCTTCCCTTTGTAAATCATTCCAACATCCATCCTCACATTCCAACATCCATCCTCACATTCCAACATCACACAACATACAAGTTACTTATCTCTCTAGATTGAGAGCACAATCATGTAATCGCTTTACTTTGGAATCGAATCTTGATCTTTAGCACCTTCAACGGTTTTTGTAAGTACTCTCTTCTTTACTTTAGTGTCTTTCAAAGTACTTTACTTTCCTGTTTTTACTTTCGAAAACTTTACTTTACTATCTTTAAAAAACCTTTACTTTTTCAAGTACTTAGCTATGATGTCCTGTTCCATGGATATTCATAGCTAAACTCTTCATTCGGTTGAAGGGGTGTGCTTGTATCATACAATGTTTTAGGCCCTACTCTTAATGCCTCTATGTGTTCAAAACTTGTTCTATGTGTCACATATTAGGTTAGAACTTCCAAGGTTGAGTGGATGCTTTAACGGGCAAAGCTCTTCCATGGGGTTCGTGAACATACTCGGGTAAGTGGATGCTTTAACGGGCAAAGCTTATCTGAGGAGTTCGACCTCTTTTAAAAACCATTTGATTGCTCGTAACTGAAGATCAAATGGATGCACATAAGGCTAAGATACTTCGAAAGGAGGAATTAGTCTAAATAGAACAAGTGTTCTAAATGATGTGGCAAGTCATGTGCTACAAATAGCCTTGATTCATCTTTGAACACATAGTATGATCATTAGAGGTCAATGATAAACAGACTATGATACAAGGCCCCTAAAACCGAATACTTTCCTTTAATTGTAATATCAACTGTTACTTTACCTTTCAGTACAAAAAATCAAAAACAACCCCCCAACTGCTTTATTTAACCCCTCCTTTTCGAAAGAACAACTATTCACCTAATTCCCTTGGGTTCGACCCGTACTTACCACTGACTACCCAAAATAGTTAAGTCGCGAGTATCGGAGATATAAATTTATTTTTTGCACAGAGAACATCGCACCTTAACGACAGTGCGGTGGGCTCCGTCAAAATTGGCGCCGTTGCCGGGGAATTAGCAAATGGATAGTTGTTCTTTTTTCTATTGTACATAATTCGCCATGTCTTCATACTACGACATAGAACCTTGGAAAGTTGGGGGCAGCAACCTTATGTTTAAAATGCTTAGCTGTCTCCCCCAATTCGGAAGTACCATTGAAGAGGACCCGGTGATACATTGCCAACATTTTCACCACATCTGCCGCCACATGAAACCTGAGAATGAGATGTTAGAGGAGTTGAAGCTGACATGCTTCAAATTTTCTTTAACTGACTCGACATTAGATTGGTATTACTCATGTGCACACTATGAAAATGATTATCTTGTGCTGCGAGCCCGTTTCCTAGAGGAGTTTTCCCCGCCATCTCTCCGACTTGAAACCCGCGAGAAGATTCTCAACCTTGAGCAATCCCGGGACGAAACTTTGGAAGAATACTCTACGTACTTCGATGTCATCGTTTCACGCTGCCCGCACCATTGATTCACCAACCACGATCTTCTTCAAAGATTTCTTGGCGGGATGCTACCACATGAGTTGAAAAGGCTCAATGATGCGGCGGGGGGTTCGAACCTAACCATGGCTAAAACTTGGGACCTCATAGACGATTTGGAATAAACCACAAAACAAGGGCCGATGCACCAAACTGATGATGAAGCACCGACGACGGAAGTGGACTCAGTGCAAAACGAGCCCGACACCACACCCATTACAAGCTTGCCCGTAGCAAATCCGGAAGGAGACATCAGTA
The DNA here is from genome assembly GCA_033675215.1 of Rhodiola kirilowii. Lineage (NCBI taxonomy): Eukaryota > Viridiplantae > Streptophyta > Magnoliopsida > Saxifragales > Crassulaceae > Rhodiola > Rhodiola kirilowii. Next base: position 10,217,357 of record CM066193.1, on the reverse strand, counting down.
CAAGGCAGTAATGGATGTGGAGGTGGCTCTAAAGGAGCCAACATTGGAGCCCACGGAGCCGACAGAGGATGAGGACTCATAAATGACCGAAGAAGAACTGGCCAAGACAGTCCCGGTGATCACTGACGGGCTGGCCGAGACAGATCAGGACACGCCCGAGCTACCGACGCAGTCCCGTTCCTCACTGTCGAAGCGCCCGAGACAAGCCCGGTCCTCATTACCGATGCGGCCGACCAGCGCCCGAGCCGTTTCCTCATCACCAATCTGCCCGAGGAAGTCCCGGCCCTACTTGACGAACCAAATAAAGTCCCGGACCTCGCTAAAAAAGCACCCGAGGAAGTTCTGGACTTCACTACCAAACCAGTCGAGACATACCCGGACTTCACTGCCGAACTGACCGAGAAAATCACGGCAGGCCCGGTCCTCACTGAAGAGCTGCTCGAGAAAGGCCATGTCCTTATGGCCGAGAAGCCCCTACTTAACCCTTCATGTTCTATGAAGATCACGGCCACCAGAGATGAGATGATCGATGATGATGCAGTGCTAGACAAGTTGGAGGAGATACAAGGTCAAGAAAAGCCATCAATGGAGCTCTCAATCACCACAACTCAACAAAGCGGCCCTGAAAACTCACTCGTTCTAGGACGACCATTTGTCGCTGCCACAATGAAGAGGATTGGCATGGGAACTTGCTTAAGGTCGCTCGTGTTCAATGGCACAATTCAGAACTTCCAAAACTGCAAAGATGCCAACCGGCCATACATGAAGAAGCGGCAAAGACATGGCCCCAAAGAATGGAAACTCGGAAGGAGGAACAAGAGAGCTCGACTTGATGGACCAGCAGCTATGGTCAAGGGGTCCTCGCCTTTTCAGGGATATGTGAAGAAGAAGCCTCCGGATCAAGGGAGGGCAGAACCGAGCCCGCTGCCATATGAGTTCTTTGGGCAAATCAAAAGGGCAGTTGGGACAAAGTTTGACCTCACACACCCATGGGATCCCACCTTATGATCCATGAATGAGGTAGTGTCGAGCTAATGACGTTAAACAAATGCACTGTTCGGGAGGTAACTCGACATCTATCTTACTTTCAGTCATTTAATTTCAGTCATTTAGTTTTTTGCATTAAGTCATTCTCACCTTGCCTGTATATATTTGCTTGCAATTAACTTTTGAACTAAGTTGTGCTGAAAGGCACGCCTTCGTTCAAAAGTGCGGGGTGAGAACCACCTGTGTACATAGTTAATTAACATGCTTTTTCTTTTTCCTTTTCTCTTAATATTATCTTTTTGAAAATATGAACTTGAGAATGTGAAAAAGATAGATCTAAATTCATGCATTTACCTTGTGAAAATTCAACTGTTTAAAAACTTAGGATGTAACTTCTCATTTGTCCCTTTGTGCTGAGATATACAGGGGATGTGGAGTTGATAGAAAATGCCCTAGAGAGGCTTGGCAAGCACTCGAAGGATCGAATCTAACTATATGGTTTTCGAAGTCAGTGGAGGCTGCACTTCGGGTTTCAGTGAAGATTGAAGTCATCTCCACCGTGCAGCATTTATGCAAGAGGCGGGACGGGAATCAAACCGTCCTATCTCTAGTCCTAGTAGCCGGGAAAATAGATGAGCGACCCTCATCTTGACCCGCGCGAAATGGCGAGGATGAGAAAGAGCGGGGAGGTATTTCCATATGCTCGCGGGCAATGATTCGACCTCCCAAAAAGGTTGAGAAAATGGACTAGCAAGTCACAAAGAAGCAAAAGCTCAAAGAAGCTAATCAAAGGCCAAAGGCCAAAATTGTGAAGGTTTTAACCGAAACAAAAGTGAAGAAACTCCAATTCAACATCAAAGGCCAAAGGCCAAAGGCCGATTCACTACAGAAGCTGTCCCTCGCCAAAAAGAAATCAAGGTGCTCAACTCAGTGAAACCCGAACCGAATCAAGTGCTAGAAAAAGCTACAAGGAAACCATATAGTACGAGTCGATCCCGAGAATGCAGTCCAGGAGCCTGAAAAGGGCTATCTCCCGAAACATCCGAATTAATTTGCATCTCGGCGCGAAGGTACAAGTATCAAGTTTCTTCTAAGTATTTACACTGTTTAGTTTGGTAATAAGTAAGTAATGCATGAATTAAGATAAATCTAGTCCCACAGTCTCACTTTCATATTTAAAAGTTTACCTAGATTGTGTTCCGCCCTTAAATAGCATTGTTCGGGACGAACAACTAAAAGTGTGGGGTGATCTGATGGACCATAATTGTATGAATCATAAACACAGTTAAACCCACCAAATTAGACTCTTTGTCTATTTAACTTTTGCTTGTTAGTTTCGATATTTATCTACAGGGTATTTTGAAGTCTAGAGAGAATACAAGCTAAGGAGGAGTTTTAAAGCTGAAAATGAATTACGAGTCATTCCAGGACACGACCAAATTCTGACTTTCAAGAACCTGACGTGGAATCACTCAAAACAAGTCCAACCGAAGGGCAACCAGAGTCAGTCCAGAGCTGAAAGGACCGATGGCTTTTGTGAAAGATCACAAAACAAACACTCCAACCACTCCCCTCCACTCACAACCGGCGGCTTCAAGGAGGAGAAGCCATGTGTCCCGGTGGCTCTCCTCTCTTCTCCTCACAAGCCGGCGGCTTTGGCCATGAAGATGACACCTAGCCCGATGGCTTTTGCTTCTCCTCCCATCTTGAGCCATGTGTCTTCATCCCCTTGCCTCCCTTAGCTTATAAATACCCATGCTCCTTCCCTTTGTAAATCATTCCAACATCCATCCTCACATTCCAACATCCATTCTCACATTCCAACATCACACAACATACAAGTTACTTATCTCTCTAGATTGAGAGCATAATCATGTAATCGCTTTACTTTGGAATCGAAGCTTGATCTTTAGCACCTTCAACGGTTTTTGTAAGTACTCTCTTCTTTACTTTAGTGTCTTTCAAAGTACTTTACTTTCCTGTCTTTACTTTCGAAAACTTTACTTTACTGTCTTTCAAAAACCTTTACTTTTTCAAGTACTTAGCTATGATGTCCTGTTCCATGGATATTCATAGCTAAACTCTTCATTCGGTTGAAGGGGTGTGCTTGTATCATACAATGTTTTAGGCCCTACTCTTAATGCCTCTATGTGTTCAAAACTTGTTCTATGTGCCACATATTAGGTTAGAACTTCCAAGGTTGAGTGGATGCTTTAACGGGCAAAGCTCTTCCGTGGGGTTCGTGAACATACTCGGGTAAGTGGATGCTTTAACGGGCAAAGCTTATCTGAGGAGTTCGACCTCTTTTAAAAACCATTTGATTGCTCGTAACTGAAGATCAAATGGATGCACATAAAGCTAAGATACTTCGAAAGGAGGAATTAGTCTAAATAGAACAAGTGTTCTAAATGATGTGGCAAGTCATGTGCTAGAAATAGCCTTGATTCATCTTTGAACACATAGTATGATCATTAGAGGTCAATGATAAACAGACTATGATACAAGGCCCCTAAAACTGAATACTTTCCCTTAATTGTAATATCAACTGTTACTTTACCTTTCAGTACAAAAAATAAAAAACAACCCCCCAACTGCTTTATTTAACCCCCCCTTTTCGAAAGAACAACTATTCACCTAATTCCCTTGGGTTCGACCCGTACTTACCACTGACTACCCAAAATAGTTAAGTCGCAAGTATCGGAGATATAAATTTATTTTTTGCACAGAGAACATCGCACCTTAATGATAGTGCGGTGGGCTCCGTCAGCCACTTATTGTGTCACGTGGCGAAGCCACGTGAGTTGAGCCTCACGTGCCTCATTCTAATTTGCTTGCCTCATTTGATCGCTTCTCTCTCTCTCTATATATATATAGGGGAGCACTCGGTTGAGGCATGGTTGGTAGAATGAGGCACGTGAGGCACGATCTGGGACACTCATTGTGAGACGTGGCAAAGCCACGTTCACAGCCGCCCATTTTTGTGTTCACACTACTATTGGTAGTGGGTTTACTATTTGCCACGTGGCGCGCCCACAAAGCACGGGGGGGGGGGGGGGGGGGGGAGGGGGTTAGATGTGTGGCTCAGATCGTGCCTCACTTGCCTCATTCTAATTTTGGTGCCTTATTTGATCGCTCCTCTATATATATTTAGGGGGTTAGATGTGTGATTGAGTTCGTGCCTCACTTGCCTCATTCTAATTTTGGTGCCTCATTTGATCGCTCCTCTCTCTCTATATATATATAGGAGCACTCAAATGTTACCCCCTTCTTAGAGTGTTACCCAATTACTCGCTTATGATTGGTTGAGGGGAGGTTGATAGCTCTAAAATATATGCATTTTAGGCAACCTCTATGCTTATTGTTTCGATTGTTCTATTATGATTTCACTTGATATTTGATGCTTTGTGTTCTTTTCAAGCAAATTACAGAGTTTAAGCTGAGAATACAAGTAGACAGTGATTTCGGGGCAAAACCGAGCATTTTGGAGCAAGAAAGCACAAGTTGGAAGTCGGAGCACAAATTCCTCAAGGTCATGCGCTCGCATGGTTCAAAGCATGCGCTCGCATGCATGTACTTTGTTGCCTTGATAGCCTTCGCAGCCTTGTGCTTTGCATAGTTCATTTCGTGCGTTCGCACAACCCAGACCCAATGCATGAAAATCTCGTGCGTTCGCACGCATGGCTCTGCACGCTCGCACTCGATCAAACTTCCCAATCAATAGGAAACCACGCATTTGCACAAATCCGTTCATGCGTTTGCATGCTTTCACGGAAAGACATCAAGACAGGATTTTTACTGCTGGGCTATAAATAGAAACTTAGAGTTTTTGAACCAAGGGCGGTTTTCTGGAGAAAGAGCTGGGATTTTAGAGAGAACGAGGGTTTTAAAAGAGAAGAACTCCAACAACAAAGATCGAAGATCGGATACTCTAGTGTTCTTGAATCTCCATATTGGTTTTGAAGTTCTAATCTCTACTTTTCCATATGGTTGTTTGCATTTTTATTGTTGACTTCGTTTGTAAACTCACCATGAGTGAGTAGTGATAAGTCGTAGTTGTACGACTATTTTCTATGTTAAAACCCCGTCTCTTAGTGGTTGCCTATGTATTATTTCACTACCTGTATGTAGTTTTCGTTCTCAGGTGCATTCGGAGACCATGGAAGGAATATCGGCTAAAAGGAGCCTGTTAGAAGATGATTTGCGAGCGCGTTCTTGGACTGTGCAAACGCACACTATTTTCATGCCACTGGTCAGAACCATGCGAACGCACGCTAATTTCATGCCACAGGTCTGATCTGTGCGAGCGCAAAAATCACTTACGTCTGAAGAATTAAATCCGCTTACGTCTGAATAATTTCGATAATTGTTAAGACCTCCGCGGAGAGTAATTGTTGAGACGTCCGCGGAATACAGCTGGCATTTGCAAACTCGGGAAGGAGAAAATAGAATTCGAGGGGACATATTCTCAGGCGGCTGGCTCTCGATTTCAACTAGAAAAGAAGAGTTTTTGGAGTAGATAAAAAGGGAGAAAAAGAAGAAGAGAATGACATCAATTGGGGACACACGTTTGAGAAAAGAAAGGAGAGAAGAAAGCTTGGAGTAGAATTGGATTTTTGAAGAGGACGAAATTGAAGAAGCTTGAGCTTGGATACGTGCTGGTTTCAAGTGTTGGAGTAGAGCTGCAGCTTGGTGGAGAGTTCATCATCAGTAACTTCGTTTCATTCCCATTCAAATACTTGATGATGTATTCCATTAAGATGAGTAGCTAAACTCATACGTGTAGGCTAGAACTCGACATTGTGATGTTTTGATTTGAGACCTATATTGATTTCTGTGTTTTGTGTCATATTACTATGCAATGTTTATGGAATTGATGTGCTAGCATGAGTGGAACCCTAGCGGGGGAGCTTTTGTTTGTTTGTTGATTCCGATTGTCAAGTTTACTAGCAACCTAGCAGGGAGAGCGAACTAGGACACGAGTAATATACCACTAGGAATAAACACCCTAGGACAACTTGTTTATATGTTCATGCAACTCTAGCGTGTTAGGGTCTTGATTATCGCTAGCGCGAGATTAAGTACTAGAACAAGAACGGGGAGTATAACCTTAGCGGGGGAGCTCTACGTTGTAGAACATTAGAAATCAAAACTAATTGGTCCATGATTTGGTCTTGCATCACAGTCGAAAGTTCTAGCCTGCATTGCTCTTTGATATATTATACTTGAATCTTTGCAACGATTTCTCTCTTGATAAGTGATCATTGTTGCTTGTTTGTATTTTTATTTACTTGTTTGAATTTCAAAACCCCATTGTTACTCTTGTGCTTAGTGAACAGATTCTCATATCGATCTCTGTGGATACGACCCGACTTACCACTTGCTAGTCGGAAATTATATAAATATTATTTTTGATGGGTACAACGACGCCCGTCAAATTTTGGCGCCGTTGCCGGGATCGGTAACGAAGAATCTCACTAAGTATTTCTTTTAGTTTTATTTTATTGTCTTTTATTTTTTCACTTGATTATTCTCTGTTTAAGTAACAATGTCACAGAGAAGTGTTGAACGTGATCATGAAGAGCGAAGTAGTGTACTAGGAGATAACATGCAAGAACAGAGGCGAGGACTGCCCGATGTTAACCAAAGAGTACCGCCCCCCAGAAATCCGCAATTTGTGAATGAGTTTGCTAGACCTCGTGCAGCTAGACATGAGGATTATGAGGATGAGTTGGATCGAGAATACCTCGGTGGAGGAAACCAATATGGACAGTTAGCTAGGCGTCGGGATTTGGGACGCACTATGAGAGGAGTCTGTGCGCCGTATATTGATGAGGCACCTTGGTGCATTAGGTTGGATGAGGACGCAGAAGATATCGAGATAAAGAGTGGGGTGATACACCACTTGCCCAAGTTTGGAGGAATGCCCGATGAGAACCCCCTAAGGCACTTGAAGGAATTTCATGGAGTTTGCATGTCCATGAAATCAGCATCGGTTCCGGAAAATATTTTTAAATTAAAGACATTCCCTTTTTCTTTAGTAAGTCAAGCTAAATCTTGGTTAATGTCTTTGCCTTCAGGTTCGATCACTTCATGGGATCAAATGCAAAGGAAGTTCATGGACAAGTACTACTCCCATTCGAAGGCGGCTCAAACAAGAAAGGAGCTCTCTATGCTTAGACAAGGACATGGAGAAACATTGTTTGATTATTTGGAGAGGTTTAGGCAATTGGAAGAAAGTTGTCCGAATCATGGAATCCCACAAAGGATGTTGCTAGAGTACTTCATGGATGGGATGATTCTAATGGAAAGAAGAATGCTAGATGCCTCCGCTTAAGGCTCTATCCTTGACATGTACCCCGAGGAGATATGGGAGTTGATTGAGAGAGTTGCCGAGAGCACAAGGTATTTAGAAGAAACATATAAATCTGCACCAGTTGCTAACGTGAATGTACATTCTGAATTGCAGGAACTGAAGAACATGATGGCTCAAATAGTGACGCAACAACCACAAAGCAATCAACAAGTGGAGTGTAAGGTAAACAAGTCCACTTTTAATTCAAGGAATAATGATAACGCTGTTTTTCAGGAAAGAACAGAAGGCGTGAATATAGTGGGCTGCATGAACAAGGGAGATTTGTCACCAAGGAGGTATGATGGATACCAAGGGAATAACAAATGGCAACCTAGGCAAAATGATGGTGGTTGGCAAAGGAACAACAATTACGATGTGGGGCAATCCTCGTACCCACAAAAGCAGCCGTATAAACCACCACACATCAAACAAGGAGACGAGGACCCAATCAAGGAATTAAGAGAGGAAATGAGGGGCATGTTCAAGGAACTCACTCAAAAGATGGGCCAACAAGCTGGAGACGTTAACGAGCTAAAGTGGCAAGTGTCTCAAATTACCAGCGCCGTTTATGAAAAGCGAGAAGACAAAGGGAAGCTGCCGTCGCAAACGATCCCCAATCCAAGGCAAAATGTGAGTGTGATTGTGATAAAGGATGAAGAGGAGATGAATGCTGAAGGAAAGAAAAAGGAGCAAAATTTGGATTCTACCTCTGTGGAGATGGCGAACGTCTCACCAATTATGGCGTGGACGCCTGAAGAATTACAAAATAATCAGAAGACATCCGCGGAGGATAATCAAGAGACGTGCGCGGAATTCCCAATAAGCAATTTCCAGATTTTGAATTCTAACCCTCTTGCGCCATCATCATTTCCATGCAGGTTATTGAGCGTCACGAAGCTATAAACAATGAGATTCAACGGAAGGGGTATGAGGACACGAGAACCAACGCACAAATGCAATAATTGGAACGAGAGCAACAAGGAGCATTGACCAATCGAACTAGAGACCCAGGTGCCTTCACGGTGACCTGTGGCATTGGTAACACGCTTATTCCCCACTGTTTGATTGATTTGGGAGCGTCTATTAATGTGATGCCTTATGACCTATACTGTTCGTTGAAACTTGGACCGATGAAACCAGCCAAGTTAACTATTGAGTTAGGCAACAAGTCATGTGTTCATCCCTATGGTTTGCTTGAGAATTTAACCTTGAATGTTGGAGAGGTTGTTGTGCCTGCAGATTTTTATGTCTTGCAGATGGAGGACACCCAGACTAAGGAGTCGCCAACACTCATTCTAGGATGACCTACCTTGTTTGCGACAAAGGCAAAGATTGATGTCGTTGAGGGTATTATAATGCTCTGGCAAGATGGGTGAGTTTCGTGTCTTTGAGGATGACCACCAGCCTTGTGCGGGGAAACCACTTGAGATAGCTGGTAAAACTTGTTTTAATAATATAACTGCTGAATCGTTGCGTTTGATGCAGGGTGTCAGTAAGCAGCTGAAGGTAACAAGGAAAACACGCCCACCAGATAAAAAGCGAGTAAAGAAACAAAAGTGTGGGGTTGGTGAGCAAAAGTGGAGGACACCTACAGAAAAGAACTGGAGATCGAAGCCACCTGATGGCGGGCGGAGCATTGAGAAACGATTAACTTGTGAAAGTGCTGGGGAGAGGAGCACGCTGAGTGGTAAGTTTGACTTGGAGCAGCCATGGGATCCTAACTTGTAATCCCTAAAGAGGTAATGTCCAGCCAAGGACGTAAAACAAAGGCGCTTACCGGGAGGCAACCCGGTGTGTTTTTACTTTACACATGTTAGGAGTAGATTAATTAGTGGAATTAGTACCCTGATAACGCGCCCCGAGTGCATGTATTTTTATTACTGGTGGTTTCAGGTGATTGAATGAAGAAGACGTCCGCGGTACATCGCAGAGCGCACCTCCACCAGACTATTAGGGGAGTACCAGTTCCTCCACTATTTTTCTATTTATTGTCTTTTATTTTTATTTGAGTCTGTTTTGTTTGTCCATCTTATCTCTTGAGTTGTACTGTGAGGACACGGGTCAATTTAAGTGTGGGGTGGGATGTTATAGAGTCAGTCGTGTGTCGTGTCTGTTTTAAATTTTTATGTCGCATGTTATGTGTCTTGATGAACTCGTGTTGAACTGATGATGTATTGCTATGCTTGTCTTATATGTCGAAATCTTATTTCCAGCTTTTTATGACTATTGTGCTCATTTGGCTAAAAATGCGAAATTTCAAAAAATTTCGATGCTTTGTTCTTGCGAGTTGTGATATGCAGGGATGTGGAGTTGACAGAAATGTCCTAGAAAGGTACGGCAAATTGCAGGAAGTTTTGAGTTTTGGTTCTAATGATTGAGAAAAGCGGTGGAGGTTGACGCTTCACTGGCCTAGTCCTGAGAGTAGCTCCGTCACCAAGTTATACAAGTCTATTCATGCGTTCGTAGTGGTGGCGGGACAGAGAAAACAAACTTGCCATCTCTAGTCGGAGTACCTGGGAATGGGTGGGTAACCCCTACCTTGCCTCATGCAGAAAGAACGAGGATGAGAAAAGAGCGGGACGCACTCCTATGCTGTTATCCGGAGGCTATGATTGGAGTGGTTCAAGGGCGCAAATGATTATGTGGACAAGAAAGAAATTCAAAAAAAAAGCCCAAGGCAAACCATCAAGTAAGAAAAAAAAATCAAAATCTGATTGATTCAAGCAAGATGTGTCGTTTATCAAAGTCCATACAACTTAAGGAATTCAAGACTCAACGGTATGAAGGCAGTGAATTAATCATGTGTCAGAGAAAGCCGCCGACTCAATCAAAAGAGCAAAACTCAGAAAAGAATGCAATGTCTGTGGTACCTATAGGGGTCTATCTCCCAAACATCTAAGATCGTTTGGATTTCAACTCGCGAGGTAATAAGTATCGAAAAATCTATCTATACTCGCATTGTTAGAATCTTAAGCATGATAAGGTTATTGGCTGGATTTGGGATTGAGATGTAAGGATTGGCATGACTAGTATGTTGTAAATTCTTTCTATGGCTTTGCTCTTGTTTGGGACGAACAAGTTCAAGTGTGGGGTAGTTTGATAAGTCGTAGTTGTACGACTATTTTCTGTGTTAAAACCTCGTCTCTTAGTGGTTGCCTATGTATTATTTCACTACCTGTGTGTAGTTTTCGTTCTGAGGTGCATTCGGAGACCATGGAAGGAATATCGGCTAAAAGGAGCTTGTTAGAAGATGATTTGCGAGCGCGTTCTTGGACTGTGCGAACACACACTATTTTCATGCCACTGGTCAGAACCATGCGAACGCACGCTAATTTCATGCCACGGGTCTGATCTGTGCGAGCGCAAAAATCTCTTACGTCTGAATAATTTCGATAATTGTTAAGACCTCCGCGGAGCATAATTGTTGAGACGTCCGCGGAATCCAGCTGGCATTTGCAATCTCGGGAAGGAGAAAACAGAATTCGAGGGGACATATTCTCAGGCGGCTGGCTCTCGATTTCAGCTAGAAAAGAAGAGTTTTTGGAGTAGATAAAAAGGAAGAAAAAGAAGAAGAGAAGGACATTAATTGGGGACACACGTTTGAGAAAAGAAAGGAGAGAAGAAAGCTTGAAGTAGAATTGGATTTTTGAAGAGGACGAAATTGAAGAAGCTTGAGCTTGGATACGTGCTGGTTTCAAGTGTTGGAGTAGAGCTGCAGCTTGGTGGAGAGTTCATCATCAGTAACTTCGTTTCATTCCCATTCAAATACTTGATGGTGTATTCCATTACGATGAGTAGCTAAACTCATACGTGTAGGCTAGAACTCGACATTGTGATGTTTTGATTTGAGACCTATATTGATTTCTGTGTTTTGTGTCATATTACTATGCAATGTTTATGGAATTGATGTGCTAGCATGAGTGGAACCCTAGCGGGGGAGCTTTTGTTTGTTTGTTGATTCCGATTGTCAAGTTTACTTGCAACCTAGCGGGGATAGCAAACTAGGACATGAGTAATATACCACTAGGATTAAACACCCTAGGACAACTTGTTTATATGTTCATGCAACTCTGGCGAGTTAGGGTCTTGATTATCGTTAGCGCGAGATTAAGTACTAGAACAAGAACGGGGAGTATAACCTTAGCGGGGGAGCTCTAAGTTGTAGAACATTAGAAATCAAAACTAATTGGTCCATGACTTGGTCTTGCATCACAGTAGAAAGTTCTAGCCTGCATTGCTCTTTGATATATTATACTTGAATCTTTGCAACGATTTCTCTCTTGATAAGTGATCATTGTTGCTTGTTTGTATTTTTATTTACTTGTTTGAATTTTAAAACCCCATTGTTACTCTTGTACTTAGTGAACAGATTCTCATATCGATCTCTGTGGATACGACCCGACTTACCACTTGCTAGTCGGAAATTATATAAATATTATTTTTGACGGGTACAACGACGCCCGTCAAGTAGTGACCTTGATTGGGGATCAATGGATCCCCTAGACATGTTTGTGACATTGTAAATACCTTGGATGCTAATGATGAATGAGTTTGCACATGAATCTTCTTCCTTTGAACTTAATTTCTCGAGTTGCCTATAAGGTGTTTGTGAAATGTCATCAATAGGAATTCAGCTTGATCTCATGCTTGATGTAGCTCACGTTGATCATCATGACTTCAATGAACTAAATGAAGAAGCATTAGGATTTTGTGTTAGTTGGATAACTCTTTAACCTAATGAGAATTGCTTGAACTTAACAAGAACATGATTATCTAGTCAATAAAGCGCAAGTGTGAGGCTAGATATTCATATTCTATAGTGCCAATAGAACGCAAGTATGAGGTACTATGCGAGATGTAACCTCTTTGTACTAAGTTGTAGCGCGAGTTGAACCTAGTATCAATGTTGCATAAGCCAATTTCTAAGCATGTGCGCGCGATTTCATCATTGGTGTCTCATTTCATTGTCACAATAATTGTCTAGGTGGAGAAGTGATTCCTAGTCATCTTTTAGTTGAAAGTTAACCACTTTTAGTAGATACAATCTCACTTTTGGATAGTACTCTCTACTATCATTCTCTTAGAAGAACAAAAAACCCCCCCTCCAAACCATAGACATTCTAATCAGATCGTTAGCACTATTGGTTTAACCACCTGTCCTTTGGGTACGACCTCGGTTCACCCTGAGTTAATACAAATGTTTCGATTGCCATGACTTAGCATAAGTGTTTGGATTCTATTTGAATACTTAGCTATATTTACAAATGATCAAATGGCGCCGTTTCCGTTGATGGGTTAATTAACTAGGTGCTAATAGATAGTTTAGCTTGTCCACTCTTCCCTTACTTGATAAGTTATTGCTTGTTTTGTGCCTAAATTGTGTTTATTTCTCTTGCTTTTCATTGCTAAGAATTTCCGTTGTTCTTGGAGGCATTTGAATGATCACAAGATCCAAGGGACAAAAACATATAGAGCAAGGTTCAACGTCAAGTACTTCTCACCCTTCTCACCCAACCGCTAAGAGAGGGAGAGGTAGACCTCGAAGGAATCCTCCGCCTCTTGCTCCTATTCCTCCTGCTTTCCAAAGTCCGAGACCTCGTACACCTCCACTCCTAAATCCGATACATTATACACCACCCAGATTTAGAATGGAAGATGTGGTAGAGAATCCTCCCGGCCGACTGAATAACCTTGATGGTCAGAATCCTTTACAGAATCCTCCCGCTCCTCCAAGGAACCGGAATGACCGAAACTATACATATGATGATGAGGATGATGAGAGGCCTGTCGGGGATTATATGACCCTTACACTTGAAGGGAGTGGTTCTGCTATAGTACCTCTGGAAGAGGATGCATTTGATTTTGATGTGAAGTCTTCTTTAGTCCATTTGGTGACTAATGATCAGTACCACGGAATTGGAAATCCTTCAACTCACTTGGCTAATTTCCAAGAGTATTGCCGTACTTACAAGCCAAGAGATGTGCCCGCGGAGTATGTATACTTGAAGCTTTTTCCCTCTTCGCCGACCAGAGAGGCAAGAGAATGGTTGCAAAACCAAGAAGCGGGATCTTTTAGGACTTTGAATGAGCTAGCGAATGCTTTTCTTGCCAAGTTCTTTCCACCGTCAAGAACGAAGAAGTTCACAGATTAGATATTGACCTTTTCTCAGAGGGATAATGAGTTGTTTCATCAGGCTTACGACCGATTCAATCACTATTTGAGGGAGTGCCCTCACCATAATTTTTGAAAGGCGGACCTTATGAGGTACTTTTATCTCGGCATGAACAAAGATGCCTAAAGCCAAATGGACACAGCTAGTGGCGGTGCGATCATGGATTTACCGGCAGGCCAAGGATTCAAAGTCATAGATAGGATCGCTACAAATTCTGATAGATACCAAGGGGTTGATCACAAGAAGATGGGTAAGTCTAGAGAAGATTCTTCCAATTATGTGACTAAAGATCAGTTTGGTGATTTGGTCAAGAAAATGGATAGTATGATAAGTATGGTTAACGCTTTGGATGTATCTAAACCAGAGAATGACAAAGGGAAGAATCTGAGCCAATAATCTTGTTTTCTATGCTCTAGTACGAAGCATTCTACGGGTGCTTGTCCCGATGGGAAATACGAAGTTGATGAGGATGTTTGTGAAGAGACGCATTATGTCAATCAACAAGGGAATTATACTCCAAATCCTAGTCCTCCTATAAGAAACTATGAGCCTCCTCAAAGGAGAATGTCCAACAACCCCGGTTTCCCTTCTAAGCCTCAAGGGCAAAATAACTACCAAGGGAATTACCAAAGACAAGGGTATAGCTCCAACCAAAATCAAGGGCAGAATTCTTACTCTAATCAAGGCCAAGGTTCCAACCAAAATCAGGGGCAAAATTCTCAATATTCCAACCAAGGGAACTATCAAAGGCCTTATCAAGCCAAACCCCCTATGAATGACCAAGGGACTTCTCATCAACAAGGACAAGCTTCTTCTAACACTCAAGATAATGCGATGATGTCTATGATGGCTCAAATGTTAGTAAATCAAAAGGAAACTAACAAGAGGATGGAGCAATTAGAAGCCCATAACAAAATGCTTGAGAATAAAGTAGCTCAACAAGCCCTAGCTTTGAAGCAATTTGGGAAGCTCCCTTCTCAACCGGATATATCAAGTGAAGAGCCCATTGATATATCAATTCGAGACACTACAAGCTGGCCGAAAAGAACTCAAACACTTTGAAGCTCGAATCAATCACGTGCAAGAGAAAGCGACGAAGCATAACCATATAGCAAGAGTTCGGATCCGAGAATGCGGTTCATGGGTCTAAAAAGGGCTATCTCCCGAGACATCCGAATTGATTTGCATCTCGGCCCGAAGGAACACGTATCATTAACCCATGTTTTCGCACAAGACTATTAGTAATGAGCAAGCATAGAAAAGCGAAATCTAGATTAACCGAATCATGTTCATGTAGCAATATCTAGGATGCCGAAGCTCTGTGATGTTGCATTTGTTTATTTTCCTCTTATGACCTAGTCCTTGTTCGGGACGAACAAGTTTAAGTGTGGGGTGGTTTGATGAGCAGTATTTATACGACTCATCGAGTCATCAAATCCCACCAATTCCAGCACTTTACTATGCAAACAGTTACTTTTTAGTGTTGTTTTGCATCTCAGGTGATTTGGAAGCTCTAGGAGGAAACACGCTTAAAAGATGGCATTTTCATGCCAGAAGCATCGCAGTTGAAGAACGAAGCCAGAGGAGCCTCATGAACAGTGTCCGATGAACAGTATCCGGGATGAACAGTATTTCGGGTCGTGAATAGTGATTTTCGGGAAATTTCCCAATTTCGTCCTTGGCGGTTTAGAAGCTCCTGGAAGGTTCTGGAAGTCCCTGGAAGACTCTAGAAGACTTGCACAAGAAGTTAACTTAGAGATCAAGCAAAGTCTGATTTGGAAACCTTTCCTAATTTGTCTTTTGGGCCACCGATTTGACCTAGTCCAAGAGGGATTTCGTGCCTCACTCAATCCTATAAATAGAGGAGCAACTCAGCCATTAAAATCATCCCTCATCACAGAATCAAGAGCTTATCTCTCAATTCACTCATCTCGGCTCATTGGCTCGGCGCACCCCTAGCTCTCTCGGTACACGCCCCTACTCTCTCGGCTCATCCGTCCTCATTGCTCTCGGCACCTCAGCCCTCACGGCCCGGTCATCCATCCCTCTCGGCTCTAGTGAAGTTCATTCGTCTTATTTATTATTTCTGCATTGTTCTCATGACTATGGGTAACTAAACCCGCTATTCGGGCTAGGGTTTTGAACAATTGTGATGAACGTTTTGAGATTCCGTACTTAAATATTGTTCTTGCATTCTACTAGTTCTTGTGCACTTTATATCGGTTCGAATTGCTAGGTTAAGGGGAGATCCGAAAGGGTACAACTCAACCTAGTGATGCTTGCCCTCTTTATCTTGCTTATTTGATACTGACCCGTTAGAATAAGTAGATGCACTAAAACCGAATATAACCAGACCAGGAGTATTAGGTTTTGCTAGAACTAAAAGTCTATAACCTGACCAGGAGTAGATTGTGGCGTAGTGATTTAACGGTCCTACCTTAGGTTATAACCTGACCCGGAGTAACCACACTTAAAAAGCAAGACAAAATACTTAGAGATCAAGGATACACCAAGTCACAATTAAGAAACCCTAGCCTGAATACTTCTCTCTGATTATTTCACTCACGTTTATTTCGCTATTTACACTTGTTTCTTAAACTGTTACTCTCACCCAATCGTTTCCTTTCCTTTCTTACAGAACAAAGTAGTAACCATCTAGCTCTCTAGGGTTCGACCCCTTACTTACAGCTATACTAAGCCAAGAGTAAGCGGACATTATAAATTTAGATTTGCAGGTACCAACGACGACCTGTCAAATTTTGGCGCCGTTGCCGGGGAACGAACCCGGGTCACCCGCGTGACAGGCGGGAATACTTACCACTATACTACAACGACCATTGTGACTCCTCTAATCTTCTGGGAATCCTTTATTTGCTAGTTTGCGTTTTGCTACTCTTGTGCCATGTCTCGCGCAGGTAGTAGAATTGATGACGAAGAGGAAGAACGGTTCGAGCTTGAGAACTTTGACGAAAACCCACCAATAGTCGACAACAACAACAATGCTGAAGCACCACCCATAGTCTACGAGGACCCGGAGAGGTTGTTCCAGGACCAGAACCGAGCCAACCGAGAAGCAGCCCGACAGGACCAAGGAGCGGCCGAAGTACAACAAGGAGGAGGACCAGCCCGACAGTAGTTCCCGGCCAGACAACCTATCCGACCACCAGCACAGGTCCAGCAACAAGTCCAACAGCGAGCACCTATCCGACAATAGGTCTAGGCCCGACCGCAACACCCGGTTCAGCATCAGGTCCAGGTCCGACATCCGATCAGACGACCCAGACAGCCGGTGTACGAGGATGAGGAAGCATACTATCACGATGAAGAACCATCCATGGGAGAGCTCTCGGTCCCCGACTTCAAAGATCAGTCATGGTGCATCTATGAAGGACCAGAACTCGAAGCCATCACCATCAGCACCTCGGTCATCCACCATCTGCCCAAGTTCTCAGGAGCTAAAGGAGAATCAGCTACTGGGCACTCTGAAGCGCTACCATGGCAGTTGCCATAATCTCAGGCCCTACGGAGGCACAGTGGATGACTTTAAACTTATGGCATTCTATTTTTCACTCACTGACTCCGCTACTAACTGGTTTCTGCCTTTGCCCTCAGATAGCATTTACTCATGGGAGGAGATGCAGAGACAGTTTCTCACCAAGTACTACCCCAGCAGGACGGGCCATGCAAGTTCGAAGGCAGTTGCAAGAGCTTAGGCAGGGACCAAACGAGACCATGTACGAGTACGTGGAGAAATTCATCGCCTTGGAAAAGAGCTGCTGCAACCTAGGCCTACCAGAGAAGTTGCTCGTGGAGTACATGCTAGACGGTCTTCGTAGGCTCGACAGGAAGCTCTTAGACGCCTCAGCTGGAGGCAATCTTATGGACTTATCCCCAGCCGGAGTCCGACGAAAGATAATGGCAGTGGCCGAGAGCGAGCGGTTCCAAGATGAGTCCACCAAAGAAGAAGAATACACCGGGACCAGGAACGTCTCAAGGGTCGAGCCCCCATCCAGTACCATGGCCGCAGAGATCAAAGAGCTCAAGGAGATGATGCAGCATGTCTTCCGAAGACAACCAGTCCAGACCAAGCCGTGCGGTTTCTGTGCTGCAACGGATCACAAAACAGATGAGTGCCCGACCATAGTGGAAGATGACCTGGCCGAAGTGAATGCAGTAGGGGATTACCAGGGCCACAGCAACCAGGCCGGGCCAGCCCGACAGTATGGTTCGACCGGGAACGGACAGGGAGCCAATAGATAGCTGACGGAGCCCACTGCACTATCGTTAAGGTACAATGTTCTCTGTGCAAATAAATTTATATTTTCCGCTACTCGCGACTTCACTACTGGGTAGCAAGTGGTAAGTAGGGGTCGAACCCAAGGGAGTCAGGTGATTAGTTGTTCTTTAAGTTGGACAGTTGGGAGTTGGTTGTGATTTTAGGACTTAGAGTAGCGAGGGTTGGTTGTGATTTTAGTACTGAGAGGTAAAATTACAGTGGATATTACAATTTAAAGGAAAGCATTTGGTTTCGGGGGTGGCCTTGTATCATAGTCTGTTTATCATCGACCATTAATGATCATACTAAGTGTTCAAAGATGAATCAAGGCCATTTCTAAGCGCAAGACTTGCAACATCGTTTAAAACACTTGTTCTAATTTAGACTAATTCCTCCTTTCGAAGTATCTTAGCCTTATGTGCATCCATTTGATCTTCTGTTACGATTTCCCAAAATGGTTTTTTAGATAAGTCGAACTCCTCAGATAGCTTTGCTTGTTACAGCTTCCACTACCCGAGTATGTTCACGAATCCCCACGGAAGAGCTTTGTTTGTTACAGCTTCCACTCAACCTTGGAAATTCTGACTATAAATGGCACATAAAACAAGTTTTGAACACAAAGCGACATTAAGTGCAGGGTCTAAAACATTTTACAATACAAGTACACACCTTCAACCGAAAAGAGTTTAGCTACTACTATTCATGGCACTAGACATCGTAACTATGAACTTGGAAAAGCAAGGGTTTTGAAAGACAGTAAAGTAAATACGAAAAGACTTACAAAACCGTTGAAGCACCAAGGATCAAGCTTTGATTCCAGAGTAAGATTATTACAATAGTAGTGCCCAAACTCTAGAGAGAAGTGAGAGCTTCTCTCCCTAACTATGGTGGAGGATGATTTTTGAATGAGGATGGGATGAGCTCCATTTATAGGCTAAGGGGAGGAGAATGGAGGGCTTGGATTGATCTTCATCCAAGGGTGGAGGAGGAGGGGAGGAGCATGTGGAGGATAAGGCCACCACATGGCAAGCTCTTGTGGTGGCACAAAGAGCCGCCGGTTGCAAGTCACATGGAGGGGAGATTTTGTGGCTTTGGCCACCTCTTGGCAAAGCCACCGGTCACCCATGGAGGAGGAGGGGGAGTTTGTCACCCATGACTCATCAATTTACCCATAGCCGCCGGTCACTTGAAGAAATGAGGGAGTTTGTGAGTTTTGTGCAGTCTTTTCACACAACTATCAGTCCAATTTTGCTCCGGTCTGACTTTGGTTGTTCCTCGGTTGGATTTGATTTGAGTAATTCAATGTCAGGATCTTGAGATTTCTTCATTCAGCGTCTGATCTTGACCTTGGAATGACTCGTAACATCTTTTCAGCGTAAAATCCTCTCCTTAGCGTGTTTTCTCTCTAAGCGCCAAAATACCCTGTAGAAATATATCGGGACTAACAAGCAGAAGTCAGATAGACAAACAGGCTAATTTGGTGGGTTTTACTGTATTTTTGATTCGTATAATTATGGTCCATCAACAGCCTTGGCGGAACGACAATCATCAAACCGGGCCAAATCATCAGTATCAGGCCCAGACAGAGCCAGCACGACAGGCACGCCTCAGCAGACCCAGCAGCCCTATTGGCATCCACATCATCAGTATCAGCAGAATGCGCCAGGTCAGTACCAGCAGCGAGGACCGAACAATAATCAGCCAGGCCCGAGCAATCACGGCTCCAATAAATCTCTCGAAGACATAGTAAAAGAACTGGCAGCAACCGTGAACCAGAATATGGACACGACCAACGGAGCAATAGCTGACTTGAAAAAGCAGATGTCTCAGCTTGCTACGACGGTCTCGGAGCTCGCGAACAACGCAGGACGACTTCCCTCGCAAACCATTCAGAATCCAAAAGGGAACGTCAGCCAAGTAGAGGTGATAGACATGGACGCAACGCTCAAGGAGCCCGCTTATATGGAAAACACGATGCTCGAACCTGTTGTTACAAAGGCAGACTACCCAGAGCCTACCAGACCATCAGCAGTTGTCGACCCACAGGTGCCCGAAGAAGAATCAGCTAAGGCATTCAGCGTGGACACACTCGGCACAGCCTGACCAGACCTAGTCCTCGTGGCTGAGAAATCCAACATTCATAATTCTTCATGTGCCATGCAGGTAGTTGATCCCGAAAGCCATATGACTCAGAAAGATGAGCCAAAAACAAGATTGGTGGCAAGGCCTACGCAGAACAACCTGATGATGAGGCATCCACCCACTACGATCCATGAGACACCACCGAGAAAGAGTAAGGACCCAGGGGCCTTCACGGTCACCTGTGGCATCGGTAAGGCTCAGAGACATCACTGTTTAATTGATTTGGGTGCTGCCATTAATGTTATGCCATATTCTCTTTATTGCTCACTAAAACTTGGTCCACTAAAACCGCCTAGGTTATCAATAGAATTAGGGGACAAATCTTGTGTTTGCCCGACTGGTTTATTAGAGGACCTAACCCTACATGTAGGAGATCTTGTTGTTCCTGCAGATTTTTATGTTTTGCAGATGAGAAGAGCTAGAAACAACGAGCCGCCAGGGCTAATTCTGGGGCGACCATTCCTTCACACCACCAAGACCAGAATCGACATGGGCACGGGTTTACTATCACTGGCATTCGGTGGAAAAACATCAGATTTCTCCGTCTATGAGGATGCTAACCGTCCATGCACGAGGAAGCCGCCGGACATTGTGCACACATCAGATTACGATGCCTTAGTTCCGGACCCACCAGAGCAGACCATATAGACGACTAGGCCAGCAGCTATGGCCAAGAACTCTTCACCATCTCGGGAATATGTGAAGGCGAACCCGCCTGATCAATGGAGAGCGGAACCGAATGCTTCCCTTGAATTACAAAACCCCCTTATATTTACTTTTCTAGTATAACTGCCTTAATCAACTGCACTCACCTTCCGAAGGACTCGCAAATCACGCATCACCCACTGTAAGTCTTTCTTTTTACTTTTCAGTATTTATTTTCTGTAATTTACTTTTCCGCACTCAAAACCAAAAAAAAAGTCACTTAGTCATAACCGCTAAAATCTCAATCAACCTTAAAACACGCTCCCTCGCTGTACAAATCCCTTAAAGAACAACGTATCCCCCTAATTCCCTTGGGTTCGACCCCTACTTACCACTTGCTACCCAGTAGTAAAGTCGCGAGTAGCGGAAAATATAAATTTATTTGCACAAAGAACATTGCACCTTAACGACAGTGCAGTGGGCTCCGTCATGATGCTTGCCCTCTTTATCCTGCTTATTTGATACTGACCCGTTAGAATAAGTAGATGCACTAAAACCGAATATAACCAGACCAGGAGTATTAGGTTTTGCTAGAACTAAAAGTCTATAACCTGACCAGGAGTAGATTGTGGCGTAGTGATTTAACGGTCCTACCTTAGGTTATAACCTGACCCGGAGTAACCACACTTAAAAAGCAAGACAAAATACTTAGAGGTCAAGGATAAACCAAGTCACAATTAAGAAACCCTAGCCTGAATACTTCTCTCTGATTATTTCACTCACGTTTATTTCGCTATTTACACTTGTTTCTTAAACTGTTACTATCACCCAATCGTTTCCTTTCCTTTCTTACAGAACAAAGTAGTAACCATCTAGCTCTCTAGGGTTCGACCCCTTACTTACAGCTATACTAAGCCAAGAGTAAGCGGACATTATAAATTTAGATTTGCAGGTACCAACGACGACCTGTCAGCCCCGCTATACAATAAATTCTTGAAGGAGATCTTGTCTAACAAGAGGAAGATCGAGGAGGATGAATCCCACCCTCTCAACCATGAGTATAGCGCCCTCTTCTCAAAGCAAATTCCTCTCCAGATGAAATACCCCGACCGATTCACTATTCCATGCTCTATTGGCGCCATGAGCTTTGAACACCCATTAGCCGACCTTGGTGCTAGTGTAAATGTCATGCCTCTAGCCACCTATCATAAGCTTGGGTTAGATGGAATGAAAGCTACCAAGATGGCATTACAACTCGCCGATGGAACCACAAGACAACCCAAAGGAGTAATCGAAAATGTTCCTATCAAGGTAGACAAGTTCTACATACCTTGCGACTTCGTAGTGATGGATATGGGGAATAATGGGAACGCTTCTCTTATTCTTGGGCGTCCTTTCTTGGCCACCGCCGGTTATAAAGTTGATGTGGGAAAAGGGAAGTTGACTTTGTAGATTGGGGGAGAAAAGGTGAGGATAGAGAGGCCTACGAGCGAACAAGTGGCTATACTTGAACCTTGTGATTCGAAAGAGCAAGAGAGTGTGGGATTCGAAAATCTTGAGGGGAAGAAAGTAACTAAGAAGGATTTGCACAAGTTGATTGATCTCGATGAGGACCTTTCTCTTGATCACTATAAGTTGCCCTCATACCATGATGGGGTAAAAAGAAAAGCCAATGCTAAAACGGCGAGGAATGAGAAGCAAACATCACCTTGGACAAAAGCTATTAAGCAAGTCGCTTGCAACTCTTCAAAGAACCCGGATTGACTCCTCTACTTCTCAACATATCCGCTTGAGGAGGGATCTTTGCATAAGACTCCTCAAGTGTGCTTCTAATTATTATGAGGAGAATCGGCTCTGTCTTAGCCAAGACGTTAAACTAAGCTTGTGAGTGTTTCTCCCCTGATCTTTAAGTATATCTATTTTGATTGGATTTCTATTTTCTTCGTGCAAGAATTTGAGGATATGAACTATGCATGTGTGAATGCCTATGTTTGATGATCGATGTGCGATTGGAATGCTTTTAGCATGATGTTTTCTTAACATATGCTTTGTGAATTTGATGTCTTGATAGGATACAAGTGTGGGGTTTTGAAGTTTTGTGCATGCGTGTTGATGTATGATTTGAGTTTGGCTTAGAAATTCTTGTCCGTAACTCCATGCGTTTGCATAGTTTCATTCGTGCGTTCGCATAATTGGCCTTTTCTTCATTTCATTGTGCTTGCATAGATTTGATGCGCTCGCACATAAAAACAATGCCACTGTCTGCATTTGTGTGTTCGCACAAATCCATTCATGCGTTTGCATGCTCATCTTTCCCAGTGTTTCAAGCCTTCATGCGTTCGCATGAAATCATTCGTGCGTTCGCACAGCCATTCAACTCACTGCTATGCCTTCATGTGTTCGCACACTTCAGAGTGTGCGCAATCATGCCTGAGTCCGGCACCATTCTAACTTGTTTTGGTGCGCTTTTGATAGATATGGACATTTGGCGTTCGATGATGTATTCTTTTGATGAGTTATAAGTTGACTTGCATGATGTTGACATGTTTACGATGATGATTTCTTTACCTTGTGTGCTCAACACTCGTTTTTGAATTTCTTGTCTTATAGAGGAAAAAGAGGAATCATTAATCGAATCTTTTGTGCAAGTTTAGTCGCCCAAGAACTATACGCGCGAAGCAACATCTCTTTATTTGAAATAGCAACCTCCAAACGAGAGAAGTTTTTCTTAAACTTTCTCTTTGCTTTTCATGCTATTCATTGCTTAGGGACTAAGCAATTGCTAAGTGTGGGGTGCCTATGTTTTGACTACACGAGATGTTTGTGCTTGTTTACCGTGCTTTCATGTTTAGAATCCAATCAATTTGCATGTTTAGAGGAAAACACTTACACTATCATGACATTCATCCAAAAACTTGAATTTTTAATGAAAACAAAAAGTTTGGGCAAGGCTACATTTTCGAAAAATTTCATTCCTAATTCAACTAATCGTGCATGATTTTACTTAATTGATCCTTTTTAGATGACTAATGGATTGGATTGTTGACTTTCATTCTTGAGGATCAAAGCATCTATTAGCACTTCTTTATCTTTTATTCTATGCTTTTTGACAGAGCCCACCGCACTGTCATTAAGGTGCGATGTTCTCTGTGCAAAAACAAATTTATATCTCCGCTACTCGTACTCTACTAGTGGGTAGTAAAGGGTAAGTAGGGGTCGAACCCAAGGGAGTCAGGTAAATAGTTGTTCTTTAAGTAGGACAGTTGGGGGTTGGTTGTGATTTTAGTACTGAGAGTAGCGTGGGTTGGTTGTGATTTTAGTACTGAAAGGTAAAGTAACAGTTGATATTACAATTAAAGGAAAGCATTCGGTTTTAGGGGCCTTGTATCATAGTCTGTTTATCATTGACCTCTAATGATCATACTAAGTGTTCAAAGATGAATCAAGGCTATTTCTAGCACAAGACTTGCAACATCGTTTAGAACACTTGTTCTATTTAGACTAATTCCTCCTTTCGAAGTATCTTAGCCTTATGTGCATCCATTTGATCTTCAGTTACGATCAACCAAATGGTTTTTGAAAGAGGTCGAACTCCTCAGATAAGCTTTGCCCGTTAAAGCATCCACTTACCCGAGTATGTTCACGAACCCCAGGGAAGAGCTTTGCCCGTTAAAGCATCCACTCAACCTTGTAAGTTCTAACCTAATATGTGGCACATAGAACAAGTTTTGAACACAGAGAGGCACTAAGCGAAGGGTCTAAATGATTTTATGATACAAGTACACCCCTTCAACCGAATGAAGGGTTTAGCTACGAATATTCATGGAGCAGGATATCATAGCCAAGTGCTTGAAAAGTAAAGGTTTTGAAAGACAGAAAATAAAGTTTTCGAAAGTAAAGACAGGAAAATAAAGTACTTTGAAAGACAGTAAAGTAAAGAAAAGAGTACTTACAAAAACTGATAAGAGTGCTCAAGATCCAACTTCGATTCCAAAGGAAAGTGTTTACATGATTGTGCCCACAAAAGCTAGAGAGATAAGTCACTTGAGGACTTGTGATGTTGGAATGAGATGGGATGATTTACAAAGGGAAGGAGGATGTCTATTTATAGGCTAAGGGAGGCATGGAGATGAAGACACATGGCTCAAGATGGATGGAAGGGAGGAAAGCCGCCGGGGGGAGGTGGCAAGCTCAAAGCCGCCGGGCCACATGTCTCCTCCATGGCCAAAGCCGCCGGCCATGTGAGGGGAAGAGAGGAGTAGCCGCCCCCATGAGGTGGATGGGAGTGGTTGAGTGTGTTTTGTGATCTTTTCCCCAAAAGCCATCGGCTCCTTTCAGTTCCGGACTGACTCTGGTTGCCCTTCGGTTGGATTTGTTTTGAGTGATTCCACGTCAGGTTCTTGAAAGTCAGAATTTGGTCGTAACCTGGAATGACTAGTAATTCATTTTCAGCTTTAAAACTCCTCCTTAGCCTGTATTCTCTCTAGACTTCAAAATACCCTGTAGATAAATATCGAAACTAACAAGCAAAAGTTAAATAGACAAAGCGTCTAATTTGGTGGGTTTAACTGTGTTAATGATTCATACAATTATGGTCCATCACTTTTTCTTGTTGAGACTAGAGAGTTGATCTTTGAAAGCACACGGAAAATAATAATAATAATAATTTAAAAACCTTGCATGCCATGATTGCATTTAGGTGACCTTAGTGACCTTGCTTGTCTTGTTGGTTTGTCCTGCTCCATTTTTAACACTTAGCCCTTTGTCAAAGTTCTAAGTGTGGGGTCAAAAGAGGGAAAAAGTGTAATAAGCCCCAAGTTTCTTCCTTATAGTTGATCACCATTAGGAAGTGAGTTTAAAGAGTTATGTGCTAAGCGCCGAGGGTTAGGAAGGTAAGTTCCCCCTCGAAAGTGCTTAGTACGGCCAAAGGCCATGCTACCCCTTAAAGTTGCACTTAGACTTGATAATCGGCTATTCCACCATCCTCTAGCATGAAAACTAATGAGACAGTTGAAACTTACTAGTAAGAATTCACTAAGGGACGAACCTCGTATTCTTTTATACTTAGGCATGATATGATTTGCAAGTGTATATGAAAGCTTTAAAGTTGGAACTCCTCTTCTCTTATGACTAAGTGACCTTTGCATCCTAGGCTTGAGAATGAGTTCAAATTCACAAGCCAATGTACTAGCCTCCTTGCTAGCATTGGTGAGTGATCCAACAAGATTTCTTTGCGACTGTTAGATTGTTTTCTTGAAGTCTTTGATATAGAAAATGACTAGAATCCTTGATTAAAGGTTTGTTAGTCTTTGCTTTCTTTGTGACGCATGAAAATCTCGTGCGTTCGCACGCATGGCTCTGCACGCTCGCACTCGATCAAACTTCCCAGTCAACAGGAGACCATGCGTTCACACAAATCCGTTCATGCGTTCGCATGCTTTCACGGAAAGACATCAAGACAGGATTTTTACTGCTGGGCTATAAATAGAAACTTAGGGTTTTTGAACCAAGGGCGGTTTACTGGAGAAAGAGATGGAATTTTAGAGAGATCAAGGGTTTTAAAAGAGAAGAACTCCAACAACAAAGATTGAAGATCGGATCCTATAGTGTGCTTGAATCTCCATATTGGTTTTGAAGTTCTAATCTCTACTTTTCCATATGGTTGTTTGCATTTTTATTGTTGACTTCGTTATTAAACTCACCATGAGTGAGTAGTGACCTTGATTGGGGATCAATGGATCCCCTAGACATGTTTGTGACATTGTAAATACCTTGGATGCTAATGATGAATGAGTTTGCACATGAATCATCTTCCTTTGAACTTAATTTCTCGAGTTGCCTATAAGGTGTTTGTGAAATGTCCTCAATAGGAATTCAGCTTGATCTCATGCTTGATGTAGCTCACGTTGATCATCATGACTTCAATGAACTAAATGAAGAAGCATTAGGATTTTGTGTTAGTTGGATAACTCTTTAACCTAATGAGAATTGCTTGAACTTAACAATAACATGATTATCTTGTCAATAAAGCGCAAGTGTGAGGCTAGATATTCATATTCTATAGTGCCAATAGAACGCAAGTTTGAGGTACTATGCGAGATGTAACCTCTTTGTACTAAGTTGTAGCGCGAGTTGAACCTAGTATCAATGTTGCATAAGCCAATTTCTAAGCATGTGCGCGCGATTTCAACATTGGTGTCTCATTTCATTGTCACAATAATTGTCTATGTGGAGAAGTGATTCCTAGTCATCTTTTAGTTGAAAGTTAACCACTTTTAGTAGATACAATCTCACTTTTGGATAGTACTCTGAACAGGCTGTCGTCGTACCTGTGCAAAAACAATTTATAATTTCCTTGTCCTGAACTGTGAGTTAGCACAATGGCAAGCAAGGGTCGAACCCAAGGGAGCTAGATAGCTACTACTTTGTTCTGTAATGGAGAAAAACAAGAAACTAGAATGAGAGTAACGGTTAGTGAAATAATCGAAAATTGCAAGGTTGTAAATATCAGAGAGAAGTATTCAGATTAGGGTTTGATTGTGACTTGTTTTATCATAGACTTCTAGATATCTAATTCAATGTTTTAAGTGTGGTTGTCCCGACAAAGGTGACTTCCCAAGTAACCCGACAAAGGTGTTACGCCACGACCTAATTCCCCTAGGTTTAATTAACCCGACAAAGGTGTTAATTGCCCTAGTCGTACTACCTATCTAAACGACAAAGTATTAGATAGATGATTAATGTAGAAATATGCGCAACTAGATTTCACGACAAAGTATACGTCTAGTCTAACAATATTTCATGGAATTCATATACGCGAATTAGTAAAACATAGAATATAGCATTAAAGATCCAAGTCTCAAAAACATAGTCACAATATAATAAACCCTAATCCGAATGTAGAGTTTAGTTACACATGATCATAATGAAACGATGTAAATAATTAAAGGAAGAAACAAGTACTTCACTACAAAACCGAATGGAGTAAGGCTGGCCGTGTATGGCTGATGTGCTGCCGTGACAAGGCTGAGAAGGGCGGCTGAAGTGGCAGAAGAATGAGGAGAGCTAGGGCACACGGCTGAATGTGGAATGAGGGATGATGAGATGCTTGTGGACTCCTCCTTATATAGGGTTTGAGAAACCCTTTGATCTTCTTGGAAACCCTTTGATCTTCTTGGAACCTTCCGAAACCCTAGCATTTGAATGTTGCCCTAATATCACAATGTAGAATGGGCCGGCTGCTGGATTTAGGGCTTGGACTTTCTTTTTTCCGAAGTTACTGTTCACGGCCCCGAAATCACTATTCACACCGGAATTACTATTCACGCCGGAATTACTATTCATGCCGGAGTACTGTTCACGACCTTCCTTTGGCTCCGTTCTTCCACTGCGATGTTTCTGGCATGAAAATGCCGTCTTTTAAGCGTGTTTCCTCCTAGAGCTTCCAAATCACCTGAAATACGAAACAACACTAAAAAGTAACTGTTCGCATAATAAAGTGAATGAAATGGTGGGAATTAACGACTCGATGAGTCGTATAAATATGGCTCATCAAACCACCCCACACTTAAACTTGTTCATCCCGAACAAGAACATGGTCATAAGAGGAACGACTAATGTAAACATCACAATGCTTCGGTCATCCTAGACGAGCTACATGGACATGACTTGGCTACTATAGATCCTACCTGTTATGCATGCTTGCTACTAATATCATTGTGCGAAAACAAGGGCTAAAGATACGTATTGCCTTTGAAGTCGAGATGCAAATCAATTTGGATGTATCTGGAGATAGCCCTGTTTAGACCCATGAACCCTCATTCTCGGACTCGAACTCGCTGCTATATGGTTATGCTTTGCCGCTTTTTCTTGCACGTGATTGATTCGAGCTTCAAAGTGTTGAGTGTTATTCGGCCAGCTATAGTGTCATCTGATTTGGGATTTCAATGATGCTGTCACATGAGACGTGTGGACTATCACGATGGTTTGTGGATTTGTTGCTTTGTAGTGCGGATTGTGATTTGCTCGAACCGTGGTTCCTTCTCCTTTTGACGCGAGTCAAGCCGAGGGTCGCTCGTCTATTTTCCCGGTTACTCGGATTAGAAACCTTCCTGCTCTTACTCATCCTCGTCCTTTCGACACGGGTCAAGTCAAGGGTCGCTTGCCTATTTTCTCGGCTACTTGGACTAGAGCTTGGACGGTGTGAAGTATTCCCGTCCCGACCAACCGCAAAGGTACCGCAGTGGCGGAGCAGACTCGTACTATGTTTCCTCGAAGTGCTAGCCTCCACGAGCTCCACATAACCATATATCCTGAGTCCGGTCTCTGAATGATCTGTCAAGTCTCTCTAGGGCATTGCTATCAACTCCACATCCCTGTTTATCTCAACTAACAAAGGCACGCAATGATTTAAAGATCACATGTTAGTCGCACAAATCAAGTTTCACCAAAGACATGCATGTAATCGGCTCTATCTATTTCACCTAATCATGATCCAATACTGCAAGTCTAGGAAATAGTGAAGTAATCATGTACAAAAAAATTTAAAAATGACTCGAAACGTGCTGACTCTGTGTGGTGGGCATGCTGACTCGATAACTGACTCATAACTGACTTTCCCACCCCACACTTTTGAAATGAGCCGTGTCCTCACGGCACGACTCAAATCTAGACACAAATGCATGCAATAAATAGATAAGGAAAGGAGAAGGGTAGAGCAAGACTCCCCTGGGGTGTAGACGTGGTCGGCTGAACTCGGGCCAATTCCGGTCTCAATGGGACGCGACCCGGACTCGTCTGGTGCTAAAATGCGTAGCGTAGAGTGCAAAATGCGTAGCTCGCAAGTGAATTTTCCGGCCGACTAAGTCCAATCCCTACAAAATGAAACCAAATCCTTTCCAAGGTACAATGTGACAAATAAGACTCATAAATAAACATGGTAACTAAATAAAATGCAGTGCAAACTGTGCAGGGCTGCCTCCCTGCGAGCGCCTTTGTTTAACGTCGTTGGCTCGACAGTACCTCTTTAGGGATCACAAGTTAGGATCCCATGGGCGTGTGAGGTCATACTTCTTCTCAGCTTCTCCTTCAGTTCGCCCAACGTGCTCACCTGGCTGTTCACTCGGTTCTGCTCTCTAATGATCTGGCAGTTTCTTCTTCACATATTCCCGAGAAGATGAGGATGTCTCGGCCATAGCTGCTGGCCTAGTAGTCTGTATAGCCTGCTCTGGTCGATCTGGAACTAGGATGTCGTATTCTGATGTGTGCACAATGTCTGGCAGTTTCCCTGTGCATGGACGGTTTGCATCCTCATAGACATAGAAGTCATCTTCCTTTCCACCGTATGATAGTGATAATAAGCCTACACCCATGTCGATCTGGGTCTGAGTGGTGTGGAGGAATGGACGTCCCAAAATGAGCCCTGGTGGTTCGCCTTTCCTGGATTTCTCCATCTGCAAGACATAGAAATCTGTAGGCACAGCAAGATCTCCTACACGGAGGGTTAGATCTTCAAGTAAACCAGTGGGGCGAACACAGGACCTATCCCCTAATTCAATAGACAGCCTGGGCGGCTTCAATGGTCCAAGATCAAGCGAGCAATATAACGAGTAAGGCATAACATTGATAGCGGCACCCAAATCTATTAAACAGTGAGGTATTTGGGTCTTACCGATACCACAGGTAACCGTGAAGGCCCCTGGGTCCTTACTCTTTCCTGAAGGTGTCTCCTGGCTCGCAGTGGGTGAGTGCATCGTTATTTGGTCGTTCTGTGTTGGCTTGACCACCATTCTCAGCTCTGGTTCAGCTTTCTCAGTCATCTGGCTTTCTGGAGCAACTACCTGCATAGCATAAGAGAAACCGTGAATGTCGGCGTCCTTGGCTGTAAGGGCCGGTTCTTCCTTTGTTGGTTCGGTGGTCTCCTCGAATGCTGCATCCACAGCTACTACTTCTACTTGGCTGACGTTCCCCTTCGGATTCTGAACTGTCTGTGAGGGGAGTCGTCCTGTGCTGTCGTCAAGCCTGGAGAGAGTTGTGGACATCTGCCCTAATTGCCTCTGAATGTCAGCTAGCGCTCCGTCGGTTTTGGCCATGTACTGGTTCAGGGTAGTATCTGTCCGCTGGGTGCTAGCTGCCAGATCTCTCACTATGTCCTCTAGCGACTTGTTGGGGCCTTGGTTGCTCGGACTTGCCTGATAAGTGTTCGGCCCTTTCTGCTGGTACTGCCCCGGTGCATTCTGCTGGTACTGACTGTTAGGATGTCTGTACGGCTGCTGAGTCTGCTGATTCTACTGAGGCACATTCGGTCGTGCTTGCTGAGTCTGATTTTGCTGATAGTTGTTCCTCCAGGCGCCTTGATTAGGTGCTGCTGCACCATACTGCTTGACTAGGCCTGGTTGGTTGCCATAACTCTGATAATTGCCCACTGCATTCACATCAGCTTGGATGTCTGTCTGTAAGGTAGGGCACTCGTCCGTCTTGTGTTATGTGGATGTACAGAACTCACATGGCTTGGCCTGGACTGGTGTCCTTCGGACTACATGCTTCATCAGCTCTCTCATCTCCTTGAGTTCGGCGAATACAGCACTGATAGAAGGCTCAACTGTTGACACATTCTTTGTTCGGGTATACTCGTCCTCCTTCATGGTCTAATCCTGAAATCGCTCACCCTCTGCCACTGATATGATCTTCTGCTTCACTCTGGCTGGCGTCATGTTCATGAGTTGGCCTCCAGCTGAGGCCTCTAGTAACTTCCTGTCCATCTTGCGAAGTCCATCCAGCATATATTCTACGACTAATTTCTCCGGGAGCTCCAGATTGCAGCAACTCTTCTCCAAGGCTAGAAATTTCTCCACGTACTCGTACATGGTCTCGTGAGGGCCTTGCTTTAGCTCTTGCAACTGTCTCCAGACTTGCGCTGCACGCCCTGCTGGATAGTACTTGCTGATGAAGTGCTTCTGCATCTGTTCCCATGTGTGAACACTGCCTGAGGGTAAAGCTAGGAACCAGTCTGTAGCTGCTTCTTGCAGTGAGAAGTAGAATGCCTTCAGTTTGAAGTCATCCACCTCTACTCCGTGTGGCCTGAGGTTCAAGCATATCCCGTGGAAACGCGTCAAGTGAGACTGGGCCGACTCTCCTTTGGATCCTGAGAACTTGGGCAGAT
This sequence comes from Rhodiola kirilowii, assembly GCA_033675215.1. NCBI lineage: Eukaryota > Viridiplantae > Streptophyta > Magnoliopsida > Saxifragales > Crassulaceae > Rhodiola > Rhodiola kirilowii. The sequence goes on along the minus strand of CM066193.1, from coordinate 10,185,621 downwards.
TGTGAATGACCGATGTACTGACCGTGATGGCTGCCATGTCTGGTCCTTCATAAATTGGCCATGACTGGTCTCTGAAGCTAGGAACCGAGAGCTCGCCCATAGTGGGTCCTTCATATTCGTCCTCATCATCCACAACTGCTTGTCTACGTGGGGCTTGTGGTGGGTGTTGTAGTGGTGGTTGTGGAAGGTATTGTAGTGGTGGATATGGTTGTGGATACTGAGGGTAGAGCGGTTGTGGGTACTGTGGATATGGTGGTGGAGGATATTATTGATATGGTGGGTACTGAGGGTATTGTGGGTACTGTGGTTGGGGTTGTTGTTGGTTTTGAGGTTGTTGTTGTTGTTGGAACTGTTGAAACTGATCAGGGATAGCCCCCCTGATTTCGCCATGTTGTACTTGAACATTCTGGTTAACTTCTTCGTTTACGTGACTGTTGTGACTGCTGTGACTGTTGTGACCAACACTAATACCTGCGTGAGACATGTTACGAGAGTAACAGACACCGAGATAGCAAACACCGAAATAACAAAGACAGACTAGCAACAAAGGGTCCCCAGGAGATTGGAGGGGTCACAGCGGTCCCACTTAAAACCCAAAATCCTTAGACTCGTAAGTCTTGGTGACAGAACCCTCTGAGAGCTAGAAAACGGAAATCGAATAGAATGGAAAACAAAATCTCGAACAGTTGAATATGAATTCACCGAGTAACAAATTTCGAAATAGCAAGAAGAAAAATAAACGAAAAATAAAAGAAGAACAAAAGTTTCACCATGCTTAGCTCCCCGGCAACGGCGCCATTTTGAACAGGCTGTCGTCGTACCTGTGCAAAAACAATTTATAATTTCCTTGTCCTGAACTGTGGGTTAGCACAATGGCAAGCAAGGGTCGAACCCAAGGGAGCTAGATAGCTACTACTTTGTTCTGTAATGGAGAAAAACAAGAAACTAGAATGAGAGTAACGGTTAGTGAAATAATCGAAAATTGCAAGGTTGTAAATATCAGAGAGAAGTATTCAGATTAGGGTTTGATTGTGACTTGTTTTATCATAGACTTCTAGATATCTAATTCAATGTTTTAAGTGTGGTTGTCCCGACAAAGGTGACTTCCCAAGTAACCCGACAAAGGTGTTACGCCACGACCTAATTCCCCTAGGTTTAATTAACCCGACAAAGGTGTTAATTGCCCTAGTCGTACTACCTATCTAAACGACAAAGTATTAGATAGATGATTAATGTAGAAATATGCGCAACTAGATTTCACGACAAAGTATACGTCTAGTCTAACAATATTTCATGGAATTCATATACGCGAATTAGTAAAACATAGAATATAGCATTAAAGATCCAAGTCTCAAAAACATAGTCACAATATAATAAACCCTAATCCGAATGTAGAGTTTAGTTACACATGATCATAATGAAACGATGTAAATAATTAAAGGAAGAAACAAGTACTTCACTACAAAACCGAATGGAGTAAGGCTGGCCGTGTATGGCTGATGTGCTGCCGTGACAAGGCTGAGAAGGGCGGCTGAAGTGGCAGAAGAATGAGGAGAGCTAGGGCACACGGCTGAATGTGGAATGAGGGATGATGAGATGCTTGTGGACTCCTCCTTATATAGGGTTTGAGAAACCCTTTGATCTTCTTGGAACCTTCCGAAACCCTAGCATTTGAATGTTGCCCTAATATCACAATGTAGAATGGGCCGGCTGCTGGATTTAGGGCTTGGACTTTCTTTTTTCCGAAGTTAATGTTCATGGCCCCGAAATCACTATTCACGCCGGATCACTATTCACGCCGGAATTACTATTCACGCCGGAGTACTGTTCACGACCCTCCTTTGGCTCCGTTCTTCCACTGCGATGTTTCTGGCATGAAAATGCCGTCTTTTAAGCGTGTTTCCTCTTAGAGCTTCCAAATCACCTGAAATACGAAACAACACTAAAAACTAACTGTTCGCATAATAAAGTGAATGAAATGGTGGGAATTAACGACTCGATGAGTCGTATAAATACGGCTCATCATACTCTCTACTATCATTCTCTTAGAAGAACAAAACGCCCCCCCCCCCTCCAAACCATAGACATTCTAATCAGATCGTTAGCACTATTGGTTTAACCACCTGTCCTTTGGGTACGACCTCGGTTCACCCCGAGTTAATACAAATGTTTTGATTGTCGTGACTTAGCATAAGTGTTCGGATTCTATTTGAATACTTAGCTATATTTACAAATGATCAAACATTTGAGTGCTACTCTATATAGGAGCGTTCAAATGTTACCCCCTTCTTAGAGTGTTACCCAATTACTCGCTTGTGATTGGTTGAGGGGAGGTGCCACATCACAATCCACTACCAATGCCACCTCACAATCCAGTCACATGTCCTATGGGCCCCGTGCTTTGTGAGGTGTCACCTCCTCTCAACCAATCAAAATAACACTCTAAGAAGGGGTAACATTTGAGCGCGCCCCTATATATATATATATACAAATATATATATATATATAGAGTATATAAAGGAGCGTTCAAATGAGGCAAGGCAAATAAGAATGAGGCAGTGTGAGGCACGATCTCAGCCATCCATCAACCCTCCCGTGCTTTGTGGGCGCGCCACGTGGCAACGAGTAGTAAAACACTATGTAAATAGTAAAAGTAGTGTGAAAGCGTTTGGTGGCAACGTGCGTGCGATCATATATATATATATAGATGTTATGTTTAAATGTTATGTGCTTTTTATTGTGTTATGTGTTATGTCGATTCTGATTGGTTAATGAAAAACAAGGAACCAATCAGAAGCGAGGAACACCGTAACTACGGTGCATCCTCACCCACACAACCCCCCATGCTTTGGAGGTGCACCGTAAGCCCCGTGTTCCTCGCTTCTGATTGGTTCCTTCTTTTCATCAACCAATCAAAATCAATATAACACTTTAAAAACATAACACTCTAAGGACATATAACATTTGAACGCCCCCTATATATATATATAGGAGCGTTCAAATGAGGATTGCTACAGTAATGTGAGGCACGTGAGGCACGATCTCAACCACACATCTAACCCCCCCCCCGTGCATTTGTGGCGCGACACGTGTCCAAATAGTAAAACCCACTAACTTTTGAAAAGTCAACAATTGCGGCTGTGCCACGTGGCTTCGCCACGTGCGTCTGATCAACTCCACAGACGGCCGAGATCGTGCCTCACTGCCTCATTCTTACAACCCTGCCTCAACCGAGCGCCCCCCTATATATATATGTTATGTTTTTAAAGTGTTATATCGATTTTGATTGGTTGATGAAAAGAAGGAACCAATCAGAAGCAAGGAACACGGGGCTTACGATGCACCTCCAAAGCATGGGGGTTGTGTGGGTGAGGGTGCACCGTAGTTACGGTGTTCCTCGCTTCTGATTGGTTCCTTGTTTTTCATTAACCAATCAGAATCGACATAACACATAACACAATAAGAAGCACATAACATTTGAACGTTCATCTATATATATATATGTATGTATATATATAGGGGCGCGCTCAAACCTTACCCCTTCTTAGAGTGTACCCAATTACTCAAATGTGATTGGTTGAGGGAAGGTGCCACCTTAAAAGCATGGGGACCATGGCGTTTGGTGGGTGGATGTGCATGGTAGTGGACATGTGGCTCAATTTTGATTGGTTGGATGAAATTCATCAACTAATCAGAATCAAGTAATTGGGTAACACTCTAATTTGGGGGTAACATTTGAGCGCTCTTCTATATATATTTATATATATATATAGAGAGGAGCGATCAAATGAGGCAAGCAAATTATAATGAGGCAAGTGAGGCACGATCTCAACCACACATCTAACCTGATGTTCCCATGAATGTCATGGCTTTGGCAAAACGGCTTTAGACAGTTCGAGCTAGAGTTCAAGAAGAATTCAACCACGAACTGGAACAGAAGTACAGCGTACAGCAGACGCATGATTTGAATCCAGAAGGTTCTAAAGATAGAGGATCTTTTCGGTTGAAGTCGGTCAGCGAAGAAATAGATATTCGAGACGTCATTCAAATATCTCCTCACCAGAATTAAAGACCGCCTGACTAACTTACCGTAGAAGATATCTCATGAAGATTTGAATGAAGATCATGATATCCAGAAGATATCGACGAGACTCAAGATTATCTGATTGGAGCCAATCGACAAGTCATCACCGAAGATCAGATAGGCGCAGATTGGCTGAGAGAATATCAGATGTCTTGGCATGGAAGTCATCTTCAAATATTGGATACAGATTGAATATTCTGCAAATATTTAGGAGTATCTCCGAAATATTTGACAGGATATTTTAGATTGGATCTGGAGTTCACCAAAGCCTATAAAACGAAGGCTAGGGCGTCCAGTTTGATTGTTGCTTCCTGAGTGAAAAGAAAAACACAAGAGATCGTGAGATTGGGGGAGAAGCGACGGCCGTCCATTCCACATCGGAATATCAGCGGCAAAGCAACAGTCTGTTCAGGTGTGGTGTTCAGGCTGTGCTTGAGGAACAACAAAGCACACACACACGGTAATCAAGCTACGCCTTTGAAAGAAGGCGACTAGACTTCTGAGAGGTCCAAGACTAGGCCGAGAGGGAAGTCTCGTCCTACCACAGGGGATCGAGGGAAGCTACGGTGAACCAAGATTGCAAATTTGAGAGACGGAGAGTTAGAGGCTAGGCGATTACAAACACAGGGTTGTGTAAGAGTAAGACCACTTGTAGCTCTAATCTCGTAATACGATTTGTGTCCCTTTTAGGGTGTGGAAAACCCCCCAGAGTAGGCGAGGCTAAACTGGGTAACATACCGTGCGTGCTCCCATTTTCCTCTACGTTTCAGTTCTGCCTGATAAACTGTCTTAACAACTGTCGGAACACTACCTTGTACTGTTCGTATTCGATTAACTGTGTGTGTGTCAGTTATCTTCTCTGCCTGCTGAAATGTTGTGAAAGGAGTTCAGGGTCTGTCTCAACTGTACTTTAAATACTAGCTTGAACAGGGGATATAATTTCATAACCCCCCGTGCATTTGTGGCGCGCCACGTGTCCAAATAGTAAACCCACAACCAACAGTAGTGTGAATGCAAAATGGCGGCTCAACTCACGTGGCTTTGCCACGTGTCACAATGAGTTGCCCAGATATATATATATAAAGAGAGAAGCGATCAAATGAAGCAAGCAAATTAGAATGAGGCAAGTGAGGCACGATCTCAACCACACATCTAACCCCCCGTGCATTTGTGGCGCGCCATGTGGCAAATAGTAAACCCACTACCAACAGTAATGTGAACACAAAAATGGCGGCTGTGAACGTGGCTTTGCCACATGTCACAATGAGTGGCTCAGATCGTGCCTCACGTGCCTCATTCTACCAATCCTGCCTCAACCGAGTGCTCCCCTATATATATATATGTATGTATATATATATATATATAAAGGAGCGCGCAAATGTTACCCTCTTCTTAGAGTGTTAACCAATTACTCGCTTGTGATTGGTTGAGGGAAGGTGCCACATCACAATCCACTACCAATACCACCTCACAATCCACTCACATGTCCAATGGTCCCCGTGCTTTGTGAAGTGTCACCTCCTCTCAACCAATCAGAATTGAGTAATTGGGTAACACTCTAAGAAGGGGTAACGTTTGAGCGCGCCTCTATATATATATATACAAATATATATATAGTATATAGAGGAGCGTTCAAATGAGGCAAGGCAAATAAGAATGAGGCAGTGTGAGGCACGATCTCAGCCATCCATCAACCCCCCCATGCATTATGGGCGCGCCACGTGGCAACGAGTAGTAAAACACTATGCAAATAGTAAAAGTAGTGTGAAAGCGTTTGGTGGATTGTGCCACATGGCTTCGCCACGTGCGTCTGATCAACTCCACAGACGGCCGAGATCGTGTCTCACGTGCCTCATTCCTATTTGCCTTGCCTCATTTGAACGCTCCTCATTTCAATTGAGGACATGGGTTTTTTGTGAGGACGTAGGGACAAATTTGGACCATTTGATCAAATGATCCAAAGGTGCATAATGAATCCAAAAAGTTAAAGTTGTTTGTCATTATGTACTTTTGTCTTTTACCTAAAAGACAAAAGTGCATAACTCCAAAAAGCACTTTTTGACTCATTATGCACCTTTGGATCATTTGATCTAATGGTTTTAGATTTTTTCCTACGTCCTTACAAATTTTGATGTACTCAAAAGAACGCCCCTATATATATATATATATGTGGGAGCACTCGGTTGAGGCAGGGTTGGTAGAATGAGGCACGTGAGGCACGATCTAGGCCACTCATTGTGACATGTGGCGAAGCCACGTTCACAGCCGCCACTTTTGTGTACATACTACTGTTGGTAGTGGGTTTACTATTTGCCACATGGCGCACCCACAAAGCACGGGGGGTTAGATGTGTGGCTCAGATCGTGCCTCACTTGCCTCATTCTAATTTTGGTGCCTCATTTGATCGCTCCTATATATATATATATATATATATAGTAGCGCTCAAATGTTACCCCCATCTTATCATTTTACCTCTTACTCCAATCTAAGCCACATATCCAAACCCCCCCGTGCTTTGTGGGTGCACCACGTGTCTCACTACCAAAACCCTGCATTATTCAAAAAGTAAACAGTAAAACCCACTACCCAAAATCCAATATTCTAGCACTATTCCTGCCACTATCAACCAATCAGATTCGAGTAACACGATAACACTCTAAGAAGTGGTAACATTTGAGCGCGCCCCTATATATATATATATATATATAGATGCGCTCAAATGAGAACACCCTCTTAGGCTAAGAACATGAGAATCATTCTCAGCCACTCATTTTGTTGAAATGAGTGGTCCAAAATGCACCACGTCATCTACTATGCACTTTCTGCTTTTTACTATGCACTTTCTGCTTTTACTATTCTGCACTTTTGTCTTTTACCTAAAAGACAAAAGTGCAGAATCAATCTACACCCTTAGATCATTTGATCCAAAGGTGCAAAATAATTCTCATGTTCTTAGCCTAAGAAGAGTTCTCATTTGAGCGCGCCCCTATATATATATATATGGACGTTCAAATGTTATGTGCTTCTTATTGTGTTATGTGTTATGTCGATTCTGATTGGTTAATGAAAAACAAGGAACTAATCAGAAGCGAGGAACACCGTAACTACGGTGCACCCTCACCCACACAACCCCCCCATGCTTTGGAGGTGCACCGTAAGCCCCGTGTTCCTCGCTTCTGATTGGTTCCTTCTTTTCATCAACCAATCAAAATCGATATAACACTTTAAAAACATAACACTCTAAGGACATATAACATTTGAACGCCCCCTATATATATATATAGATGGACGTTCAAATGTTATGTGCTTCTTATTGTGTTATGTGTTATGTCGATTCTGATTGGTTAATGAAAAATAAGGAACCAATCAGAAGCGAGGAACACTGTAACTACGGTGCACCCTCACCCACACAACCCCCCCATGCTTTGGAGGTGCACCGTAAGCCCCGTGTTCCTCGCTTCTGATTGGTTCCTTCTTTTCATCAACCAATCAAAATCGATATAACACTTTAAAAACATAACACTCTAAGGACATATAACATTTGAACGCCCCCTATATATATATATATATACAGGGGCGTGCTCAAATGTTAACACTTCTTAGCATGTTAACGTGTTAACCCAATCAGGACGCACCACGTGTCTCATGCAACCAATGAGGATGCACAACCTCAAAAGCACGGGGCCCATTTGGATATGTGAGTGGATGAGTTTAGGTGAGTGGGACACGTGGCATTTCCTCATTGGTTGTGTGAGACACGTGACGCGTCCTGATTGGGTTAACACGTTAACATGCTAAGAAGAGTTAACATTTGAGCGCTTATCTATAAATAAAACGTTTGGGGGCTGAATTAGTGTGTGCTTTGATTGAGAGAAGAAAAATCCTAACTTGGGAAAGAAGACAAAGTTCATCACGAGAGATCAAGGATTCAAAGAGCACCCGCGTCATTACGGTTTCCTCGTTCTTAATCTCTTTATCAACACTACTTTTGGTTAACTTGCCATGAGTAGTGAGTAGTTTTCTTATTCTGGGATCCTACGGATCCCGTGCTATGTACCCAACTCTTCATGTGATCCATTAAACATTTTTATTTATGAGATTCGAATATTCAATTTCATTGTGCTCAATTTTATCATTCTTGCAAGTTTCACATTGAATGGGATATTTGCATGCTAAAATGTATTTAGGTTAATTACCAAAAGATGGATGTGTCCTAGGTATTAACCGAATTGTATGAAATTGATATTAGGTCATGGTAGCTACAATGGTAGTACATGAATTAATAGGAAAGTTGACTTTTGTCTAAAAAAACCCTAAGTTTAATAATCTCAATCGTTGATAATCTGTGGATGAGCGGCGTTCAACGATTGAGATTTATCTAGACAATGATCCGTGGATGGGTGGCTTGTCTAGTGTTATTTTGGTTTATTTCCATATTCGATAGCATGACTGAATTACGTTATATGATTGCATGATTAGTGGGGTTGGCACGGGTGAAGTATGATCCTGGAATTCTTTCTCTGATTAAGTCACAAACCTTTTTATTTCCTGCATTTAATTTCTGTAAGTTTTGTCACAACAAAACCTTTCTTTAATCGGAATAGCTAAATAAGTCACTAGTTAGCTAGTATTCACACTCGTTGTTCCTTGGATCGACCCTTGGCTTACCAAGGTTATAAATTTTGTTTGACTGCAATTTGACCCCTAAAACTCATAACTTGACGACTATAAAGGGTTAAAAGTACGCTTGTCAAAATGGCGTCGTTACCGGGGAATAGTGCTTAGTGTGATATTAGATTTAACGTGTGTAGTTTAGACTATTCCCTCTTCTTTTCGTTGCTCATCTCTGACTACTTTTTCTTGCTACATTCACTCTTCCCTTGGCTTTTTGCAAGTGCTTAGTACATGCCAAGGAAAACACCTAGGGGCAAGAAGAAGGCACGGGCAAACGATCAAAGCGACTCGGGGGATCAACCGACACCTCGGGTAGACAGAGAAGACGTCCCTTTGACCAGATTACGAGCTCGGAAACTAAAAATGAATCAAAACCCAACATTACTTGGGCTGGTCGGGGATGACCAGCAGCGTCCCGTGCAGCAGCCAGCTCGCAGGACTCTCGGAGACTACACTGCTCCACGTGTCTTAGGTTTCCAATCTGCCATTGCAGCACCTGGTGTAGACAACAACAACTGGGAGATCAAAACCGGACTCATTCAGATGATACATAATAACTAGTTTTCGGGGAGGATGAATGAAGACCCTCACCAGCACTTTAAGCAGTTTGTCCAGATGTGCAACACAATGAAGACTAATGGTGTTCCTCCAGAGTCCTACTACCTGAGGCTATTCCCTTTCTCACTCTTTGACAATGCTAGTAGGTGGCTCGATAGTCATGCAGAGGGAACATTTACTACTTGGGGCAAACTGGTGGAAGCTTTTCTACAACAGTACTTCCCACCATCAAAGACAGCACATTTCAGGAACAAGATTATCTCGTTCCACTCTATGGATGGTGAGACTGTCTACGAGGCCTAGGAAAGGTACAAAGAGCTGATGAGGATGTGCCCTCACCACAACCTGGAGCCGTGGCAGATTATAAACACCTTCTATCAGGGAATCGATCAGGGGATGCACACCTTGATAAATCAAGCAGCTGGTGGAGGACTCAATGGAGTCCCGCTGGAAGAGACCTATGATATCATTGAGGAGGCAGCTCAAGACTATCACCTCTGGACGAGTGATCGAGGTAATCCTAAGGACAAGAAGGGTGTGCAAGATCTCTACCTCGTTGATAGCACCAATGATATAGCTGAGTTGACCAACACGGTGATGATGCTTGCAGCTGAAGTAAAAAAATTGAAGACATACTCCTCTATGAAATCCTCTGTTGTTGCTAATGTGGTTATCTATTGTCAGATATGTGGCTCTCCTTCTCATTTCACAGATAGCTGTCCGGTGATGGGACAAGAAAGTAATGGTGGAACCCAGGAGGATGCCAATTATGTAGGGTAATACAATCAAGGAACCGGATCAGGCATGAACTGGTGGGATAACTCGAACAGGAATAATCCCAACCTCTCTTATAAGCCGCATAATCAGACACCATCAGGTTTCCCTTACAGACAACAGCATGACAATGCTCCATACCAGCCGAGGAATCAGTACAATAACCAAGCTCAACAACAACAAAATTAGAATTCAGTGAGCTATAACAATCTAACTCTACCACAGTAGCTCAAAACTCCGGGCCGACGTCAAATATGGAAGCCACGCTAGCCAGCTTCATAGCCGAACATCGAAAGACGTCTGATGATCAGCAAAAGGCATCTGAGAAAACTATCGCTGAGGTAAGAAACCTGCGAAGGACTGTAGAGGAGCTCACTATTCATGGCAGAATGTTGGAGACTCAGATAGCTCAACATGCAAATTCAGCAATTAGAGAACATGGGAAACCCCCATCGAAACCAGATCCACCTCTAGGGAATTAGTGAATGCCATCACACTCTGAGGAGGAAAACATATTGAGATGCTGCCAGCTCAAGTCACTCGATCACCAGCTGCAAAATCAGCATCTGATTCTACACATGCTAAAGAGGAAACATCAAATGAAGCTGAAAATCGAGCTGAAAATTCTGCACAGATAGTGGAGCCAGCTCTTTATAAACCTTCAGTTCCATTCCCTCAGCGGCTAATGGGTGCAAGAAGGGATAAATAATTCAAGCAGTTCGTGGATAAGATTCATACTCTGTACATCACTCTGCCACTCATCGATACCGTCACCCAGATTTCCAACATATGCCAAGTTCATGAAGGAGATTCTCACTGGGAAAAGAAAATTGACGAGACCGAGACAGTGGCCCTGACCGAGGAGTGTAGTGCAGCTATGCACCAGCCCATGCCGCCCAAAATTCAAGACTCAGGGAGTTTTTCTATCCCTTGTGATATTGGTGGTATTCTTGTTCGCCGTGCTTTATGTGATCTAAGTGCTAGTGTGTCTATCATGCCGTATTCATTGTATCCTAAACTGAACTTGGGTGACCATTGTCTGACTAATGTCACTATTTGACTTGCGGATCGTTCTTATAGACTCCCGAGAGGGATTCTGAAGGATGACCCTGTCAAGGTGAAACACATTTACATCCCTGTTGATTTTATAGTGCTAGAAATTTGAGAGGACATAGATATCCCAATTATACTTGGTAGACCATTTCTTTACACGGCTAAGGCAGTCATTGACATGGATAGAGGTTCTCTAGCCTTGCGAGTGGGTAGTGAAAGAGTTATCTTTAATTTGCCCGACATGTGTAAGAGTCCTAGTCTGTTAGCTGACTATGATGTATTAGACTCTGCTAATGTTGATGACCGTATTACACTGACCTCTATTGAGCCTTACAGAGTTGCACCAGGCTGTCCGATACCAATGAATATATACGCAGTAGGCACTGAGGGAGCAGCTGAAGCTGAACGGACCAACGGCTCAGGTAAGGAACCTTGCAAGGTAGAGCTGAAACCTCCTCTTGACCTCGGAGATATCTATAAGGAGAGGATGAAGACCTAGCATGATAAGCGAATGGTGCGCAAAAAATTTAGTCGAGGCGAGCGAGTTCTTCTCTACAACTCACGCCTTGGATTATTTCCTAGGAAGCTGCGCACCAAGTGGAGTGGTCCGTATGCAGTGGACAGAGCATACCCAGACGGCCACGTGGATCTTTGTACCTGACAAGCGTATTTTTAACCCTTTATAGTTGTCAAAGTATGAGTTTAAGGGGTCAAATTGTAGTCAAACAAAATTTATAAACCTTGGTAAGCCAAGGGTCGATCCTAGGAGCAGTGCGTGTGAATACTAGCAAACGGTGTGACCTATTTAGCTATTCCGAATTAACAAGTGTAAATCAGTTTTGTTGTCACGAAAATTGCAGAAATTAAATAGTGCAGAAATTAAATGGTTGTGCTTAAATCAGAGAAAGAATCCCAGAATCCATACTTCACCCGTGCTAACCGCACTAATCATGCAATCATTCTACGTTAATTATTCATGCTATCGAATATGGAATACAACCGAAATAACACTAGACAAGCCGCCCATCCACGGATCATTGTCTAGATTAATCTCAATCGTTGAACGTCGCCCATCCACGGATTATCAACAATCTCGATTTATAAATTAAAGGTTTTCCTATTAATTCATATAAACATGACCTAATATCAATTTCATGTAATCCGATTAATACCTAGGGTCCATCCATCTTTCGGTAATTAACCTAAATATGTTCTAGCAATGCAAACATACCCTTTGATGTAAATACTTGCATAGAACGATAAAATTAAGCACACAATGAAATTGAATATTCGAATCGCATAAATAAAGAACTTCAATTGATCACATGAGAGTTAGGGTTACATAGCACGGGATCCGTAGGATCCCAGAATTAAGAGACTACTCACTATTCATGGTGATTAAACCAAAAACAGTGTATAGAGAAGGAAAGAACGAGTAAACCGTAATGACGCGGTGGCTCGTCGAATTCCTCACGATGAATTCTTTGTCTCTTCTTCAAGCTAGGATTTCTTTACTCCAATTAAGCACCCCCAATCTAATCTGGTGATGTTTCCTTTTATAAGCTTCGAACAAGGCCAAGGAAAGCCCAAAATGATTTTTGAAAATTTCCCGAGATTACTGTTCATGACGGTTGAGCCGGCCGGCTGAGAATTTGGCCTGAAGTTGAGGCGGCCGGTTGAGCTTGCTCCGGAGGACCTAAACTTTCTGAAGTTTTGAGCCGGCCGGCTGGAAAATTGGCTTTGGGTTGAGCTGGTCTGCTGAGATGAGCTTCATGGGACTCCAACTCTCGGACCCTTTGAGCCGGCCGGTTGAGATGTGTGCATGAATTTGAGCCGGCCGGTTTGGATCCTCAGAGCCTCTTACCATTCGAATCTGATCTTGGTGTAAACTACAAAGTTGTAGGGAATTGAATTACCTTGCCAACAAGTATTGAATCAACCCATTTAGACACCAAACGCGATCTGTACGTGCAAAACAAGTCGAAGAGGTCAATCTGTCCTGTTTTGTCATGTTTTTGCCCAAATCTGCACCAATTGCTTTGCTTTGCTTCTGATCAATCCAAAAGTATTAGATATGTGATATATGACCTGAAACACTAGAAAAGATATCAAATGACAATAAAATGTCGGGAAAACAAACATAATCCATCATCGAATGAAGTGAATAATAGGTCAAGAATTCGACCGATCAAAACACTCCACACTTAGGATTTGTTCGTCCCGAACAAACATTAAGCTCAAGGCAATAAACTGCAGAATAATTACCCACTCAAGTGTCATGTGATCAATTCTAACTAAAACAAAAAATAAAAAGATAACTCACTGTCGTAAAGAACACGAATGCATTTAGTATATGCATCAAGCCTTTAAACCCCTAGGCTGCCCTAGTAGGACGAGTATAGTCTCGTGAAGGTTTTCAGGAATGGGACTACCTACAAATCCCCTATACAACTAACTAACGTGGATGCATGAAATGATGCTCAACGAGTCACAGTAAAGTCATGTCGTACCTCAGATTCATCGTGTTACCTCAACTTCAAGTCAAACATCTTCATCAAAGTTTTCAGACAATCATAGATTAAACGAGTTATGCATTCAAACGGTCAGTACACACGACTAACAAGCGCCTCATCACAAGTTCTAAATAGTTATATCGCAAAGGGATAAGAACATGAAAAGTTGCCCAAAGCATGCTCGCCATTCACCTATGCTATCTAGGGATAGTCCACGGGCTCTTGGCGCAAAGCTCATTCTCAAGTGCCTAGGACTAGGCAATGACCCGTAAGAGAAAAGGAGCCTGGCTTAAGGATTTTCTAAAAAATAGTACAAAAATTTGCATCAAAATTTCAGTGCAAGCATGAGGATCGTCCCTTAGTTTTTAGTACACGAATATGCAAGACAAGTCATGATTTGCACGCAATGAGAAGATGGAATTACACTACATCAAGCAAAAGGGGGCAAAAATTGTTTCAAAAGTGTTTTCCAATACACAAGGGGCGACTTTTCTCACCAGGTCCTTGGTATTTTTCTGCTCTCGCAGAACATTTTTCAAAGCTTTCGTTTTCACAGAAATTTTTTTCTTGAAACTGGTTTTCTTTCAAAAACAACTATGCTTGGGGCCAATGTTTCACCCTCCTTTGAAAATAAAGAACTTTGTTCTTGAGGGAAAACTTGAAGGCCAATTGTCTAACTCCACACTTAAAGCTTGACATAGTGTATGAATAAAGGCGGGTGCATGCAAATCACAACGAGTGTAGAGAAACACGTACTAGTACTAAGGTCACCTAGATAAAGAGATGCATATTTAAGTTTTTGACATTTATACCGGTGCCTACTTGATTCAAGTCTCAAACATGCTTCAAGAAATACGTAAAACATGTGATAGTCAAAGGCTAGCAATGATACTGACTCAAAAGAATACACACATGATTTTCACTATTTCAAGTCCTAGACCTCTAGTCCAAAAGAATGTCAATCAGTCAAGGAGTATCATACAAAACGAGGATTTCAATCGCATTACATAGACAGCTGAGCATATGCAAGAGTGAATGTGTGACATGCGATGAATGTATATGTGACTATGTGCTACCCACTCCACACTTAAAAATGAGCTTTGTCCCTAAGCAAAGAAATAAAAGATAAGAAAAAGCACATAGGAACTTCCCTCGTGCGTGAAAATTCGATATCCATGGAGATTAAGCGATTCTCGGGGAATGGAACACAACTTGTGAACTAGTAAAGATATATAGATGAAAACACGGAGCTTCACAAGTATAGGTTAGCATCGAAAATCATGGAGGGGCACTCCACACTTAGAACCTTGAAATGTCCACACATAATGCAAATGCAGATGAAAACTAGCTAAATACTTACAGCGCGGGTTACTCCCCGAAGAGACCTAGTTTAACATCTTGGCGAGACTCAGCAGGGGAGGTAGTGTCAGTCCACCTTCAAATCCCATTTGAATTTACGTCCATCAAGAATGACACGGACGTCGAGTAGAGCATGCATTCCCTTCAAAAATTCAAGACCCTTAAGAATCAGGGGACTGTGGAGGCTCTCTAATAACAGTTTCAAGACGTAAGGCAAGAACTGTCGAAACTTGTCTGGAGGTGGTGTGTCAAGATAAATATATTCAGGGCTAGCTCCAGCAAGAACACTTCCCTTGTACTCTTTAGCTAGGAACTCACGTTCCCATACTTCAAAATTTTCCTTCACTATCACATTCATACGTATGCGAGGATCCATCTTAATTGAACTCAGGTACACATCAACAAAGTCTTCATATCTATGATCCTTTAATGGCTCTTCAGCGTCAAGAGAAACTAGTGGAACGATGTTCTCCTCTGTCTGCTCATCTAAATGACCTTTTGAAGCAGTCGTAGTGGAGGGAGATGTATCTTCATCTTCTGAGACGTCATTAGTACAAGACTCATCATCCTCCAACTCAGTGTAAGCCTTGGCAACCATTCTAAATGCCTCAAAACCATCCTCACAAACAGGTTGTTCTGGTATAGAGAGCATTCTCGTATCCTGATCATCTACCACGTGGATTCGAAATAAAGCTGAAGATGAATATGCTTCATAGACTTGAACTTCTTGATGATTTTCCATTGTCATCTCAATGTCCTCATCTCTGCATTCATTGGTGGTTGCAATAGCTTGTGCCTCTAGCTGGTCCTTTAGTATTTTTTACTGAATTGGGAGTTGTTCCACCGTCCCTATAATATTATCGAGTCTGGCTTGTCGCTCTTGAGCTCGCCTACTTTGCTCTGCCATGAAACTAGTCAGCATAGACTCTATACGTGATAATTCTCCAGTGTCTTATGGTTGTTGCTGATAATTGTAATGCCATGAATTCTGACTTTGTTGTTGTTGGGGCTGGTTGTTGTACTGATTACCATGATTGGTTCGCTCTACAAAGTTGGCGTCTACAGAAGACTCCATAGAGGAGTCTTTCTTCAGATTTTTTATTTCAGCAGCAAGCATCTTTACTGCGTTGGTTAACTCAGCTATATCCTTTGTTCTATCAGCGAGGTAAGGATCATGCACACTCCCCTCGTCCTTAGGATTACCTCGATCACTCGTCCAGAGGTGGTGGTCGTGAGACTGTTGCTGCTGCGAGTAATTCTGGTAGTCCTCATAATAATGACCATCTTGATTTGGCTGTGAATCATAAAACTGATGCTGCTGCGACTGGTCTTGGTAACTCTCATAGTAGTGGTCATCTTGATAATATGGTTGATCATAGAGCTGATTTTGATTTCCTTCCCAATTTGCATCATACGAATATGTCTGATGTTCCCTTGAGTGGCATGTATTTGGCAAAACGTAGCTTAGACAGTTCGAGCAGGAGTTCAGGGGGAGTTCGAACATATCCTAGTACTCACATACAGCGTGGAGCAGACGCAAGGTTATTTTCCGGAAGGATATTGGACAGCGAAGATATCGCCAAGTTAAGTCAGCCAGTGACTTATTCGAGCATAAGATATTCGATTGAATATCTACATTGAAGGCGGCGCTGCTTACTTGGGTAAGAAGACTTCGTATATTCTTCCAACCAATTTGAGAAAGAGATACATCAAATATCTAGGAATATTTCCCAAATATTTGATGGGATTATCTTGTGCAAATTAGGGTTTCATCCTAGCATATAAATACAATGCTAGGGCGCCCTTATTCTGCATCGCTTTCAAGATCAAACATACACGAGCATACACTATCGATTGGGAAGGAAGAAAGCGACGGCCGGCTGTGTTTCCCCACTGGAAACTCATCGATGCAAGAGCAGTCTTGTCAAGTGCAACTGAGACTACCTGGAAGCGATCAATCTGCCGCACACAACCAAGGTGAACAAGCTTTTGAGAGAAAGCATCCGAGCTTCAGGAGAAGGTTGAGAACGTTCGGACGAAGGGGATCGAGGTTAACTACTGTAAACCTTGGTTGCAAATCTGAGAGACGTAGTGTTAGAAGCTAGGCGATTACAAGGTGTAAGCGTAAGTCCACTTGTAGCTCTAACTCGTAATAATGATTTGCTGTCCCTTCTAGGGTGTGGGAAACCCCCCCAGAGTAGGCCTGGCCGAACTGGGTTATCATTCTGTGCGTTCTTCTACTTTCGTTCTGTTGGTCGAACTGTTGTGATACCAGTTCAAGGTCGGTCGCAACTGAACCTTGAACTGTCTGCTGAACTGTTGTGCAAAGAGTTCAAGGTCTGTCGTAACTGTATCTTGGACACAAGCTTGAACAGGGGACATAATTTCATTTGGTATCAAAGTAGACACTTGACACACTGAGTGGGATCCTGAAATGTTCAAGATGACTCTGAAGGAAGGACAAAGCATCACCAGACCCCCGCTACTCGAAGGATCGAACTATGCCACCTGGAAGCCCGTGATGAGATCCTTTCTGAAATCTCTAGATGAAAAAGCGTGGAAGGCTGTTCTGAAAAGTTGGACGGAACCCATGATGAACAATCTCACTGGAGAACCGATCGCAAAACCAGAAGCACTATGGACAGAAGAGGAGGACAAAGCTTCTATGGGAAACTCAAAGGCTATGAACGCAATTTTTTCTGCCGTAGATGAAAACATCATGAAGCTAATCATCAAATGTGAAGTGGCCAAGGAAGCATGGGACATCCTCCAAACAGCCTTTGAAGCCACAGACAACGTTCGCAACTCCCGCATGCAGGCTGTCACAACCAGGTTTGAAGAGATGAAGATGAAGGAGAGTGAGACTATCACTGAGTACAACACCAGCATTCTGGAACTGGCTAACGAGGCCTCTGCTCTAGGGAACCCCATCGATGAAGAAAGGTTGGCCAGTAAAGTCTTAAGATCACTCCCTCCGAGATTTACGATGAAGGTCACAGCCATAGAAGAAATGCACGACATCGCCAAACTAAAACTGGACGAGCTGATGGGTTCTCTCAGAACCTATGAGATTAATCATGATTTTCAACCTGTGGAAGTAAAGGGAATCGCCCTAAAGGCAGACATGTCTGAAGATAAACTGGATGGTAGCTGCACTACTAAACAACTGGCCATGATGGCTCAGAACTTTGGCAGAATGGTGCGGAAAATAAATAGACGTGGACCAGAACAGGGCCAGGCTTCATCAAATAGCTTCCGAAACTGGAAACCCGATAGGTCAAGATCCAGAGACATGAGACAAGACTCTTCTGACAAAGGAAAGGAAGAAATTCAGTGCCATGAATGCAAGGGGTTCGGACATATTGCCTCCCAATGTGCGAATACCCTCATGAAGAAGAAGGCAATGGTCGCCAGCTTCAGCGATAGTGAGTCAGACGAAGAAAAAGGTGAAACCACTAATTTTGTGGCTTTTGTAACTACTCTTGGAGATTGCAGCAATTCTAGTGAAGGAGTACCACCTCAGTTGGAACTCCCAGTTGAAGACCTCTCAGACAGTGACGATGAAGAACTCACGCAGGAGTCTCTGGCTGAGACATATAAAGATCTGTATGAGAAATGGCTGATACTGATCAAGGTCAATAAGAAGCTGAATGACACACTAGCAAGCGTCACTATAGAAAAGGACAAGGTCTGGCAGGAGGTCGAGATACTGCTTACAAAGAAGGTGGAACTCGAGGGCACAATTGTCTCACAGAACACTCAACTGGCTGAAATGAAACAAGAAAGATTGTGTCTTCTTGCTCAGAAAACAGAGCTCCTGGGTACTGTCTCTTCACTGAAAGTCAACATGGAAAAGGACCGTGACACTCATCCTATAGGCATGGCAGGTCTAAGAAAAACCATCACAGATCTGAAGCGCAAGGAAGTGTTCCAACTAAGAAGGATAGAACAGCTGGAATTTTAGCTAGAATCTGAGAAGATGGATCACTCAGACACTGAAAAGGAGCTCAACCATCTCAAACAGTCGGTAAGGATGCTAAACTCTGGCACTAACGACTTAAATGATATTCTCAGATCTCAGAGGATGAAGTCTGGACATCGAGGCCTGGGATTCACGAAAGAAGGTACCTCTAAAGGCACTACTTTCGTTAAAGCAAGACCAGTGTCTGAACACCAGTCAGAACAGAAGGTGATACAGCACCCCAGATAGAAAGTGGATTTGTCCCAAGAACAGTTCAAAGGAAAGAACCGAGCTGATCACAAGGAGACACATCGCTCGTTCTAGGACGACTATTCGTCGCTGCCACAAAAAAAGGCTTCACATGGAGACATGCCTGAGGTCACCAATGCTTGATGGCACAATACTGAATTTCCAGAATTGCAAAAGTGCCACCCATTCAAACATGAAGAAACGACCAAGACATGGCCCGGTGGAATGGAAGCCCGGATGGAGAAACAAGAAAATCCGACTCAAAAGACCAGCAGCTATGGTCGAAGGATCCCCACCTTCTCGAAAGAATGTAAAGAAGAAATTATCGGTTCAATGGATATCAGAACCAAACCCGCTGCCATATGAGAACTTGGGACAGATTAAGAAAGCAGTTGGGAAGAAGTTCGACCTCAAGCACCCATGGGATCCCTACTTATGATCCAAGAATGAGGTACTGTCGAGCCAACGACGTTAAACAAGTGCACTGGTCGGGAGGTAACCCGACACTATCTTACTTTCTGTCTTTTTATTTTCTGTCTTTTAGTTTTTATCAATAAGTCACTCTCACCCACTTGGTGCATAGAATGATTTGACTATTTAGGAATTGGTTTTTGGAGCACGATCGGATCAGCCTGGCAGCTTCCGTAAACTACCGGGCTTGCGCTGAGAGTTCAAGGCCCCAGCCGAACTCCCTCGATTATCCAGCCTCATGTCATTCGACACAAAAAGGGAGTTCTGATCTTACCTTTCCTTAATATCATTTCCTTCTCGTAATTGTCTGCTTGCATGGCTTTTGAACTAAGTTGTGCTGAAAAGCACGCCTTCGTTCAAAAGTGTGGGGTGAGATCCGCATGTGTACATAAATAAATAACATGTTTTTCTTTTTTAGTGTTATCTTTTTGAAAATATGAACTTAAGAATGTGAAAAAGATAGATCAAAATTCATGCATTTACCTTGTGAAAATTCAACTGTCTAAAAACTTAGAACGTAACTTCTCATTTGTCCCTTTGTGCTGAGATAAACTAGGGATGTGGAGTTGATAGAAATGCCCTAGAGAGGCTTGGCAAGCAATCGAAGGGTCGAATCAAAATATATGGTTTTCGAAGTCAGTGGAAGCTGCACTTCGGGTTTCAGTGAAGATTGAAGTCATCTCCGCCATGCAGTGTTTATGCAAAAAGAAAAAAAGGCGAGGACGGGAATCAACCCGTCCTATCTCTGAGCCAAAGTAGCCGAGAAAATAGATGAGCGACCCTCATCTTGACCCGCGCGAAACGGAAAGGATGAGAGGAGCGGGGAGGTATTTCCATAGGCTTGCGGGCGATGATTGGACCTCCCAAAAAAGGCTTGAGAAAATGGACTAGCAAGTCACAAAGACGCAAAAAGCTCAAAGAAGCAAATCAAGAGGCCAAAGGCCCAAAATTGTGAAGGTTTTAACCGAACAAAAAGTGAAGTACTCAAAGAGTCAAATCAAAGGCCAAAGGCCGATTCACTACAAAAGCAGTCCCTCGCCAAAAGAAAATCAAAGTACTCAAACCATTGAAACCCGAACCGAATCACGTGCTAGAGAAAGCTACAAGGAAACCATATAGTGCGAGACGGTCCCGAGGTTGCAGTCCAGGAGCCTAAAAAGGGCTATCTCCCGAAACATCCAGAATAATTTGCATCTCGACACGGAGGTACAAGTATCAAGTTTCTTCTATTTATTTACACAGTTCAATTTGGTAATAAGTAAGTAATGCATGAATTAGGATAAATCTAGTACCACAGTCTAATTTTCATATTTCAACAAACTTACTTAGTGTGCCACCCTTTAATAGCATTGTTCGGGACGAACAACTAAAAGAGTGGGGTAATCTGATGGACCATAATTATACGAATCAAAAACACAGTAAAACCCACCAAATTAGACTGTTTGTCTATCTAACTTCTGCTTGTTAGTCCCGATATATTTCTACAGGGTATTTTGGCGCTTAGAGAGAAAACACGCTAAGGAGAGGATTTTACGCTGAAAAGATGTTACGAGTCATTCCAAGGTCAAGATCAGACGCTGAATGAAGAAATCTCAAGATCCTGACATTGAATTACTCAAATAAAATCAAACCGAGGAACAACCAAAGTCAGACCGGAGCGAAATATGACTGATAGTTTTGTGAAAAGACTGCACAAAACTCACAAAACTCATCCTTATCTCCTAGTAACCGGTGGCTTTGGGTGGAATGGATGACTCATGGGTGACATTTCTTCCCTCCCCTCCATGGTGACCGGCGGTTTTGTGGAGGAGGTGACCAAAGTCACCTCCCCTCCTCCATTTCCTCCTTGCAACCGGCGGCTCCTCCACTCACCACAAGAGCTTGCCACTTGTCTCCTTCTCCACCACAACCTTCTTCCTCCCTTCTCCTCCCTTGGATGAAAGCCATCTCCACCCTCCATTCTCTCCCCATTTGGCTATAAATACCAATGCCAAACTCATTTGTAATCCAATCCTCAAATCAATAAACACTTATCTCTCTACATTTTGTTACTTTGCAAGTTTGGTTTGAAATTATAATACTCCTGTTGGTTCTTGAGTATTATAATACTTTAGAGAATACTCCTGTTGGTTCTTGAGTATTCAGTAGGATTGGGAATACTCCTATTGGTTCTTGAGTATACCACCCCCTCTCCTCTTACTGTTTTCAAAAACCCCTGAGTATTTAGCTATGGTATCCACCTCTATGGATATTCGTAGCTAAACTCTTTATTCGGTTAAAGGGGTGTACTTGTATTGTAAAATGTTTTAGACCCTGCACTTAATGTCGCTTTGTGTTCAAAACTTGTTCTATGTGCCATTTATAGTCAGAATTTCCAAGGTTGAGTGGAAGCTGTAACAAGAAAAGCTCTTCCGTGGGGATTCGTGAACATACTCGGGTAGTGGAAGCTGTAATAAGCAAAGCTATCTGAGGAGTTCGACTTATCTAAAAAACCATTTTGGGAAATCGTAACAGAAGATCAAATGGATGCACATAAGGCTAAGATACTTCGAAAGGAGGAATTAGTCTAAAGTAGAACAAGTGTTTTAAATGATGTTGCAAGTCTTGCGCTTAGAAATGGCCTCGATTCATCTTTGAACACTTAGTATGATCATTAGCGGTCAATGATAAACAACTATGATACAAGGCCCCTGAAACCGAATGTTTTCCTTGAATTACAAAACCCCCTTGTATTTACTTTTCTAGTATAACTGCAATCATCAACCGCTCACCTTCCGGAGAACTCGCAAATCACGCATCACCCACTGTAAGTCTTTCTTTTTACTTTTCAGTATTTATTTTTCTATAATTTACTTTTCCGCACTCAAAACCAAAAACAACCAAAAAGTCACTTAGTCATAACCGCTAAAATCTCAATCAACCTTAAAACACGCTCCCTCGCTGTACAAATCCCTTAAAGAACAATGTATCCCCCTAATTCCCTTGGGTTCGACCCCTACTTACCACTTACTACCCAGTAGTGAAGTCGCGAGTAGCGGAAAGTATAAATTTATTTGTACAGAGAACATTGCACCTTAACGACAGTGCAGTGGGCTCCGTCAGAGGCCATCTACTCATCGCTCTACTGTCAATAAGGACATGGCCCAACTGATTTATCAGATAGGGAATAAGCTGAAGTTCAACCTGGGCAGAGTGATGTTCAAACAGATTGCTGAACATGCCACTTCGACAAGAACTCTGCACCAGATTTGCTTTCCGTCTCTGATATATGAGCTGATCATCCATCAAGCTCCAGATTTGAAGGCCTCGGCTGACCATCTCACAAAGGCACCCAGCAAGTTCGTCGTTGACCACAAGTTGTTTAAAGGGCGTCACGTGAACAATCTCAAGGAGGGGAACCAGAAAGGAAAGGGCGTTGCTGAGTCAAGTCGAGGGGGGCCAGGATGGGCCGAGATGAGAGGAGCCAACTGCTCAATGACCTGAATGTCATCATCGAAGTGGACAAAGAGCAACGCAAGCGCATCAACAAGCTCGCTCGTGCCCTCAGCTATCCAAGTGAGGATGAATCTGATGATACTGACTCTGAGGATGCCTCTGATGACGGGTCATCTGCATGAAGGTCCTCTAAAAAACTATCTCCCTGAACTATTTGTTTAAAACTTCCATACTTAGTGCTTGTTCTGGCACATTTTGATTGGCTGTTCGAACTTGGATTACACCCCTTGCCAGTTTGTGGCAAAAAGGGCGAGTATTTTTTAGGAGACAATTTTTGTTTCCCTCAAAGTGTCTATTGTCTAGGTAGTTAGATAGTTAGATAGACTTAGTTATCTAGTAGATCTAGTTTTGCCAAAATGCCAAGGGGGAGATTGATGTTCCCTTGAGTGGCATGTATTTGGCAAAACGTAGCTTAGACAGTTCGAGCAGGAGTTCAGGGGGAGTTCGAACATATCCTAGTACTCACATACAGCGTGGAGTAGACGCAAGGATATTTTCCGGAAGGATATTGGACAGCGAAGATATCGCCAAGTTAAGTCGGCCAGCGACTTATTCGAGCATAAGATATTCGATTGAATATCTACATTGAAGGCCGCGCTGCTTACTTGGGCAAGAAGACTTTGTATATTCTTCCAACCGATTTGAGAAAGATATACATCAAATATCTAGGAATATTTCCTAAATATTTGATGGGATTATCTTGTGCAAATTAGGATTTCGTCCCAGCATATAAATACAATGCTAGGGCGCCCTTATCCTGCATCGCTTTCAAGATCAAACATACACGAGCATACACTATCGATTGGGAAGGAAGAAAGTGACGGCCGGCTGTGTTTCCCCACTGGAAAGTCATCGGTGCAAGAGCAGTCTTGTCAAGTGCAACTGAGACTGCCTGGAAGCGATCAATCTGCCGCACAAAACCAAGGTGAACAAGCTTTCGAGAGAAACCATCCGAGCTTCAGGAGAAGGTAGAGAACGTTCAGACGAAGGGGATCGAGGTTAACTGCTGTAAACCTCGGTTGCAAATCTGAGAGACGTGGTGTTAGAGGATAGGCGATTACAAGGTGTAAGCGTAAGTCCACTTGTAGCTCTAACTCGTAATAAAGATTTGCTGTCCCTTCTAGGGTGTGGGAAACCCCCCAGAGTAGGCTTGGCCGAACTGGGTTATCATTCTGTGCGTTCTTCTACTTTCGTTCTGTTGGTCGAACTGTTGTGATACGAGTTCAAGGTCTGTCGCAACTGAACCTTGAACTGTCTGCTGAACTAATGTGCAAAGAGTTCAAGGTCTGTCGCAACTGTATCTTGGACACAAGATTGAACAGGGGACATAATTTCAATGTCTGCCAATAAGGCTCTTCCCTTGGGTAGGCGTCTTGATGACCAAAAGAGTACATCCTCGCAACATTCAAAATAAAGGTGATTAGTGAAGGTCAGAAGTATATAGAGTATGTACAAAGAAGTAATAAAAAGAATGGAATAGTCTAAACTACACACGTTAAATCTAATATCACACAAAACGCTGCTCCCCGGCAACGGCGCCATTTTGACAAGCGTATTTTTAACCCTTTATAGTTGTCAAAGCATGAGTTTTAGGGGTCAAATTGCAGTCAAACAAAATTTATAAACCTTGGTAAGCCAAGGGTCGATCCTAGGAGCAGTGCGTGTGAATACTAGCAAACAGTGTGACCTATTTAACTATTCCGAATTAACAAGTGTAAATCAGTTTTGTTGTCACGAAAATTGCAGAAATTAAATAGTGCAGAAATTAAATGGTTGTGCTTAAATCAGAGAAAGAATCCCAGAATCCATACTTCACCCGTGCTAACCGCACTAATCATGCAATCATTCTACGTTAATTATTCATGCTATCGAATAAGGAATATAACCAAAATAACACTAGACAAGCCGCCCATCCACGGATCATTGTCTAGATTAATCTCAATCATTGAACGCCGCCCATCCACGGATTATCAACAATCTCGATTTATAAATTAAAGGTTTTCCTATTAATTCATATAAACATGACCTAATATCAATTTCATGTAATCCGATTAATACCCAGGACCCATCCATCTTTCGGTAATTAACCTAAATACGTTCTAGCAATGCAAACATACCCTTTGATGTAAATACTTGCATAGAACGATAAAATTAAGCACACAATGAAATTGAATATTCTAATCGCATAAATAAAGAACTTCAATTGATCACATGAGAGTTAGGGTTACATAGCACGGGATCCGTAGGATCCCGTAATTAAGAGACTACTCACTATTCATGGTGATTAAACCAAAAATAGTGTATAGAGAAGGAAAGAATGAGTAACCCGTAAAGACGCGGTGGCTCGTCGAATTCCTCACGATGAATTCTTGGTCTCTTCTTCAAGCTAGGGTTTCTTACTCCAATTAAGCACCCCCAATCTAATCTGGTTATGTTTCCTTTTATAAGCTTCGAACAAGGCCAAGGAAAGACCAAAACGATTTTTGGAAATTTCCCGAGATTACTGTTCACGACTGTTGAGCCGGCCGGCTGAGAATTTGGCCTGAAGTTGACCCGGCCGGTTGAGCTTGCTCCGGATGACCTAAACTTTCTGAGGTTTTGAGCCGGCCGGCTGGAAAATTGGCTTTGGGTTGAGCTGGTCGGCTGAGATGAGCTTCATGGGACTCCAACTCTCGAACCCTTTGAGCCGGCCAGTTGAGATGTGTGCATGAATTTGAGCCGGCCGGTTTGGATCCTCCGAGCCTCTTACCATCCGAATCTGATCTTGGTGTAAACTACAAAGTTGTAGGGAATTGAATTAGCTTTCCAACAAGCTTTGAATCAACCCATTTAGACACCAAACGCGATCTGTACATGCAAAACAAGTCGAAGAGGTCAATCTGTCATGTTTTGTCCTGTTTTGCCCAAATCTGCACCAATTGCTTTACTTTGCTTCTGATCAATCCAAAAGTATTAGATATGTGATATATGACCTGAAACACTAGAAAAGATATCAAATGACAATAAAATGTCGGGAAAACAAACATAATCCATCATCGAATGAAGTGAATAATAGGTCAAGAATTTGACCGATCAGTACCAAGGGAGGAAAATCAATGGTGGTCGACGGGCAACACCTTAAGCATTATCACGTCCCGATGCACCGGGAACCACCTGACGACATTGATGACAACATACTCCTCGGGAAGGGATCTGCAAGGGACTTCCTGAGAATGCTTCTAGTCCTACCTCCCTTGCTATGTGTAGCCAAGACGTTAAACTAGGCCTCTTCAGGGAGTAACCCGCGCTGTAAGTACTAGTTAGTTACATTTTTCATTTGCATTATGTGTGGCCATTTCCAGGTTCTAAGTGTGGAGTGCCCCTCCACAATTTTTGATGCTAACCTATCACTTGTGAAGCTCTATGTTTTTATCTATATATCCACCAACTCACAAGTCGTGTTTCACTCTCCGAGCATCGCTTAATCTCTATGGATATCGAGTTTTCACACACGAGGGAGGTTCTTATGCGCCCTTTCATATATTCTATTTCTTCGCTTAGGGACTAAGCTCATTTTTAAGTGTGGAGTGAGTAGCGCATAGTCACGTACATTGCATGTCACACATTCACTCTTGCATATGCTCAACTGTCTATGTATCACGATTGAAATCTTCGTTTTCTACGATACTCCTTGATTGATTGTCAATCTTTTGGATTCAAATTCTAAGACTTGAAATAGTTTTATTCGCGTGTGTATTCTCTCTTATCAGTATCATTGCTAGACTTTGCCTATCACGTATTTTACGTAGTTCTTGAAGCATGTTTGAGACTTGATATTAGTAGGCACCGGTACAAAAATGTCAAAACTGAAATTGCATCTCTCTTTCTAGGTGACCTTAGTACTAGCATGTGTTTCTCTACGCTTGTTGTGATTTGCATGCACCCGCCTTCATACATACACTATGTCAAGTTTTAAGTGTGGAGTTAGAAAAAAGAAAGAAAGAGCAATATATTTTTGATCAAGAACGAAGTTCTGAATTTTCCAAACAGGGGGAAAAGTCGTTACACAAGCATAGTTATCTTTGAGAGAAAGAAAATTGATGAGTCAATATTTTGACTAGTTAATTGCTCCATACAATTAAGGATAGCACTCGTTCTCCTGACGAATTGTCACTATTTGATGTCTTTTCTGGAGCGTTTCAGGTTAAAAGCAGTTATCTATCTAAACCATGGCCTAAGACCAAGACTCGAAGAAAACGTGAATAAAATGCGACGTTTCGTGCCAAAAACACCATAATGGCAAAACAGACCTTTGGAGGTTCGACGGAGTGTTGGGAATCGACCATTGATCAAAAAATACGAGCTACATGCCAATGCGTAGCTATCTCAATTCCCTACAACTCTCTAGTTCACACCGAGAACAGCCAAGGTCATTTAGAACGTCAAATCCAAAGTCAAACTCGGGACTGGCGCGCAGAAAAGAGCAACCAACTCAGTGGGGATCGCATTTTCAGTAGACATTAGCAGTACCGATAACGTCAAAGCAAAGAGCAGCTAGTACCGATAACGTCAAAGGAAAATGCGGCGCTAATGCTGAAGGAAAACGCGTCCGCTGATGTCAGCAATACATTTGATAATGTCAGCAGTCCGAAATTTGATAATTCAAGCCCAAAAACAGATTTAGAAACCTAGTTCTGCTATAAATAAAAGGTTTGAGGGCTGAATTCCGTGTGCTTGAGTTGAGAAGAAGAAAAATCCTAACTTGGGAGAGAAGACAGAGTTCATCATGAGAGATCAAGGAATCAATGAGCACCCGCGTCATTACGGTTTCCTCGTCCTTAATTTCTTTTATACACTATTTTTTGGTTGTCTTATTATGAATAGTGAGTAGTCTTCTTTATTCCGGGATCCTACGGATCCCGTGCCATGTACCCAACTCTTATGTGATCAATTAGACGTTTATGATTTCTGCAATTCGAATATTCAATTTCATGTGCTTAATTTTATCGTTCTTGCAAGTTTTACATTGAATGGGATGTTTGCATGTTAGAATGTACTTCGATTAGTTACCGGAAGATTGATGGGTCCTAGGTATTAATCGGATTGGATGAAATCGATGTTAGGTCATGGTAGCAACAATGGTAGTACATGAATTAATAGGAGAGTTGACTTTTGTCTGAAAACCCCTAAGTTCAATAATCGAGATAGTTGATAATCCGGGGATGGGCGGCGTTCAACTATTAAGGTTAATCTAAAAAATGATCCGTGGATGGGCGGCTTGTTTAGTGTTATTTCGGTTTATTTCCATATTCGATAGCATGATGAATTTACGTTGCATGATTGCATGATTAGTGGGGTTGGCGCGGGTGAAGTTTGATCTTGGGATTATTTCTCTGATCGAATCAAAACCTTTTTATTTATCGTATTTAATTTCTGCGTTTTTGTTTACACCAAAACCTTAAATCATTCGGAGTAGCTAAATAGGGCACTAGTTAGCTAGTATTCACACACGTTGTTCCTTGGATCGACCCTTGGCTTACCAATGTTTATAAATTTTGTTTGACTACGATTTGACCCCTAAAACACATAAATTGACAACAATATAGGGTTAAAAATACGCTTGTCAAAATGGCGCCGTTACCGGGGAGCAGCGCTTAGTGTGATATTAGATTTAACGAGTGTAGTTTAGACTATTTCATTTTTTTTATACTTCATTGTACATACTCTATATACTTCTGACCTTCACTAATCACTTTTATTTTTAATGTTGCGAGGATGTTCTATTTTCGTCATCAAGACGCCTACCCAAGGGAAGAGCCTTATTGTCAGACATATTTATATGATGCAAATTGGGAAGGAAATCAAAATCAGTTCTATGATCAACATTATTATCAAGATGATCCTTATTATGAGAGCTGCCAGAATCACTCGCAGCAGCAACAGTCTCAGGACACAGGTGGATCATCGCGTCTAGAGTCTATGTTGGCTAGCTACTTAGCTGGGCTAGAGAAGACATCTCGGGAGTCTGCTGCAACGGACCAGTCGCAGTAGCAACATCAGTTTTATGATCAATCGTATTATCGAGATGAGTGCTATTATGAGAGCTACCAGAACCAATCACAGCATCAACAATCTGAGGACACTGGAGAATCATCAGGTATAGAGTCTCTGCTGACTGGTTTCATGGCAGAGCAAGATAGGCGAGCTCAAAAGCATTGAGCCAGGATCGATAAAATTATTGAGACGGTGGAACAGATCACAATTAGGCAAAGAATACTAAAGGACCAGCTAGAGGCACAAGCTACTGCAACCACCGATGAATGCAGAGATGAGGACATTGAGATGGTAATGGCCAACACATCTTCAGTTTTATCTCCAATCCATGTGGAAGGTGATCGGGATAAGAGAATGCTTTCTAAACCAGAACAGCCTGTTTGTGAGGATGGTTTTGAGGCATTGAGAACGGTTGCCAAGGTTTACATTGAGTTGGAGGATGATGACTCTTGTACTGGAGACGTCTTAGAACATGAAGATGCATCTCCCTCCACTACGAGTGCTTCAAAAAGTCATTTAGTTGAACACGCAGAAGAGAACATCACTCCACCGGTTCCTCTGGATGCTGAAGAGCCATCAAAGGATCATACGTACGAAGACTTTGTTGATGTGTACCTGAGTTCAATCGAAGAGGATCCTCACATACGCCTAAATACGATGGTGAAGGGAAATTCCGAAGTATATGCACCTGCGATCCTGGCTAAAGAGTATACAGGAAGTGTTCTTGCTGGAGCTGGCTCTGAAGATATATATCTTGATACACAGCCTCATGACAAATTTCGAAAGTTCTTGCCTTACGTCTTGAAACTGTTGTTAGGGAGTTTCTACAGTCCCTTGGTTCTTAAGGGTCTTAAATTTTTGATGGGACTGCATGCTCTGCTCAACGTTTATGTCATATTAGATGGACGTAAATTTCAATGGGATTTGAAGGTGAACTGACACTATCTACCTTGTTGAGTCTCGCCAAGACATTAAACTAGGCCTCTTCGGGGAGTAACCCGCGCTGTGAGTATTAGTTAGTTTCATTTTTCATTTGCATTATGTGTGGACATTTCAAGGTTCTAAGTGTGGAGTGCCCCTCCGCGATTTTCGATGCTAACCTATCACTTGTGAAGCTCTGTGTTTTTATCTATATATCTCTACCATCTCACAAGTCATGTTTCACTCCCCAAGCATTGCTTAATCTCCATGGATATCGAGTTTTCACACACGAGGGAAATTCATATGCGTCTTTTTCTTATCTTTTATTTCTTCGCTTAGGGACTAAGCTCATTTTTAAGTGTGGAGTGGGTAGCACATAGTCACATACATAACATGTCACACATTCACCCTTGCATATGCTCAACTGTCTATGTATTGCGATTGAAATCCTCGTTTTCTACGATACTCCTTGACTGATTGACATTGTTTTGGATTCTAAGTCTAGGACTTGAAATAGTTTTATTCGTGTGTGTATTCTATCGAGTGAGTATCAATGGTATCCTTTGCCTATCACATGTTTTACGTATTTCTTGAAGCATGTTTGAGACTTGACACTAGTAGGCACCGGTTCAAAATGTCAAAAACTTAAATTTGCATCTCTTTTTCTAGGTGACCTTAGTACTAGTATGTGTTTCACTACACTTGTTGTGATTTGCATGCGCCCGCCTTTACTTATACACTATGTCAAGTTTTAAGTGTGGAGTTAGAAAAAAAGCAATATATTTTCGATCAAGAACAAAGTTCTGAATTTTCAAAACAGGGTGAAAAGTCGTTCCCCAAGCATAGTTGTTTTTGAGAGAAAGAAAATACCAAAGGCAAAGTGAGAAAAGTCACCCATTGTGGAAAAAAAATAGAAAAATATCAAGGGCAAAGTGAGAAAAGTCACCCCTTGTGTATGAAAAAAAAATTTTGCCCCCTTTTACTTCATATAATGTAATTCCACCTTTTCATTGCGTGCAAGTCATAACTTGTCTTGAGAATTCATGTACCAGAAACTAAGGGACGATGCTTGTGCTTGCACTGAAATTTAGATGTGATTTTCGTACTATTTTTCAGAAAATTCTTAAGCCAGGCTCCTCTTCTCTTACGGGTCATTGCCTAGTCCTTGGCACTTGAGAATGAGCTTTGCGCCAAGAGCCCGTAGACTATCTCTAGATAGCATAGGTGAATGGCGAGCATGTTTTGTGTAAATATTCATGTTCTTGTGTTGCGATAGAACTATTTAGAACATGTGATGAGTCAATTGCTAGCCGTGTGTACTGACCATTTGAATGCATAACTCGTTTAATCTATGATTGTCTGACAACTTTGATGAAGATGTTTGACTTGAAGTCGAGGTAACACGATGAATCCGAGGTATGACATGACTTTATTGTGACTCGTTGAGCATCATTTCATGCATACACGTTAGTTAGTTGTACAGAGGATTTGTAGGTAGTCCCATTCCAGAAAACTTTCACGAGACTATACTCTTCCTACTAGGGCAGCCTAGGGGTTTAAAGGCTTGATGCATACGCTAAATGCATTCGTGTCCTCTACGACAGTGAGTTATCTTTTTATTTTTGTTTTAGTTAAAATTGATCACATGATACTTGAGTGGGTAGCTTAGGAACATATGGTTGTTGAGCCTCGCATGGACTTGAATTTATTCTGCCATTTGTTAGACATTTGTTCGGGACGAACAAATCCTAAGTGTGGAGTGTTCTGATCAGTCAATATTTTGACTAGTTAATTGCTCCATACGATGAAGGATATCACTCGTTCTCCGGGCAAATTGTAGATTGGTTATTTGAGTTTCAAATGGTGTATTTGGATAATTGGAGTTTGGTTCTGGGTTACTCTAGTGAATAACTCCAAATCAAGCAACATTAAAAACTGCACAGAATTACGGAAGTAACCGAACCTGATAGAAGTCGAGAGGAAGCGAGACATAGATGTCGGGAACGGCGAGGAGCGGGAGATCGACGGATGGGGAATTGGTCAAAACTCCCGACGCGTAATAAGGGATTGATTACTGGAACTTGTTTGCGCCTATTTGTATGATACAAGCTGCGTCTAGATCGAACACGGGGAGGGGATACGAGTTACGTCTAGATCGAAAACGGTGAGGGAAAGTTTTCGAGTAGGTTGTTAATCTGTTGGCATCGGGATGGAATGATGTTGTTGAAAAGGTCTACAATGTGGTCGAAGGTTTGGAATGATGAGTATATCAATTAGATTTTGATCAAAAATGATACTGTATATTTGAATTTAATTGAAATTAACTACCTTAATTTTTGGTGTATAATGACAATCCAAACCCTAATCTATTTAATTAATATGATAATTAAGTTTTAAATGTGATTAAATATCATCCATTAGATGATATAATCCAACAGATCTGATTGGTTTGCAGTTTGTATATACTTAGCATGTTTGTATCTGATTATGAAATAAATAGCAATAAAGATAGAGGATTATATGAAAAATCATTGGAAACATGAAAAAGCTAAGACTCATTGGGCACAAGAAAAGCTAAGAGTTATCCAATTTATATTGGCAGTATTGATAATACTCCTCCTTTGGATGACCCGTACAACTATTATACCTCATTTAAACTTTTCTAGGAAAACCATGTGCAAAAAACCTAATAAAGGAAAAAAGAGTACATAATTTGTATAATACGCATAAATGTTACCTCATTAAAAATCTTATTTGGAAAAATCCGAAGGGATAAAACCTAAAATAAGGAAAAGAGTGTAACACGTATTATCCTCCTAAATGTAGCATTTACTGTAAGTCTCTAAATGTTCGCATGTGATAAGTCGAGTTTTCGACTTATTATTCGTTTCATTTTATTAAAGTTTTGTTTCGTTTCTGGTATTATTTTGATGTCATTTAACCCCTATCTTTACATTTCAGGCAGAAAATAACCCTCCATCAAGATCAAAGCCTAGAAACAAAGATTCAAAGAAAACCAAAGTTTTGAAACAAAAAGTGAGCAAAGTGAGTTTTAACTGACCGGTTATAAAAGTCCACTGGACTAACCGGTCGTTTACATGAAGATCTCCCAGGGGAGCTCCCCTCGGCTACTGCCAGCCGGTCGGTTGAAACCTAGCCATCCAGGGGTGCTGCTCTCAGCCATTTCCAGCGGTCGGCTCGCCAGCCGGTCGGTTAAATCCTCCCCTATACACCCAAGTTGCTCTCAGACAGTTTGAACCCATTGGTTGGCCAAGAGACCTAAAATCTAACCGATCGGTTGAAGACTCACGCAAAGGATCATAAGACTAAGCTTGCTAACCGATCGGTTAGAACTGCTGTGGCAAAAAATCAACGCTGGGCTATAGATAGAAAGAGAGGATTTTGACCTAGAGGGGTAGTTTTTAGAGAGAAAAAGTGTGAGAAATGGGCCAAGGAAGGCTCATCATCATTTAAAGGGATTTCTTGAGGAGAAGAGGGAAGATCAAGGAAGGAATCTAGTCTTCTACTTGGGTGCCGATTTTATGGACCATTTTTTCAAAGGGAGTTATGTGAAGTGCTTTTGTAAATAAATCATCTAGGTTATCACAAAAACGACTCTGACCAGGTAATGTGTAAAGAAGAACTTTGGTGAGATGCGCTATTTATTCTATCTCTCTTTATATAGCCATTTTTTCTTTGAGCTATACAAGCAACCTTATCCTTAAATAAGACAGTAAGGCTTTCTTTGTTGCATAAAAGATCACATGACTCTTTGATATGATGGATTGAAGATCTCAACCACACACTTTCACGACTTGCTTCATGAAGTGCTACTACTTAAACATGATTTGAAGAAGTGGTTGTATGGGTCCGGTTGGTAGAGCAGCAAGATATAGCAGTATCACCATATGTTATGTAAACAGATACTCGTAAGTGATCACGCTTTATGAATACTAGATATATACCCGACATCAGCATTTTCAATTACCATGCTTTTGATTCATTTCAATAAAGTTAATCTATATCATTTCTTCTTCGAAGATACCTCAAAATCTCCTTAATGCCAGTCCAATGTCTTTGAGTTGGACAATGACTATCTTACGAGTAAATTAACCAAAAATAACAATTAGCAAGATACATTAGTGCTCTAGTAGCACTAAGATATTGTACTTCAGAACCAAGTTGTTCTTCATCATTTTCTCAAGGACAAAAGGAATTTCTTGTAAAAATAAGTGATCGAACAACCATGGGCGAAACTCACATGATGATTTACTCATGTTAAACTGTTCGAAGATCCTTTCGATATATAATGATCGATGAACAAGAATTTCGTTCTATAAATGCTCAACTTGTAGGCCAAGACAGAATTTTATTTTTCTCAAGTCTTTCATTTCAAATTTACTTTTCAAATATGTAAGTAATCGACTCAGCAAGTTCATAAGAGATTCAAATGATAATTAAGTCATCAACATAAACCGCGATAAATAGAAAATCCCATTTTTGTCCTTTGGACAATTTAGAGTCTTGGTACAAGTTTACATCACGAGGGTATTTGTAGTGCATTTGCTGCAAACTTGCTCTTAGTGTCCTAGTGTCTTTAGGCCTAGAGAGTAGAGTCAGGTCTCTTGCGGGGCTCCTTTGGATTGGTTTAGGTTATGTATTCGTAGATCATATGTAATAGATCATTTAGATTGCATTTATATGTTCGTTCATGCCTGTAAAAATTAATTTTGAAGACCTTAAAGGTCGGATGATGATCAACATCCAGTTCAGATATTCTGGATTTAGACCAGCTCAAACGATGTCGTTTTGAGCTGGCGTGAGACTGACGTTTAGAAAAGTTATTGAAACGACAATGTATGGACCTGCCATCGAGGAGTATGTGTATACGTACCGGTCAAATATTTCCAATATATAAATTATTAAAGAGTGTAATGCAATTCACCCTTATCTGCCAAAAATACCTCTACTAGACGATCACCACCAATGTTTCATTCATTTTCAATAGCTGTTCGATTATCAAAAAAACTCCATTTAGCTAGTTGCTCCCAGGACTAAAAAGATACAATAATATCGATGTTTCTTCCCACACATTGACAAATTTTAATGTGTGATATTGTGAATCGAGATCGTCTGTGACTGGAAATTATGCCAGAAACATGTCGGAGAACGAGATTCACCGATCGGAATCGTTTGGAGGAGGAGAAGACGAGGCGCGCTAAAAGGAGAACTTTAGCGACGAAAAAATGTAATTTGCAATGAAACTCGTGTTACCAATTCTCATTCAAAGAATTGTTTTTATAGTTACAAAAGTAATTACACTCCGAACCCAACTATCAATTGTTACACTGCGCTACCCAAAAGTTCAAATAAACTACAATCGCCTCCTTCCCTCAATATCAGCTTAACCCAGCTGATATTCATCCGTGATACCCCCTCAAAAGAGGCGTGTGCAGAAAATTGTTGACGCCAAGTTTGCTGTAAAGGTGAAGTAGAACATCACTGCTAATGGGTTTGGTGAAGAAATATGCTGGTTGATCACTGGTGTTAATCAAACGAGGCTCAACAAAACCCTTGGCGACCAGCTGTCGCACTAGATGACAGCCAACCTCAACATGTTTTGTTCTCTCGTGAAACACTAGATCTTGGTGCTTCGATTAATGTTTTTCCATAAGCTATATATTCTTATGTACGTATTGGTCCACTAAAACCCGCAAGACTCACCATACAACTGGTAGACAGATCATGTAAGCAACTAGAAGGTAAAATTGAGGATGTGTTTGTGCAAGTAAGGGAGCATGTATTCCTCGCCGATTTCTATGTGCTGAAGATGGATATCAGTGACCCGACAGATCATGCACCTATTCTATTAGGTCGCATGTTCTTAAAGACTTCTAAGATGAAGATCGACTGTGATAGTGGCACTCTTTCTATGGAGGTAGAGGGCGAAATAATTCACTTTGACATTTTTAGGCTATGAAGCACCCACTAGAATTTCCAACGGTGCATGCTCTAGACCAAGAGGTATCGGAGAGTTGAGCAGACCACTAGAGCTCGCACTAGAGAGAGCAATGTTCTCACATGAGAAGTCATATGAGTCCGCTGATACCATTCTTGATCCACTAGCTCAGCTAGAAGTCTCGAGGCCACTAACACCCAAGTATGAAGTTAATGAGGTTTGATTGTTTAAATCTAATGTGTTGTTGCCTTCTACTGTGCAGACACCTAAATTAGAGCTGAAACCTCTACCTGATCATCTGAAGTATGCATTCTTGGGAGAGAATGACACATTGCCTGTCATCATCAAGAACGGACTAGAAACTAAACGGGAAAGGCGGTTGATAGAGGTGTTGAGTAGCAACAAGATGGCTATCGGATGGACACTTACAGATATTAGGGGAATCATTCCAGCTACGACAGTTGTTGTAGCACGGGGTTTTTTTTCTAAGAGCTCAAAAAAGGGTAGGTGGACGTAAAGCTTCCTTAGAATGGCCACGAAATTCTCAAACTCTTTTTCTATCTTGGGCTTGAAAATCCTATGAGGAAATGGAATGAATGGAACATATGGTTGAGGATTGTCGGGGAAGGGCTTTGAAGGTGCCTTCTTTCCAAATTCTTTAGGGGTTGCTTTAGGAGACTCTATTATCGGCTCATCGACCTCATCATCATCATCATCATCATCATCATCATCATCAACCTCTATTACTTCTTCCCATAAGTGTTCTTCATCGGCAAGGAAGAGGGCATTACAATGCTCGGTTGGATGAAATCTGGTTTAGAGGAAGTTTCCCTTGTTGCCTCGATGACGAGCTTGCTTTTTGCGCCAATTGAGTCTCCAACATTTTGTTGTGGGTAGCCATTTCTTCCATTCTTTGGTTGAGTGGTTGAGTCCTTGGAGTACTTTTGTTGTGGCTATCTTAGTTTTGAATATCATCGAGTTTTCTTGAGCGCCTTTGGCTTGATTGTCCACAATGTTGCTTAAAATAGTGGTCATGGACGACTCCTCCACGCTTGTCGAGGCGGGGCTTGAGGTTCCATTTGAAGGTTTTGTTGGCCTTCATTGGATTGACTTTGGAAGAACGGCCTTTGATGTCCATGATGTTGCTCTTGATATTGCATCCTTGTTGATTCCGACCATCTTTGCTTTGATAAATAGGGTTTGACTATGAGGAGTTTCGGTAGTTCTTTCCCATGTAATTGATTTCCTCCTAATAGTTTAATTCCTCTCTGGGGAAATTGTATGGACAAGACTCCATCAGATGAGAGGAGCTGGAGCATATGGAACATATTTGGGGTCGATTTGAGGTTGTCCCTAGTTGAGAGCACCGAGGGTGGAAATCAAAGCATCGAACTTCTTTGAGAGGGCACGAACTACTTCATTAGATTCCATTGCATTAATATTTTTATGTGCCTAATTATCTTTTGTGTAACTCCTCTCACTTTGCCATCACACTTTAAACGTGTTGATTTGGCTCCCTAGCTTGGCAGTTTTTCCCGGAGGAGAAAGGCTTGCGCAAACTTTTCCTATGTGGTGATCGTCTCTGGTTCATCACTTCATAGCGAATCTTTGGCTTTCCCCATAAGTGAGAATGGGAAAAGCCTAAGATATATGACATCCTTTGGCATGTTATTGATCTTGAACGTGTCACAAAGCTCTAGGAATGAAGTCAGGTGAGTGTTGGGAATCCCAAGCCCAGTGAATGCATTCATAGAGACCATGTTTATCAAAGCTGGTTTCAAGTCAAACTGATGTACGGCTACTGCGGGAGGGGCTATCGATGACCAAAAACTAGCGAGGTTAGGGGTCACATAATCCCTTAGTACTCTTTCATCTTGGGCATCGACATTGGGACGAACGACTTGGGTGCGGGATTACGATTGGCATGGGCGTTTTAGTTATCCATGGCTCTTGTAGGTGTTTTTGTTAGGGTTTTTGGATTTGGTATCTGTCAATGAAGAAGGTGAGTTAGAGTTGTCCTTCTTTTTAGACTTAACCTTGATTCTTGATTTCGGGGCAGGAGTTTCGGTATTGGAAGTCAAACCGTAAGTCCTCTTAGACCGAATTTCCATCGACTAGATAACATGCACAATGACAAAAACAAGGACACTTGCGAAACGCAAGTGTCCAACAAAATCTAAATTAGCAAACAAGAACGAAAATAAACATGAAAATTGTGTAGACTAGTCGAAGTATACACACAACCTAAGCTAGTGGCTAGTTAATGCGTTGCTCCCCGATAATGGCACCATTTTACGTGTAGTATTTTATCGTCAAAAATAACTTATAATGCTGGTAGCGTTTCACTTAGCTGGGTTAAAGGGGTCCATGTGTAATTTGTGTCTAGTATAAAAACGCAGGCATATGCTGCGTATCAATGAGAACGAATTTTCACTTTCCCTCCATTCTTTCCGATCATCCTCAGACCAGCTTCGTTCGTACTCCGATCTTCATTTTCTTCATGAAATTTGACAGTATTAGTGCAACACGTGTCAGATGCACGTTCAAATATGTATCTTGATTCAATAGTCAGATTTGTGTTATCAGATACTTGAATTATGAGAAGATTCACAACAGAGCGACGTATGGGATAACCAACGGTATGAACATTTTGTGCGGGCAAACGTTTTGTACGAGGTTACTATCAAATAGAAGAAGAAGAAAATGGTTTTGTGGGTAATCACTATCAATGGAGAGAAAAAACTAGAAAGGTTTTGTGGGAAGTGGAAATTGGTGAATGATGACGGATAATACAATACTATCATAAGGGAATTGAGTATGGATGGACAATAATTTAGTAGTACAACCAGCGTGGGAAAACAGATTGTGTGTGGGCGTGGTACTATTTTTTTGATAAGTTGTAAATTACAAAAACAACGGCAAATCGATGGCTTAAAGCTGGGAAATAACATCCAGTTGGGAGCAGAATAGATAATAATAGATCAACATGAATAAACTTGAGTCCGTTGCTCCACTTCACCTCTGACGTGGACACATCATCTCGTCATTCGCATCATGAAAAAAAGGCAGGACAACCCTTGATAGCAACTGAGCATCATCTGCATGCCCAGAGTACCGGCCAAACAATCGGTCGAGAGGAACCAACTATAACACAAAAACCGTGCAGACACGGTCAAAATAAGCCCAGACCGAAAAGGCTGAGAAGAAAACTCTCATAAGCGGAGAATACTTAGAGGGACTAAATACACACAAAAAAAACCAAAAAACCACACTCCACCAAGCAAACCCACCGGCCGGAAAACACCCATGTCACCGCCCATAAAGCTACCAGCATCACTCCAACAACTCTAGCTCGAGCCCCCAAAACACACCACTGCTGGCCGTCGGGTAGAAGAGGAGGCGGAGGAAGGGGAGGGAACGGAGGAGGTGCAGGCGGGGTGAGGCATGAATGGATTTGGAGGAGGATTTGAATCGGATGGAGGTGGTGGGAGCGAAGGTTGGCTGGTGGAGCTGCGCTTTGGCGGGAGAAGAAGAGCGGGGGAGTTTCTAGAGAGAACCGAGAGTCTCCCTTTTTAAGTTGCCCTCTTTTACGTGGTATGAGTGTGTTCAAGATTGTCAGAATCGCGTTTTAAAACGTAAACTCGTACGATTTTTCGTTTCTACGTGTATGTTTCGTGTTAAATCGTAGGTAGAATCCTTTTCCTATAAAATCGGAAGCCGTAACGATTTTATACGATTTTGAACGATGTAAAATCATTAGATTCGAGTAACCTCGTACGTTTCATGTACGATTGAGCTAGTTCTTGTGTTTTAAGACCAAATCATTTCCCAAATAGCATCAATTGAAGACGGAAAAGTTGCTGGTGGGTTGTGGGCGTGAGTTAGGGTTTCGGTTGGGGGAGATGATGAATAGTGAAATTAATAAATTTCAATTATTATATATAAGCCCTTAATGTTTGAAATATTACAATCAGACCCCAATATATTAAAAGAAAAGTACTTCAAACTAGTTTTATAAAATATTATAGTAACTAATGTTAATTTAGTAGTATAATATAAAATAAATATTGAATATATATTAAAAATATATAAATAATATTATAAATTAAACTCGGCGATTTGAACTATAAATAAATATATAATATATAAAGTAAATTCTAAACTCGGTGATTTTACGAGTCGAGTTTACGTTTCGATTCCACCTAAGCAAAAGGAGTCAATGTAAAAACTCGATTCTGACAACCTTGGGTGTGGTACTTTGTTGTTGTGCAGTTTTTTTTAAATTGATTTCTATTGAGGATCACCAAAGGCCGGAAGGCCAGCTACAACAGGGGAGGAACAAGTCCTATTAAATCGTCTCCGTTATCGCAGCTAAACTAGTTGCAACTTCAATCTCTGTTGCACCTTGTCGCTTCAACCCGTCGACTTTAACCATAGCTTGTTTGTTACTTAACCCTAAACGCAACTTAGTCTTTATTTTTATTTTCTTTTTTTTAAAAACAAACGGAGTTTATTTCTTTGTAAAGTAAACATAATCTTTTTAATTAAACATAATTTCTTAACATTCGGTACTTGATTTGAAATATAGCGGAAGTCCAGGCTATGTTTTCTTAATTTTTCCTTAGCTAAATGTTCAGTGATATTTAAATGTTCGGTGATAAGGCTAAATGTTCAACGAACATAAAATTTAAATTTTGATGACCTAAAGCAAAAAGTAACGATTTGATTAGTGCGCACGCAATTTGATTGTCACGTGTAGCAAAAAGTGGTAAGGCTAAATATTCGGTGAATCTATGGTGGTTGGTGTTCGAAAATTTATGATTTTATTTTTTTATTTTGCTCTTGATTGAAAAATATCAATAATTTAGATCTTTAATTAGAAAATGCCGATAATTCAGGGCACCAAT
Source organism: Rhodiola kirilowii (assembly GCA_033675215.1). Classification (NCBI taxonomy): domain Eukaryota; kingdom Viridiplantae; phylum Streptophyta; class Magnoliopsida; order Saxifragales; family Crassulaceae; genus Rhodiola; species Rhodiola kirilowii. The sequence continues at coordinate 10,144,610 of CM066193.1, read as the reverse complement.
GCATACTTTTTTAAAAAAATGTTGAAACTCTAGTGCATAAAAATTCAAAAAAGTGTTGAAACTCTAATGCATCAAAAAAGTGTTGAAACTCTAGTACATCATCACAAGAGAGTCAGTCAAAATTTAGACATGGCCACTAAGCTTTGTTTATAAAAATTAATGGAGGTAATAAATTGTTGGTCATTGGAGGTGTCGATTCCGAAGGATCGAGCTCCGTCGTCATCGGGTATCCTCTATCGGTATGGCCACGGACGAAGCCGGGATTAAAAAATTTCTTTGGCAAAAAAAAATACACTCTACTATTAGTGGTGATTGGGGAGAAGCTGCGCAAGGCATATGCTCCATCCCACGACACAGAAGCGGGGACAATGTACTCTACTGTTACTAATAAGCAGGTGTGATAGGATCGCTGATTAGTGTTAAAGCTAAACTAAGAACTATTAGGAACCTAGTTTACGCCTGCAGGTTCTGGAACTTAATATAGTGTAGCGGAAAACTACTGGTTTGTCTAAATATCTTTTATTGATAAATAGACTGTACAAAATACATATATTCTGTACACATGCAATAGCAACAGCTACTACGATAACACTTTTGGAAACTACTTACAGCACCACCAATCCTAGATCGGTATAGTAGTCTCCCGAACAAGCCTGCCGAAGGTCTCAGAACTTGAGCTTGTCCAATCCCGATTTGTCTTCACCGCTATCACAGCTGAGCTCTCAAAACTCACTAGCACTCCAGTGTTTGCAGAACTCCAAGTGAAAACTATTTCGTAATGTTTGGGCGCACATATCTCTTTGGTTTGATATGTGTATATAAGTCTGTTTGGTCTTCAACGGTTAGCTCCCATGATATGCTCACGTTCTGTTGTGATTCCACTCGTTGTAATCAAACGTGGCTTCTGTTACCGAGATTTTCATCCTGCGTTCCAGTCTGCAAATCTCGGAACGACCCAAGACTCAGTCCTTCCGCTCCACGAGCTGCAGTGCTTCGCGATATGCTCTCAACCGCTTAGTATCCACTTGATGTTTTACGTTCTTGAACCTGCACACTTAACTTAGAAGTTAAATAGCGTGGTGTTGTCATCATCAACCACTGAGGTACTAACAAATTCCCCCTTTGATGATGACAAACACCCTGAGAAAAAAAATGTTCAAAGTCAATTAGAAGTTTCAGAACCCAACTGCTAAGTTCCCCCTCAGTCAAACAACCAGAAAGACTTTCTCGAGGTCGAGGAACAGATACCTGACCGATTCCCCCTCAAGGGGTTCCCACTAACTCTTTCCCCCTTTTGGCATCATCAAATAAGGTTAGATAATCCAACACAGTTAGCGTTAGTAGAGTTAGTCAACGAAAGTCAGCGTGCTAATACTCATGAAAGTAACTTAAACTTCATAATTAAAAGCAGTGTTCAAAGAGGTGCATGGGATCACAAACAAAACATAATTCATAATCAAAAAGAGGGGATCAGATGTGGTAGGGTTTTAAGGAATAGGGCAAGGACATGGCCGGTAGAGATACTTGCATTCTCCCAATCAGGTTTTGGAACCTGTTCCTGACGCTCTGCTCCTTAGATCAGCGAACCCCGCTTCAATTACCTTCTTCAGTTCATTGACTTCCTCCTCAATCATCCATTGACTGGTAGACATCTTCCCAACCTCTGATTTTAACTCTGCTAACATTTCCTTGATCTCAGCAACACCTTTCTCAAGCTTACTGAGCCTGCCATCATCCATGGTAGTCTCACTTTCTACTTCCATTGTGTCTTCCTCTTCTGGAACCTTCCCTGGTGCCTTCTTTCTGATCCACCCTAGATCATTGTCCAGCAGAATTCCCCATCTGTGAATCGAGTACATAGTTAATGGTTTCACGACAGAAACCTCTGAAGATGGATGGTAGACGTTCTGGAACTAAAGAATCTTCTTCACACACCTTGCATGCCCAACATGCTGTAACTTGCTGACATACTCCATTTGATGAATAATCATCTTCGGCAGATTTACCTTCTGCTTCCTCATTATTTGATCAAGGACCAGTATGTCCTGAATCTGAGCTAAGGCTGATTTTGAACCTCTGGGCATAATTGTGTGCACAAGAAATCTATGAAGGATCTTCATTTTGGGATCCATGTTGAGGGTGGTGAGATCAGTGACATTTGGGTCATAATAGTTGCAGATCTTGAGTTCCATTTCCTCCTTCATCTCCTCTGTGACAGACTCTGGCCATGAACCTTTGGTGAAGGTATCAAAACCTTCATGCTTTAGTCCAAGTTCATATGCCAAGTCTCTGCTGGAAACAGTCAACTCCTGGCCTTTGAATTCGAAGTTCAGATAAACAATAGGTCCTTTCTCTACCTTAGAGACCTTACAAAATTCAATCACCAGTTCTTTATCGACCTCCTCATCATCTGTAAAAAGATGTTCCCATTCGTGAAACTTTATCATATCATACACTTCTTCAAGCTTATTGATCACCAAAAACTCCTCATCTTACACGCGTCAAGTCTTTGAATTTTTCAAATAAGGAACTTTACTCCCGGTCAAAATATATAATTCACAGTGAGACATGTCATCTTCTGTCTAGCACAAATCTGAGTCCAATTATCAAAACTGGTTCTGGAACCAAACTGAGAGAATACAGTACCAATACCATGCCATATCCTTCTCAAAGGATGTTGTGATGGGTCGGCTTAACCATAAGGGTTATTAGATTTGCAAACATCACAACAAAGCACTCAATATAATCACACAGGATATATGTACCTTTAGTCGCAGTAGTCCAGCATTAACAAAGGGTCATTGGACGTCCTCGACAAGGTGTGAGCTAAGGTGGCTGTGTACTCTTCCTTCATGGATTTTAGTGGGGTGCAAAATCCGGAAGGTACAAAGGCTTAAGAATGAAAGATCCCAAGCATATACAGAGAACACACAACCTTTAATTGAGAAGTAAAAGTATACTAGCATGTTATCACACAAAGACCTCAGTGACGTTCCAATACTTCAGGCAACAGTGAAGGATAAAGAACCTTATTCTAACCAATCATTGAGAGAAAAGTTAAGAGTACCTCATTTAAGCGGAGATCAGGCCAAGCGCTATCCTCAGCCTCTCAAAAGGCTCTCTGTGTAAGGCCTTGGTGAAGATGTCCGCTACTTGATCCTCAGTCCTACAAAACTTAATAGAGACTAAGCCCTTCTCGACACAATCCCTAATAAAGTGATGTCTAATTTCAATGTGCTTCATTTTACTATGATGTATTGGATTTTTAGCCACGCTAATTGCACTGGTGTTATCACAGAAAATAGGAACATTATTGATGAGCCGTATTTATACGACTCATCGAGTCGTTAATTCCCACCATTTCATTCACTTTATTATGCGAACATTTACTTTTTAGTGTTGTTTCGTATTTCTGGTGATTTGGAAGCTCTAGGAGGAAACACGCTTAAAAGACGGCATTTTCATGCCAGAAACATCGCAGTGGAAGAACGGAGCCAAAGGAGGGTCGTGAACAGTACTCCGGTGTGAATAGTAATTCCGGCGTGAATAGTAATGCAGTGGAAAATTACTGGTTTGTCTAAATATCTTTTATTGATAAATAGACTGTACAAAATACATATATTCTGTACACATGCAATAGCAACAGCTACTACGATAACACTTTTGGAAACTACTTACAGCACCACCAATCCTAGATCGGTATAGTAGTCTCCCGAACAAGCCTGCCGAAGGTCTCAGAACTTGAGCTTGTCCAATCCCGATTTGTCTTCACCGCTATCACAGCTGAGCTCTCAAAACTCACTAGCACTCCAGTGTTTGCAGAACTCTAAGTGAAAACTATTTCGTAATGTTTGGGCGCACATATCTCTTTGGTTTGATGTGTATATAAGTCTGTTTGGTCTTCAACGGTTAGCTCCCATGATATGCTCACGTTCTGTTGTGATTCCACTCGTTGTAATCAAACGTGGCTTCTGTTACCGAGATTTTCTCCCTGCGTTCCAGTCCGCAAATCTCGGAACGACCCGAGACTCGGTCCTTCCGCTCCACGAGCTGCAGTGCTTCGCGATATGCTCTCAACCGCTTTGTATCCACTTGATGTTTTACGTTCTTGAACCTGCACACTTAACTTAGAAGTTAAATAGCGTGGTGTTGTCATCATCAACCACTGAGGTACTAACAAGGTGGATTGGCCGCAAGTGGTGGTCACTTTTTGCTTCGGTGGCGGAATCGGATTTTCGTTTGTCTCGGATCAGATTCGGCGTCAGGCGCCGATTTCCTTTGACGTGATGTCGGTTTGATTGCTCTGGCGTTCTCGTTTGTGTTCTTGTCGAATTTCATTCCGGCCAAGCATCCGGTTACCGCCGGGGTTTTGGAGTTCCTCGGGGTGTTGTTTGCTGCTGCGGCTTTGTTCACAGCTCTCTGCATTCCTCTCCCTCCCTTCATAAAATACGTTGTGTGGACAATTTTCAATGTGTCCGTTTTGGCCATTTCCATTGTCAACGTCGTGTCAGCATGAACTCTTTCCCTGAAGTGTGAGCCCAGATTGTATTAGGGGTGGCAAAATGGATGAACGGATGGGTTAATGGATGGATGAAATGGTTAGCGGATTAAACGGATCAAATCCATTAAAACCATTAGTGTTAATGGATTAAATGGACGGATCACTAATGGTTGACGGATTAATGGATAAATCCATTTGATCCATTTAACCCATTTAGTTCATTTTCTCATTTAACTCTTTTATTTCTTATTTGATATTAAGAAATTTAAATTGAGTTATTTCTAAACATACAAGATCACATTGTAATGAATAGTAGCATCAAATCTAATTAAAACTGTGAATTAAATAATTCTTCGATACAAATCACGCATAAAAAGTAATTATAAGACATGTAAAATGAACCACGTGATTCCCAAATAAATTTGATTGTAGTTATGGTGAGGTCCAGGATATCATCCACATTCGTTTCCTCGTTCAGCAGTCAAATCTAAAACATCTTCAACAATGAGTCCACAACTGACGAGTCTTGAACTGAAAAGAAATTAAAATTAAATTAGATTATTTTTTTAGTTGGGAAAGGACCCAAGAGGATCTGAAACAAGAGCAAGACGCCATAGAGGATGTTGCGAAGAAACAGTGTTGGAAAAAAGTGATAGAAAAAGATGATCTTGCGATTTGGCAGAAGCCCTTCAATCACCGCATATATGCAAGTCTGAAAATCCCAACGCAGCTTGGTATTCACTCAGTTACCTTTTTTACTTTACAAGCTGCGTTATTTGCTCTTTATATAAATTTCATCTCAACATAAATATTTCCGATCTGTGAAACCAAAGGTACAAGAAAATGGATACTTGCATTACACCACTGCCAGAGGTAAGCAGCTCTGAAGAAGTTGCTGGTGGCAAGTTGAAGAAATGGCCAGAACGCGCTATGGCTGTTCCTCCTCGAATCACGAGTGGCTCGGTGAAAGGTGTAAATGCCCAAAAGTTTACAGAAGACAATGAAATATGGAAGGAGAGGGTAGCACATTACAATCATATTGTTGGCTCCTTGGTGACCGAACCGACGGAAGAAGCAAGAGGAATAATCGAATTGGTGACCGAACCGACGGAAGAGAAGTCTAGGGTTTGAAATCTATGCCACGACGACGAATGACGATGATGTTCATAATCGAAACTGAGAGAGGGAGAGAAATAAGGGAGCGATGAGATAGACGATGTCGAAGATGCAAATGTGTTTTGATTGTTTTGACTTTTATTAATGGATTAATGGATCATTAATGGATTAATGGATTAAACCATGCCATCCATTTATTAATGGATTGTTAATGGATTTGGATTGATTCAATCCATTAAATAAATGGATGGATAATGGATGGATTTCATGGATGGTTACCGGACGGATAAATGGATAATGGATCAAATTGCCACCTCTAGATTGTATGCAGTGTGGTACTTTGTTGTTCTGCAGTTGAGTGTGTGATAAGGTGAATTGGTGAAAGGTGTTGACTTAGGGCATCTTTAATAGCTCAAATTTTTATAGATTGTTGATCCAATCTTATCTGCTATGTCATTAATAGTGGGATTGTAGTATGATCGGTCGTCAGTTTTGGGCATGCGACGAATGAATTCACCAACGGTTGTTACTGACAAAGTTGCCACATGACATTGTGTTATTGGATTTTGCATATTTGTTAATATAAACAATTTTGTTTCAAGTATTATAAAAGCTTTAAATGAGAAATTGAACTTTTGCAAAAAAATATATATCAATACATTTTGTTTTTTCTAGCTCTATGAATTGACACCCTATTTGTTATGGTTTGGACACAAAAGAATGAAATCATGTATGGAAACGTAGGATTAAAAAACAGCAGAGATACCCTGATGATCTTTAATTTTTATTCATTGTTAAGAACACATTTGATAAAAAGATTGTTAGGAGGAGAAGAAGGATAACTTTTTCGGTGATGATCTTTTTTAAAAGATCATTGCTAAGAATGGCCTTACATGCCAAGCAGTTAATGGAAAAAGTGTTAAAAAGCAAAATAGTTAAGGAAAAAGATCAGGTGAGAAGTGATATTTTTGGTGAGAAATAAGAAGTAATCTCATCCATTCATCTTTGTTATCAATGACTAGGATTAATTTACATAATACGTAGCTTTTCAAAGGATAATCCGTAGCATTACATAATTCATAACTTTTCAAAGGATAATCCGTAGCTCTTATATACATACTGCTATGGATTATCCTTTGAAAAGCTACGAATTATGTAAATTAATCCTAGCCATTGATGACAAAAATGAATGGATGAGATTACTTCTTATTTCTCATCAAAAGTACACTTCTTACCGGAATCTAACCCAAATAGTTAAACGGATTAAATCGTTTGAAAAGCGGACAGTTTCTTAATGAGTAGAAGGTTAATCCGCTTAATCATTTTTAACTCTTTTAATTTGTTTAACCATTTTGACCCAGTTAATCCGAAATAATGTTGTCTGTTCAAGATTCGTACACAGGTCGTGTTCCAACAGAATGTTGAACACCGATCTAATAGTCACTGGGACAAAATAAAGTAGGGACACGCAATGTAAAACCCAGTTCGGCAACAGCCTACTCTGGGGGGCTTCCCACGCCCTAAAGGGTAGCAAATATTATTGAAAAGTATAGAGCTACAGATGGTCTTATACTTACAATCTCCCGAATGTAAACGCCTAGCCTCTATCACTTCTTCTTCTGGATTTGCGATATCGGCTCCCCCTCGATCCCTTGAGTTTGAGACTCCCTCTCAAACTTGTTCGAACTTCTCTCGAAGCTCGGTCGCCTTCTCCCGAATGCGAATGACAACAACGTGTGTGTGCATCGGGTAGTTCTATCAGAACAGTCTGAGCAACACACTGAACAGACTGCTTCAGCGCCGTTGAATTTCCAATGGGGAAATATCAGCCGGCCATCGCCCCTCCTCCTCCTCCTCTACTCAAGATCACTCGTGTTTTCTATTTCTCCAAAAGCGATACTGATCTGGACGCCCTAGTATTCTATTTATATGTTGTGGAAGTTCCCAAATCTGTCAAATATTTTAGGAGATGTTCTTAAATATTTGCTAGATATCTTTTATCCAATCTTGATTGATTTCTTCCATACCAAGGCAGGTCGAGTATCTTTAACCAACCTGTAACTGATATGAAGATATTCCTTTGAATATCTTATCTTCTATTGACTCCAACCAATTTGATCTTTGGAAACTTCCAGATTTGGAAACTTCCGATCTTCAGAATCACGCTGTACTTGAGTTCCAATCAGCGGTTGAACACCTCTTGACCTCTGCTTGAACACTCTGAAGATACTTTGCCAAGACCATGCCATACGTAGGAATATCAATCTCCCCCTGACATTTTTTGGCAAAATCAAATCGACTAGATCTAACTATCTAGACTTCCGAGACAATTGAGGGAAACAAACATCCTCCTCAAAATTACTCCCCCTTTTTGCCACAAAATTGGCAAGTAGGGTTCTGACATAGTTCAAACAGACACGAAACAGTACCAGAACAAATACGATAGAAAGATAATTGTTCAAATGTCAAAGCAAAGTCAAGGTTATCAAAGCATGGACCTTCAAATGGAGGAGTCTTCATCATAGTCATCAGCACCTTCATCATCAGCTTCATCTTCGTCATCGCTGGGATATCGTAGCGCACGTACCAACTGATTGATTTGTTTCTTCAGCTCCTGTTCCACTGACGGACGCACAGTCGTCGTGTGCAAACGTCAAGAATAAATTTATAAGTCCGCTACTCTCAACTTTACTACTGGGTAGCAAGTGGTAAGTAGGGGTCGAACCCAATGGAATTAGGGGGATACGTTGTTCTTTAAGGGATTTGTACAGCGAGGGAGCGTGTTTTAAGGTTGATTGAGATTTTAGCGGTTATGACTAAGTGACTTTTTTTTGTTGTTTTTGGTTTTGAGTGCGGAAAAGTAAATTACAGAAAAATAAATACTGAAAAGTAAAAAGAAAGACTTACAGTGGGTGATGCGTGATTTGCGAGTCCTCCGGAAGGTGAGTGCAGTTGATTAAGGCAGTTATACTAGAAAAGTAAATACAAGGGGGTTTTGTAATTCAAGGGAAACATTCGGTTTCGGGGGCATTGCATCATAGCCTGTTTTATCATTTTAGTAATCCTTCTAAGTATTCAAACGTGCATCAAGGCCATTTCAAGCGCTCGATTTGCCACACTGTCTAGTCTTTTGCAAAAGTGTTCGAAAGTGAATCAAGGCCATTTCAAGCACTCGACTTGCAACACTGTCTAATCTTTTGCAAAAAAACGTAGAGCCCTTTAACTACTCAGACTAGCACCCCATTTCAAGGTATATTAGCCTATGTGCATCCATTTGGATTGTCATTTCCGATTTATCCAAATGGTGTTTGAGAGAGATCGAACTCCTCGGATAAGCTTTACCATTTCAAGCATCCACTTACCCGAGTATGTTCACGAACTTCCACGGAAGAGCTTTGCCATTTCAAGCATCCACTCAACCTTGGAAGTTCTGACCTAATATATGGCACATAGAACAAGTTTTGAATACAGAGAAAAAAATACTAAAATAGTCTAAAACATTTTATAATACAAGTACGCCCCTTCAACCGAATAAAAAGTTTAGCTACGAATATCCATAGAGGTGGATAACATATAGCTAAATACTCGGGGGTTTTTGAAAGACAATAAGAAGAGAGGGGGTGGAATACTCAAGAACCAACAGGAGTATTCCCAATCCTACTGAATACTCAAGAACCAACAGGAGTATTCTCTAAAACTGTTATAATACTCAAGAACCAACAGGAGTATTATTTCAAACCGTTATAATACTCAAGAGCCAACAGGAGTATTATTTCAAAAACCCAAACTTACAAATGCCAAACTTTCTAGAGAGAGAAGTGAATTGTGGATTGTGGGATGGATTACAAGTGAAGGGGAGGCATCTATTTATAGCCATGGAGGATGGAGGAGAGGATGACACTTGGCACAAGATGATTGGAGGAGCAAGGATGTGGAGAGGAAGCCAACACATGGCAAGCTCTCATGGTGAGCTCCATAGCTGCCCCCCCTTGTCATCTTCTCCCAAAGCCGCCGGCCTAGGTGGCGGAAGGGGAGAGGAGGTTGTGAGGGGAAAGCCGCCGGCCTATGTGGAGGAAGAGGAGTGGATGTGAGTTTTGTGAAGTTTTCACAAAACTATCGGTGTATTTTAGCTCCGGACTGACTTTGGTTTCCCCTCGGTTGGATTTGTTTTGAGTAATTCAATTTCAGGATCTTGAGATTTCTGCATTCAACGTATGATCGTGACCTTGGACTGACTCGTAATATCTTTTCAGCGTAAAATCCTCTCCTTAATTAGCGTGTTGTCTCTCTAGAGTCCAAAATACCCTGTAGAAATATATCGGAACTAACAAGCAAAAGTTAAATAGACAAACAGTCTAATTTGGTGGGTTTAACTGTGTTTATGATTCATATAATTATGGTCCATCAGATCACCCCACACTTTAAGTTGTTCGTCCCGAACAATGCTATTAAAGGGCGGCACATTAAGTTTGGTTTTAAAATATGAAAGTTAGACTGTGGGACTCGATTTATCCTAATTCATGCATTGCTTACTTATTACCAAATTGAACTGTGTAAATAAATAGAAGAAACTTGATACGTGTACCTTCGTGATAAAATGCAAATTATTCTGGATGTTTCGGGAGATAGCCCTTTTTAGGCGCCTGGACAGCAACCTTGGGACCGTCTCGCACTATATGGTTTCCTTGTAGCTTTCTCTAGCACGTGATTCGGCTCGGGTTTCAATGGTTTGGTCTTTGATTTTCTTTTGGCGAGGGACAACTTTTTGTAGTGAATCGGCCTTTGGCCTTTGATTTGACTCTTTGAGTACTTCACTTTTTGTTCGGTTAAAACCTTCACAATTTTGGGCCTTTGGCCTCTTGATTTGCTTCTTTGAGCTTTTTGCGTCTTTGTGACTTGCTAGTCCATTTTCTCAAGCCTTTTTGGGAGGTCCAATCATCGCCCGCAAGCCTATGGAAATACCTCCCCGCTCCTCTCATCCTTGCCGTTTCGCGCGGGTCAAGATGAGGGTCGCTCATCTATTTTCTCGGCTACTTTGACTAGAGAGAGGACGGTCTGATTCCTGATGGACCATAATTATACGAATCAAAAACACAGTAAAACCCATCAAATTAAACTGTTGGTCTATTTAACTTCTGCTTGTTAGTCCTGATTTATTTCTACAGGGTATTTTGGCGCTTAGAGAGAAAACACGCTAAGGAGAGGATTTTACGCTGAAAAGATATTACGAGCCAGTCCAAGGTCACGATCAGACGCTGAATGAAGAATCTCAAGATCCTGACGTAGGAATTACTCAAATCAAATCCAACCGAGGAACAATCAAAGTCAGACGGAGCGAAATTGGACTGATAGTTTTGTGAAAAGACTGCACAAAACTGTCAAAACACACCCATGGACCAAGTGACCGGCGGCTAGTGTGAAATGGATGACTCATTGGGTGGCTCCTCCCCTCTTCCTCCTTGGATGACCGGTGGCTTTGGCTTGGAGGTGGCCAAAGCCACAAACTCCTCCCCTTTGGTAACCCACAACCGGCGGCTAAGGGAAGCACCATAGGGTGGCGCCACTTGTCCTCCTCCTCTCCACACCTTCCTCCTCCCTTCTCCTCCCTTGATGTAAAACCACATGGAGTCATCTCCACCCTCCATCCTCCTCCCCTTTGGCTATAAAAGGAGAGCTCCTCCTCCTCATTTCAATAATCCAAAAATCAATAAACACTTCTCTCTCTAAAGTTTTGTTACTTTGTAAGTTTGGTTTTGGAAATAATACTCATGTTTGTTCTTGAGTATTATACTGATTGGAAATAATACTCCTGTTTGTTCTTGAGTATTATACTTTAGAGAATACTCTTGTTGGTTCTTGAGTATTCAGTAGGAAATTGGGAATACTCTTGTTGGTTCTTGAGTATTCCACCCCTTTCCCTCTTACTATTTTCAAAAACCCCCTGAGTATTTAGTTATGATGTCCTTTTCCATGGATATTCGTAGCTAAACTCCTCATTCGGTCGAAGGTATTTTCTTGTATTATATAATGTTTTAATTTCTTTTAGTTTCATTTCTTTGTATTCAAAACTTGTTCTATGTGCCATTTATAGTCAGAGTTTCCAAGGTTGAGTGGAAGCTGTAACAAGCAAAGCTCTTCTATGGGAATTCGTGATCATACTCGGTAAGTGGAAGCTGTAACAAGCAAAACTTATCGAGGAGTTCGACTTATCTAAAACACCACTTGGTCGATCGTAACTGAGAGATCAGGTGGATGCACAAAAGGCTAAGATACTTTGAAAGGAGGAATTAGTCTGAAGTAGAATAAGTGTTGCTTTAAATGATGTTGCAAGTCTTGCGCTGCGAAAGGGCCTCGATTCATCTTTGAATACTTAGAAAGGTTACTAACGGTTATTAATAAACATGTTATAATACAAGGTACCTGAAACCGAATAGTTTTCCTTGAATTACAAAAAAACCCCCCTGTATTTACTTTTATAAACTGCTCGATCAACTACAACCATCAACCGCTCATCTACCGGAGGAATCGCAATCACGCATCACCCACTGTAAGTCTTCTTCCCTTAACTCTTTTACTTTTAGTATTTTAATTTCTGTATTTATTTTCTATATTTACTTTTCCGCATAAAAAAACCAAAAAAAAACCAAAAATAGTAGCTTAGTAATTAGCAGTAAGTCCGCAATCGACCTAAAATCACTCACCATACGATCTCCTAAAGAACAGTTATCTCTCTAATTTCCTTGGGTTCGACCCCTACTTACTACTTACTACCCAGTAGTGTAGTCGCGAGTAGCGGAAAATATAAATTTATTTGTACATAGAACATTGCACCTTAACGACAGTGCAGTGCGCTCCGTCAAATTGGCGCCGTTGCTGGGGAATTAGCCTTCGGATTAGTTGTTCTTTCCCTCCTATGTCCTCATGACGCAACCCCCTTCATATGCATGGACAACAAGACATCTCCCTCTGTTCGGAGGTACGGATGGAGAAGACCCAGTACTACACTGCCGAAACTTTCACCACGTTTGCCAACACATAAAACCTGAAAACGAAATGTTAGAGGAATTTAAGCTTAATTGCTTCGAATTCTCTCTAACTGATTTTGCGACAGTATGGTATTACACATCAACTGCTAGTTATGCAAAATATTACATGGACCTTCGCGCTAAATTTCTGAAAAAATTCTCCCCACCACCCTTCGAACTTGAAATCCGCGAAAAGATCAACAACCTAAAGCAATCCTGGGACGAAACTTTGGACGAGTACTTATGGTACTTCGATTCCCTTGTAACGAGCTGCCCGCACCATGGATTCACGAACTTAGATCTTTTTCAAAAGTTTCTCGGTGGAATGATGCCACAAGAGTGGAATAGGCTTAATGATGCGGCGGGAGGTTCAGCCATGGCTGATCTGTGGGACCTGATAAATAAACTGGCCGAGAGGTCAAGACAAGATCAGGCCATGCGGCACGAAGAACTGGACAATACGATATGCCAAATCCAGGCTAACATCGAGGACATTACAACAGAGCCGGCATCTAGCAACCATCAGTTGGTCAACATGGTACATCAAATCCAGGTAGAAAGCGACGAATCTTGGATGGCCGAAAAAGAACTGCCCAAATCAGGCCCGGTCCTTGCGCTCGGAGCACCCGAGGAAGTCCCGGACCTCATTACCGATCTGCCCGAGGAAGTCCCAGACTTCACTACCAAACCAGCCGAGACATGCCTGGACCTCATTGCTGAACTGACCGAGAAAATCACAGCAGGCCCGGTCCTCACTAAAGAGCTGATCGAGAAAGGCCCTGTCCTTATAGCCGAGAAGCCCCTACTTAACCCTTCATATTCTATGAAGATCACGGCCACCAGAGATGAGATGATCAATAATTATGCAGTGCTAGACGAGTTGGAGGAGAAGCATGAGCCAAAACAGCCAGCGAAGGAGCTCCCACTCGTCACAAGGCAAGAAGAGCCTCCTGAAAGATGTAAGGACCAAGGACGGCCAATAATCTCTGCCACAAAGAAGAGGGTTAGCAAGGGCGTATGCTTGAGGTCGCTTGGCAAAAGACTGAACTTCCAAAACTACAAGGATGCCAACCGGCCATACACAAAGAAGCGACAAAGACATGGCCCGGTGTAATGGAAGCCCGAAAGGAGAAACAAGAGAGCCCGGCTCATTGAACCAACAACTATGGTCCAAGAACCCTCTCCTTCTCAGAAACATTGGAAGGAGACACCACCAGAACAAGGGGAACTGGACCCAAGCACATCTGCTCGCAAGAAATCGGGAAAAGGCAAGGCAAGAAGCAACACAAGAACAGTGGCGAAATTTGACCTAAGCCACCCATGGGATCCCAACCAGTGATCCAGGAATAAGGTACTGTCGAGCCAACAACGTTAAACAAGTGCACTGGTCGGGAGGTAACCCGACACTATCTTACTTTCCGCACTTTAATTTTCTATCTTTTATTTTCTGTATTTTACTTTTTCAATAAGTCGCTCTCACCCACTTGGTGCATAGAATGATTTGACTATTTAGGAATTGGTTTTTGGAGCACGATCGGATCAGCCAGGCAGCTTCCGTGAATTCATTGGGCCTGCGCTAAGAGTTCAAGGCCCCAGCCGAACTCCCTCGATTATCCAGCCTCATGCCATGTCATTTGACACAAAAAGGGAGTTCTGTTCTTCCCTTTTCCTTAATATCATTTCTTTCTCGTAATTGTCTGCTTGCATGGCTTTTGAACTAAGTAGTGCTGAAAGGCACGAGTTCGTTCAAAAGTGTGGGGTGAGATCCGCATGTGTAAATAAATAAATAACATGTTTTTTCTTTTTCTTTTTTAATATTATCTTTTTGAAAATATGAACTTAAGAATGTGAAAAAGATAGACCGAAATTCATGCCTTTACCTTGTGAAAATTCAACTGTCTAAAAACTTAGAACGTAACTTCTCATTTGTCCCTTTGTGCTGAGATAAACTAGGGATGTGGAGTTGATAGAAATGCCCAAGAGAGGCTTGGCAAGCAATCAAAGGATCAAATCAAACTATATGGTTTTCGAAGTTAGTGGAGGCTGCACTTTGGGTTTCAGTGAAGATTGAAATCATCTCCGCCATGCAGTGTTTATGCAAAAAGAAAAAAAGGCGAGGACGGGAATCAGACCGTCCTCTCTCTAGTCAAAGTAGCCGAGAAAATAGATGAGCGACCCTCATCTTGACCCGCGCGAAACAACAACGATGAGAGGAGCGGGGAGGTATTTCCATAGGCTTGCGGGCGATGATTGGACCTCCCAAAAAGGCTTTAGAAAATGGACTAGCAAGCCACAAAAAGGCAAAAGCACAAAGAAGCAAATCAAGAGGCCAAAGGCCCAAAATTGTGAAGGTTTTAACCAAACAAAAAGTGAAGTACCAAAGAGTCAAATCAAAGGCCAAAGGCCGATTCACTACAAAAGCAGTCCCTCGCCAAAAGAAAAATCAAAGTACTCAAACCAGTGAAACCCGAACCGAATCACGTCCTAGAGAAAGCTACAAGGAAACCATATAGTGAGAGACGATCCCGAGGTTGCAGTCCAGGAGCCTAAAAAGGGCTATCTCCCGAAACATCTAGAATAATTTGCATCTCAGCACGGAGGTACAAGTATCAAGTTTCTTCTATTTATTTACACAGTTCAATTTGGTAATAAGTAAGTAATGCATGAATTAGGATAAATCGAGTCCCACAGTCTAATTTTCATATTTTAAAACCAAACTTAGAGTACCACCCTTTAATAGCATTGTTCGGGACGAACAACTAAAAGTGTGGGGTGATCTGATGGACCATAATTATACGAATCAAAAACACAGTAAAACCCACCAAATTAGACTGTTGGTCTATTTAACTTCTGCTTGTTAGTCCCGATTTATTTCTACAGGGTATTTTGGCGCTTAGAGAGAAAACACGCTAAGGAGAGGATTTTACGCTGAAAAGATATTACGAGCCAGTCCAAGGTCACGATCAGACACTGAATGAAGAATCTCAAGATCCTGACGTAGGAATTACTCAAATCAAATCCAACCGAGGAACAATCAAAGTCAGACGGAGCGAAATTGGACTGATAGTTTTGTGAAAAGACTGCACAAAACTGTCAAAACACACCCATGGACCAAGTGACCGGCGGCTAGTGTGAAATGGATGACTCATTGGGTGGCTCCTCCCCTCTTCCTCCTTGGATAACCGGTGGCTTTGGCTTGGAGGTGGCCAAAGCCACAAACTCCTCCCCTTTGGTAACCCACAACCGGCGGCTAAGGGAAGCACCATAGGGTGGCGCCACTTGTCCTCCTCCTCCTCTCCACACCTTCCTCCTCCCTTCTCCTCCCTTGATGTAAAACCACATGGAGCCATCTCCACCCTCCATCCTCCTCCCCTTTGGCTATAAAAGGAGAGCTCCTCCTCCTCATTTCAATAATCCAAAAATCAATAAACACTTCTCTCTCTAAAGTTTTGTTACTTTGTAAGTTTTGTTTTGGAAATAATACTCCTGTTTGTTCTTGAGTATTATACTGATTGGAAATAATACTCCTGTTTGTTCTTGAGTATTATACTTTAGAGAATACTCTTGTTGGTTCTTGAGTATTCAGTAGGAAATTTGGATTACTCCTGTTGGTTCTTGAGTATTCCACCCCTTTCCCTCTTACTGTTTTCAAAACCCCCCGAGTATTTAGTTATGATGTCCTTTTCCATGGATATTCGTAGCTAAACTCCTCATTCGGTCGAAGGTATTTTCTTGTATTATATAATGTTTTAATTTCTTTTAGTTTCATTTCTTTGTATTCAAAACTTGTTCTATGTGCCATTTATAGTCAGAGTTTCCAAGGTTGAGTGGAAGCTGTAACAAGCAAAGCTCTTCCATGGGAATTCGTGATCATACTCGGTAAGTGGAAGCTGTAACAAGCAAAACTTATCGAGGAGTTCGACTTATCTAAAACACCACTTGGTCGATCGTAACTGAGAGATCAGGTGGATGCACAAAAGGCTAAGATACTTCGAAAGGAGGAATTAGTCTGAAGTAGAATAAGTGTTGCTTTAAACGATGTTGCAAGTCTTGCGCTGCGAAAGGGCCTCGATTCATCTTTGAATACTTAGAAAGGTTACTAACGGTTATTAATAAACATGTTATAATACAAGGAACCTGAAACCGAATACTTTTCCTTGAATTACAAAAAAAAAGCCCTGTATTTACTTTTATAAACTGCTCGATCAACTACAACCATCAACCGCTCATCTACCGGAGGAATCGCAATCACGCATCACCCACTGTAAGCCTTCTTCCCTTAACTCTTTTACTTTTAGTATTTTAATTTCTGTATTTATTTTCTGTATTTACTTTTCCGCATAAAAAACCAAAAAAACCAAAAACAGTAGCTTAGTAATTAGCAGAGTCCGCAATCGACCTAAAATCACTCACCATACGATCCCCTAAAGAACAGTTATCCCTCTAATTCCCTTGGGTTCGACCCCTACTTACCACTTACTACCCAGTAGTGTAGTCGCGAGTAGCGGAAAATATAAATTTATTTATATAGAGAACATTGCACCTTAACGACAGTGCAATGCGCTCCGTCAATTCCCGTCCTCGCCTTTTTTCTTTTTGCGTAAACACTGCATGGCGGAGATGACTTCAATCTTCACTGAAACCCGAAGTGCAGCCTCCACTGACTTCGAAAACCATATAGTTTGATTTGATCCTTCGATTGCTTGCCAAGCCTCTCTAGGGCAGTTTATGTCAACTCCACATCCCTAGTTTATCTCAGCACAAAGGGACAAATGAAAAGTTACGTTCTAAGTTTTTAGACAGTTGAATTTTCACAAGGTAAATGCATGAATTTTAGATCTATCTTTTTCACATTCTCAAGTTTATATTTTCAAAAAGGTAATGTTAAAAAAGGAAAAGAAAGACATGTTATGTACACATGTGGTTCTCACCCCACACTTTTGAACGAAGGCGTGCCTTTCAGCAAGACTTAGTTCAAAAGCCATGCAAACAGATATTATATGAGAAGGAAATGACGTTAAGGAAAAGGGAAGAACAGAACTCCCTTTATTGTGTCAGGTGAACGACATGGCATGAGGCTGGATAATCGAGGGAGTTCGGCTGGGGCCTTGAACTCTCAGCGCAGGCCCGGCTGGCTTAATGTTGCACCCAAGTCCGATTCCTGAATAGTCATTTCTTCTATGCACCAAGTGGGTGAGAGTGACTTATTGGAAAAAAAACTAAATGACAGAAAATAAATGACAGAAAGTAAGATAGTGTCGGGTTACCTCCCGACCAGTGCACTTGTTTAACGTCGTTGGCTCGACAGTACCTCATTCCTGGATCACTGATTTGGATCCCATGGGTGGCTCAGGTCGTATTTTGCCACCGTTCCTGTGTTGATTTTTGCCTTGACTCTTCCTGATTTCTTGCTTGGGTTAGAACTCCATGGTTTTGGTGTTTTTTCTTTCCATTGTTTCTGAGAAGACGGGGGACCTTTGACCATAGCTGCTGGTCTTATTACTCTTTCGGTCTCCTTAGGCAGGTCAGAAATCTGTGTACCGCAATCTGAGAGAGGTATAATGTCTGGCGGTTTCTTTGTATCCGTGCGGCTATTGTCAATGTAGAAATTTGCAATTTTGCCGCCGAACTTAAGCGATAATGAGCCCTTGCCACATCGATCCTTGCTTTAGTAGCGTAGAGGAATGGTCGTCCCAATATTATTGTTGGAGGGTCGTCTTCGCTGGTCTCTCCCGTTTGTATTACATAAAAGTCTGCAGCAACGACGAGCTCTCCTACATGGAGTATTACATCTTCCAGCACTCCAACCGGACGGATGCACGATTTATCTCCAAGCTCGATATTTGACCTGTGCGGTTTTAATGGGCCCAGTCCTAATAGGTAATATAAGGAGGAAGGCATGGCGTTGACAGCAGCTCCAAGATCGACTAAGCACTTATGAATCTGTGCTTCACCAATACCGCAGGTGACTTTGAAGGCCCCTGGGTCTTTATCTCTTTCCGGTTGTGGCTCATGATCTGAAGTGAGGGCTCTTTCTATTGTCGGGCCATTCTGCCCATTCCTTGGCTTAGGATTTGTATAATCGGATCCCTTAATATTTTGCTTCGAAGCATAAATATTAGTTGGGGAGTCCCACTTTAAATTGTTATTGTTGTCCCATCCAGATGCTGGTATGTCAGAGTGTATGATTGGCGGTGGTGTTATGCAAACGGTGAATGCATATCGTCCATTGTCAGCATGCTTAACCCATGTTTTGCCATCATTGGGTCGGTCTTCCTCTTGGTTCCAATCAGGACGATGCCTCCGGGTGAAGTGCTTGTTTGTAAGTTTGTAAGTTGGGGATCGTGCTACTTCTCCCAGTGTCGCCTTCACGTTTGACCTCTTTATCATGCTAAGATTCGCTTTTGGGTTTTGGATGGTTTGTGAAGGGAGTCTTCCAGGTTCATTAGTGAGTGTTGACATTACCTCGGCGAGCTGGGACATTTGTTTGGTTAGTTCTGAAATTGCCCCGTCAGTTTTTGCCTGGTATTGGTGTAGCGAAGTACCCAATTGATTAATGTTTCCTGCGAGCTCCTTCATCGTGTCATCGAGCGACTTGCTTGGTTCTTGCTGATTGTTTGGGCCGGCTTGGTATTGATTTGGTCCTCTTTGCTGATATTGGCCTGCTGATGGAGCGTTCTGGTTATACTGTCGGTGGGGGGTTGGTAGAATGACTAAGCTAGTTGGGGGACAGCTGGTTGTGTTTCCTTTTGAGGGTAGCTGTTGTTATGCCAGCTAGGGTTGGTTGTTTGACCATTCTGCCTATTTTGTCCGGCTCTGTCGTTGCTGTTGTTGTTGTATCCATGGTATCCTCCTACTGCATTCACTTCTACCGGTTCCTCTTCTATTAATGTCGGGCATGCGTCAGTTTTGTGGTCCGTAGACCCACAAAATTTGCAAGGCTTAACTGGAACTGGTTGTCTGCGTAGGATCTGAATCATCATCTCCTTTAATTGTCTCATTTCTTCTGGCATGGAATTTACTGATGTCTCGGCTTGTGCTACGTTTTTTGTTCGGGAGAATTCATCTTGGCGAGTAGTCTCCTCTCTAAACCGGGCATTTTCAGCAATGTTGGCGATGAGGTTCCTTATGCCGCTCAATGATAGATTCATCATGGATCCTCCAGCTGAGGCATCCAGAAGCATTTTGTCTAAGGGTCTTAATCCATCAATGAGGTACTCGATGATGAGTTTCTCGGGCACTCCAAGGGTACAGCAGCTTCTCTCCAGGTGGTTGAACTTTTCCAGGTAATCGTACATGGTTTCATTGGGCCCTTGCTTAATGTCTTGTAATTGCCTCCTTACTTGCATTGCTCTTCTTGCCGGGTAATATTTGTCTAGGAATTTCCCTTGCATCTGAGCCCATGTTCTGATGCTACCGGGAGGCAATGAAAGGAACCAGTCGTTTGCCGCGTCAATGAGGGAAAAATAGAACGCCTTTAACTTGAAGTCGTCTATACTCACTCGATTGGGTTTTAGATTTTGGCAAATGCCGTGTAAGCGTTGGAGGTGAGTTGTTGCAGATTCTCCATGTGCTCCTGAGAACTTGGGCAAGCTATGGGCCACTGATGCGTTGATGGTAATGTATTCCAGTTCAGGGCCCTTGTAGATGCACCATGGTTGCATTTCGAAATCTGGGGCATTCAGCTCTCTCATTGTAGGTGTGCGGTAGTTGTTGTTCCCATAGTAGTCGTCGAAGATAGGTTCTTGCCTAGGCACTTGTCGAGGTTGAGGGGGTGGGGGATATCTAGGGGGTTGTACAGGACCAGCTGCATTTCGGTCCTCGGGTGGTTCTTGGTTTCTTCTGATGGCCTCCCTATCTCGAGCTCTTCCGTTTCGCATGATTTGTTCCGGATCATCGACAAATGGAAGCGGCACCTCATTGTTTCGATCGAACAGATTCATCTCGTCATCATCCTGGTAGTCATGGTGGCTTTCTTCGCGAGACATGGTTGTATAGAGGTGATTTCGAGAATTGAGAGAGAAAGGAAAGAACAGCTAATCCGACGGCTAATTCCCCGGCAACGTCGCCAATTTTGACGGACGCACAGTCGTCGTGTGCAAACGTCAAGAATAAATTTATAAGTCCGCTACTCTCGACTTTACTACTGTGTAGCAAGTGGTAAGTAGGGGTCGAACCCAAGGGAATTAGGGGGATACGTTGTTCTTTAAGGGATTTGTACAGCGAGGGAGCGTGTTTTAAGGTTGATTGAGATTTTAGCGGTTATGACTAAGTGACTTTTTTTGGTTGTTTTTGGTTTTGAGTGCGAAAAAGTAAATTACAGAAAAATAAATACTGAAAAGTAAAAAGAAAGACTTACAGTGGGTGATGCGTGATTTGCGAGTCCTCCGGAAGGTGAGTGCAGTTGATTAAGGCAGTTATACTAGAAACGTAAATACAAGGGGGTTTTGTAATTCAAGGGAAACATTCGGTTTCGAGGGCATTGCATCATAGCCTGTTTTATCGTTTTAGTAATCCTTCTAAGTATTCAAACGTGCATCAAGGCCATTTCAAGCGCTCAATTTGCCACACTGTCTAGTCTTTTTCAAAAGTGTTCGAAAGTGAATCAAGGCCATTTCAAGCACTCGACTTGCAACACTGTCTAATCTTTTGCAAAAAACGTAGAGCCCTTGTTCTACTCAGACTAGCACCCCATTTCAAGGTATACTAGCCTATGTGCATCCATTTGGATTGTCTTTTCCGATTTATCCAACTGGTGTTTGAGAGAGATCGAACTCCTCAGATAAGCTTTGCCATTTCAAGCATCCACTTACCCGAGTATGTTCACGAACTTCCACGGAAGAGCTTTGCCATTTCAAGCATCCACTCAACCTTGGAAGTTCTGACCTAATATATGGCACATAGAACAAGTTTTGAATACAGAGAAAAAACACTAAAATAGTCTAAAACATTTTATAATACAAGTACGCCCCTTCAACCGAATAAAGAGTTTAGCTACGAATATCCATAGAGGTGGATAACATAGCTAAATACTCGGGGGTTTTTGAAAGACAGTAAGAAGAGAGGGGGTGGAATACTCAAGAACCAACAGGAGTATTCCCAATCCTACTGAATACTCAAGAACCAATAGGAGTATTCTCTAAAACTGTTATAATACTCAAGAACCAACAGGAGTATTATTTCAAAAACCCAAACTTACAAATGCCAAACTTTCTAGAGAGAAGTGAATTGTGGATTGTGGGTTGGATTACAAGTGAAGGGGGGCATCTATTTATAGCCATGGAGGATGGAGGAGAGGATGACACTTGGCATAAGATGATTGGAGGAGCAAGGATGTGGAGAGGAAGCCAACACATGGTGAGCTCTCATGGTGAGCTCCATAGCCCCCCCCCCCCCCTTGTCATCTTCTCCCAAAGCCGCCGGCCTAGGTGGCGGAAGGGGAGAGGAGGAGAGGAGGTTGTGAGGGGAAAGCCGCCGGCCTATGTGGAGGAAGAGGAGTGGATGTGAGTTTTGTGAAGTTTTCACAAAACTATCGGTGTATTTTAGCTCCGGACTGACTTTGGTTTCCCCTCGGTTAGATTTGTTTTGAGTAATTCAATGTCAGGATCTTGAGATTTCTACATTCAGTGTCTGATCGTGACCTTGGACTGACTCGTAATATCTTTTCAGCGTAAAATCCTCTCCTTAGCGTGTTTTCTCTCTAGAGTCCAAAATACCCTGTAGAAATATATCGAAACTAACAAGCAAAAGTTAAATAGACAAACAGTCTAATTTGGTGGGTTTAACTGTGTTTATGATTCGTATAATTATGGTCCATCATCCACCTCCAGGATGATCTCCAGTCCTTCAGTAATTTTCCTCTTTCAGCACGCGACATCTTTTCACCAGCAGCAGCTCTCCTTATCGAAGATCCAGGGACATCTTTCCTCTTCAGCCTGGCCTGGGGTCCTGTAGGTCATTCACATGATGACCCTTGAAAAGTTTGTGATCAACAGATAGCTTTTGCGGGGCTTTCGAGAGACTGTCCTGGGGAATCTTCAGCTCTGGATTCTTGTAGATTATGAGCTCATAAATGAGAGATGGAAAACCAATCTGGTGCAGAGATCGGATAGAGATGGCATGTTCGGCAATCTGCTGGAACATTATTCTGCCCAAGTTAAAATGCATTTGGTTCCCGATTTGGTATAGCAGCTGTGCCATATCCTTGCAGACTGAGGTTCGATGAGACGTCAGTTTCCAGTTGACAACGGCAAGAAAGAACAACATGGAGTAGAATGTTGTCAGATCTACAACAGGGATGTCGTTGTCTCCCCAGAAGGGATAAGAGCCATCAGTAATGCAGGTGGCAATCTTGTCGAAATCGGCCACCTCCTCGTCCACAACTGGGTCATTCATGGCATAATATATGCTAATCAGCTTCGGATCAATCTCGACTATCTTCCCCGTACATAAACCACTCCATAGTCCTTGTCACCAACAATGCCAAACTGTTTTGGCAAATTTGCGATAGCCTCATGAACCAGCTGCTCGTTGAACGACTTGCTTTTTGTCAGTGTCCAAAACAGATCCGTCTCTTTTAACACGTGCAAGACCTCTTTTCCTTTGTACCATTTTTCATCAATAAGCCTCTCTGGAATGATTTTTCTTCTATGGACTGCTTTCCACTTGTTAGCAGCGTCCTTGCTTTCAAACCATACACCATTTCTTGTGATGCCAGCTGGAACAGCATTAGAAACAGGAGATGGACTACCTCGCTTTCTCTTTTTGGAAGCACTGACTCCCCCTTCATCTAAGCTGCCTCTATCCAGTTTGTTGGGAACATTGATGTGGATTTATGAGTCATCACCTTCTTCTTTGGTTTCTTCTTTTCTGCTCTCTTGAGTTCTGACAATAGGATTGAATCATGTGTATCATCAGTGGCTAACACCTCCTATTCTACTTCAGTCATCTCCACTTCATGTTTAACTGTCTGTTTCTACTCAGTTTGCGCTTCAGTTTTAACAGGTTCTTGCTCCTCTGCCTTTTCAGACTCTGTTCCCTTGTCGGAGACGCCAACTTCTTTAGAAGTAACTGGCTTCATTTCAGATATTTTTCCTTCTTGATCGCCAGGTCCTTCCTTCTGCAAGTCTTAGACCACTTCATCAATCTCCTTGTATATGTCATCAAGATCGTCATCCTTCTCAGATGGATCTGATTCAACTGACTCATCATCCTCTAGCTATCTCTGCTTCTGGTCAACTAGTATCTTGGGATCATTCTCAACACCGATTGCCTCATTCGTATCAATTGCCTCTTTAACCTTCTCTACTGACACTTCTTCATCTAGTACTAGCCTTCTTTTGCCTGTACTCTCCACAAGCTTCTCAGTCTCAGAATCTGATGTAGTGTTTATCCAATCTCTAACAGCGCTAATCTTTGCTGCATATTTCTTTGGAGTAAAGGTCCTGCGAGGCACAACTTTCACTTGCACACCCTTCTTTTTCTTCACGAACCCGATTGCTCTGAGTTTTTCATTTAACAACTTCCTCTTCTTGACAACCTCAATCTTAGTTGCAGCAGTTTTAGCCCTACTGGCTTCTTCTTCTGTCGCGACCTTGGTAGTTCTAGACTTAGCTATACCAGACGTGGCTTCCTTCTTAGCAATTTTAGCCATACTCGCTTCTCCTTCTTTCACAACATCAGTAACTTCTGATTTCCTATCATCAACAACCTGTGGCTTGTCCATTGATTCATCCACTAGTTTTTCTCCCTTCTCAACGCCGATTTCCTCCACACTCTTTCTCATTGTCACATTCTCATTCAAAGGCATAGAAATATGAGGTTTGGAACTAGAGATTACCTCTTTTGGTGGTGAATCAGCCATCGGCTGCTTGCTTGCTTAAGATGTTTTGGGGTCAGCTGTTGAAGACTTTGAAGACGCTTCCTTCTGTTTTGAAATAGTAGCCTCGTTTCCCTTCTTTTTCTCATATCCGATCTTAGGGTTTGCTGGCACCGCTGCTTCAATCTCATGTGGCATTTCATCAGTCTCATGCGGACCTTTCCTCTAATCTCCATGGATGTTCCCTCTTCTCTTTACACTTTCTAGAAATATATATGTATGTGAGAGCCAGCCCAATAGTGAGCCTGATCAAGCCTTTGCTTCGGACCTCAACCCAAAACTTAAAAATGAGACACATAAAAGGCCTCATGTATAAGAAAATATATGCAAAAAACATCTCCCATTCATAATAAAATGTATGCAAACAAGGCCCCATTTTTAACCAAATCTCTCTGAAAACGTCCAAATTTGATAATTGGCTTCAGGTCACAAACTTGTCTTGGGTCGGCCCTAATGTACCCGAAATGTATGAAATGTATTTTATATTTCTTAATATGTTTGATGTAAAAGCCACTATAAAGAAAAACTCATCTAACTCGTTTCTTTCTTATATGTTCAAAAAAAATTGATAAGATATGTTCAAAATTAAATAGTAAAATTTTTATTATACTACCGAGTAATATCAAGTCTAAAGATGACATGCACTTCATCGAATGATAGCAAGTCCAAATTCGGATTTGTGTCATTTGCATGGATGTGCTTTAAATGCTCTAGCAGTATATATGCACTCGAAATGTATGAGATTTAATCTTTTATATGTTTGATGTAAAACTCACCATAAAAAAACCTCATTTTTTAAAATAAAAAAACTCATTTAACTCGTTTATTCCTTATATGTTTCAATTATAAATAGTAAAAATTTAATTTTTAGATTTGATATGTTATAAATCATTTATTTGTTCGTGATTATCAAATAAAGAACTTTTGTATACAAATTTAAAATTCAAAAGATGAATTCCATTTAGGTTTGTTCTATTTTATTCTCATGTTATGTAGGAACAACCAAGGCATTATATCACTATCAATAAACGTTTCAAGGAATATGTCCACAACTGATGAGTCTTGTCTGAACAGATATTAAAATCAAACCAAAACATTTTTATCAATAAATTTTGATGTGTTATTATCAGTAAAAATCTAGGTCAAAATATTTGTAACAAACCAAATGGAGGATCCAGATGATATCGGGCGCGATATATTAGGATTTGTTCTACATAATCACGTGTTCGTGCTCAGTGTTCTTAATATATATCCACTTGTCACACTCGTTGATCTTGAAGTCATTTGACATCATTGTGTTGTCAAATTTCAAATAACACTACTTGGGCGGCTAATTTAACCAATAAAGGGATTTTAAACATTTACAAAAAAAATTCTCTTCTAATTTGGGCACCACACAACCCTCATGTTGTTTTATACAAATTTCTTCCTCCAGGCCTCCATTGAAAGCCGTTTCACATCCATTTAACGCATCTCTAAGTTGTGAAAGGCGACAATGGTGATTATCATCCTAATAGATGTTATCCTCATCACTGAAAGTACGTGTCAAAGAAGTCTAGATCCTCTTTTTATTTGCACCCTTTGATTACAAGTCTCGTCTTATATTTGTCTATGAACCCATCCACGTTCGTGTTCCTCTTGAAAACCATTTTGAACTAATTAGTGTACTTCCAGGAGGAAGGTTGATGAGCCGTATTTATACGACTCATCGAGTCAACAAATCTCACCAATTCCAACACTTTATTATGTGAACATGTTACTTGTTAGTGTTGTTTTGCATTTCAGGTGTTTTGGAAGCTCTAGGAGGAAACGCGCATTAAAGATGGCATTTTGTGCAGAAAAACATCACAAGGCAGTTTTGGCCACTCTGGCCCGAGCAGGACCAGGCCGCGCCGGAGCAGTTCGAGGCCCCAGCCGAGCAGTCTAGCACCAAAATCATGTCGCTCGGGCAAACGAGCTGATCTGACAATTCCGACTCAAGCAAGTTGATCAAAATAGCAGATAAGTCGGACGATGTCACTAAACCAAGGATAACGCCCAAGCAGATTGGCAGTTGGCCCAATTCCAAAGGTCCTACGCGCACTGATAGGCACCGAAACCAAGTTGCTCGACCAGACGGGCGAATCTGGCAAATCTGGCTCGACCAAGTTGTTCGAAATATCCAAAAAGTCAAACGATCTCACTTCCCAGACAAAACGCACGAGTGGAATGGCCGAGATGGACAAAACGACGCCAAACTGCAAAAAGGCGAGCGTGGCGGTTTAGGAGTTTCCTAATCTCGTCTAAGGCAAGTCGGTGCAACAAGGAGTGGCGGCCAAGTTAACTTATTGGCCAAGTTAGCTTGCAAGCCAAGCAAAGTCAGTTTTGAAGCCCTAGGCTTTTCGCTATAAATAAGACCTCTCCTGAGCCATTCAAATCATCAATTCGGATATCCATCATCCAGCAATCGAGCAACACATCTCCATTCGGCCAGAGCTTCTCTCTAGTTTCTTCCTTCGGCATAGAGAAGAATTTCTACTTTCATTATGTCTTTTATTTCCAGCATGTGTAGCTAAACCTTTTATTCGGTTTAGGGTTTTAATATATTGTGACGTAGTTTTGAGATTCTTCGCTTAATTCCTTTCTTTTATGTTCTACTAGTTCTTGTGCATATTTATCTCGGATTAAATTGTGAAGCTAAGTGGAGACCTGCAACGGTAAAGCTTAGCCAAGCAATTCAGTCCCCATGTTTGCTGCTTGTTTGATACTAAACCGTTAGAACAAGTAGCTTGCACTTAATCTAATATAACCTGAAACGGAGTATTAGGTTTGCTAGAACTAGAACTCTATAACCTGAAACGGAGTAGATTGTGGTGTAAGTGCTTGAAACGGCCTTACTTTAGGTTATAACCTGAAACAGAGTAACCACACTTAAGAACATAAGATCAGATAATTAGAAATCGATGATAAACGAAGTCACAATAGAAAACCTAGACCGAATATTCTCTCTAATTGAAAACACTTTTCTTATTATTTTCTCTTGCACTTGTTTACACTCACTCACAAACCCCCAATTTCCTTTGTTTTACAGAACGACTAAGCCTCCCTAGCTCTCTAGGGTTTGACCCTTGCTTGCCGCTATACTAGCCAAGAGTAAGGAAAATATAAATTTTAATTTGAGAGGTCTGACAACGCCTGTCAAATTTTGGCGCCGTTGCTGGGGAGCTACGCATCGGTGAAGTCGTTCTTTCTGGGTTTTTTTTTGCTTTTTTTTTTGTTTCTGTTTTTTGTCTCAATTTAGCTGTTTTTTGAGCAGAGAAGCGAAATAGCAGGATTCGAGCTATAGGTGTCCGATTTCAGCCCATAATACCTTGTTCTGAGCGGAACGACGAGAAGATCAGAAAACACTGCTATGTTGTGACATAGGGTGTTTTTTGGCCATCCAAGATCGTTTACTATTTTATTTTGAATTTTTAGTGTTTTTACAAATTTTCCATTTTTAGAAATTTTCAAATTAGGGTTTCTCCTTTGCTTTCTATTGCCATGTCTCATGCAGGAAGCCACTTCAGTGACAACATAGACGATAATGAGGTCAACCAAGACATTCCACCACCGAGGCAACCGCCTCCTCCACAACAACATCTTCCACCGCCTCTACAGCCTCCACGACCACTACCACCACAACAGCTCATCAGGGAAGACTACCAAGGAGAGCACTACTACCGAGAGCCCACCATGGGGGAGCTGTGTGCACCGAACTTCCGGAATCAACCGTGGTGCAACTACGGAGGACCGGAGCTTGAAGGAATAGTCATCAACTCGGCAGTCGTGCACCATCTGCCCAAGTTCTCGGGACGTCAAGGAGAATCGGCCACAACACATCTCCAGTGCTACCATGGCATCTGCCAAAATCTCAGGCCATACGGAGTCGAAGTAGAGGACTTCAAGCTGAAGGCCTTTTATTTTTCTCTTATAGATGCTGCTAATTATTGGTTTTTGTCTTTGCCTTTAGGTAGTATCCAGACATGGGACCAGATGATGAAGAAGTTCCTAAACAAATACTACCCAGTGGGCAGGGCAATGCAGGTCCGCAGGCAGCTGCAAGATCTCAGACAGGGGCCAAACGAGACAATGTACGACTACTTGGAGAAGTTCAACGCCCTAGAGCAGAGCTGCTGCAATCTCAGACTTCTTGAGAAACTGATCGTTGAATACATGCTCGACGGATTAAGGCCACTCGATAGGAAGCTACTGGATGCCTCGGCTGGAGGGACTATCATGAATCTGTCCTCAGCCGGTGTGCAAAGGAAGATTACGGAAGTAGCCGAGAATGCAAGGTTCAGAGACGAGGCCAGCAAAGAAGAAGAGTTCAGCCAAACCAGGAACGTCTCAAGGGCCGAGCCTCCATCTAGCTCAATGGCCGAAGAGATGAAGCAAATGAAAGAAATGATGATGCAGCTAATGAGGAGACAATCGGTCCAAGTGAAGCCTTGCGAGTTTTGTGGTGCATTAGACCACAAGATAGATGCTTGTCCGACGCTAGTAGAAGAAGACCAAGGCGAGGTCAATGCAGTGGACGGGTACCAAGGGTACAACAACCGGGCCGGATAGAACAGGCAGTACGGACCAGTAGCTAACGGACAGAACTGGAGGAATGATAATCATGCACCAAGGGAACCAGCCCAACATGCCGCATCCTAACTGGCCCAGCAGCAGTACTACCATCCACCATACCGTCAGCAACAGGGAGGATACAATGGACTGAGCCAATATCAGCAGCGTGGGCAGGACCGCAATCAAGCAGGCCCGAATCAGCAAGGTTCTAGCAAGTCTCTGGAAGACGTTGTAAAAGAGCTGGCAGCTAGCACCCAACAGTTGACCACCACGGTGCGTGAGTATCAGGCCAAGACCGATGGGACCTTAACCGAGCTGTCTAAGCAGATGTCCAACTGGGCCCAGGACATGTCCGAGCTGAAGAGAGATCTGTGGAGGCTGCCGTCCCAAACAGTGCCTAATCCGAGAGGGAATGTCAGCATGATGGAACTAGTGGACGTGGACGCGACACTTAAGGAGTCCGCTTATTGGGTGAACAAGATGCTCACGATTGATAACACGAAGGCAATAGACAGTGAGGAAGAGCCTAGCTCAGATTCCACCAGGCCTACAGAAGACACTAGCGGGCCGCCAATGTCTGAAGAGGATGCGGTCAAAGCGTCTGGGCTAGACCCGGTCCTCATGGCCGAGAGTTCCTTAACTAATGTTCCTTCGTGTTCCATGCAGGTAATTGCTTCCCAAGGCCGTGTGACCCATAGGGAAGAGCTAGAAGGCAGAATGGAGGCAAGGCCTAAACAGAATGACCCAATGATGGAGCGCCCACTCGCTACGAGCCATGAGTCGCCAGGAAAGAGTAAGGACCCAGGTGCCTTCACAGTCACCTGTGGTATCGGTGAGACTCAAATACATCACTATTTGATTGATCTAGGTGCTGCTGTGAATGCTATGCCTTATTCATTATATTGCTCGTTGAAACTTGGCCCATTGAAACCACCTAGGTTGTTGATAGAGTTAGGGGATAAATCTTGTATTCGCCCGGTTGGTTTGCTAGAGGATCTAACCCTACATGTAGGAGATCTTGTTGTTCCCGTAGATTTCTATGTCTTGCAGATGGGAGATGCTAGAAACGATGATCCTCCAGCACTTATCTTGGGACGGCCATTCCTCTTCACCACCAAGACCAAGATTGACATGGGCACAGACTTGTTGTCGCTTGCATTCGGTGGCAAGACATCAGATTTCTACATCTATGGGGATGATGATTGTCCATGCGCAAGGAAACGCCGGACATAGTGCACACACCATATCTCGGTGCCCTACCTCTGAGCCTACCAGAAGAGATCGTGCATGCGACTGGGCCAGTAGCTATGAGCAAGATATCCTCGCCATTTCGGGAGGATGTGAAGGCGAACCCGCTGACGGATGTCTTGTCACGAGGTAAACGCAAAAGTTAATTTATAAGTCCACTACTTGTGCGACTTCACTATTTGGGTAGTAAAGGGATAAGTAGGTCGAACCCAAGGGAAATTGGTGGATAGCAGTTCTTTAAGGATTCGTACAGAGTTTAAGCGTGATTGAGGTTGGTTGAGGTTTTAGTACTGAAAATAATGTGTGTTGGTTGTGGTTTTAGTACTGAAAAGTAAATGACTGAAAGTGAGGAAAGTAAATACAAAACTGAAAGTAAATACTGAAAGTAAAGTGTTGGAACAGTCGAGTTCAATATCGACTAATCAACATACTTTTGGTATGGACTGATATTGAACAAGTCTGTAGTAAGCGTACTGAAAGTAAATGACTGGAAAGTAAATGTTAGGTACTGAAAGTAAAGTTAGTTGCGGAAAGTAAATGTACTGAAAGTAAAAGTTAGGTGCGTGAAAGTAAAGTTAGTTTGCGGAATGTAAAGGTATTGAAAATAAAGAGTACTGAAAGTAAGCAGTTGATAATAGGACTGAAAATGAAGTGACGAGTTGGTTTTTTATCAAAGGAAAGGTATTCGGTTTTAGGGGCCTTGTGTCTTAGAACCGTTTATCATGGACCGCTAATGATCAATCTATGTATTCAAAAGTGTAACCAGGCCATTTCAAGCACTAGTTACACCATCTAGCCCATTTCAAGGCATCGATCACTTGTTCTAGCTAGACTAATACCCCATTACAAGGTATATTAGCATATGTGCATCCACCTGATCAGTCATTTCCGATCAACCAAGTGGTGTTAAAGAGAGGTTAAACTCCTCGGTTAATCTTTTGCCATTTCAAGCATCCACTTAACCGAGTATGTTCATGAACCCACGGAAGAGCTTTGCCATTTCAAGCATCCACTCAACCGTGTGTGTTCTACCCGAATATAAGGCACATAGAATAAGTTGAATACAATAGAAGCACTAAGGAAAGGGTCTAAAATGTTTTCATTGACACAAGTACACCCCTTCAACCGAATGAAGGGTTTAGCTATGGTTATTCATGGAAGAGAATACCATAGCTAGTGTACGAAATCAAAGGTTTTGAAAGACAAGAATATAAAGGTTTTGAAAGTAAGACAAGGAAAAGCTTGAGCACTCAAGAACCAACAAGAGTGCTTCAAGAACAAGTAAACGAAAGACAAAGAAAAGCAAAAGAGGCTCTCGGTTTTGGAACAAGAGAGGCTCGGTTTTGGACAAAAAAGTAAAAAGGAAACAAGATCAAGAACACACTCAACTCATGAACAAACTTGGAGCCTTTCAATATCAAAGTGTTTACAAGATTTGTGGAATGGATTCTAGAGAGATTCAACAAAGAACAAAGGACTTGTGGTGTGAGACATTTTTCAAGGATGGGGTGATGTTGTATTTATAGGCAAGGGAGAGGAGGTTTAGAGGTGAGTGGAATGGGATATTTCCTCCCTCAACCGCCTCTAGTTGCTCCTCAAGGCCGGTTGGAGCTTGGTTGCCCTCCGGTTGGTTTTCGGTTGAGCCAAGGGGGAATGCACTTGACTTGTGAATAGGCTTGCATTAAAAACCCACTCAACTTGGCTAGCAAATATCCCAAGCCAACCGACTTTGCCATGGTTGCTCCTCAATTCCTCCGGTTTGAGCTTAGTTGGACCTCAAAGGGCAATTGGGATGAATAGTGAAGCCGACCGGAATAGTAATAGTTCGGTTATGGATTTTTAGGTGGATTTTGCCAGAATTTTCACTGGAGCAAAATTATGACCGGAGCATGGTGGCGGTTGGATGGGTCTAATCGGAGCATCACCGGAGTTCAACCGGAGCTTGGTCGGAGTTGCCGGAATCTGACCGGAGCTTTGGCTGGAGCTTCTTGGAATTTGGAGAGTGTATTCTGAATGAAAAAGTCATTCTAAGATGATCTCAAGAAGGATGCTAAGCCAAATTCTGCCCGGAACATGGTCAAAATCCTAAAACGGCCGAAATTGCCCTTGTTTAGCTTTTACAAGGCTCGGTGCCTTGACATTGCGTTCTTGACCTTTGGGAAATGATTCTAGCATGTTGAAGTGATTTTAATACTGGTCCATGAAGGATGCTAAAGCTGGATTTGATCGTAGCTAGGTCGTACCTTAGGATGGCATGAATTCACGGGCTCTCGGCTCTCGGCTTCGGGCGCTCGGCGCAGGTTCTCGGGTAGGTTCCCGGGAACTCGAGCGCATCGCCTCAGGTACTCAGGCATAGGCCTGGCTGTGGTCTCGTTACTCGACACAGGCGCTCGGGCGCGTCCGGGTGTTCTCGGTACCCGACTGGGGTACTCGGTACTGGGACCGGGCCCGTTACTGTTCCTCTCGGTCCTCGGGTGCGGCTCCTTGGTCAGAACTGTTTGGCGATCCTTTTTAGCCTTAAGAACCCCATTTTAGCTTGTTTTCTCTCTGAACCTCAAATTACCCTGTAGATTAATAATGGAACTAACAAGCAAAAGTTAAATAGACAAAGTGTCTAATTTGGTGAATTTAACTGACTTAATGAATCATATAAATATGGTCCATCACCCGCCTGATCGATGGAGAGCAGACACGAGCACATCATTACATGATGATCTTGGGCAGATTGACGGAGCAGCTGAGGCAAAATTTGACCTCACACACCCATGGGATCCTAACTTTTGATCCCTAAAGAGGTAACGTCAAGCCAATGACGTAAAACAAAGGCGCTCGCAGGGAGGTAGCCCGGCAAATTTTCATTTTCTTCATTTTTATTTATTTATTTAGTTTCCTGCTTATTCGAGTCTTGAGTCACATTGTCTTTTGGAAGGGGAACAATTTTTCTTATGCAGGAAACATGCACCTCGGTGTGGAGTGCGCCAGGCCCCAACACCGGCCGACCGAGCCAAACCAGCGCGGGCCGAGATAGACCAAGGTGTCCCGGGCCCAGAACCTAAGCATGGAGGAAATCCTCAAGCCAAGCTGGCCAATTGGAGATTCTGGATCAACCAAAAGTCTTACAATGGCTTATATATGGAGACAAGTGAAGAATCCCATAGTGTCCTGAAGAGTCGCCCAAAGGCCCAATCGATAGGGGCCCTGTGCGCACAGAATGGGCACACTGCCAAAATCCTCGACCCAAGTTCATTATCTGGAAATTCTGGCTCGACAGATGTGTTTAGAATGATAAATAACTTTGGAAGAACGATTCACATCACGCGACCACACGAGGGAAGTGTCTGTTCACTTTTTACTCTCTTCTTGTTTTCCCTACGTTTGTTTGCTTGCATAGTTGTGTCTTTGAATTTAAGTCGTACCATGAGGACACGGCTTTGTTCAAAAGTGTGAGGTGGGAGAGTCAGTTTGTTGCGTCAGCACGTTTATTTCTTGCACCTGCATAGAGTCAGCACGTTTCCCTTAAAATTTTAAATTTTTTGTACAAATTCCTCTCTATTTCCTAGATATGCGGTATTGAGTTTTGATGATGTGAAATAGATAGAGCCGATTACATGCGCTTCTCTTGTGAAAATTGAATTGTGCGATTACATGTGAACTTAACCCTTTACGTGCCTTTAGAGTTGAGATAAACAGGGATGTGGAGTTGATAAAAGCGTCCTATAGAGACTTGACAAAGCGCTCAAAGGACCAGATTCAAACTATATGGTTATGTGGATTTCGTGGAGGCTAGCACTCAAGACAACATGGTTCAGAGTTTGCTCCGCCACTGCAGCGTCTATGTTGGAAGGCGGGGTGGAAAAATAGACTGTCCTATCTCTAGTCCGAAGTAACCGGGAAAATAGATGAGCGACCCTCAGCTTGACTCGCGTCAAAAAAGACAAGGATGAGAAAGAACGGGGAGGTATTTCCATATGCTTGCGAGCGATGATTGGACCTTCCTCAAAAGAAAAGGAAAAGAAGGACAAGCAATTCACAAAAAGGAGCAAAGCTCAAGAAAAATCAGTCAAATTGTGAAGTTCCACACTCAACAAAAAGTGAAGTATATCCGTGTTACATCAAGAGCCAAAGGCCAAGAAAATCACTACAAAAGCTGTCCAACAAAACAAAGAAAGAAAAGCTCAGAAAACCTTGAAGCTCGGACAAATCACGTGCAAGAAAAAGCAATGAAGTATAACCATATAGCAAGAATTCGGAACCGCGAGTGCAGATCATGGGTCTGAAGAGGACTATCTCCCACTCATCCGAATTGGTTTGCATCTCGGCTCAAAGGTAACACGTATCAATTATTTCCATGTTTGAGCACAATACTTTTAGTAATGATTGAGATATGCATAGAAAGGCGAAGTCTAGACTAGCAACACATATTCATGTAGCATTATCTAGGATGCCGAAGAAGTTGAGATGTCTCATTTATTTTTCCTCTTATGACCTAGTCCTTGTTCGGGACGAACAAGTTTAAGTGTGGGTGGTTTGATGAGCCGTATTTATACGACTCATCGAGTCAACAAATCCCACCAATTCCAACACTTTATTATGCGAACAAGTTATTTGTTAGTGTTGTTTTGCATTTCAGGTGTTTTGGAAGCTCTAGGAGGAAACGCGCATTAAAGATGGCATTTTGTGCAGAAAAACATCACAAGGCAGTTTTGGCCACTCTGGCCCGAGTAGGACCGGGCCGCGCCCGAGCAGTTCGAGGCCCCAGCCGAGCAGTCTAGCACTAAAATCAAGTCGCTCGGGCAAGTTGATCAAAATAGCAGATAAGTCGGACGATGTCACTAAACCAAGGATAACGCCCGAGCAGATTGGCAGTTGACCCAATTCCAAAGGTCCTGCGCGCACTGATAGGCACCGAAACCAAGTTGCTCGACCAAACGGGCGAATCTGGCAAATCCGGCTCGACCAAGGTTTTCAAAATACCTAAAAAGTCGGACGATCTCACTTCCCAGACAAAACGCACGAGTGGAATGGCCGGGATAACCAAAACAACGCCAAACTACAAAAAGGTGAGCGTGGCGGTTTAGGAGTTTCCTAATCTCGTCTAAGGCAAGTCGGTGCAACAAGGAGTGGCGGCCAAGTTAACTTGTTGGCCAAGTTAGCTTGCAAGCCAAGCAAAATCAGTTTTGAAGCCCTAGGCTTTTCGCTATAAATAAGACCTCTCTCGAGCCATTCAAATCATCAATTCGGAGATCCATCATCCAGCAATCGAGCAACACATCTCCATTCGGCCAGAGCTTCTCTCTCTAGTTTCTTCCTTCGGCATAGAGAAGAATTTCTACTTTCATTATGTCTTTTATTTCCAGCATGTGTAGCTAAACCTTTTATTCTGTTTAGGGTTTTAATATATTGTGACGTAGTTTTGAGATTCTTCGCTTAATTCTTTTCTTTTATGTTCTACTAGTTCTTGTGCATATTTATCTCGAATTAAATTGTGAAGCTAAGTGGAGACCTGCAACGGTAAAGCTTAGCCAAGCAATTCAGTCCCCATGTCTGCTGCTTGTTTGATACTAAACCGTTAGAACAAGTAGCTTGCACTTAATCTAATATAACCTGAAACGGAGTATTAGGTTTGCTAGAACTAGAACTCTATAACCTGAAATGGAGTAGATTGTGGTGTAAGTGCTTGAAACGGCCTTACTTTAGGTTATAATCTGAAACGGAGTAACCACACTTAAGAACATAAGATCAGATAATTAGAAATCGATGATAAACGAAGTCACAATAGAAAACCCTAGACCGAATATTCTCTCTAATTGAAAACACCATTCTTATTATTTTCTCTTGCACTTGTTTACACTCACTCACAAACCCCCAATTTCCTTTGTTTTACAGAACGACTTAGCCTCACTAGCTCTCTAGGGTTCGACCCTTGCTTGCCGCTATACTAGCCAAGAGTAAGGAAAATATAAATTTTAATTTGAGAGGTCTGACGACGCCTATCAAATTTTAGCACCGTTGCCGGAGAGCTACGCATCGGTAAAGTCGTTCTTTCTGTTTTTTTTTTTTTACTTTTTTGTTTGTTTCTGTTTTTGTCTCAATTTAGCTGTTTTCTGAGCAGAGCAGCGAAATAGCAGGAATCGAGCTACAGGTGTCCGATTTCAGCCCATAATACCTTGTTCTGAGCGGAACGACGAGAAGATCAAAAATCACCGCTATGCTGTGACATATGGTGTTTTGGCCATCCAAGATCGTTTACTATTTTATTTTGAATTTTTAGTGTTTTTAGAAATTTTCCGTTTTAGAAATTTTCAAATTAGGGTTTGTCCCACTCTTTCCACGTAAAAAAAAATGAGCGAGTTGTAGGATGTTTAGAGAAGTGGACAAAACCAATCCTGCAAAAATAAAAGATACAATGAACGAATTTCTCCATTCCCAACACATAAAAGACTATGAACACATAAAAACATGGAATCTTATTTGGTAGGATGTTCCTCTCTTCTCAAACTACATGCTTTTGGAGACTTGGGTTGTTTGTGACCAAACAACCGAACACAATTCTTCCTGTGTCTCACATTCCCAACACAACCACTTTGCCAGATCCCAATTTGATTTCATACAAAGTTAATAATGTGGTGAGTCAGCCGTGACATGATAATGTTGTGACACCAAAACTATCAATGCACACAGATAGAAATTAAGCTTTAACTTCATACTCAGCAAGACTCTTGTTATCCTCCATAAGTGGAAACAACCTGCACAAGAAACAAGCTAAAGATGTTTTCTTGTTTCTAAGTTTCATGGGGACGGTGGATTTTCTAAGTAAATGATATGCTATGCTTTCGAATCAGCTCCGCATCAGAGAGCGGCACATATTTTTTCAAGTTTTTCCAAGCAAAGACTGCTTGAATTGGCAGCTGGATGGTGGATTTCAAGTTCCAGCATACTTGGCTGAAGCTGCACCA
Organism: Rhodiola kirilowii; assembly: GCA_033675215.1. Taxonomy (NCBI): domain Eukaryota; kingdom Viridiplantae; phylum Streptophyta; class Magnoliopsida; order Saxifragales; family Crassulaceae; genus Rhodiola; species Rhodiola kirilowii. The sequence continues at coordinate 10,107,293 of CM066193.1, read as the reverse complement.
GACTAAAATTAATTGCTTATCAAGCCAACTATGTCAAGTAAATACATCCATTATCAATACAAATTGCACTTATTATCACACATGCGATAAACATTTAAGCAACAGAGGAAGCACAATGCATACAGACATGCCAGTGAGAAGTTGTGTGTTATCATCCCTGATCTCCTTCGGCAAACCACAATATTACTTACAAGTTACAATCAACACTCATTAACAAGCGGAGGTTGAGTGTGTTGATGGCCATATTTTTCTTCAGCCTCAGTACGGTAACCTGTGCAAACAAATATGATTACAAGATACAGCCAGAGAAGACTTCAGTCAGATAGTTATTCATGAAACGGATTTTGCTTGTCTCACCCCAGCTTCAGAGAAGTATCTGAGCTATCATCAGATTCCTGTGGAGGCCCATTGTTAGAGATGTTGCTGCCGATAGTTATGGACTCAGCAGAGTGGCCATCCTCGTAGGCAGTGGTTTCTGAAATGGACACTCCATTGTGTTTGATTTCGCCAGTATTAGACATCTCTGCTACCTTCATTGTTCAGTTAGTTGTTTCATTTAGAAAATCATCGCCTTGGGAACCAACACAGTTAAATAGGGATAAGGAACATCAAATAAGGTCTTTACTTTCTGCTGTAGTCGTGCATTCTCTTCCATAAGCCGCACTTCCTGTAATAAGATCCAAGAACTATCAAAGAGGCAGTTTGGAACCAACTGTAGTTACTTGAGCGTCATATAGATGCGAGCAAATTGAAGGTTGCACATTCCAAAGAGCATGCATATATCTTGAATAGCCACATGGTTATTTACAATCACCATACCTTAGCTTGGAGATGGTTTATCTCATTCATAATCTTCTTCCCCTGAAATGCAACAAAACAAAATAGTGAAATTTTGGGTTTTTAGGAGAATGTGTTCGCACTTTGCAGCAGTGACTACAAAAAGCACAAACCTTATGCTCTAATACACGATTCAGACCAGATTCTAAGGACTTTTCTAGCTGTCGCAGTTCTTCAATATTTAGTCCTTGGAGATCCTCACCCCTAAGTCGCCTGTTAGTATATGGACAGACTTGTTAACATTAGCCTCAAAATGATTCATTCATTAATAACTTCAAACAAAGAGTACTGGAACTTGTAACGCTTCTATTAACTTTGTACCTGAGTTGATGGCTTTTATCTGCAACTTCTTGGTTCAGTTTGTTGTAGTTATGGTTCTCAACCAACTTGAGGACAACATTATTCGCAGTATTAAAAAAATTAAAAGAGAGAAATAGTATAAACAAATTACTGAATTCTTTTAACTTTCAACGAATAAACATCCATGGGAGCCATGATGCTGACTAATGCAATATCTTTGCATGCTGACAAAATCACATGAAAGCGGGTATAAATCAAGCGAAGCTAAATAGTACAGGAACTTACCTGTAGTTCGAGAGATGGAATTGGCTGTTGTAGTTTCTCAAGATATTTTGATTGCATATTATATCTATCAAGTATTTTCTGCATGCTATAGAAATAAACAGTAACAGTTATGGTAAAGTGAGCTGGATATACAAAAATAAAGGCACATATGACAAAAAAATATGCAGTTTTTGCAGATGACATCAAGCAAAATGTAGCACAATAATGCCATTGCCAAAGTGATGAAAACACTGATAACTGATTTGAGGGACGACATGATTTAGATCCTTAGTGTAAAGCATTGCAAAAGAGGCTCTAACAGACTTACACAACTGACATCACTAAAACATTCAACACTGATACTTTGAATTTCAACTCGCCATAAACCCTTCAGTTAGTTACAAAAATTTCTTTGAGTAGTCACCCCTACAGCTTCATACTTAATTAGCACAAACAAGAATAAAGTAAATCATCCATGCAGATCACTGAATACTAGCTACAACTCAAAAACTATTCTGTGTTGTTAGATCTTTGATGTATATATAGTAGTTACACGAGAAGCACAAAACTGCATGATGAGATGAGAGGACCAATAAGACATCCATCTAAGTGTTGTACTTGCTCTAACGGTTGAGCTTCTACTGTTCACTCAGTATCAAAGCACATCTAGCGACATATTAAATGTTCAGAAGATCAATAGATCAAATTGGGCAGGAGTGTTATCAATGACAGGTGCGCCATTCAATTCAAAAACAACTTGTCTTACTTTGATAACTAGAAATGAAATGAGATTAAGACAAGTCAGGAAACATTTATTTAGCCATGAACGATTCTACTTGTGCACCATAGATTAAGATATGTCTTCCACGCACATACTTATTGACCTTCCCAGGTAGTGCCCTGTATGTTCTTATGCCAATATTATCATAGAATTAATACTGTCTTTTTTCCTAGGGCACCAATAAGAACAGTACTTGATCCATTAACATAGCATATCTAATGGTGTCATAGACTAACCTATATGATAAAGAGTTGATGATCTAAATAACAATAAACACGGAAGAAAGAAAACTCAAAGCGTCCTTTTTGATTCTGTACAAGTTACACACACATGTAGCTTCAACAAGTTTGTTATCATGACAATTAATATCATGTGTCCGCATTAAATACTATCACCATTAAGTTTTCAACTCCGGATAGTTGACACTTACGAAGACCCTATCAAAAACAGACCTATCAACACAAGGGGAAGAAATAACAATAAACAGAATAAACGACAGTAAACAAATATTAAAGCACAGCAACATACCTGGAGCTGGCGTACTCAGACAGCTTCCCAGTGGACGAAAACACTATCAACCCAACATCAGCATCGCATAGCACAGCTAACTCCTCAGCCTTCTTAAACAACCCTCTCCTCCTCTTAGAAAACGTCACTTGCCTTGCGGAAGCATTATCAATCTTCTTTATCTGAATCTTCTCCCTCACCATGATCCCGAAACTACTTGCAAATCAACCTCCTAAACTCCGCCTCTCCAGCAAACCCTCCTCAAAAACTCTCACTTATCAAACTACTTCAAATCCAGCATACCTATATCCAAAACACACCGAATAAACCACCATGTAAAAAGCTACATCAACGTCACAACCACAGAAAAAACACATAAAAGGAAATTTTACTAGATAAAGGAATCAAGCTTAACAAGGACTTAAATGGCAACAGATTTGAGACACGTAGCACAAAAAAGCACAGCGAATAATGAAATTTCTTTTGCCAAATTTGGGATTCCGATTTTGACAGCTCGTGAGAAACCCTAGAAGAAAAAAAAATCAAACATGAAATTAATGATAATGTACTGTCCATACACGTATAAGCTATGGATCTGAGGCAGGGGAATCGGCTGATGGTTGCTACCAATTGGTGATCGGTAGATGAATTTGATGGATTGGTGGATGGTGCTTTCTGTGATGTCGCCAATCGGGGTTACAGCTCAGTGTATGGGTGAAAGTATAGCGTAGGAAAACGAGCCAATCAGATTGGGAGAGAGAAAATGGAGGAACAGGAGTAAACCTTAAAGAATCTAATTATTCTTCTTCTTCTTTTTTTGTATTCTCTTTATATGGGTGGGAAATTTTTTTTTTGAGGATATTATATGGTTGTTTCTCGATTGAGGTCTCAATTATTAATATTTTCGCATATGAGATTTAATTATTTCGTTCAAGTTAATGGATGATGAACATCATGAGGTAACCTAATTCAATAAGGGTAAATTGAAGGATGAGATCGTCAAATTATTTTTAACGAATGTTAAATGATTGAGTTAGTAATGTGATCACAATTAGGGATGGACCCAAAAATAGTGGCAGGGGCGATACCAAAAATAGCTTGTAGCACTTAAAGAAAATTAATATAACTAGAAAAATATTCCATTATAATAAAGAGGGTCATATTTTTATATTACGAAAATCATTTATTATTGAATTAATGGTAAACATTTTAGTTATATTTTTTTTCCAATGTTGACAACTAAGCAATTAGATGGAATATTCCATCTAATTGCGAAATGCGCTCTTCACTATATTAATTTTTACAAAGAAGTGTGCGGTAATACTTACAACAAAGGAAACCGAAAGAGTTAGGATGAAAAATATCACTTTGTATAGTAAAAGGAATAATTGATTGAAAAAAAATCTGGGAGTGACACATGTGCCCCCCGGTTAAAGTTGCATCCGTCCTTGATCACAGTATATCTACGGTACTCGGCATTCGAAAATTTGCCAACTTACTTTTTATATTAACCCTGATTGTGAAAATTAATAATCTAAACCTTCAATCGAAAAACGTCAATTCGGGACACCAACATGCATATGTCACTTCCCATATACCCATCTTGAAATTCCATGTTTTTTTATTGTGGGTTTACATCTCATATATGACATATCAAGGAATACATCGCATACAAGATATTTATCGAGTACATGTATATTTCTAGACTATTTGAGCACAACCACGTAAAGGGCACCACTCGAACTTGAACCTGAGTCACTTGATCGATGAAGCGCAAGCCATATCGAAACCTCTAACTTTGAAACCCACGAATCAACAAACATTCCTCCATGGAAGGACCTTAACGTTGCTTAAGTACGCCTCCGCGAGAGGGAAATACCTGCAAACATCTACAAAGGACGAGGAAAGGAAAGAGGAAGAAGAAAACATCCACAAAAGATGTAGGAAAAGGCCGCACCATAGGTGAGACTATGAAAATTCCACAAAAATGTGGAAAGAAAAAGTATCACGGTGTACTTTAAACACAAGACCTTACATATTGCAAGGCAATTGCTCAACCAACTCATCTATCACCTTGTTGACCATCTTGAAATTCCATGTTGAATTTTGAAACTCCACGTAGAATTTTTCACTCGACAAACTCAAGTGTAAACGTAAGCCATGTTTCTTATTTAAAAAAAGGTGTAAACGTAAGAAAATGAGTGCTTGAAATGAGTAGTTGTAATTGGGGGATGTAGGAAAGGAATTCAACTATGTGTCCAAAATTATTTTGGTGCGAGTAATGATGCCGTTTCAATCAAAATGATGTTATTTTATTTTAAAAATTTTCCAACAAAATCGATGCCGTTTTTCACCCGCAAGAAAATGCACCGAATCCTTTTCCACGTAATTTTATGCCAAGTTTGGGGCCACTAAACACCATATCATCTTTCTTCTTTTTTTTTTGAAAAACAAAACAAAATACAAAATATCAAGTCCAAACAAAGTTGTTGTCTTTCGTTTTAGGACATGATCTAGCTGAAGAGCGTGACTCCTTCTTTTTCCGTTGACATGTTTTCTTCATACTAGGTATGTTTGATATCATGGAGGGGTCGACAGACTCAACCTGATCATCGTGAATTTCAGATTCCTCAAAAGGAGTACCCGAACCATCCTGTTGGACCTGTCTATTTTCGTTAACATAATCATCCAAGCATTCGAAAATAAATGATTCATCCTCGCCATTTTTCCGAAGATGCATGTAAAAGGTCTTAGGTTCTATCTGACAACCAAGATTTGAACAATAGACCAGATCACCATATGACGAGATTTTTTGAGCAGTTTCCTCCGACAAGTGCAGTTCGCTACTATGTCTTTTCTCATTACCCTCTTTAGTACTAGCCTTTTTTTTGATTGGGGTAAGGCTTGGTTAGTTAGATTAGCACCTGTTCCCATTTTTTAATGTTAAGGTAGGGACTTTCGAACCCGGGCTTTGTTAGCAATCGGGGGAGTTGCTCACCACACGAGCCAACTCATTCGCCCTGACTAATATTGTCATTAGTGACACCATTAGTGCTAACATCATTAATGACACCATCAGTGCTAACATCATTAGTGACACCATCAGTGCTATCATTAGTGACAACATCAACGTCCACCATACCACCAAGCTTAACCTCTTGTGAATTGTTGTGTTGGTCCTTGAAAACCACCACTGCAGAAGCCGGATCAATGTGTTCATCAGTAAATACATTGTCACCCTTTCCTTATACAGGTCGAGCAACATCCTCCCTTTGTCCTTTTCCTTTCTTTTTTCTGTTTACAACTTGCCATTCTTGCTCCCTAACAGGATTATTCATACCAAACTTACTGGCGATATTAATATTATTGTCATCCTTAGTGACACATCCCTCATGTATGATTGAAGACTTAGTCATATTGTTCTCCTGAAGGTTGGTATTGTTAATGCCTTTCTCACCTTCTGTAGTTGCACCCTTCTCTTTTCTAGCAGCTTCCTTTCGGCAAACTGACAAATCATGTCCATGTATCCTGCATTTCGCACAATAGGCCAACTTGCTCTCAACTTTGACCTCCTGCAAAAACCCCTGATTATTTGGTAGATTTACCCAAATTTTATGAGGAATCGTCTTAGACACATCAAGTTCAACACATACCCTAGCAAACCACAACGAGAGGCAAGCTTTGGTACGTTGATCGACGTCCACATATCTTCCCAAACCTGAAATTATAGGTTCGATGTAGGCACGGTCGTAAAGAGGAATTGGTAATCCCGGCAGTCGGATCCAGACTGTAGTAGTGGATGATTCCTTCCTCGGGTTATAATCCGTTGACCATCTGAACAATCGGAACAATGAGTGTCCAATCTTTCGACCGGGAGAGGCCAGAGCCGTCGTCACGTCATGTTCAGAGTCTAGGATAACCAGAATGTGTCGCGAGTCCCAAACCTCACTAAGCGTCAATGTCCAAGAATAAGAGATTTTTGTGAATCTCTTCTCTTTTACCACCAAATTAGTTAAATGATTTTTTTCATCACTATAATTTGACCTATTGTATCAGACAAATTAAGTTAGGTAATTTTTTTTTGGAGAATAATTAAGTTAGGTAATTAAGATGAGATTATTCTATAAAGATTAATGACCACTAAACCCTTACACGCGTCCCTCGCACGTGCATTGGTCTGACCATATCCGATAAATCTCTCGAAAATATCCAGACAGCGAACCGTGAAACACCGAGCAACGCATAAATTCATGCGTTTGATATAAACACAACACGACAAAGCTCACACAATACGACGCTGGCGTGTCCGAAAGCAATTCAAAACGACACCGTTCGGTCTCTCCCACCACACAATTTCGAAATTTGCGATGTGGTAGAAATCGAAGCCGACGAGGTGAAAATTGAAATGAAAGCGTGGACGACGACGAGCGAGGAGGTAAGGAGTGGATTAGGGTTTTGTGGCTCTCCGCCTCCAATTGATTCCTCCGATTTTCGATTCTCCGATCGGCGGAGGGTCAGGTGAGGCTTTGTTGAAGATTGACATGGGTGACAGGAGGAAGTGGAACTGGGATGTGTCGGGGTTCGAGGCGAGGAAGGTGTCGGAACAGCGGCCGGAGGATAATGTTAGGGCGAGTGTTGCGCCGATGGTTAGGAGGTACTCTGTTGCATCGAGTTCGGTTTCGCAGCATGAGTTGCCGTTGAGGCAGAGCTTGGTGGGGAAAGTGCAGAAATTGAAGGATAACGTTAAGGTAAATAGATGGTGGAATTGAAGAATAATCTAAAAATATTTTCTTGAAATTTGAGCTGAATTGAAGTATTTAGAGTTGAGGTTTGAGGTGTTTTTGTGAGATTTATTCGAATTGCAACTAGTGGAGTTTTATTGAGTTATTAGTTGGCAACTGAAGTAGGAGGTTTGGTTAGTTAACTGAATGATTTTCTTAACTACACCCTCCGTTCATAGCAAGATTTGCTATGGCGCCTGCAGCAAGTCAGCAACCCTTCAGGGTGTAGTTAAGGAATAAATGCGAGATACTAGTGGTGCATTCTGTAGGTATGTTTCAAACCTAGAAAGAGCCACATCTTGACTCATGTTTGTACAAGAAGAGGCTGACGGAAAGCAAAAACAAGCTTGCTAAGCACAGATGAGGTTTACTTCATGTACAGCTATTCCGTGTATAAAACAATTGTTACGCAGGGGTGAAAATATATTTGTTTTTTTAATATTTCTTATTTCTAGCATCTAGTCAAGGTTGTATTAGATTGTGAACATGTTTTATTTCTGATTGGGGTTAAAAAAAAATTAATGAACGCTGCATGTTTTCTATTCCACAGCTTGCAAGAGAAGATTATGTTGAGTTGCGGCAAGAAGCGACCGAGTTACAGGAATACTCAAATGTGAAACTAGCTAGAGTTATGCGCTACTTAGGCGTTCTCGCAGACAAAAGTCGTAAATTGGGTATGTAGTCTCATTACTCTTAAAGCACTGTTCCTAATAGTTAAATATGTTAGTTAGTTGTCTGCCAGGAGTCCTGGTATTGTCACTTACAATGTCATAATGACCAATCACGAATCTGTCCAGTCTCTAGCGTGTCATGCTTTCACATGTCTTGAGTTAGTTATTTGGTGTTCTTCTCACTTTTATTGATTTATTCATCACAGATCAAGTTGCTCTTGATATGGAGGCTAAAATCTCTCCGTTGATTAATGAGAAGAAAAGGCTGTTTAATGAGTTGGTGACAGCCAAAGGTAACCGACGTCTTTGAGTTTTCATATTTGTAAACCTTTACGCTCCCTTATCTTTTTTTAATCAGTGACACTATTATTAAAATTGAATAACTATGATTGGAGATCTCAGGGAGTGTCAAGGTATTTTGCCGTACAAGACCAGGTTTTGAGGATGAAGGCCCCTCCGTTGTCGAATTCCCTGATGATTTTACAATTCGCATAAACACTGGTGATGAGACTGATACCAGTCCAAAAAAGGATTTTGAGTTTGACAGGGTTTATGGACCCCATGTTGGACAATGTGAGGTTTCACAGTTTTCAAAGTTATTTCCTGGTGTAATTCTTGTGCATCACTTTTGTATCTCATCAATTTTCTTTTGATGTGAAGCTGAGCTTTTCAATGATGTCCAGTCACTCGTGCAGTCCGCATTGGACGGATATAATGTTTCTATATTCGCTTATGGGCAAGGAGGTTCAGGAAAGACGTACACAATGGTGAGAATTTCCTCTTTCATTTGTCCGTGTCAGTGACCTATGTCCTTCCCGCCCTGGGCACATAGGATTGTGTCTTACCATTTATCTCCATGTAATGTTTTTTATTTATCTGTTTGTGAATCTTCAGCGATCAGCGTAGATAAACGTTTTTCAAATATTCCATTCTTTCATTTCCATATAGACATGGCAGCTGTTCTCATGGCGTAATTCTATATTTCACAGGAGGGTACTCTCAATGACCGAGGCCTATATGCTCGATGCTTTGAAGAGTTGTTTGATTTATCAAACACTGACACAACTTCCACCTCTCAATATAGTTTTTATGTTTCGATATTCGAGCTCTACAACGAACAGGTTCTTTTCTTATTACATTACTTTCCTTATTCACTAGTTCGGTGCTTCCTTAAAATTGTAGAGTCTTGACGGTCAAAATACACATTCAGATAGGTGATCTGCTGTCTGAATCAAGGCAAGGCTTTGCGACCAGTTGCATAGAATCTGTAGCTTCTCTCACAGGGCTTGCGAAGGAGAAAGTTACTAATCCCATGGATTTTACCAAAGTTGTAAAAACTGCAGTGAAGAACCGAGGTGTTGATCCACTGATGCACGGTGTTTCTCATATGTAAGATCTAATTTTGAAATCTCATGTCTCCGATATTATGTCTAGTTTGAAATATCTAGTCTAGGCTGACTTGAAATATCAAAAGTTTTGATTCTGTGGAAACTCAAGTCTTTTATTATCTTTGAAAAGCTTTCACTCAATTTTGAAATATTTGTATCTAGTTAACATGCTTGCCTACATATTCGAATTACGATTTGACCATCGGTTAATTACTCATTGCAGCTTTGTCCCATTTTCATTTTAACAGGATTGTGACATTACATATACATTGTACCAATTCGGTTACCGGTGAAAAAGCGCAAAGCAAACTTTCTCTTGTTGATTTAGCTGGAAGTGACGGCATAGATGTTGAACCTGAAAATGGTGAATATGTAACGGATATGCTTCATGCTATGAAGTCACTGTCAGCGTATGTTTCTTTTATCTTTTACTCTTTCGATTACAAGAATTGTTTGGTTCTTATGTGATTCTATGACAATTTCAGGTTGGGAGAGGTTCTGTCATCATTGACTTCAAACAAGGATGTTGTACCTTATGAAAACTCAGTTCTTACGGAACTACTTGCAGATTCCTTAGGTAAACACACATGCAGCGCCTATTTTCTTCTTAGGCATTTATCAATCTCATAGCATGACCTTGTTATACGAAACAAATTCTATTGCGCTCAGATGTTGATAAGTATTCATTTTTTCTTCATTATTAATCTACCGTATAAAGCTTAATAAAAACAGTTAACTATCAAGTGCTCATCCAAATATCTTCCCTACCAGGTGGGAGCGCAAAAACATTGCTGATCGTCCACTTGTGTCCAAATGTCACAAATTTGTCGGAGACACTATCAACTCTAAAATTTTCTGCCAGAGCTCGAAATACTATGCTGAGCCTTGGAAGTCAAGATACAGTAAAGAAATGGAGAGATGTTGTATGTTCCTTTTGTTATTTAATACAGTGAAATTCATTATATTGTTAACAATCTCTTTACAAAAAATATCGATGTGTGAATTAGAACTCGCTATATCATAGTTGTAGTACTATAAGTTCCGCAATCATATTGTGTGCAATTCTTTCATTTAATAATTTGCTTTGGAGAATGGTGCAGGCAAATGTTGCGCGGAAGGAATTGTATGAAAAAGAGAAAGAAATACATGATCTCAAGCAAGAAGTTTGTACTCTTAATCAAGCACTCAACGATGCAAATGATCAGTGTGGTCTGCTTTTTAATGAAGTTCAAAAGGCATGGAAAGTTTCTTATACGTTACAGTCTGACTTAAAGGTGAGTACGATCCCTTCTTCTTCAACTGGCTTTGTTTTCGGCTGTTTTATCATACACGCGGAAACTTTATTTATTTTTTACTGCTGCAGACCGAGAATAATTTGCTGGAAGAGAAGTTTAAAATAGAGAAAGATCGAAGCGGACAACTCCGCAACCAGCTTGCTCAACTATTACAACTAGAGCAAGATCACAAGATACAAATACAGCAGCAAGAAACTACCATTAAGACTTTGCAGGTTGGTCTTTTCTCATTGGTTCAATTTGTCAGGAGCATTAGGCAGTTGTTTGAAAACTGTTGCAATGGCTATGCCACTACCAAAGTTCAGTACACTGAGGACACCGATTACCTTCCTCCATTTGAAATTTTTTCTTTGTTCTCTGCAAGGTTACTCTATGTCAGGTTGTCTTTTAGGTGTTGCTGGAATTACTAATATTTATTATTGATGACAAAAGTTCTGTGAGGAGCTTTTGGAATCAACTCTTATAGGGCTTTTTTTTATTGTTTATTGAAGACAGCTTCTTAAATCCATTATGAATGGAATTTTTGAATCGATGTTGTCGATATATTTTTACTTCATGAAACAGCTGGATTACATTTAGATATGCATTTCTTCGGTTCTGTAATAACAATTTTTCATATCGATGTTAAAACAGGAAAAAATTCAAAGTATGGCATTGCAGCTCACTAAAGCACTTGAGGCTGACAAATCCAGAGCAAAGTCGGAGGCAGAGTCAGGGCCTGCTGCTTCAAAGGTTACTGATGATGACGTGGACTCGGCAAGTGTAGTCAACAAGCTTGAAGAAGAGCTTCGAAAGCGTGATGCACTTATTGAGGTATTTGAAGATTGGTTTGCTCAGTTTCCATCATACTATAGACAAAGAGACATACTACTGACACGATGTATTTGGGTATCATATTGGAGGATCTTTATTTATTGGTTCTTTCAATGTTGCAGAGGTTGCATAATGAAAACGAGAAATTGTTTGGTAGATTGACGGAGAAAGCCGCAGCTGCTCCACCAACACAGGTTATATTTAGTGTTCCTTTAGATATAATGTTTAATCTATAGTAACTAAATCTTGATTTTATTCACGGAATATCACTTATTTGTATTAACGGACGCCGGATCATTGGAAATGATATTTGTTAACCAATCTAGCTCTTTCTTTTTCTTTTCCTTCTAAAGCTTGTTTGTTGTTATATCACAGTTAGCACTTCCAGCCCCCAGTGGATTCGCTGGTGGCCAGGCCCAGGATTTAGGAAGGTATGTCAGGAATTTGGAAGTGGTCTCCTATTAATTATTTTTCCTTTAAAGCAAATCTGTTCAGTGATAAGGTTTTTTCTTTTCAGTAGCAGGAATGATAAGAACAAGGGACAATCGCCCGTCGTTCAGTCACCCAGGAGCAAGCCCGATAGCACACTTGCCCTTACAAAATCTGGTTCAGAGAACAATAAATCTACTCCAGCGGGAGAATATCTCACCGCTGCTTTAAACGACTTTGATCCTGAACAATTTGATAGCCTTGCGGCTATATCTGACGGTGCAAATAAGCTTTTGATGCTGGTATGCCGTTTTTCTTTTAAAACTATTTTTTACAAACTGTGTACTTAGAAAGTTTGGATGCCGCGCTATTTTCTTAATCTGAAAAGACGGTATCAAATCCAATTTATCTAGGTTTTGGCCGCTGTCATCAAAGCGGGTGCCTCTAGGGAGCATGAAATACTTGCAGAAATTAGAGACGCAGTCTGTTCTTTTATACGTAAAATGGAACCAAAGAGGGTCATGGACACTATGCTTGTTTCACGAGTTCGAATATTGTATATAAGATCGTTGCTTGCTCGATCTCCAGAGCTGCAGTCTATCAAGGTAATCAAATAATGGTAATTCCAAGTCATTTTCTAATATCATGTGTTTAACTGACATGCCCTTCTTCATCGTATGAACTTTCTAGGTTCCACACGTTGACAAATTTTTAGAAAAGCCAAATTCAATTCATAGTAGAAACCCCAGCCGAGGAGGTAGCCCAGGAAGGTCACCTGGGTATCATGATTCCAGCCCGAGGAGCGCGATAGTTGACGAACATTACATTCACACTTTCAGGGTCAATATAAAGCAAGAAAAGAAGTCTAAATTATCATCGGTTGTCTTGAAGCTACGAGGAATCGATCAAGTATGTTCATAACAACTACTTCACATTTCTGGACCGTTGAATATGTGTGCTGATTCCGATAAGTTGATATTGTTCGTCATATTCTCGACATGTAGGAAACTTGGAAGCAACAAGTAACTGGTGGTAAGCTTAGAGAAATAACGGAGGAAGCAAAAGGTTTTGCCATAGGAAACAAAGCTCTCGCTGCCTTGTTTGTTCACACTCCAGCTGGTGAGTTGCAACGGCAGATCCGTTCATGGCTGGCTGAGCATTTTGAGTTTCTTTCTGTTACGGGTGATGATGCCGTGGGAGGATCAGCGGGACAGTTAGAACTGCTATCAACAGCAATTATGGACGGATGGATGGCTGGCCTGGGTGCTGCTGTGCCTCCACGCACTGATGCCCTTGGCCAATTGCTATCCGAGTACGCCAGACGTGTCTTCACCTCTCAGCTTCAGCACTTAAAGGTACGTGTAAATTTTAGAAATCTGAGATATTATTTCAAGGCATGGCATGATCCAAGAATATTAATCATATTGTAGGATATCGCTGGTACATTAGCGATGGAGGAAGCTGAAGATTCGCCACAAGTTGCCAAGCTTCGTTCAGCGCTTGAATCGGTTGATCACAAAAGAAGAAAAGTACTAACCCAGCTGCCGTTTTTTGTTGAACTGCTTAGCATTGGACTGCTTTGTTAATGCGGTCATCTTCCTTTTTCAGATATTGCAGCAGATTAAAATCGATGCTGCCATGCTGAACGTAGAAGAAGGGAGTATACCAATTCAGCATCCTTCAACTGCAGCTGAAGATGCTCGACTGGCATCTCTAATCTCCCTTGACAGTATATTAAAACAAGTCAAGGTCTGTAATTTCTGCTCTATCAAGGTATTGATGAATGAATCCTGTAAAAAGTAAAAAGACAATTTTGAATTAATTTTATATTTTGCAGGAAGTCGTAAGACAAGCATCTGTCACTAAATTGAGTAAAAGCAAGAAGAAAGCACTGCTCGAAACATTGGAGGAATTGACAGAAAGAATGCCTTCGCTTCTCGACATAGATCATCCATCCGCCCAGCGGCAAATTGTAGATGCCCGCGAAATGGTCGAGGTACTATACTATTTAGTTGCAATTTTTTCTGATCAAATTCTTTTTATTTTGTCGCGGTGATATCCACTTTGTATTTTACAGCTTGGTGTTGAATATGCATGGTTTAATCTGTTTTTACATTGCAGTCTATACCCGAAGAAGAAGACCTTCCTCGAGAGAAATCAACAGCCCTTTTTCCACCCTCAGACCTATCCAGTGCCGAAGTCGATGTATCTCAATGGAATGTGTTACAATTCAACACAGGCTCCACAAGTCCCTTTATCATCAAATGTGGCGCGAATTCCAACTCAGAACTCGTCATCAAAGCAGATGCTCGAGTCCAAGAGCCCAAAGATGGCGAGATAATTCGAGTTGTCCCCAGACCAAATCTTCTTGAAAACATGAGCTTGGAAGAAATAAAAGAAGTATTCTCACAGTTGCCCGAAGCCTTGAGCCTCCTCGCCTTAGCCAGGACCGCAGATGGCACTCGTGCGCGCTACTCAAGACTATATAGGACTCTCGCCATGAAGGTTCCGTCGTTAAGAGAGCTCGTCAACGAGCTCGAGAAAGGCGGTGCTCTCAAGGATGGACCCAGAACATGAATCCGAATTGAAACGGCTGAATTTGCTTGACAACAGCTCATTGTTGTATGCTGCCATTTTGTGTATCATTTTGTTTATAGTTGATTGTGGCAGGCTTGTTCACGTACACGTCTTTTGCTGGATCCCTATTTATCCAAACTCATTTACGAAAAAATTTCCAATTTCTTTTTTTAAAATGACATATTCCTTCGGGTACGGTTGTCAACGGCGTCTAAGAGACTAAGGCCCTGTCCATTTTGACTTGATTTTTTGATTTGTAAGTTAAGATAAGTTAATATCAATTATTATCAATTAAGATCAATTAAGATAAGATAAGTTAAGTTAAGTTACTATCAGTTAAGTTAAGTTTCAGTTAAGTTAAATTCGATTGTTCCACCACCACCACAACCATGCGCAACCTGCAACTGCCACTCTCCACCGTCCACGACCGCCAGCCTCCGCCGGTCGCCGCCGGTCAAGGCCGCCACTACCACGGTCGACGCCGGTCAAGGCCGGTCAACGGCGGTCATCGGCGGTCAACGGCGTTGGTCGGCCGGTCATCGGCGGTCAACGGCGTTGGTCGGCCGGTCAACGGCGGTTCCGGCGTAGTAATGGCTGGCGGTAGGAGGAGGTCCGGTTGCGGAAGAAATATAACTTAACTTACCTTTATAAGTTAACATAAGTTTCAGTTAAGTTAAGATCAGTCACTATAAGTTAAGATCAGTTAAGATCAATTAAGATAAGTTAAGATCAGTTAAGATCAATTAAGTTAAGTCAAATTTCAGTCAAAGTGTGCCCACCCTAAGACTTAAGGTGTTATTATCAACTGCGTTTTAGGCTATGTAGCATTTTCACCTCTAAGCGATGCTGACTCAGCATTACTTATGAGTTAAAAATATCACGCGGCTTGACATAATATTTCGCATAAGTCTAAGAAACTATTGTCAACGTTGTCTTAGGATTTACGGAAGGAAATGAAATTCGGATTTTATCTAAATTAAATTGGAAATTTTTTCCTCATTTACAGCCGATATTTTGAATGCAAACGGTCAGTTTTT
This sequence comes from Rhodiola kirilowii, assembly GCA_033675215.1. NCBI lineage: Eukaryota > Viridiplantae > Streptophyta > Magnoliopsida > Saxifragales > Crassulaceae > Rhodiola > Rhodiola kirilowii. The sequence goes on along the minus strand of CM066193.1, from coordinate 10,091,613 downwards.
AGCGCAAAGAAACTGTTTGTAAAAATGCCTGAGAGAAGTCATGTGTGTTCCATCAGCGACTGTTGTTCGACGCTCCGCCGCCGCCGTGCATCGATGGAACTTAAACATACGCCAAGCTGTGAACAAAGGGAACGTACAGACGGCTCAGTATCTCTTCCGTCAAATGAAGCGGACAGGTCTGCAGCCGGACAATCTGACATTTCCGTTTGTTATCAAATCCTGCGCTAAGCTTCTGAACGGGTTTATCTCTAGCATGGTGCACGCTCATGTGGCGAAGTCTCCGTTGCAGTCGGATATCTACGTGCAGACTGCTTTAGTGGACATGTATGTGAAGTGTAGCTGGACTGGAAGTGCGTATAAGGTGTTTGATGAAATGTCTGTGAGAGACGTGACTGCGTGGAATGCTATGGCTACTGGGTTGGTTCAGGTGGGTTCTGATGAGGAGGTTTTGGATCTTTTTCGTCAGATGGGGTTAGCTGGGGTTAGGCCGGATTCGGTGACTGTTGTCGGTTTGACGCAGCTGGGTTCGGATGTGAAGAGTTTGAGGCTAGTTAGTGCTGTTCATTGTGTAGGGATAAAGATTGGAGTTGGGGCTGATGTTTCTGTGGTCAACACTTATGTATCTGCTTATTCGAAATGCGGTTATCTGAGATCAGCAGAGTTGGTGCTTGATGGAATTGAGATGTGTCCGAGGACTGTTGTTACCTGGAATTCGATGATTGCTGGATATTCATTCAACAAGAAGAATTCTGAGGCATTCCGGGCATATAACTCGATGCTTGAGAATGGATTTAGACCTGATATAAGCACCATTTTGGCACTGCTCACTTCATGTCTGCAACCAGAGGCATTGCGGTTAGGCAAGACAGCTCATTCTCATTCCATCCAAGTTGGGTGTGATCTGGATATAGCTGTGGCTAACACCCTTATATCAATGTACTCAAAGTGTGATGATATCGAGTCTGCCCGCTATATCTTTGACAGCATGATTAGTCGAACATGTGTTTCTTGGACAGCTATGATAGGTGGTTATGCAGATACGGGCAAGCTAGACGAGGCGTGGACCTTGTTCAATGCCATGAAAGTTTCAAGTCAGGAGCCGGACTTGGTCACAGTTCTTTCCTTGATCGCTGGCTGCGGCTTGGCTGGATGTCTAGAAATCGGAACATGGCTTGAGCATTATGCGAGTTCAAATGGGATGGTTACAAACATAATGGTTAGAAATGTGCTGATAGACATGTATGCAAAATGCGGAAACTTGTCAGATGCTCGAAGAATTTTCAACCAAATGTCTGATAGAACTGTCGTTTCCTGGACAACTATGATCACAGGCTGCGCGCTGAATGGTGAGTTCAACGATGCGCTGGACCTTTTCTTCTCGATGGTGGAATCAGGCATGCGCCCAAACCACATAACTTTCCTCGCAGCTCTTCAAGCTTGCACTCACTCAGGCCGCCTCGATGAAGGTTGGAAGTGCTTCAACCTAATGACGAACGTGTACAAAATCAGAGCCGGAGTAGACCACTATACTTGCATGGTTGATCTTCTAGGCCGCAAAGGGAAGCTGCAGGAAGCAGTGAAACTAATCCAAGACATGACAATCAACCCTGACGCTGGCATATGGGGCGCATTGCTCAGCGCCTGCAAGATTCACCGCAACACAGAACTCGCCCAATTCACAACACTGAAGCTACTTGAACTCGAGCCTCATTCCGCAGCGTCATACGTAGAAATGGCCAATATCTACGCATCAGCGCATCAATGGGACGGCGTGGCAAACATCCGGGCAAAAATGAGATCAAATAGGGTGAGGAAATTCCCTGGAAAAAGCAGCATTCAGGTTGATGGGAAGAGCTGCATTTTCACAGTTGATGACACCAGCCAATGCCACCTTGAGATTGAGAGCTTGATGCTTTTGTATGAAGCATTAGATAGTTTGGTTACTCATATGAAAGATGAAGGAAAGCCTTTACAGCCTAATTGGGCCTAGCCCACTCTACCACAACTAGCCAGGCTTAGCTGGCATCCACGTGGCGGCACAGTTTTCAGTGAAAGCTTCAATTTCGATCAACGGCTGAGATCTCATTGTCCGAGTACACGTCATCAAGGATAGCATCGTCATTCGACACGCTCTCATGATTAATCGAAACGGAGAACACAAGCAAGGAAAAACAATTTCCAATTTATGCAAAATTAAAATTTCAATTCCAATTGCGGCCAAACTTCAAATTCGATTTTTAAAATGGTCATTTTTCCTAAGGCGCCGTTGTGAACGCCGCCTAATATATTAAGCGCGGTTGTCAACAGCGCTTTAAGCCTAGTGTCCATTTTAGATCGAGATAATGCTGACTAAGCATGTTCACTTGGCAATAACAAAATTAGCGCTGTTTTTTTTTTTGGATTGGGGGTTAATTGTTAGTGTTAGGGTGTGTTAGAGGATTTCGAACCAAGCACACTTGGGTGTTGGGTGGAAGCGCCACCACTCGGCCAATTCCCGTCGCCCTAGTTAGCGTAAACGAAGCATTTTGTTAAGTGCTGTCCTGAACAACGCCTAAAAATCATGATTGTTAGCTGGATTGGTTTGGGGAATGAGTGGTGTGGGTCAACATCAGAGGCGAAATCATCATTCAGAAGAAAAAAAAGATGATCTTGCATGTGGCTCTCATTAATCAGATCCTCATCTCCACCACTTCCTCCTCCAGCAAGTGGTCCTGAGTCGGGACTAAAGCCGTGAGGTGCGTCGGGGATGGAAAGTGGCGACGGAATCCCGAGACGCGATGACAAGGAGGAGATGGCGGAAAGAGGATTGCGTTGAAAAGGAGAAGAAGAAGAAGGCTGCGAGGGAGAGGGAACTGGTAGGTCGGATTTGAGGGCGAGGATGACAGAGTGAAGATGTGACTCAGGGCAGCAAGCCAATCGGATCATCTCCTGTTCGCCATGATCTTTAAGGAGAAGAAGACCGATGACTTTCAGGCTCCTCCATCACTTTCTGTTCGCCATGATCTTTAAGGAGAAGAAGACGATCCTCGCTCCATCCATTTTCATGACTTTGTTTCTGTTTGTGAAATTGTTCGGCGACTCTCGCTCTGTCAGTCACTTTCATCTACTTATCTCATCAAATTCTCGGTCAATTCGATTCCATGACTTTGTTTCTGTTTCATGTTAAGATGCAATTATTCATATGAAAAGTGAAAACATCAAAATATTTAAGAACCGATCGAGATGATAATTGATATGCTTTGGTTTCGGTGAAGTGACAAACATATATACACTTAACATTGCTGCTCTTAGCCGCTCTTATCAACGTCGCCTAAAAGGGAAAAATAGTCATCGGAATCGCGTTTAAGTCTTAAGCGCTTTTACCAACATCGTCTACGAAAATATGTCAGGTTAGCTTGTTTGTTCTGCATTGTTTAAGCAAAAAATTGATACTATGCATAAGACGATGTTGGCAACAGCGCTTTAAGTCTTAGGCGGCGTTGGAAAATGACCATTTTGAATATCGAATTTAGAGTTTGGCCACAATTGGAATTGAAATTTCAATTTAGCATAATTTGGAAATTTTCTTAGCAAGGAAGCACAAACAGATTAAAAATCTTCATCATGACGTCATAGTTGAAGTATTTAATAACAAATTATCAAAAAATTTAATAAAAATGATGTCGTTTTGTTATATTTAAAAAATTCATTAGGAACGACGAACCCTAAAATTAATCAATGAAAACTAAATCCGTTTAGATATTACGAGCCCTAAAATTTTGAAACAAACTCACGAACTCCGACCTCATCTTTGCTCTACTTAATTTATTTTCATCAGTCGACTACGAACTCCGATTTGAAAACTTTAACATAAGATTTGAGATATAAAAAAACACGAACATAATGACGAACATATGTATCGTGGTTTGTACTTATCAGAACCACGAATATATAAAGCAAAACCATGAACAATAGTTTTGCTGTATTTATCAAAACTACGAACATATGAAGCAAAACCACGAACATTAGGATTAACTGAGAACTTTAATATAAGATTTGAGATTTTAAAAAAAACATGAGCATAATGTTGTCTTCAACCGTCGACTGCGAAAATCATACAAGGAGAATTCAGTTACGGATGAACGCCAAATCTTGTTCGAAAATCGTGGAATTTTGTTTCGTGTGAATTATTTTCCAATTGACTAATATGCCCTCTCATCATATATATATATATTGTTGTTAAATAAGTATTAAATTTACTTAAATTAAGAACCGTAGTTAATTTAATCATATAAATATTAGAAGTTCTGATTACTGACGAAAAGTAATGATTGTACTCTAAGGATTAGGATCATATGAGAAGTTGACATTTCCGTGAAAAATAAGAATTTAAATTAGTCATTGGATCCAAGATCATACGACTTTTAATAAACAACATATTTGACATATAATTAAATATTAATTATAGTTTAAAGGGTATAATTGTCATAGTAAATATTCAGTCTTGCGCAACCCCGCGGATTCGATCATGTGCGCAATCCCGCATTTGTGCGCAAAACCATAGGCGATTCCAGTTCGTCGGGCGCAAAAATCAACGACGTCTACTTCTCCCTCCGCTCGGCGCTGCCTCATCTCTGCGGCCGCGATTCTCTTCCTCACCTTCATCCGCCGCTGTCTTATCCCTTCCTCCCCAAACTAGACTCTCTTCCTCATCTCCCTCCGCCGCTGCCTCATCCCCTGCCTCCCCAAATTCATCCCGCTTAACCTCTTCCCCTTCACGGAGGCCCTCTTGACGACGACGACGGGATCATGTCTGATGATCCCGAAGGCGATGAAGCTCCAGAAGAGGAAGGAGGTGAAGAGGAAGAGGAAGAGTCAGGCACCTCACTTGACGTCGTTGGGGCTGGTGCAGGCTGAGACATAGGCATCTCCGATAAAACAACCACAACGAGCTTCTGATTCTTCTTGCAATGCTCTTCATTCCCACTGATGAAGTAGAATGTTCCATAATGGTTGAACTTCACTACTGTGTGGCCATCTTTGAAGGACTGAATGTAGGAGTCAGTTTTGCAGTTTTGGTAAGTCTATTCGTGGACTTGAAGAACTGAGTCCTTCCCAGCATCATATGTGAAAACTAAGTGATTCAAATCATCAGTCATTTTTTTCAATAAACTTATCAAATGAAAGATCTTGGGAGTCTCCAACATTGAATCGATTCTTTTGTGCCCAGTTATTATACAGTTGTGTAGAGTCACTAGGTGGCACCTCCCAGCTCATTGAGCCTCCAACATTGAAGTCCTTAGCATCACCTTGCTGATCCGGCAATGAGACGGTGACTGCAACAGTTAGATCAAGTACCAGAACTGAACCAGTCATGGTAGATGGCACCTGTCTGTGTTTCTGTATCTGATGAATGCAGGCAACTCAAGTGAAAACTGAGTTGTGCTGAAGTGGACTTTTGTAGGAGAAATGTGGCATCTGCTTTATGTTCAGTTGAAATCAAGCTTGTGCAGCTTTATTTTGATTCTTTGTTGTAAAAGAAAGTTTCGCATTTGTGTTACTTGTTATGTGGGATTATCCATTGCTTGGAAAATCACATGAAGTTTCATATCTTGCTGATCAGGTCATGCGAGGCCATCGCAGCGCTCTGCCCATAGATACCAATGGGCAACACTAACAGTAATGTGTAATAGCATGTAAAACAATTACATATTTTAACTATAAAGCTACATATTTTAACTAGAAAATTAACTTACCTATTTTAACTTGAAAAGTTACGAATTTTAAACAGAAAGTTACGTATTTTAAATAGAAAATTGCGTATTTTAACTTGAAAAGCTACAAATTTTAAACAGAAAGTTACGTATTTAAACAAAAAAAACTATATATTTTAACTAGAAAGCTACGTATTTTTACTAGAAAGCTACGAATTTTAAACCGAAAGCTACGTATTTTAACCTACATAACTTTTTAGTTAAAATATGTAACTTTCTTGTTAAAATACATAATTTTCTAATTAAAACACGTAACTTTCTGTTTAAAATTCGTAACTTTCTAGTAAAAAATAAGAAGGTATTTATATTGTTGAATAAAGTCCTGTGATAAAAGTACTGCAATTCAGTCTGTGTCAAAATTGATACTGTTGAATTCAAAACATAAAAAGTAAGGTTTTAGGCACATCGGAGGCAACTATTAGAAGGAATCTAGAAGCGGAGTTGAATGTGGAGGTTTTGGATAGATGTATAGAAGCTGCGCGCAGCGGATGTCAGACGGAATGCGTACGAGAATCATGACGGCGCAATTGGCAATCGGCACCCCGACGAGAAATGGGATCGGAAAGCTATGACGAGAACCATGACGACGCAATCGGCACCTGACGAGAACCACGACGGCGCAATCGGCACCCGACGATGATGAGTTCGATTGGGATTAGGGTTAGTCAAATTGTTTATTAGACAATTATACCCTTATTACAAATTAAAAATGAATTATTAGTATTAATTAAGTATAATTCTGAATTGTTGATTAAGTCAGATTTAAGGTTGAAATAAATTTACATTTCTCATAATACAAGAACTTCTCACATTATCTCAATATGTGTGTCTTCATTGACCCAGGTTCAAAGCTCTCATGCTAACAACTAACATTTAACATTAATTAATAATAGATACTAACACCAACTCAATTGAGTTTCATCACATAAAAAAAATTAGGTAAAACTACAAAAAATACATAACCCAAACTACTAAATTAAATTTACATGCATTTATTTTTGGGTTGTGTGTTTCAATTCAATTATTTGAATTTAACGGATAAATAGTTTTTCATTTAGTAAAGATATTTATATCAATTAAAATATTTGTTAAAATGATAGTTATTATATAAGTAATATAGTACTATTAGTGATAAGTGAATTAAAAATACTCATCGTTAAAAATATGTAACGTAATATTGTATTATGTTTTTTTTATTTTTAATATTCAAATATCAAATTAACAATAATAAATTAATGTTTCGATACTTGAATTGAAAAGAATTGATAGTTCGGTACTTAAATTGAAACTGTGTTGATAGTTTAGTACTTAATTTGAAATGAGATAATAATTCAGTACTTAAATTGAAACTTTTGGTAGTTCGATACTTGATTTGAAATGACATGATAGTTCCGATCATGCTTTTGTAGTTTTCCCAAAAAATTAATAGATCGGGAAAACACACATGTCTAAATCTAAACCTTTCACTTTTTTTTTCTTAGAATCCAATAATCTCCTTTTTCAGAAAAATATTATAAAAAATAGAAATTGCATATTGTCAGACAGCTGTCATCTTCATCAATTTTTCGTCTGCTTCAGATCTCAGCAAGTTCCCACTCCATCTCTACCTATATAACAACAACAATGTATTTCGGTCCATACCGATCCCAGAATCCGATTCGTCCCCCAATCTCCGCGTTTCATTCCCGTCACCACAAGAACGCTGCCAAATTCAATTGATTCATCAAACCCATCTCCGTTTTGACAGTTAGCGATCTGGGTTTTGATTTTCAGACGAAAAGCTCGGATCTTTGATTAGAAAGCTTAGAGTTTTGATTTCTGGGGCAGTTGATTTTTTTTCGAGGAAATTAAGAATGGGAGGAGTGAAGGGATTCGTCGAAGGAGGAATCGCTTCGGTTGTCGCTGGCTGCGCCACGCATCCGTTGGATCTCATCAAAGTCCGGATGCAACTTCAGGGAGAGTCATCAGCGGCCACGAACCCTGCAACCCGGCCGGCTCTCGCCTTTCAGCATGGCGGAGTTCAAGCCATGAAGCTCGCTCCGCCGCCGCCTAAAGCGGGGCTGGTTAAAGTTGGTGTCAATATTGTTCGCTACGAGGGCGTCGCCGCCTTGTTCTCCGGCGTGTCCGCGACGGTTCTGCGTCAGTCGCTGTACTCGACAACACGTATGGGGTTGTATGACATCATGAAGACGAAATGGACGGATCCAGAGACGAAAGTCATGCCGCTGACGCACAAAATCGGTGCTGGTTTAATCGCCGGCGCTATCGGCGCCGCCGTAGGAAACCCGGCTGATGTGGCGATGGTAAGGATGCAGGCTGATGGAAGACTTCCTGCAGCTCAGCGTCGGAACTACAAGAGCGCGATCGACGCTGTTGGTCAGATGACCAAGCAGGAAGGCGTGACGTGCCTCTGGCGCGGGTCATCCATGACCATGACTCGAGCGATGCTCGTCACGTCTTCACAGCTTGCAACCTACGACCAGATCAAAGAAACGATTCTGAAAAGGGAAATCTTAAAAGACGGAATTGGCACACACGTGGCTGCTAGTTTTGCGGCAGGGTTTGTGGCGTCTGTGGCCTCGAACCCGGTGGATGTAATAAAAACAAGGGTGATGAACATGAAGGTGGAGGCAGGGAAAGAGCCACCTTATGCCGGGGCAATGGACTGCGCGATGAAGACTATCAAGGCTGAGGGGCCGATGGCATTGTATAAGGGCTTCATTCCTACTATTTCGCGACAAGGACCTTTCACGGTGGTGCTATTTGTCACATTGGAGCAGGTCAGGAAGCTTCTTAAGGATTTCTGATCTGTGAAATTATGATGATTACGACGAAAAAAATTAAATCTTTCAACATCGTTTAGTATGAAGTTGCAGTTACTTCAATTTTGAATTCCTATCTCCAACATTTTTGGAAGATGAAGATGTTTTGAATTATAGAGCATGCGCAGCTGAACAAGATACAAAAATACCACAGCGAAACATCCTTTAAAGCACACACCTCTCCTCTTGTTTGGAGTATTGAAAATGTGGTGGAATAAAAAAATCAGAAACAAATAGAAAGTCATTTTCTCATAAAAGAAGGATTGAAAAATTGTTCTGCATGCCTATATCTTGTTTGAATTTTCCACTAAAAAGAAAACATGAAACAAACTTTCCTCCAAAATTATTTTTACATCTGAAAAACTTTACATGACCAAACGAGGTCTATAAGATAAGTGCCATTTCTACATAAATTTAATTTAATTCAGTTTGAAGATGATTTGTGTAAATTTATTATATCTAAATGAGTGTATGGAAGAAGCAAAAAAAAAAAATGAGTGTATGGAATGTGATAGTACTATCAGATTGCGCAATTTATCGATTATTGTAGTTTAGGTCACGTGTCGAGAGGGAACATTGTTGTAGATGATATGAGAAAAAATCTTTGATATTATTATGTTTGAGATGGAGACATGGAAAGTGAGACATCCCATGGCATAGATGGGGATAAGAATGCGAATCATTTTCATTATTGCCAAGACGACAGAAGTACATGGGCCTTAGGGCCTGTTCTATAGGGATTGGGTCAATCCGACCCCATCTCACCCAACACAATCCAATCTCACCCAACACAATCCAATCTCACCCAACACAATCTAATCTTACCCAATCTCACCCAACACAATCTAATCTAACACAATCTCCACTCACCTAATCTACTCTCCACTCACATAATATATTTATTATAAAATATATTTTCTTTTTATAATCTCAACTCATCTAATTACTCTTCACTCACATATTCTCTCTCCACTCATCTAATCTAACATTTTTATAATATTATTTTATAAACTGGGACACACTCACTCCACCCACCCAATCTAATACAATCTAATCTAACATCACCCAACACAATCCAATCTCACCTAACACACCCCAATACAATCCAATCTCACCTAATCTCACCCAACACAATCTAATCTAATCTAATCTCCCAACACCCCAAATCCAACCCCTATAGAACGGGCCCTTAATTGATGGTTTAGATTGAGCGAGGTTGAGAATCGTTTATAATTGATTAGGTTATGTTGGAGTTCGTATCCACAAGAGTAAGCACACTTCTGGTGTGCGTATATTCTAACATGTTTTGATTAGGGCCGTAAACGAGTTGATACACTCGTGAAATATTCGTGAACAAGTTCGAAACTAAACGAGTCGAGCACGAGCATGAATTTCCAACTAATTTACGAGTAAGGTAATACTCGACTCGTATATATTCGTAACAACTTGATTAAGTACTCGAATGATTACTCGAATAAATACTCAATTATTCCACATATATCTTGGAAATTACAATTGTAATTTCAACTAGATTAGTTGGAATGAGTAGATTAGATTTTGGATAGAGTGTTCATTTAAATATATTCTCATCTTATTTGTTTTGTAATAAACATCCAATGTGGGACAAAAGTAAACATTATAAAGAAGCATTGAAGAAATCAAAAAGCAAGTGAAGATCCTAATATCCCACATTGCTTGATGTCAAAGACTTTGATTAACAAGTGATTATAAAAGGGAGAGTAAAACCAGATCCATCTACAACACCGAAATCCTAAATTTTGAGCTAGACTAATCTTGGGCCTTGAGGTCCTTGAGAGTTGCCCTTTGGATTTTTATGTAAAAAACCTTAATATTTTCCTATGCAAACAAGCTTTGAAATTGAGCAGTTTGTATCGTTAGATGAAATTTGGGTGTTAATACTCGAGTATCGAGTATCATGAAAACATTTTGAGTCGAGTTCGAACAAATTTTTTGAAGCTCGTCGAGTTCGAGTTTGATATATATTCACTCGAGTCGAGTTCGAGCAGCTTAATACTCGACTCGTTTGCAGCACTAGTTTTGATGTGACAATCAGCCTACTAATATGTTATTTTAGTGTGCAGGCTGATGCACAGGTACTCTGTAAGTAACGATTATTTGAATGTACAGATTAATGGACTGACACTCTAGAGGTAACAATACCTCAGCAGACTGCTTGAGGGCGAGAATATCTGGGGAGATATTCTCAAAGGATCTTTGGGTCCAAGATTCGAGATCTGGTTGGATTATATGCTGGATGATTTCCCAAGATCAGTTTAAATCAAATATTGCAATGCGAAATTAAGAAGATAAGCAAAGATTTTGGAAGATTGCGCGAGATATTTTAGAAAATTATATCTCAAGCGCATATCCAATTAGATCCGTATGAGACGATCTAATTGAAAGGCTGATCGAGTTATTATGGGAAGACTATATTGCTTGGAGATCTTGTACCGACTTGGTGATCAAGATGAGAGATATTCTAGAAAGAAAATCTAGGGCTACCTGATAAGGAGAGCACTATATAAATGATGCTACGACTGTCTTGCAAATTGTGGTTCTTGATGGAAATCCTTGGCTACGTACTTACCGAAGTAAGAACAACCAGAGATCGCGAGTTCGAAGAAGCTTTGGATCCAACATTCAACATCGAATTTCAGAGTGAGCAATATCGCGATCTGAGCCAGAAGAGAAAAGTTACTTGCATTAAGGTGACACGCGATTTAGATCACGAACTAAGGTGCGTCTGAAAATATGACGGTACACCACTGAGTGTGGTTGGGTGAGTGATTCAAGTCATTATAACTGAGGACATATCAATACAAGTAACTGTTACAAAATCCTTCTAGTAGGTAGTGGTTTTTCTTAGGTACTGTTACCAGTATAATTATATAATGATGTGTCTTGTTTACTTTTACACTCTGCTTTAATTTCCGTTGTCTTTATACTTTTACCCCATTTTGGTAATTCCCGGTTCCTGAGGAACCAATATCCTTCATTTTTACATTACCAGTACTCGTAAAATCGGGTAGGTCGATTTCAATGGTTGCCGATTTTTTGGAACCGGTAAGATTAAAATGTGCTTATGTGGGTTGATTTGGGCCCTACATGAACCAAGTGGAAGGATATTGAAGGAGACGTGGCATACACGTCAATACTGGTTCCTCAAGAACCGATATTATAATAATTCTGGTTCGTAGCGTAACTGGATTCATTGAAATTAAAATCGAACGATGTGAACATATTCTCGGTTCCTATGGAATCAATATTTGAGTTAGATGTCATGCTGACATTGATGGGGTTTTGCTGGTCCACGTAGGCCTCAAATCGGGCCACATCAGCAATTTTATTAATATCGATTCCTGGGAAATTAGTATTAGCTCAAATCGACATAACTCTGGTACCAACAATGTAAAAAATGAAGGTTTCTTGAAATAACCAAAATGGGGTTACCTAGATCAGTGTTATTTGGGACCGAATCGGTCGGTTCCGCCAGAAACCGGTCACCGGACCGATTCAATTTTGTAATCAGGTCGTTTGTGCAATTGACCCAGTCAAAACTCGAATGACCCGATCAAGACCCAGTTGAACCGATCATTTTTTAATTAACCCGATGACTCCCGTTCAAAGGATTCAATTTGGTCTGAAAAATATTTATTTATTTCGACTTGGACAAGACTCGAACTCAGTCTTCCTCTATAATTATCCACTCTCCTTCCACCAAGCTAAACATGATTCTTATTTTAAATTTTTTTTATATAATCTATATTCATTTATCAAATTTATAAAATTTATTACTTATTATTTATTTAACTAGAAAATTAATTGCCAACAGGGTGGTGATCTGTTGGTTAAAGACTCCATTATGGATTCTTACACCCCGGGTTCGAATCTTGGGGACACCAATTTTCCTCACAGTTTGTGAGTTTTTCACCACCATTTTCCTTTCTCTCTTCAGACATCCATCGCAGATGTCTTCCTCGTCCCGGCTCGCTCGTGGATGCTTCCTACATTCCTCGCTGATGCCTTCCTCTTCCCGCCTCATGCGTGGATGTGTTGTTGTCCTCTAATGGAGGTGCTATTCGATCCTCATGATGGACATGAGGTGTCTTGCAATGGTAAAGTGCCCAATGTGGCTTGTGCTCAAATGTTGAAGAATGTACCAGTGGTTTCATGGGTAGATGTGTGCGAATAGAGATGCCTTGATAGATTTTTGAAGATTGAATATATATATATATATAGGGGAGCACTCGATTGAGGCAAGATTGGTAGAATGAGATAAGTGATGCACATTGTGAGCCACTCATTTTGTATATGTGGCAGGGAATAGTACAAGAATAGTATTTTTACTTTTTTGCTTTTTACTGTTGGTAGTGAATTTTACTATTTGGACATGTGGCGCGCCCACAATGCACGTGGGTTGATGGATGGTTGAGATCGTGCCATACGTTGCCTCATTCTTAGGAGGCTTGCCTCATTTGAACGCTCCTCTATATATATATATGAGAACCCTTTATTTTTTTGAGAACTTGAGACCCCAATCTTCACCGTCTAAAATGCTATGTACTAGATGATTAAGGCTATCACAATTTGTATTGAAATGTTATGAAGTGTACCCCTTTATAAAAAAAACTAGGAAATCAAATAGTCTACTAATCTATCAAGATTGTATAATATAACTTAATTTTTTGCATATATTAGATTTGTGTTAATTTGAGTTTGAGAAATACATAAACCCTATTTTAATCACGACTCGATTAGATATCTGAGAAAATTTAAATTTTTTGATATCTAACGTGTTTGGATCACTTAACTGATATATTATCAACTAGTTTTAATTTTAATTTTTGATGACCGATTTGTTTATTTTTAAACATATCGATTTTGAAATCTTACATTTTCCAAACTTGATGGATATCATATCACATTATTTTTTCTATATGATATTGTTAAAGGAAATTTCACGGCTCCACCCCTTGTTATTGTGACATGCAAATTAAGATTAAAATTGTTATTATTGTTTTATTATTATTTTGTACTTTATCAATTCTAAATTTGTGATGGTATGTTATTGTATACTTGTATTCAGATCATAAGCATGTAATATTTAATTACATGTTAACCTATAATATCATATATATGTATTTAATTTTTTTAAGGTGTGCGAGTTAAACCGGATCAACCCGGTTAAACCACTGACCCATTATCCAGTGACTTGACCGGATCGATCCCTGCTTCGGTTTTAATAACACTAATCCAAATATTTGAGTTTTGAACGATACAAATTGGAGATTTAAATTTGAAACTGGGTAGTTTGTATTGAAACTCCTAATAGATTATATAATCGAATCTGCATCTAACACACGTAATCACTATAGGTTTGATAATATACTTTTTAGGAAAGTGTAGAGTGAATTTTAGAATTCTGAGATTCTCATTTAAAATCATGGGACCTAAATAATGAGGTCTCCCGAAATAGGATGCGCCCTTTAGTTCTCTACACTTGTCATTAAATACAGGAGTACCAGTTACTTCCTCATTGAATTGAAAAAATAAATGAAAATAATCCTCAACGAAAATTTAAGACAGCTCATAAACCAAAGGATAGACAATTTATTTTTCTTTCAAATTATATTTCTATCCCTATACTTCCAAGATTCAAGATGTTTAAAAGCTTTCATCTTTATGAAATTCAAAAGATCTGAGTCGATTCAAACACAAAATTTTAATCAATAAAAATTTACTTTGTTATAGCCTCTTGAGCATATGAAGCAGCTCTAATTTCAATCAATCAAAATTCATGTCTCACTTCTCGTAATTCAATTTCCCCGCGACCTTTGTATTCTTTAAAGCGACCTCTGTATTCTTTAAAACGAAAACATTTAAAAAGCACTAATCAAATACTAGAAAATAGCAACAAGGGAGAATCAATGGAGGATTGGGGACTCAGTTTCATAAGTTGTCTTCAAATTGAAAAAATCGGTTTTGCAAACAGATAACGCAGTTTATTAAACAACATCATTGAACCCCAGATGTATAGACAACGTAGAGAGCATTGAAACACAAGCAGAAGCACATCAGACAATGTTAACATTTCAAAATTCAACTGTCACTAATGCCCAGATGACAAACAGTCACACACAAACAGCATTGAAATTGAAAAATTCAATAGTAAAAGATTGATAATAACATGTTTTGCTCAGCTAACCGCACATGATTGAATTTCATTACGCTCTTGTTATTTCAAGAACTTTCAATGTGTAGATTTCCTTTATTAATTTGAATTTGTAATTTAAACGTGTGGATAAGTAGGAAGTGGTTATTGAGGCATTTATGATGATGTATTTATTTGAAAGCAGATGAAAGGGAAAGGAAGCAGAATTTTACTGACAAAAAGAGATCATAGGGTTCTCTGCGATGAGCCTTTAACAGTTACAATCATAGGTAAGAAAGGCAGAACAACAAACAAGCATTTCTCTTCGATTGATTATGTAATTGTTGAGAGCTCATCGGAGAGAACCATACGATCTAATTTTTTTTGTCAGTAAAATTCTGCTTCCTTTCCCTCTCATATGTTTTCAAATAAATAATTTGACAAAAAAAAATGAAAACAGAAACTACTACTATTACTAGTTTGGCAATGTTTATTCTCCTTTTTTGGTGATAATAGTAGGCATTATTTTGCTGAGCTGTAACACAATCATAAATAAATGAAATCATCACAGCAAAACAGGCACAAAAATCAAACACACGACATATATGAATTAGCTAACTTCAGCAAAATCATAATTCAGACAGAAAACTTAGAGAACAAACATAATAACTAAATCGAATTGAAAAAAATCGATGCCAAAGGAAGTAAGGCGAAGAAGACTGCACATACCGAGAGAATTAAATTTTGAATATCGGCGATGGATTTTGGTGAAGCTGTCGACATTGACGGAATTAGGGTTTGAAGCTCCTGATTTTATAGATTTCGGTATGCTTCTGCTCAAATTACGTTTCTGCCCTCGTCTTTGTGGCTTTGTGTTGTTTAGTTTTCGTAGTGGGCCTGTATTGGGCCGTTTTATGTTGAGACGTTTTGTGTTGGGCCAATGTTGTGCTTCCAGCAGTGTTATTTGTGTTAAAACGAAGGTGGTATGTTTTTGAACTGGATTAGTGATTCGTGTGATGTTGGGAGGTTAACGTAAGCAATAACTTTTTTTTGATACCAAACGTAAGCAATAACTTGTAAGGCCTATTAAAGTAAGTTTATAATATTTAAATTAAATTAAATTTAATTAAATTAAGTTAAATACCCTCGAATATTTTCACAAGCTCGTGAGAATAATTTTTGTGTTGAAAATATTGGTATAATTATAATAATTTAAAGAAACTGTACTATATCTTTTAACATATTCATTAATTACAAGTATTCACTATTTTACATTGAGCTTTCAGTTACACAATTTTTTCAGTTTCACTTAAACTAAGTTCAATACAATTAAATTAAGTAAATTTAAATTCGATACAGTTAAATTGAGTTCAGTAAAATTAAGTTTTGTACCATTGAATTAAATAAAATTAATTTATATTAAATTAAGTTTAAATAATTTTCAATTAATTTAAGCTCAAAACAACCGCCCTAAATGTAAATGTAAAAGTGACGTCAAACTATAGAATGCAAGATGAAAGTGTAGTATTACTCTTTGGATCTTTATTGTTTTCTAATTATATACGCCGGGAGTTGAAGGCATGATTCTAAGGGAGAGTTGCAAGATTGTGACCTCAAGAGCCGATTTATTTTTAAGGGAAAAGTACATATTGATGCTCTGAACTACCGATATTTTCCAATCAAGGGCAAAATAAAAATTAAATTGACAAATTTTTGAACAACGAGCACCGTAGCTACACCGTGATTAAATTGCTAACTCAATTATGTGAACCCCGTTAATAACGACTCAATAAAAAGGTCTATTGGTACTAAAGAAGAAAGATCGAATTTAATACGTTAAGAGTTCATGGTGAAATTGTCGGGTGATTTTCAACGGGTTCAAATGGTTGAGGTCACAATTTAATCACGATGTAACTACAGTGTTCGGTGTTCAAAAATTTGTCAATTTATTTTTTATTTTGCCCCTGATTGGAAAAATCAATTGTTTGGACCTTCCATTGCAAAATGCCGATAGTTCGAGGCACCAATATGTACTTTTCCCTATTTTTAATACCTGCCGGAGGAGTTGCTGTTGAAAAACAATCCCCTGCATTTGTATCGCATTGGCGTGCCTAAGGTAAGACTTTCAGCTGTTCTGCCACCGCCACATGCGGAGTTTAATGCGGTTTTGAGGGGAACGTGGTCGTATCTGTAAGTATTTTTTATAAATATTTAATTTTGTAAATTTTATAAAATACTAACATTTATCTTTTATGTGCAGGAGATGGATTGGGCACAAAAGTTATACAGGGGTACCTCACGACAGTTTGCTGCAGTATCAGGATGCGATACAAAAGATGCAGTCGAGAGATTTTATTTAGAGACTGTACGACGCGCGCCTGTTCGAGTTGCTGAACCCTGCTCGTGTCGAGGGCCGAGACATTACTTGGAGAGCTGATATGCAACTCATCTGCTTCAATGTGATTAAGTGACATCATCCATCACGTGCCGCGAAATAGTATGGTTTCAGACATGGTGTCCTGTCGAACGCGATTGCATGTTCGAATGAAAACCATGAAATGTATAAGAAGAAGATGAAGGATTGGGGTTTCTACTACAGTCACTACATTGCTTTGTGGTACACTCAATTATTGGTCATTTACAATTTTAAAAGTATAAAGATTGTGACACTATCAAATACATGAACTACTTAAAGTTTGTGAGTATGCAGTTACAATGTCGAGTCGTAGTATGCGAACACTCAAACCGATGAACTACTAATATCATATCAACGAAATATAAGAAGTACCAGACAATACCAGCGTTTTTGGCATTAGAAATATTCATCTGTGGTGAGTTTTGAATGATCGAACCCAAATAAACGATATGTCACCATATTAACCGAACAAACAAAATCACAAATAACCAAAGTGACTCATTACTACTAGTTTCAGGGCCATCTCAAGGCCATTAAAGGCCTGAAGCCAAAACAAAATTTTGGGCCATTTCATGTACTTTTCAATAGTACGGGGCCTTTATTTTGAAATGGGCAATTTTTTTTGGGTTCATTTTTTTCCTAATAACCTTGGACCTTTTCAGGACGAAATGGGGTCCTTTTCCTTTTAAATTCACTAAATAATTTTTTTAACATAATGAGGCCCGGAAATTTGGCTTCATTGGCCTCAATATTCAGCTGGCCCTGACTAATTAATTTCAAAGAAGATAGGTGACCGATTTTTTTTGATTAAGGGACTTTGCCTTTTGAGTGACTCGAACCCGGGAACCTTTGGTTTCAGGTGGTGAGCGCCTACCACCAAGCTAACTCACTCTCGTCGATAGGTGATCGATTTTGGTTAGCCCATTTTAGGGGATTCTAATTTTTTCATTAAAATTCATATGATTAATATGTATATTGACAATCGTGTTTAGGGCTCAACATTTGACCCTAGGATCAAAATGTCCATAAGGTTACCATAAACCCTATCATGCCCGTATTTTACCTTATATATACCCTGCCCACTTACCCTTAGGTAGTGTAAGGGTCATAGAAAAAAAATCATAGTTTGCCCTCCTACCCTTTCCTCTGACTCTGCTCTCTTACCATGTCATACTCTATCATACCCTATCATATTCTTACCATACTATTTTCACTCATATTATAATTTTTTTTCTTCAAATTATGCTTAAATTTACTCTACCCGACCCTACCCTACATTACCATAATATGACCCTGCCCATGAGTATCCTACGTGATTCGAAAAATTGCTCTACCCTGCCATTTACTGTTAATAGAGTAAAAAAAATGGTCTTACCCTTCCTTTACTCTGCCCATTAGAGTAAGAGTTACCATTACCCTGTACCAAGGGTGAACCCAACATTTGAGAAATGGGGTGACAGGTGAAAAATAGACCATACATTAAAAAAATTAATGTTTTTACAAAAGTTTTATTACACTAAAATAAAGAATGTCTTGTTTTCGTATCACAAAAATCATCTACTATTGAACTCGTGCTAAAAACTTTACCTATATTTTTCTCAATGTTGACAACCAAGCAATTCGATAAGAAATCATCATCCATATTGTTGCGAAGTGCACTTTTTCAGGGGCGGAACTAGCTTAGCCAAAGGGTGACACTGACACTACTACAGAGAAGAGCTTATGCAACGGTTCAAATTTCTTATTATGCAACGGTTATTCCTTATGCAACGGTTTATGTAAAAAACCGTTGCATAAGGTAGACTTTATGCAACGGTTTTTAAGAACCGTTGCATAAGATATACTTTATGCAACGGTTATTAAGAACCGTTGCATAAGGTAAACTTTATGCAACGGTTTTAAGAACCGTTGCATAAAGTCTACCTTATGCAACGGTTTTCCTTGAACCGTTGCATAAAGTCTACCTTATGCAACGGTTTTCCTTGAACCGTTGCATAAGGTCATGACCTTATGCAACGGTTTTAAGAACCGTTGCATAAAGTCTACCTTATGCAACGGTTTTTTACATAAACCGTTGCATAAGGAATAACATTAAGCAACGGTTTTGTGTTAACCGTTGCATATACTAAACCCTAAAATTAAAACACATTGTTTCTTCGTCAGTCGTCCGCTCTTCGCTTCATCCGCTCTTCACTCTCATCGGTTTGGAGTTGTTAGATACAGAAGCAAGAGATTCTAGGGATGTTGGATTTCGATTCGAAAGGGCGAAATGATGAACATCTTCCTCCAGATCCGGCGGAGACGAAGCCTCTGCGCCGCTTGTCCGCCAGCAACCGCTTGACCGGAGTTTCACACAAGGGCGGTTCAGATCCGTCTCGTCGACTAACTGGAAGCCATCGTTGACAGTGATTTCCGAGGAGTTGTCCGATTGTTCGAGCCGTGGAGAACAGACTCCTCAGCAACAACAGCAGAAACGGTTTGAATTCGAATTGGAGAGGCTACGAAATGACTTTGCAAGCTTCTTCGTCGTCTTCATACAGCTTGGCAATCCCTGCGTTCACAGCCGTATCCGCTCGCCCTTATCGCCGCCTCGCGGTCCGCTGTCAAGGTACTGTGTAATCTCGCTGCTTGAGAATTTGTAGGTTTGGGTTTGGTTATGTGTATTGCATTTGTGTCTGGATGATTGGTTTTGAGATGGTTTGGTTTGTTAGCCCTAATTTTTGAATAGGTGTGAATTTGTGCTTGAATTTGTAAGGAGGATTTGAGAGGAGCTTTTGGTGCGTATGGCTGATTGTTGCTTAAATGTGTGCGGCTTGTGTTTGGCATCCATTGAGTTTATGGGGAAGATATGCTAAATTTCTGTGTAGGAATCAGAACCTGGTGTTTGAATTTGTGTGTCAAGAAAGTGGTATGTGGTGTGCATTTGGATTTTGGAATTAGATTGGAATGTTTGACACTTTGACGTGAACGATTTGTTGGCATTTAATCAGCGGTGTGGTAGTTAATGTTGGTTACGGGTCATGCAGTGTACTTATGAGGAAGTTTTCGGAGCAGTATGCTCGCAAATCAGGGACATACTTTTGTGTCGACAAAGGAGTAACTTCAGTTGTTATCAAGGTAATCATTCACTTCACACACTAGAATTTTTCTTGGTTAAATTAAAGCTATGAAGATTAGTTTATGGTGTTTGATTCGCAAGCTCTACTTGGGTACACACTTCTTGAGCTGTGAAGATTATTTTGTTTGACTTAGACGCCATTTAAAACTTGATGCAGGTGATGCTAAAGGAAAAAAGCTGCTTTCCTCAGTATCGACTTCTTTGGTTCTTGCTGCAAGTATCGGAGTCGTAGAAGCCGTTGCACTCTGCAAGTATCGACTTCTTTGGTTCTTGTTATGGGTATACCTATTGTATGTGAGCTACTAAAGGCTTCGAGATTATTTTTTATGTGATATCAGTGATTCCTCATGCATTTGATTGTTATGTAAAGTTGTATGAATGGTGTAATGAATAGTTGTATTTTGAATGAAATGAAAGTATTTTGATGTTTGGAAAATGAGTAACAGGAAATTACATTTGTTTGCAATTTGTATTTAATTTTACAACTGGATTTGAGCTATAAAATAGCCAAAATTTACCAGATTTTTTTCGTACTTTATGCAACGGTTCTATGCTCAAAACCGTTGCATAAGGTCATGACATTATGCAACGGTTTTACTCAAAACCGTTGCATAAGGTCACGACCTTATGCAACGGTTTTCCTTGAACCGTTGCATAAGGTCATGACCTTATGCAACGGTAGCTTATGCAACGGATGATGAACCGTTGCATAAGGGTCCAAATAACCGTTGCATAAGCTCTTCTCTGTAGTAGTGTGACACTTGTCACCCCATGTTTTCTCAAATTCTTTTTATTATATATATATAGTTAAAGTTTGACTTGAATAATAAAATTAGTTAAATTTAATATTTACATGTTAAAACCAATTTAATGTTTAAAAGTTGTGTCATGGAGCCATATGTAGGTTTTAAGAATCAAGATTTATATTGTATTGACTTTTGGCTGTGCAGATTGATAGAATTAGAATTTATTTATTTATTATGAGAGTCAATTACATAAAATAGTTAAATTAGTTGAATTCTGTAAATGTATGAATAATTCACGTTCAACTTGGAAGTTTGTGTTGTAAGTTTCTACCATAGCCAATTATATTAGGATTCTAATATTTGATTTATTTTGTTTTGTTTAGATGAAAACGCCAACTGCTAATTCATTTTTCAAAAAAAAGAAAAGAGAAGATTGGATATACTGAAGAGTTTTTAAATTTTAGAAAGATATCACAAAGAATTTACGTCGCAACAAGATGGTGATGACTTTTTATCGCAAAAAATATTGATTCGTTGTCAACATTAAGAATAAATAATTGAAATGTTTAGGGCTAATTCATTCATAAATCCTTTTCTTAGCATTGTAACAAAAAACATTGTTATTAATGTAATAGATTTTTAATATCATTTTTTAATTTTTTAGTTGATTTTCGTTTGTCACCCCCTATTACAATCCCAGCACTTTTTATTATATTCATTCAACAATCCAATTCTTGACAATGAAACCTTAATTACAAAAGCAATCTTTAAATCCATAAAAAGCCCTAATTTAAATAATTTACTACGCTGGTGATGAAGTGATGTTCACATGAATTAGCTTTCGGTGATGGACAGAGAGCATTCGGCTTTCGAAGTCGAAATTTGATAATTTTGTTTCCGAAATATGTCGATAAACTACGTTCGATTTGCTATGTTTATTATATGTTTTAACTTAATTTGTCTATACATTTTAAAATTTAGTAAAAAAGATTTTTTTCAGCCAATCCGAAGGTGACACGTGTCACCCTTTTTGTTAAGCTACGTCTGCTTTGTACATTGCCGGTTGCCGCCCCCTAATCGTATTCTAAGAATTTAGGTATTTAAGGTAAAAACAAGGAACATAAATTGATTCAGATTGAGTGGACATTAAATTTTTTTTTGATGGGAAAAGTTATACAGAATTCGGACATCGACGACTCAATGATTCGATTCAGTACGTATACTCAGGTGAACGCACAGGCCTAAAATGGCCAACCCATCCTCGTCAGAAACGTCCTCAAAGCCACTAGCATCCCCTGACCAGAGCCGGAGGAAAAGGGCAACTAGGACAACTAATGCGACTATAACTCAGTCCACAAACGGCTGAGAATGATCAACTCACTCAGTCCGAAAACCGGCTGAGAATAGTCAATTATTCAACTACAACTAAAGCGAAAACGATATACTAAACTAACCTAACTTAACAACAACAACAAAAAAACATCAGGGCGCAACCAAAAAAGGGGCAAACGTCGTCGCCACCACAACCCATGGCAGAGCCCAGCAGCCCAGTCGAACCCCGGCCCGCTCGGAATCATCGCCGTTCTACAAGCTTCCTCCGTTCGAGACACGCACTCCCCAGCCACACCACTCGTCGACCAGCCCACCACACCGCTGCCAGGACTGCAAGCAGGCGAAACACCCAAAAACGACAGCAGCCACAACCCTCCAAGGAAAGAACACCACCTCCAGCAGACAGAGCAGACGGAGGCCACCACGACCTGCAGCGCCTCCACCTCCACCTACCTGCCACCGCCGTGGATAGCAATAAACCAGCGTCCCCCAGAGGAGGGTGACCAGCCACCGTCGCCAAAAACCGGCCCAGAAACAGCCAGCAAGCGCCACCGTAAGAAACAAACCAAATCCATATGTACATCCCACCGGAAGCCACCTCCACCGCCGCCCGTCCCAAACGCCACCCGCCGACGCCGGCATCCCCTGAGAAGCCAACGTACAGCCCAAGAGCGAAAGGAAGGAATGGATGGAGGGACTCACCGGGGGAGATTGATTGAGTGGACATTATTAGTTCAAAGTTTTCACCACAAACAATCTCATTTCACCCTTTTCACTGTCATGGATAGTTCCTTAGCGTCTTACAGCGTTTCGTCCAAAATATGCCGTATTTTTTATTTAATGAATAATTAGGATGCCATCAAAATCATTCGCACATTCTTCATTTTTATGTTTTTATCTGTTGAATCAACCAATAGGGATGCACAATTCGGTCCGATCCGGACCGGTGGACCGGATTTTTTTTGAAACTTTGGACCGGACCGGGGTATATATGGACCGGTACCGGACCGTGGACCGGATTTTTTTAATGAAAAGTGGACCAGATCAGACCGATTACCCTTAATTTTATGGTCCGGACCAGAATCGAATTGAACCGAAACCGAACCGATGGACAGAAAATTATGAAAATTATGGACCGTGGACTAGACCGGACCAAAATTTTTACGGTCCGGTCCGATCCGGTCTGAATTTGAGCATCCTGCCAAACAACGTATCTTCAAAACATTAAAGGGTCAAACTTTCCTACATGATGCAAGTGGTCTAAATTTGAAGATCTTATTTCTTTAAAATTCTGCTCATGTGAGTAAATTTGTCTTCTATTATCTACTCATGTTGTCTAAGATTTTGAGATACGTTGGACTTATTGAACTCCAATATGTTTTTAAATGACAAACATCTTGTGGATATGTTACTTGAGTGTGCAATTTGATGTACATATACTCAGTAAGTAACAATACCAGCTTTAAGAAAAAAAACAATACCTCCGCACGTAGCTAGAAGGAGAGAATATCGGTGAAGATATTCTCAGAAAGATATTTGACTCCAAAAGATCGTCTTGCGATCCAGTTGATATATTTGCTGGATGTTCAAAAAGATGAGATCAGATATCTTGCTACAAGTTAGGAAGTCGATCAAAGATTCAATACTACTTTTCAGGGATAGAAGATTTGGCGCGAATCAAATTAGATCGGTATGAGAATATCTAACTGAAGAGTTGATACGATTATTATGGGATAATCTTATCAACATAAAGATCTTGGACGAGTTTTGGAAACATAATCTTAGATTTTTGATTGAGAAAATTGATAGGTCGAATTCTTGACAATTTATTCACTTCATTCGAGGATGGATAATGTTTGTTTTCTCGACATTTTATTGTCATTTGATCTCTTTTCTAGTATTTCAGGTCAAATATCACATACCTAGGACTTTTGGATTGATCCGAAGTAAAACAAAGCATTTGGTGAAGATTTGGGCAAAACAGGACAAATAGGGTAGACTGACATTTCCAACTTAATTTTCATGCCCAGATCTCATATGGTGTCTAAATGAGTTGTACTATAGCTTGTTGGAAAGCTAATTCATTGAGCTACAACTTTGTAGTTTACACCAAGACCAAATTCGGACATTAAGATTGCAAAAAACCATGAGAAGTCTCTCCCAGTTTCTCCAGCCGTGACATCCGTGACAAAACAATATGTCACAGGTGTCACGACCCCTAAATTGGCCAGAAAGATTCAGAGGGTCATGCCGGCCGTGAAAAAATCACATGTCACGACCCCACGGATATTTTGAGTTATAACTAGCAGTTTCAGATCAGATTTTGAGTACGCTGACTTTGGGGATCAATTTTGACCTAAATTAGAGAAGGAGGACGACTAAGAGCTCAAGAATGACCAAGATTCGAGGCAGCGCTTCATCAAAACACGATTTTCTCGTTTCTAGTATTTGATTTTCATATGTATTTGTGGTTGATAGCCATGAATCATGAGTAGTCGCGTTATTCCGGGATCCTACGAATTCCGTGCTTATGCCCAACTCTTCATGTGATCTATAGAATTGTTTTTCTATTAATGCTAGCCAAGTTATTCAATTATACTACGCTTAATTTTATCGTTCTTGCACGTTATACATTGAATTGATGTTTTCTTGTATGAACGAAATTAGGTTAAGCATAAAAAAGATGGATGTGTCTGAGGTAGTTAACGGGATCAAGTAGAATTGATGTTAGGTCGTAGTAGCTATGCCGATAGTATATGACATAATAGGAGAGTTAATAGTAATTGTTTCGCTAGACTACGGTTGCTACGCTGGTAGTATGTAGGTTTTTGTAATTACAACGCGCGCATCCACGACGATGGTATAACAAGTACGTAGTGGAATAGTTAGTATTTGGAAAACCATAGGCTCAATAAATCGAAATTGTTGATAATCTGTGGATGGGCGTCGTTCAACGATCTAGGTTAATTTAGACAATGATCCGCAGATGGGTGTCTTGACGTCTAATGTTATTTTGGTTTATTCTATATTTGATGGCATATTTGGATGATATTATCACATATCACATGAATTGTATGGCAAACGGGTGAAGTTGATCTTGGACTTATTTCTCTGATTGAATCAAACCTTTCCTAATTTCAATGTCACTTAGGATTTAGTAATAACCAAACCTGTTTCCTGTAGGAGTAGCTGAACATATTACTTGCATACTAGTAGATGCACGCATTTGTTCCTTGGATCGACCTTTGGCTTACCGAAGTTTATAAATTGTTTTTACTGCAACTTGACCCCTAAAACTTATAACTTGACAACAATAAAGAGTTAAAAATACACTTGTCAAAAATCTAGGATTACCTAGAAGAAAACCGAAGTATAAAAATGATGTTACGACTGCCTCTAGCTTTGCGGTTCAGCTAGAAATCCTTGGCACCGTAGCTACTGACAGAGCGACGGACGTAGATTGCGTGATCGAGGCGAGTTAAGCAACGACATACTTGGTGGTATACCTCAGTGTGGGAGCTGAGCAACGATCTGAGTCGGAAGGGAAGAAACTTCTTGTTGTGTGGTGACCAATAAGTGAGGTTAGGTTAGTGATCTTAACTATTGTAACCGAAAACATTCTAATACAAGAAGTTATTTCAAAATCCTTCTAGTCCAGTTAGAAGGTAATATTTTTTCTTAGATATTGGTTGAAGTATCAAAGTTTACACCATAAATTACTATGTTGACTTGTTTCTACTTTTCGCATTTAATTTCTGCTATATACATACCTAGCGGGGAACGTACTCGCTAGGGAACGCTAACTAACAATCCAACAAAAAAATTTCTGCAAGGACCAACATAATCCAGACAAGCGTAAAGTTACCGAAGATAAATAGAACTTCTAAAGTTGTATACCCGGGCACGATAATTTTTAGGGTAAGTATAAATTGGGGCTTTAAACTAGCGTCTCTTTTCAAAT
Organism: Rhodiola kirilowii; assembly: GCA_033675215.1. NCBI lineage: Eukaryota > Viridiplantae > Streptophyta > Magnoliopsida > Saxifragales > Crassulaceae > Rhodiola > Rhodiola kirilowii. The sequence continues at coordinate 10,065,293 of CM066193.1, read as the reverse complement.
CACGGTTCAAACTACAAAATTTCTAATTGAGGACAAAATACAAAGTTTAATTGATCAATTTTCAGACGCCGGACACCATAGTTACACCGTGGTTAAAATGTTCATTCAATCCGGTGAACTGCATTGATAATGATACCGTGATATCATCCTAAACTTTAAATGTAGTAAATCAATTTTTCTTCTCTAACACTCCATGAACGTTTTTTATTAAGTCATTTTTGATGGAGTTCACGTGATTGAGTAAACAATTTAATCACGGTGTAACTACAGTTCTTGACACTAGTACATGGAAGACATTTTGCATCGGTTCTAGGAATCATTATGCATCGGTTCCCTATCCGATGTATAATACACCGATGCATAATCATGACATTATGCATGTTTTCTTCTGACAAAACCGAGGCATAGTATCTCGACTGTAGTAGTGTGACATTCGAAAATTCATCAAGTTTTTTTATTTTGCCCGTGATTGGAAATTCGGATAGTTTAGACCGTGATTTAGAAAGAGGCGACAGTTCAAGGCCCCAAATCGTACTTCTACCTAATTTTTATTATTGACGGATTGGTTATGATTTTAATTTATTTTAAAAGGTTACATTTTCGTTACTAAAGTCTAATTTATAATGGTAATAACAAATGGTGGTTGCCCAAATCTTATTAATTCCATTTGTATATAACGGTTGCTTGTGTATCCATTCCATCACAAAATCACACCAACAAATGAATGCCCTAGCAGTCAAAATGTTTAGGAGGAGAGAGTCCCCGGGATGAGCAGTGCCTATAGAATGTTGGGAAGACATTCTAAGAAGGGTTCGTCAAGAGGATCTTATTTCCGCTTCACTATTATGTAAGGATCTTCTCAAAGCATAATTGTGTGAATCGTATCAAGATAGGAAGTTTCGATGTAACCAGAGCTTCACAAATTTTCAATCGATTCAGGTTCGTAAGAGAGGTAAATTTGGGTTGCCATGTGACAGATGAAATCCTATGTTTAATTCGAGAATCCACTTGTGTCATTGACTAGCATATTTCTTTGGGACGAAACACTGTCTTCGCTGAATTTGAGTTATTCACAAATCTAACACATTTTCAAATTCAAATTACCCGTTTGCACCACTTGAAACTCAAATAACCAGAATATTTATTTTTTTTATAATCCCGGTTCCTCAGGAATCGTTACTCTTCATTTTTTTAATCCCGGTAGGAGAGACACCGGGACCATTATTCCCGGTTTCTCTCCTATCAGGAATGTACAAAAATGAAGATGTGGCTCGATTTTGGGCATACGTGGATCACAACGAGATGAAGTGGCATACACGTCGTTCCCGGTTTTTGAGGAACCGGTATCATAATGATCCCGGGTTTTGAGGAACCGGGAACATTGAAATTAAAAACTTGAAATAACCTTTAAAGCCTCGAGTCTTCATCTTGCTTTTTCAGGCCACCTGTACCCATGTCAGAAAGAAAGGATCAACTTTGTTACATAGCCTGTCTAGTTTTGTATTTTTTTTGGCATTGCCTGTTACATAGCCGGTCAATAAGGCCAAAAAGCAAGACTAGACGGGCTATGTAATGTATAATAATGCCAAAAAAAGAATGCCAAAAAGCATGACTAGACAGACTATACATTATTATAATGTATAATACAACTTTATTACATAGTCGGTCAATAATGCCAAAAAGCAAGACTAGACAAGCTATGTAATGTATAATAATGCCAAAAATTAAGACTAGACAGACTATACATTTTTATAATGTATAATACAACTTTGTTACATAGTCGGTCAATAATACCAAAAAGTAAGACTATATGCCAAAAAGCAAGACTAGACAGGCTATGTAATGTATAATACAACTTTGTTACATATCCTGTTACATAGCCGGTCAATAATGCCAAAAAGAAAGACTAGATGCCAAAAAGCAAGACTAGACAGGCTATGTAATGTATAATAATGCCAAAAGCAAGACTAGACAAACTATACATTATTATTGTTATAATTACCTTTGGAAATATGGAAAACTTTGGAACTCGTTAGAACTCAAATGCACTGAAATATTAGAGAGAAGGAGGAGGTGAAGGTGTGAATTATACTTCACCCAAACGTCTCCTTTTATACTACATTTCACTCGACACACATCCACATTTTACTCAACTTTACAACTTATTTCTTTGGTGTGGGCCCCACATGTGGGTCCCACATGACTTATTTTCCAACCTATGTGTAGACCATTCATAACACTCCCCCCTGGGATGCACATTAAGCGTTTTTGGCTGCCTCGTTAAAAACCTTAGTTGGAAAACCCCATTGGGATAAAAACCAACTTAAGGGAAAAAGAGTGCAGCGACGCGAAGCTCCCCCTCATATTGGCATGCGTGATGTGCTCATAAATTTTGCAGCTTTCGCATTCCTATGTCGTTGACATGTTTTCGAAATGTTGAGGTAGGGAGAGTCTTTGTAAAAAGATCTGCTGAGTTTTCATCAGAACGAACATATTGTATGCTGATAACTTTGTCTTTTTCCAGCTCTTGGGTGAACGAAAAGTATTTGGGATGGATATGCTTTGTTCTATCACTTTTGATAAATCCTTCCTTCATTTGAGCAACACATGCAACATTATCCTCACACTTGCTGGTAGAAGACCGCTTGTAGTTCTGATATGTTGTGTCATGGATCTCAGCCACACACATTCACGACTTGCTTCGTGTAATGCGATGATCTCAGCGTGGTTTGATGATGTTGCGACGAGTGTTTGTTTCTGAGAACGCCAAGAGATTGCAGTTCCTCCACATGTAAATACATAGCCAGTCTGGGACTTCACTTTATGTGGATCTGACAAGTAACCTGCATCTGCATAACCAATCAAAACTGGTTTTGTATTGTTAGGATAAAATAATCCTAAGTCAATCGTTCCTTGAAGATAACGAAGCACGTGCTTGATTCCATTCCAGTGTCTTTTGGTAGGAGCTGAGCTAAACCTGGCTAATAAATTAACAGCAAAAGCTATGTCAGGTCGAGTACAATTAGTAAGGTACATAAGAGCTCCAATCGCACTGAAATATGGTACTTCTTGACCAAGAATCTCTTCATATTCTTCACATGGGCGAAATGGATCTTTGTCTACATCAAGGGATCTAACGACCATTGGGGTACTTAATGGGTTTGATTTATCCATATTGAATCTCTTGATTATCTTTCTCGTGTAATTTGATTGATGCACAAGTATTCCACTTTGCATATGCTCAATTTGTAATCCGAGACAATATCCCGTTCTCCCAAGGTCTTTCTTTCAAATTCCCTTTTCAAGTAAGAGATTACTTCATGAATCTCTTCAGTCGTTCCAATGATATTTAAATCATCGACATAGACAGCGATAATCACACACCCGAATGTTGTTTTCTTAATGAAGACGCAAGGGCAAAGAGGGTCATTGACATATCCCTTTTGCAACAGGTATTCACTTAACCGGTTGTACCACATGCGTCCGGATTGCTTTAACCCATATAAAGATCTTTCTAGTTTGGTCGAATATCTTTCTCTGGGCATTGAACTTGATGCTGCAGGCATCTTGAATCCTTCAGGGATTTTCATGTAAATATTAGTATCAAGCGATCCGTATAGGTAAGCGGTAACAACATCCATGAGGTGCATATTTAATTTCGCATGAACTGCTAGACTTATCATGTATCTAAACGTAATTCCATCCATGACAGGAGAATACGTTTCCTCAAAATCAATTCCAGGCCTTTGAGAAAAACCTTGTGCAACAAGTCGAGCCTTGTATCTCGCAATTTCATTTTTATCATTTCTCTTTCGTACGAAAACCCATTTGTATCCAACGGGTTTCACATCCTTAGGTGTGAGTACTATAGGCCCAAAAACTTTGCGTTTATTGAGCGAGTATAGTTCAGTTTCAATTGCCTTTTTCCACTCAACCCAATCGTGTCTATTTTTACACTCGATAATAGACCGTTGTTCGGGATCACCATTATTTTCATTCATAATATCACATGCCAAATTATAAGAGAACGCATCATCAATGTTCTCTTTTCGGTTCCATAGTATGCATGTATTAGCATAATTAATCGAAATTTCTCGATCCTTTTCATTTTGTATTTCTACAGGAATACTTTCCTCCACCATAGGATCTCTTTGCTTTTCTTCCCCTTTTCTTTTTCGGGGATTTTTATTTTTGGAACCGGGTGGCCTTCCACGCTTTAAAAGTGTTGTGATTTCATGAGTGACTTTATTTTCCGGCTTCCCTTTTGGAATTTCAATTTGTACGGGAGCATTCTCAGCCGGTATGTGAGATTTAGTCACTCTCTTTGTGTCTGTAAATGCATCAGGAAGTTGATTTGCCATTTCTTGCAAATGTAAAATCCTTTGTACTCTACCTTCACAATCTTTTGTGTAAGGATCAAGATGCAATAATGTTAGTACATACCAAGTAATTTCTTTCTCAAACTGTTTTCTTTCTCCCCCTAATGGTGGGAAATTTTCCTCATCAAAGTGGCAATCAGCAAAACGTGCTGTGCAAATATTTCCAGTTTGAGGTTCAAGAAATTTAACAATAGATGAACTTTCAAAGCCCACATATATCCCAAGGCTTCTTTGTGGTCCCATCTTTGTTCTTTGAGGAGGTGCAATAGGCACATAAACAACATAACCAAAAATTCTTAAGTGCGATATATTTGGTTCTTGACCAAATGCAAGTTGTAGTGGAGAACTTTTTTGATATGCACTTGGTCTGATGCGAATTAATTCAGAGGCATGTAATATTGCATGACCCCATACTGAGGTAGGAAGCATTGTTCTCATTATCAATGGCCTAGCAATAAGTTAGAGGCGTTTGATCAATGATTCAGCCAAACCATTTTGTGTGTGGCCATGAGCAACAGGATGCTCGACCACAATCCCAACTGACATACAATATTCATCAAATGTCTGGGATGTGAATTCACCGGCATTATCAAGTCTAATTTTCTTGATTGTATGATCAGGAAATTGAGCTCGCAATCTTATTATTTGGGCAAGTAATTTAGCGAATGCCACATTGCGAGTTGATAACAAACACACATGTGACCATTTGCTGGATGCATCTATCAATACCATAAAGTATCGAAATGGTCCACATTGTGGGTGAATAGGTCCACAAATATCACCTTGAATACGCTCAAGAAACATAGGTGATTCTGTTTCAACCTTTCCCGGTGATGGCCTTATGATAAGCTTTCCAAGAGAACAAGCTTTACATGGAAAAATATTTCCTTGAGGGATTTTATGACCCTTCAATGGGTGTCCATGCGTATTTTCAATAATTCTTCGCATCATACTTGAACCTGGATGACCCAATCGGTCATGCCACATGGTTAATATTGAAGATTTCATAACTACCGCATTTGACGCAATCACATTTATATGTGTGTAATGCAATCCAGTGGGAAGCATTGGTAGTTTTTCAACTATGTATTTCTTTCCAAATCTATACATAGTGAGTAACATGAATTTCATGTTACCTTCAGTCATAGACTGAGTCTCGAATCGATGAGAATAAATATCATTGAAACTTAATAAGTTTCGTTTGGATTTTGGCGAAAATAAAGCCTTATGTATCGTAAACTTTGTGCCATTTGGCAATACAAAGTTTGCCTTGCCAATTCCTTCAATCAGATCTACAGGACCTGATATTGTATTCACAATGGTTCGTGTTGGTTTTATCATCAAAAAAAACCTTTCATCCTTCAGGATTGTGTGCGTTGTTCCACTATCAAGTATGCACATTTCTTCAATATTAATCCTTTGGTTGACTTTGGCTTTGTCCATTTCCAAGCTTTGAGTAAACAGGAAAATGATAAGATAGATGAAAAGGTAGACATATTTTATTACATGTGAGAAAAACATAGTTATGCTTAAAGGAAAACATACATATAACATAAGAAAATCAAATTTAAGACATCGGACCGTTTGGCTTCATTTCCATGGGTTTACACAACTTCCCCTTTCAGTTCCCACCAGTCATTTTTCCAGTTATATCACCAAGGAAGTCCTCACTAGGATTATGTTCCCCAAGATGAGTGTACTCGTTCACGGGATCATTCTCAATAAAATTGATCTCATTTGCATTTGAAAAATCCCCAACTGTATCAACATGTTCATTGTTGAAATCAGATTCTCCAAGTCGAGTAAACTCATTCATAGGAGTTTGGTCAATATAGTTGACCTCCTTTCCTTTTCCCTTCACGGACTCTTGATAGAGTTTGCATAAGTGTTCAGGGGTTTGACAGGTTTTAAACCAATGCCCTTTACAACCGCACCTAAAACAAGTGGTCTCAGGGCTCTTTGATGAACTTGGACCACCTCCCCTTTTGTGGGAGTTCTCATGGTTCCACTCATTTTGCTGTCTCCCTTGATGATAATTGGCGATCTTATGAGGTGGATTATTAGGATAACCACCTCGACCTCGCCCATGGCCAAAACTACGACCTCGACCTCGTCCTCGTCCACGTCCACGACCTCGGCCTTGCCCTTGACCCTAAAAATAGTTCATGGGTCTACTCTCATTAGAGTTGGCAAAATGTACCTCAGAAAATGTTCTGGAGCCCGTTGGGCGAGATTGGTGGTTCTTTATCAACAATTCATTGTTTCTTTCCGCCACTAGGAGAGTACCAATCAGCTCATGGTATTTTTCAAAACCACGTACACGATACTGCTGCTGCAAGGTTACATTTGATGCATGGAATGTAGACAGAGTCTTTTCCATCATCTCAGCATCAGTTATCTTATCTTTACAAAATTTCAAGTGGCTCACAATTTTAATCATCTCAGAATTATAATCACTGACTTTCGCAAAATCTTGGAACCGTAAAGCGGCCCATTTATCCCGATATAAGGGAAGCATCACATCCCTTTGGTGATCAAATCTGTCTTTAAGATTTTTCAATAAATCACTCGGGTCTTTCACAGTGAGATACTCATTTTTGAGATTTTCGTCAAGATGACGACGAAGGAAAATCAAAGATTTTGCCTTATCAACTTTTGATGAGGTATTCGTGACAATGATTGTTTCGTGAAGATCCATTGAGTCCAAATGTGTCTCAATGTCTATTGTCCACGGCATGTAATTTTTTCCAGTGATGTCGAGTGGACTGAACTCAAGTTTTGCGAGGTTTGACATGGTGGTAACTAAAAGTAGAAAAAGTTTATTAGATTAATTTAAAAACATACAATTTTACAAATAGCGTAAAGAAGAAAAAGGCATACATTATTACAAGCATTGTTAAACAAAAAGAAAATTCATCCGGTGTTAGATCCCCGTTGAAATCATAAATAGTGAGTACTACAATAATTGTTGCAACAAAGACCAATACTAAGCTAGACATTTTATTTCTTAGAAGATTTTGGGTGTGTTTGAAGAGTGAAGTAGAAGAGAAAATGTGATTTAGTGTAGTTGAATGAAAACATATTTATAGGGAAAAAACTAGCCGTTTATAGCCGTTTGTTACCGTTGAGCATGGGTTAATTCATGCTAAGATTTAATTAGAAACGTAATGCAATTAATTACCATGTGAGGATAGACATGTATAGTATAAATGCTATTAACCATAAGAATGCAGTAGTAAAATAATTGTAATTCACATCATATTATTTTACGGTGGCTGAGCCTCCTTTGTATAATAATATGATGTTATACAATAACAAGTAATAAGCATAAAATAAATTATACAGTTTAAAGAAAATGAAGTCTTTAAAGTAAAGATAGTTACTTTGCAGATCACAACACTTTACTATGGGGCGGTAATCCGCACATCATAATAATATGTTGTTATACATTTTAGAAAGTAAAATAATTTGTAAAATCACAACACTTTATTATGAGGGGATAATCCGCCACTGCATAATAATATGTTGTTATACATTAAGCAAGTGAAGCAAGTGGTAAGAAGTAGTAAAACATACATAACTGTTGCCGTAATAGAATTGAATTCCAAACAAAGCAAAAGTAAAGGAATTCTTAGTTTTTTTTATCCAGAAAACTCAGATATCAACACAATCAGAAAGTTGTGAAAGAGGGAGAGTAGAGCTCCCTTTGAGGTAGTGAACCTCTTATGATATCCAAGTAGAACAGGTGAAGAACTAAGCGAAAGTTGAGAGACAAGTGAGAAAAATATGGTATCTCAGTTGGTTAGAACCTCGTGCTGATAACGTGTTATAATTACCTTTGGAAATATGGAAAACTTTGGAACTCGTTAGAACTCAAATGCATTGAAATATTAGAGAGAAGGAGGAGGTGAAGGTGTGAATTATACTTCACCCAAACGTCTCCTTTTATACTACATTTCACTCGACACACATCCACATTTTACTCAACTTTACAACTTATTTCTTTGGTGTGGGCCCCACATGTGGGTCCCACATGACTTATTTTCCAACCTATGTGTAGACCATTCATAACAATTATAATGTATAATACAACTTTGTTACATAATCTGTTACATAGCCGGTCAATAATGCCAAAAAGTAAGACTAGATGCCAAAAAGCAAGACTAGGCAGGCTATGTAATGTATAATAATGCCAAAAAGCAAGACTAGACAGACTATACATTATTATAATGTATAATAATGTAAAAAAAATACAAAACTAGACAGGTTATGTAACAAAGTTGATCCATTCTTTCTGACATGGGTACAGATGGTTCGAAAAAGCAAGATCATGACTCGAGACTTTAAAGGTTATTTTAAGTTTTTAATTTCAATGTTCTCGATTCCTCAAAAACCGGGATCATAATGATCCCGGTCCCCGAAAATTGGGAATGACGTGTATGCCACTTCATCCCGTTTTGGTCCACGTATGCCCAAAATTGAGCCACATCTTTATTTTTGTACATTCCGGTAGGAGAGAAACCGGGAATAATGGTACTGGTGTCTTTCCTACCGGGATTAAAAAATGAAGAGTACCGGTTCCTCAGCAACCGGGATTATAAAAAAAAGGATATTCTGGTTATTTGAGTTTCAAGTGGTGCAAACGGGTAATTTGAGTTTGAAAAGGAGTTATATTGGTGAATAACTCGCTGAATTCCTTGATGGAGTTGTTTCACAAACGTCAAATGAAAAGAGTCGATTTAGCAGGCACAATCATAGTTAATCCTATGCTGTCACATATCGATGGAATATTTTTACTTTTGCCTGAGATAACATACTTTCTTTTTTACTATCAAAACGCCTTCTATGATTCATCTCTATTTATTCTGCTACAAAATTGCCCGGTACTTGAACAACTTCATAAGGGTATAAAACTTTGTAAAGGTGCATCTATTGATAATATTTCTGCTACTTATAAGAATGAAAATATTCGATCCCTTCAGTTGGGTGGCTTGGAAATATCAAGTGACACATCTCCATTGGTCGATAATTTTGCTACTTGGCGTTTCCTTTGGCTCTCCTCCGCTTTTGTTATACACTGTCGTTCCATTAAACATGTGTGCACTCCTTTAACAAAACGACGACGTCAAGCTTTGAGTCCAAACCTTATTCGTGCTTCACGCAACGGCGCCATCTTCCGAAGCTCTAGTCCCACCTTCTCCAAACGGCGATGTTTCACCCTGCTGCTTGCATATCAAGCTCCTTTGATCAGCTTAATCCTCCAGGCCATACTGGCCTATTTAAGCTCATGCAACTGCCTTGGACTACCACCCAAAAGTCTAAGTAATTGAAGAACCACAAATTACAAATCTCTTGCTTGGTTTTCAATTACTTTCAAAGATATTAAGTCCCTCTCTTTTCATACCGATCTAGGGTTCTTCCATCAACCCAATCAGCTCCAAGTAATACTCAAACTTATCACATGAGATTGATTTTGTCAACATATCAGCAAGGTTATCCTTTGTGCCTATCTTCACCAGATGAACATCCCCTGAATCAGTTATATCCCTAACAATATGCATCTTTACATCTATGTGCCTTGACCTCTCATGAAAAATTTGATGCTTGGATAGATGAATGGTTCCTTGACTGTCACTATGCACCTTTACACAGGCTTGACCATGCCCAAGTTCTGACATTATTTCTTTCTACCATAGAGCTTCTTTCACTCCTCACTTATTGCCAAGAATTCACCTTTTGTAGTTGACAATGCCACCACCTTCTGTAGGTTTGCCTTCCAAGACACTGATGTTCCAAAAACTGTAACTACCAAACCAGTTTGAGATTTCGTTGTGTCCAAATTGCCTGCATAGTCTGATTCCATAAAGCCTTGCACTATATTAACACTGATCTGCCCTTTCCCAAATAAGAGACCCATACCCAATGTTCCCTTTATGTATCTAGCAACCACTTGACAGCTTACCAATGATATTTCCATGGATTTGCCATATGCCTACTCACCAAGCTCACTCCATGAGATACGTCAGGTCGGATACACACCATAACATACATCAAGCATCCCACTGCATTTGAATAGGGCACATTCTCCATATAGGCCTGCTCTTCCTTGGTCTGAGGCTCTTGATCCTTAGTAAGTTTAAAGTGACATGCCACAAGTTGAACAAGATCAAAAGGACGCTGATAGACATATTCACTAAAATAATAAGGAAGTTGAAGTTATTTACATAGTTGACAACCGTGACATTGCAATTTGCAACGAAACATCACCAGACACTGGTTCTAAAAGGCCACGACGAACTAAAGAAGAAAGACAAGAACCACAAATATGACCCAAACGATAATGCCATTGTGCAAAAGACATGGTACAGGGGACGATGGCGGCGGAAGCTAAAGGACTGGATGTAGCGGACAGAACGACAATTAGGACAGTAGGCAATTTGGCAATTGACGGATCAGAGATCTCCAAATTGGTCGACGACTGAATGATGCAATATATGGAAGCCGAGATGACAGATGTGCAGCGGATGTGAATCACTGGTGAGCGGCAGCGGGAACGACAGTGAAAAATAGAGACTGCGACTGGTTGCAACAGAGAAGCAAGCAAGACGAAACAGTGGGAATCAGAAATCAACGAAATTGGGGAGGAAACCCTAGCGTGAGTTATTGGTATGACGTGTTTCATCTAATAACAGGACCGATCAAACATTTTAAATTTCTCCAATCAGTCAATCACCTTCTCCTGGTACTAGTAGCTAGGCTTCCATTCGATGGCAGCAACAGTCGTCCATAACAGTCGCAGTGGTACAGTGAAAAGAGAAATTTCAAAAAAAAAAAAAAAGGTAAGCTTATATCAACCATCACCGGCGGTATCCTTTGCAGGTATGAGCCATCTTTCAAGATTTCCGGAAGCCTTGCTCACCTGATTTTTATGCCAAGAAAGTGTGTATGTTACAATTACACACCTATTCTTTTTTTTTGTGTGTGTGTGTATGTTACAATTACACACCTATTCAAATAAGTGAAAATCCCTATCTTAATTTTACCTGTTCATCCCAATCAGTTATCCATGTCATGTAAGCAAGCATAAGTGTTTGAACTATCACACCAGACATTAGTCCAATCCACATTCCCTGTAGATAAATTATTTACTCATAAACAATTTATTTTTTAAATAAAATAAAATAAACACTGATAGATCCAAGGGTGTTGTTAGCTTACTTGTATCTGCAACTGGGTGAAATATCCTAGTAAAACTCCTACTGGAACGCCGATTAAGTAATAACTCCCAATATTTATGTAAGCGACGACACCTTGCATTCCAGCACCCACAGCCACGCCGGATAGCACCGGCTGAATGCTGTTTAGCAACACAGCAAAGGCCAGGTAAGGAGAGAGCTTGGCCACTGCGTTTGCGACTATTTCATCGCTTGCAAACAAGTGGCCAAAACTATGTCCAAATATTAGACACAGAATGGAACACAAGGCTCCGATGCAGGCTGAAGTAATTGAGACTACTTTGATGGAGAATTTTACTGCTTTCGCGTCTCCTCTTCCTAACTCATTCGATACTCGAACACTGCACAATTAAGAATCCCAACTGAGTTTTTACTTATGTCAGCCGAATTTACCTAAACTAGGGTGGCAAAGAAATACCATGCTGCCACAAAAAAACCCAAGCTGATCATGAACTGCCAAGCTGTGATGTTTAAGCTGAAATAAATTCCATATTCACTGTCATAAGCCCATACAATATTTGTTTCATTAATGTTCCATGAAAAAAAATTGACCGAGGACTTCACCATATCGAAAATGAAGCTATTGCAGTCTCAGCATCAGGCATATATCCTGCTACGAGGACCAACACGCCGTAATACCATATTTCCAGGCTGAAAGATGGAGCGAACGTAAGATGAATAAACAACATTCTTTTATCTGAAGGAAATAGGAAAAAAATCAGGTGCAAACGTATAAATTACAAACGGACGAATAATGGTACACTTAAAAAGTGTCCTATAATTCGTTTAAATAAAAACATGACATAGTTCGTAGGAAGTGTACCATAATTCGTTGGTTTGTATTTTGCACCAAAAATCAGGTTTTCACCTAAGAAAATATAATTCGAATTAACTTACCAAATCATGACTCCTGATGACACAGAGAGCGTAAACATAGACTGTATATCAGAAAATGCTGCCATACTGAAACCTGTCCATGTCTTAGGACACCAACCACCAAAGATGTAAACAAACTCTCCTAAAACAGTTAGCCAAGCTGCTGTGACCATGGCCAGCATTGCACCTGAAATCCCCCATTCTAATAAATAGACGCAAATCCACGACAGCAGTAGATGAGCAACGAAAGACGCTGTAGAAATCCAGGCTACGACCATGTTTCTCATTTGGGCTTGCAGGTAGTTCTGAATGCTCATATTGAAGCCAAATTGATACACCATAGGGATGAACCACAGAGAAATACTCCCTGCAGCATTCGCAATATTATCGTCTTGACCCAGCAGCTTGTAAATCGGTGTAGCGAATACGTAAATGGGTAACATTAGTGTTGAGGTTAATAGGATGATTATCCATGAACGCTGTAAATAAATTCCCAGCATATGGTGCTGTTGTGCTCCAAATGCTTGGCCACATAATGTCTCGGTTGCACTTGCCATCCCCAGCTTCAGTTATACAATCGAATGCGTTGAGAAACTTAAATTCAGATGCAGGAAATAAACGACTAAAATGGAAAAAGATCCGATGCAAACGTACAAACTACAAACCGTCCAATTATGGTACACTTTTTTGACGAACTATGAGGGAAAGTGTCCTATAAATCGTTTGAATAATTAAAACCATGACATAGTTCGTAGGGAAGTGTACCATAATTTATCGGTTTGAAGTTTACACCAAAAATCAGTTTTGCACCTGATCTTGACTGCGACTAAAATATATCAAAACAACAAAAGAAATTATTCAATTGACATTATAAGGCGTAATAAAAAGAGATGGAAAAATCAGTACCAGAATGCCATCTGAGAATCGGACTGATATGACTTGGGTAAGCGCATAAGCTGCAAGATGAATCTGATCAACATGACCAACAAAGGCTTGTGTGACTACCATGATACCAAATGAGCTAAGTCTTGACAACATTCCAGGGAACCCGACCGTCCAAATCTTCCGAGACTCTGTCCATATTCGGTCTTTCAGTTTCAGGTCACCATCACACCTTGTTGTGATCATTTTCCTTTCTGTCTCCAGTTCCAACAGCCTTTCATGATCCATTCCTCAACCTGAATTTCATCGATGAACAAAAATTAAGTCCCCCGCCATTTGTTAAAAATAATATGGCAACATTAATCACATGACATTTTGAGAAGTTGATGCATAATACCCGGAAACAATGTGAGCAGAAGAAAGAAACAACTCAGGTCACAAGGGCTGGAGGACTTTTATTCTTGTAAAGATGAATAGCAGCAGCAGCAGTAGCAGCCTGAACATATAACCGATCCAGACTTGAAAGCTAAGCTCCATGTTTACACTTCCCAAGGTTGTATATATCTTTTTAGTGCATTTAATGAAATCTGAAAAGAAGTTGTTGGCGGGTCTACTACAGTCGGGAGATTATACTTTGGTTTTTTTACCATTATGCATCGGTTCTGGGTCCGATGCATAATCAATCGTTGTATAATGCCTGACCATTATGCTTATGCAATGGTTTTACTAGAACCGATGCATAATCTTTCAAAAAAACTGGTAGATTTGGTTTACAATAGCTCAAATCCACCCGCAATTAAACATAAAAAACATACATGTTGTTCAAATTTTCAAATACAATGCTGCTCTTACATTCAAAACATCAACTCACTGATTCCCAAATACAATCATTCATACACATAAATATGTCTTTGGTACAATGCTGACAATGCCACAAAACACCACAAAATACTACATAACAATTGTTTAAGTTAATGTCCTATACCGCGAAATGATTGGTCAAATAGTCACGTAGGTAGTTGGCGGTTTCATCCCGTACTTTATCAATCTTGTGGTCTTCGTATGACTGTTCTCCATTAGAAAAACACTATAATAAAAAAATAAGAGAACTAAATCAACCATTAAAGTGTGAAAACGATTAAGTGAACAAAAAGTTATAATTACACGCACTTTTATTGATTAAACAATTAAATGCATAACATATGTATGAGAAGCGCTCAAATGAGAATTCCTTTAAAATTCAAAAACTTGAGACCCCAATCTTCACCTTCCAAAATGCAAGATGCATTTTCCAAGATGCATTTTGGTGGTGACACGTGTCCCATGTGCATTTTCCAAGATGCATTTAATGCAAAGTAAAAGCCACATTTTTTACTCTGCTTTTTGGACATGTGTCACATGCAGATTCAAAGATGTATCATGATCTAATGGTGAGATTTGAATTCTCCAGTTCTCGAATTTTAAGGGTTCTCAACCGATCGCTTCCCACATATGTATATATATATATAAAGCTTACTTGGTTGAGGTCATCAACCTTCGCACCGTTATTAGCCCGTACAAATGCTATAATGTCCCGAATAATTAAGGATATAATAATCACATAAATGGCCCGGTGGTTTTTCGGACACTGCACGATCAAGAATCTCAGTTCACACACTTTATAAATGAAAAAGTACAAGAATATTTAATAAAAATGTCCCATTTGTGAATACCATAACTATCTTCCACTCCGCTCTACGTGTACTCCTCAGAATACATCCTTGATAGTATCGATACAATCCCCTAAAACCAACAACATAATGTAATTAGTGACTTTCAATACAAGTTATAAGATAAAAGTAATTTCCAAACTTACGTGCCCACCAACTCTTTTGCATCACAGTTTATATCAACGTTCTCTCGCGATGAATCAAGCCAATAGACTTTGCGTTGTCTCGGGAAGATGACGCATAACATCCAATGTCATCTAATTAAAATGAACCCACTAACTTATAACAAAATGTGTTCAGAAAAGAAGTGAACAACTTATAAGTAAGTTATGAACTCACAATGCATGATCAACATAAGGGAGGAAGTAGCAAAACATTTGATCTTTGTCTGTCATATTCAATCTTCCTACAAACGTCGCCAATCTCTCATTTTTCTCAAAGGACGGGGTCAATAAAGACGGATTAAAAAAACCAAACTTAATATTCGATCTGAGCATCTGATCGTATAAATAACTAAAAATTAAAAACTTGTGTTAGTTAGACCAATTGCAAGAAATGATTAAAAAACGAATATTACCTTATATATAACTCAGAAGCCGAGTTCCCCACCACTCTTAACTTATATAAATATGTGACTTCCTCTTCACCCACTATGATATCATAGTCGTCACCGAACACGACAGCGTTGGCATGTACTACAATCGTATCTCTACTTAGGTTTGTCCACACCTCGCGTAGAAGTCGATAGTCCATGGACATTTCATCTACTTCATTATCGCCAGTGAATGGCAAACTATTGTATACTTGCATGTTGACAAGCGTAATTTTAACCCTTTATAGTTGTCAAGTTGTATGTTTTAGAGGTCAAATTGTAGTAAAAAACAATTTATAAACCTTGATAAGCCAAGGGTCGATCCGAGGAACAACGTGTGTGATTACTAGCCAACAGGTGATCTATTCAGCTATTCCAAACAATGAAAGGTTTTGATGTGAAACAAATAGCAGAAATTAAATGCAGTAAATAAAGACGGGTTGATTTGATCAGAGAAAGAATCCCAGGATCAAACTTCACTTATGTCACGGTGTTCTGCTCTGACTTCTTCTCCAAGTTAGGTCTCTTTCTCTACAAAATCAAGCTCTCTTAAAATAGAATCTGAATTTCCTATTTATAATTGGAAATATCCGACGGGGCCGTGACACCCGTGACATTTGAGTGTGTCACGGTTTAGGCAAAATCACACTGAGCAATATGCGTGCCGTGACACCCGTGACAGTCCAATATGTCACGGTTGTCACGGTGCAGGTGAAAACACTCTGAGCTAACAGGCTACCGTGACACTCGTTATGTATAGATATGTCACGGTTGTCACGGAGCATCTCGATTCCTTCTGTTTAAAACACCTGGTGTGACACCTGTGATACTAATGAGATGTCACGGTTGTCCCGGCCTGTTGCTGGTGCGGAGTCCTTTTTGGCCTTTTTAGTCGATCTTTCCGTCCTTTCAGTATTTCAAATCCAAGGAGCGATGATATGTCTTTTTGTCCTGAAACACTCATGGAAGACATTTTGCCTGGAAATGAGAACTATCCTTCATCAAATGTAGCGAATAATTAGTCTGAATATCGACTCATCAAAACACTCCACACTTAGGATTTGTTCGTCCAGGACAATTGTCAAACGAATGGCAGAATAAATACATGAGTGAATGTAATGCTCAACAACCATAAGTTTCTAAGCTACCCACTCAAGTGTCATGTGATCAATCCTAGCTAAAATAAAAATCATAACTCACTGTCGTAGAGGACACGAATGCATTTAGCGTATGCATCAAGCCTTAAACCCCTAGGTTGCCCTAGTAGGACGAGTATAGTCTCGTGAAGGTTTTCAGGAATGGGACTACCTACAAATCCCATATACAACTAACTAACGTATATGCATGAAATGATGCTCAACGAGTCATAGCAAAGTCATGTCATACCTCGGATTCATCGTGTCACCTCGACTTCAAGTCAAACGTCTTCATCAAAGTTGCCAGACAATCATAGATTAAACAAGTTATGCATTCAAATGGTCAGTACACGCGGCTAGCAAACGATTAATCACATGTTCTAAATAGTTCTATAACCACGCATTAAGAACATGAATAGTTACACAAAACATGCTCGTCATTCACATATTCTATCTAGAGATAGTCCACGGACTTTTGGCGCAAAGCTCATTCTCAAGTGCCAAGGACTAGGCAATGACCCGTAAGAGAAGAGGAGCATGACTTGAGAGTTTTCTGAAAATAGTACGAAAATCACATCAAAATTTCAGTGCAAGTACGAGGATTATCCCTTAGTTTCTAGTACATGAATTCTCAAGACAAGTCATGACTGCACGCAATGAAAAGGTGGGAATACACCACATCAAGCAAAAGGGGGCATAAATTTTCACTTTTCTTTTTTTTTTTGATTTTTCATACTCAAGGTGATGAGGACCTTATACGCCTACAAGCTGATACATCGACTAAGGATGCTTATCTTGGTCCCATGACAAGGAATCGTGCCAAACAAATTCAGCAAGAGGTGAATGCGCTCCTAACTAACTTTCATGATGATATTAATGAGAATTATATACTGCCTAAGTCTCGAGTGCTTCTTTTACTCAGGTTTTTAACTATAGATGAAATTCAAGATAAAGGAGCATACAAAGAGAATCAAAGCTTAGCTGTTGGCGTGCATTGTCTACAAGCATCAATCCATGAAGAATATGATGTGCTGAAATCCAAGTGTGACACAAAGAATGATAGCAAGCTTTCCGCACCATCACTTAGTGAACATCTAAAAATAGGGATTCGACATGAATATTGCACAAGGCTCAACCATGGCTGTATAAGATCCAACTTGGCTACACAAGACTCAACCATGGTTGCACAAGACTTGAGGATGGCTGCTCATGAATCAAAACACAACACTTTAATTGTTTTCTTAGTATAAGTACCACATTTTCATTTTTTTAGAAACACTTAACACACTTTAGATCTGAATTTGTTTTTCACATGAAACTTAGCCAAGTGCTATTTCAATATCAATGAGAGATTTCTCTACCCCTTTGCTCTTGTAATTTCCTAGTGATATTGCAGAAGCGGTCGTTTAACGGCAACCTTTCTGTGCTTCCAACTTCGTGCGTGGTTGTGTGATTAGGAAACTTAGAGTGTGGTTAGGCGGGTACTTGTCGCAGGTCATTGCACTAGTAGTGGTTGGCATCAAGAATCGTTGAGTTGCACTATTATCATCCAATTACTTTGAGTGACTCCAACTGCTGAAGTTCATCAAAATCCTACGTCGTGAAGATCGAAACCAACCCCGTATCATCTGGTGTCAGAGCCATGGTTATCACGGTAGGATCTATTCCATTTTAGTCTACTTCAGTTTGCTTCATTGAAGAAAAAAAAGTTTCAGCTTCTTAGTAGTTCCTTGCTGGTCAAAAAAAAGAAAGAAAAAAAAAGAAAAGAAAGAGAAGCAAGAGTAGTTCCAATATTTCAGGGATAGTTCTTAGTGTTCTTGTATCACTCATTTCATTGCTACACCTATTCTGCCCGAGCATCCCAAAATGGCCACTGTTTGTGCAATTCTTGACTTGTAAGCGCTTGATTATCACTATATTGTGACCTACCACCAACGCCACAATTGAAAAGCACTCTGCACTCACTTGGAATTTGCACGAGCTTCGGTTGGTAAGAGAAAGTGAGGTTTGAGTTTCTTTTTCTTTTATACACATTTATCTTTAGTATAGAGTTTTCCACAACTAATCATGGTAGGTGATGGAGATAAATATGAAATTGATGGCGATGGACAACTCAATCAGCCCATCACACGTTTCCATTTCAATGCCTTACGTGACCATCTTCGTCAAAAATTTAGAGCGAGTCTTGAGACAGTTGAGGAGAAGCAAGACAAGCTGTCCGAAGACCTTCAACAACTGATGGGTAATGTCAATGATCAACTAACACAAAATCTTACAGCAATGCAAGTTGATCTTATAGCTCAGATTGTCCGAGAGCTTCGTCAAGTCCCCGGAGATGCAAGTGTGCATGGTGATGAGCGTGATGACATAAATGATGAGCCCAAGGACGAAGGAATCAAGTTGCTGGCCATAGGAATAACACGGCTGATGGTCATCGATATGATGGTCGTGGTGATATTCGTAGAAACAATGGTGGTGGTGGTGCTGGTCGTGGTCGTGGAAGAGGATGCGGAAGAGGTAATATCGATCATGATGATTTTGATGACAATTATGGACTGCATAGGAATGATGGGGTTCGTAGACGAGGAAACTATGGACGCGAACAACGTGATGAAGAGAGATTTGGCAAGCTGAAATTTACCATGCCAAAGTTTGATGGTGGATCTGACCCGGAAGCTTATCTCACTTGTGAATTAAAGGTTGATAAGATATTTCGCATGCATAACTATTCTGAAGAGAAGAAGCTTGCTATGACTTCACTTGAGTTTGAAGATTATGCCCTAATCTGGTGGGAGCAAGTTCAATCTCAGCAGGAAGAAGAAGGAGGAGTGCCTATTTCTACATGGGCAGAAATGAAAAGAGAGATGAGGGCGAGATTCATTCCAAGACATTATCGAAGAGACATCTTTGATAAACTCTAGAATTTGAGGCAAGGGAAACAATATGTTGAGGAGTATCATAAGGAGATGGAGAAAGCCATGATTCGAGCCACATGAACACGAAGAGCAGTCCATGGCACGATTTTTGTATGGTTTAAACCCAAATGTGAAGCGAGTTGTTGAGCTGCAGCCCTACCATAATGTTATAGAGTTGGTGCATTTAGCTTCAAAGGCTGAGCGTCAACTACAAGATGACTCCAAGCAAAGTAGATCTACCTCATTCATTGCTCGATCTACCACTAATGGAAGCAAGTTTGTACCTCAATTTAGTGTTGGCCGTGGAATCACAACAAGTTGTAGTGGAGGTAGCCGAGCCATTGCTCGATCAACTACAAGTGGAGCTGATGTTTCAACTCCAAGGGAGAAAGGTAAACAAGTAGCGACATCTATCTCATCTTCTGTTGCATCTACAGGTAAGAGTCGTGACATTGTATGCTTTAAGTGCAATGATAGTGGTCATATGATTAAGGAGGGCCCTAACAATCGCACTATGCTTGTCACGGAGGAAGGGGAATATGAATCTGCTAGCGATTTGGAAGAAGATGTTGGAGGTGATATGTTAGAAGGAGAAGAACAAAATATTGCGACTTTGAACAAGGCACATCACTTGTTGTTACCAAGGTGCTAAGTGTGCAAATCAAGGAGACTGAAAATTGTCAACGACACAACCTTTTCCAAACAAGAGCTAGAATCGAGGATAAGGTATGCAAAGTTATAATTGATGGAGGGAGCTGCCATAATCTTGCGAGTAAGGAGATGTGTGAAAAACTTGGACTCAAGCTGCTGCAACATCCCTACCCATACCATGTGCAATGGTTAAGTGATTGTGGTGAGATGAAGATTACACACAAGGTGAAGGTTCAGTTCAAAATTGGTGACTACATCGACGTAGTCAAGTGTGATGTAGTACCAATTAAGGTGTGCCACTTGCTATTAGGAAGACCGTGGCAATATGATCTTTCAGCCTTACACTGTGGACGGACCAACCAATACACTATCAAGTGGAAAGGGAAGGATTTGGTGCTTAGACCCATGACGCCGCAACAAATCATGGCTGAACACATGCAAAAGGTTTCTTCACAAAGGAGTGAGAATGAGCGAGAGAAAAAGAAATTGAGTGACCTACACACATCTGAGAGTGAGCGCCCCAAACCTAACACGAGAGACAAAAAGAAAAGAGAGGGAGAGAACTTAGTCATGCTAGCCACAAAATCTGAGTTGAGAGATGTGAGACAAAGCCCAGATTGTGTGATCTTTGTACTCATGTACAAAGATACTTTGGTATCTACTAACGACTTAACTTGTCTTCCTAGTGCCTTTTCTTGTGTTTTGCAGGATTACGAGGATGTCTTTCCATAGGAGGTTCCAGCGGGTTTACCTCCATTGCGTGGCATTGAACATCAAATTGATCTCATTCCAAAAGCTTCACTTTCAAACCGACCACCATACCGCATGAATCTCGAAGAAACAAAGGAGATACAAGAACTTTTAAATAAAGGTTATGTACGTGAAAGTTTAAGTCCTTGTGCAGTGCCTGTGATTTTAGTTCCTAAGAAAGATGGATCTTGGCGTATGTGTGTTGATTGTAGGGCCATAAATAACATAACTGTTAGATATCGTCATCATATTCCTAGTCTAGAGGATATGCTAGATGAACTAAGTGGCTCTATTATCTTCTCTAAAATTGATTTGCGAAGTGGATATCATCAGATTAGGATGAAATAAGGAGGTGAATGGAAAACAGCATTCAAAACAAAATTTGGATTGTATGAATGGTTAGTCATGCCTTTTTGTTTAACTAACGCCCCTAGTACTTTCATGAGATTAATGAACCATGTTTTGAGAGCTTATATTGGCATATTTGTTGTTGTGTATTTTGACGATATCTTGATATGCAGTAGGTCCAAAGAAGAACATCTTGATCATATCAAACAAGTGTTAGATGTTCTTCGGAAGGAAAAGTTATATGCTAACATGGAAAAGTGCTCATTTTGCACAAACAAGGTTGTGTTTCTTGGCTATGTTGTTTCAGGACAAGGAATTGAAGTTGATGAATCAAAGGTGGAGGCAATTAAGAATTGGCCAACTCCTATCAATGTAAGTCAAGTTAGAAGTTTTCATGGCCTTGCTGGTTTCTATAGAAGATCTGTGAAAGATTTTAGTACCATTGCTTCACCATTAAATGAACTAACAAAGAAAGGAGTTGTTTTTAAATGGGATGAGCCACAAGAAAATGCTTTCCTTGAGCTTAAGAAGCGATTAACTGAGGCACCTATACTAGTCTTACCCAATTTCGCGAAAACTTTTGAAATAGAATGTGATGCTAGTGGAATATGTATTGGAGGTGTATTGATGCAAGAACGTAAACCGATTGCATACTTTAGTGAGAAATTGAGTGGTGCACAACTGAATTATTCTGTTTATGATAAAGAATTGTATGCTTTGGTTCGTGCACTTGAAACATGGCAACATTACTTATGGCCAAAAGAATTTGTTATACATTCTGATCATAAAGCTTTGAAACAATTAAAGAGTCAAGCTAATCTGAATAGGTGATGGACAAAAGTTATACGAGTCAGAAACACAGTAAAACCCCCTTAATTAGACTGTTTGTCTATCTAACGTCTACGTGTTAGTCCCGATATATTTTCACAGGGCATTTTAGAGACTGAAGTGAAAACACGCTAAGGAGAGGATTTTAAGCTGAAAAGATAACAAGAGTCAATCCAAGGTCAAGATCATATGCCGACTGAAGAAATATCAAGGATCCTGACGTTGAATTGACCAGAACAAATTAATCAGAGGAATCAGGAGTGGAGTCAAGACAGCCCGGAGAAGAAACACATTGACAGTTTTGTGAAAAGATTGCACAAAACTGTACAAACTCACACATTGGGCAAGGATGACCGGCCACTTGAAGAAGTGGTGGCCAAGGGAGGAGCTCCTCCCCCTTGGGCCACCGCCTACCGGCGGCTCTTGGTGGTGGTGACCGGCGGCTTTTGGAGCTCCTCCACATGTCACCACCACCTTCCTCCTCCTCCACCACTCCTCTTCCTCCATGTGTGGCCATCTCCTCCATCCATTTTCTCCTCCAATCAAAATGCAACACTTACCACCCATCTCCACCACCCATCTCCTCCCCTTTGGGCTATAAAAGGAGGAGCTCCTCCTCCTCATTTCACACACCAAATCTCAATTTCACTTCTCTCTCTAGAAGTTGTAATATTTGTAATGTTGTAATTTTTCTTTGGAAATAAAGGAAAGCTCCCTTGGCGCTTCAACGGTTGTAAGTATTTCTTCGTATTTATTTAACTGTTGTCTTTAATTCCTTAGTATAATGTTTAGCGCGATGAATAGTAGCTAAACTAGTAGTTCGGTCTAAGGGGTGCACTTGTATTATAAAATGTTTTAAGACTATTAACTTAGTGTATAGTCTTAGTATTCAAAACTTGTTCTATGTGCCATATATAGTCAGAGTTTCCAAGGTTGAGTGGATGCTGTAACAAGCAAAGCTCTTCTGTGGGAATTCGTGATCATACTCAGGTAGTGGAAGCTGTAACAAGCAAATCTATCTGAGGAGTTCGACTCATCCTAAATCCCATCTGGTCGAGCGTAACTGTGAGATCAGGTGGATGCACCTAGGCTAGCATACCTTAGGGTATTGGCGCTAGACTGAAATAGAACAGGAGTTGCTTTAAACCGGTGTTGCAAGTCTTGAGCTGTAACTAGCCTCGATTCACCGTTTGAATACTTAGATGATTCACTAATGGTCAATGATAAACAGGATATAATACAAGTCCCCTGAAACCGAACATTTCTCTTAATCATTAAAATAGTAATTTACTTTCCAGTATTAAAACCAACCAATCAATCAATCAAAATAGCTGGTAGCTTTAAAACCAACCAACCGACCTTAAACACGTTCCCACGCTGCGTAATTCCCCCCCGAAGAACAATTATTCCCCTAGTTCCCTTGGCTTCGACCCCTACTTACCAAGTACTACCCAGTAGCATAGTTGCGAGTAGCGGACTATTATAAATTTATTTGCACAATCGCTTTGACGACGAGCGGTTCTGTCAAATTGGCGCCGTTGCCGGGGAACTAGTCATCGGATAACTGTTCTTCCCTCCCCTTTCTTTTTTTTTCTTTTTCCTATGTCATTACCCGTTACGCATGCATGGACAACGCGATTTCTACCCCTGTTCGGAGGAACGGAGGGAGAAGACCCTGTACAGCACTGCCGAAACTTCCACCAAGTCTGCCACAACATCAAACCTGAAAACGAAGTGTTAGAAGAATTTAAGCTGAAATGCTTCAAATTCTCT
This sequence comes from Rhodiola kirilowii, assembly GCA_033675215.1. Taxonomy (NCBI): domain Eukaryota; kingdom Viridiplantae; phylum Streptophyta; class Magnoliopsida; order Saxifragales; family Crassulaceae; genus Rhodiola; species Rhodiola kirilowii. The sequence goes on along the minus strand of CM066193.1, from coordinate 10,041,219 downwards.
CTAACCAACTTCGCCACGATATGGTACTACACATCCACCGCTTGCAGTGCAGAACGTTTCGTAGACCTCTGCGTTCCGTTCCTGAAAGAATTCTCCCCACCTTCCTTATGCCAAGAAACCCGCGAGAAGATCCTGAACCTTCAACAATCCCGGGATGAGACTTTGGACGAATACTACATAAAATTCGATGCCATCGTCTCAAGCTGCCCGCACCATGGATTTACGAAGAAAATTCTTCTCCAAAAATTTCTTCGTGGGATGAGGTCCGAAGAGCTAGGAAGAGTCAACGAAGCTATGAGAAGGTCTGCCGCAAACCTCACCATTGCAGACATGTGGTACCTGATAACTGGCCTAGCCGCTGCCACAAGACGAGTTCCCCACACTGACGAGGAAATGCAGACAGAAGAAGCTGACCCTGAGGCTGACAAAGAAGAAACCACCGAGCCGTCAGAAGAGACTCCCGAACCATCCGAGGAATCAGACATGGAAAGCACCGGAAGCAACGAAGTAGAAGTCCAGAATACCACCAACGAACTGCCTATTCCATACCCGACTATCATTACCCAGGCAGCTGAGACTATCTACGATCAGTTCTTCACGAACCAACATTACGAGGCAGAACCAAGCCTCATGAGGCCTTCCCGACTTTCCCCTTGATCAATGAGCAAGTCGCAGCGAACTATGCGATCCAAGAAGAAGCTCAAAGGAGAATGGGAAAAGGGCCTGAGCAGAATGACTCCTACATGGAGCAAGCTTACGCCATGACTGGACAAGGCAGCCCTAAACAGGAGAACACCCAGTTCAAAAAGCTGATAGTGAAAGGTCCCTCGCCTTCTCAGAGACGTTGGAAGGAGATACCATCAGAACTGGACCCAAACCCGTCATCTGCTAAAAAATCAGGAAGACTCACCGCAAGAATCAAAGTCGGTGGAATCAAGAAGTTCGACCTCAGCCACCCATGGGACCCAAACCAATGAACCACAAACGAGGTATCGTCGAGCCAACGACGTTAAACAAGTGCACTGGTCGGGAGGTAACCCGACACTATCTTACTTTTCTGCACTTTAATTTCTGTCTTTTAAATTCAGTATTTAGTTTTAAGCTTGCATGACTTTTGAACTAAGGCACACCTTCGTTCAAAAGTGGGGGGTGAGAACCACCTGTGTACATAAATAACATGCAGCTGTTTTTTCTTTTTTAATAAGTACCTTTTTGAAAATATGAACTTAAGAATGTGAAAAAGATAAATCATAATTCATGCATTAACCTTGTGAAAATTTAACTGTTTAAAAACTTAGAATGTAACTTTCCATTTGTCCTTTGTGCTGAGATAAATAGGGATGTGGAGTTGATATAAACTGCCCTAGAACGGCTTGGAAAGCAATCAAAGGATCAGATCAAACTATATGGTTTTCGAAGTCCGTGGAGGCTGCACTTCGGGTTTTCAGTGAATAATTGAAGTCAACTCCGCCAAGAAGCATCTATGCAAAGGCGAGGACGGGAATCAGACCGTCCTTTCCTAGTCAAAATAGCCGAGAAAATAGATGGGCGACCCTCATCTTGACCCGCGCAAAACGACAAAGACGAGAGGAGCGGGGAGGTATTTCCATAGGCTTGCGGGCGATGATTGGACCTCCCAAAAAGGCTCGAGAAAATGGACTAGCAATCACAAAAAGACGAAAAGCTCAATGAAGCAAATCAAAAGAGGCCAAAGGCCCAAAATTGTGAAGGTTTTAACCGAGCAAAAGTGAAGCACTCAAAAAAGTCAAATCAAAGGCCAAAGGCCGATTCACTACAACAAAAAAGCAGTCCCTCGCCAAAGAAGAAAATCAAAAAGGCTCAACTCACTGAAACCCGAATCGAATCACGTGCTAGAGAAAGCTACCAGAAAACCATATAGTAAGAGACGATCCCAAGATTGCATTCCAGGAGCCTAAAAAGGGCTATCTCCCGAGACATCCAATATAATTTGCATCTCAGCACGGAGGTACAAGTATTAAGTTTCTTCTATTTATTTACGCAGTTTAATTTGGTAATAAGTAAGCAATGCATGAATTAGGATAGATCGAGTACCACAGTCTAATTTTCATATTCCAAAGCCAAAATTAGAACTTACGCCCTTTAATAGCATTGTTCGGGACGAACAACTAAAAGTGGGGGGGTAATCTGATGGACCAAAGTTATACGAGTCAGAAACACAGTAAAACCCCCTTAATTAGACTGTTTGTCTATCTAACGTCTACGTGTTAGTCCCGATATATTTTCACAGGGCATTTTAGAGACTGAAGTGAAAACACGCTAAGGAGAGGATTTTAAGCTGAAAAGATAACAAGAGTCAATCCAAGGTCAAGATCATATGCCGACTGAAGAAATATCAAGGATCCTGACGTTGAATTGACCAGAACAAATTAATCAGAGGAATCAGGAGTGGAGTCAAGACAGCCCGGAGAAGAAACACATTGACAGTTTTGTGAAAAGACTGCACAAAACTGTACAAACTCACACATTGGGCAAGGATGACCAGCCACTTGAAGAAGTGGTGGCCAAGGGAGGAGCTCCTCCCCCTTGGGCCACCGCCTACCGGCGGCTCTTGGTGGTGGTGACCGGCGGCTTTTGGAGCTCCTCCAGATGTCACCACCACCTTCCTCCTCCTCCACCACTCCTCTTCCTCCATGTGTGGCCATCTCCTCCATCCATTTTCTCCTCCAATCAAAATGCAACACTTACCACCCATCTCCACCACCCATCTCCTCCCCTTTGGGCTATAAAAGGAGGAGCTCCTCCTCCTCATTTCACACACCAAATCTCAATTTCACTTCTCTCTCTAGAAGTTGTAATATTTGTAATGTTGTAATTTTGCTTTGGAAATAAAGGAAAGCTCCCTTGGCGCTTCAACGGTTGTAAGTATTTCTTCGTATTTATTTAACTGTTGTCTTTAATTCTTTAGTATAATGTTTAGCGCGATGAATAGTAGCTAAACTAGTAGTTCGGTCTAAGGGGCGCACTTGTATTATAAAATGTTTTAAGACTATTAACTTAGTGTATAGTCTTAGTATTCAAAACTTGTTCTATGTGCCATATATAGTCAGAGTTTCCAAGGTTGAGTGGATGCTGTAACAAGCAAAGCTCTTCTGTGGGAATTCGTGATCATACTCAGGTAGTGGAAGCTGTAACAAGCAAAGCTATCTGAGGAGTTCGACTCATCCTAAATCCCATCTGGTCGAGCGTAACTGTGAGATCAGGTGGATGCACCCAGGCTAGCATACCTTAGGGTATTGGCGCTAGACTGAAATAGAACAGGAGTTGCTTTAAACCGGTGTTGCAAGTCTTGAGCTGTAACTAGCCTTGATTCACCGTTTGAATACTTAGATGATTCACTAATGGTCAATGATAAACAGGATATAATACAAGTCCCCTGAAACCGAACATTTCTCTTAATCATTAAAATAGTAATTTACTTTCCAGTATTAAAACCAACCAACCAATCAATCAAAATAGCTGGTAGCTTTAAAACCAACCAACCGACCTTAAACATGTTCCCATGCTGCGTAATTCCCCCCGAAGAACAATTATTCCCCTAGTTCCCTTGGGTTCGACCCCTACTTACCAAGTACTACCCAGTAGTATAGTTGCGAGTAGCGGACTATTATAAATTTATTTGCACAATCGCTTTGACGACGAGCGGTTCTGTCAATAGGAGGCATGCTAAATGGGTCGAATTTATTGAAACCTTTCCATATGTTGTGAAGTATAAGAAGGGCAAAGAAAATATGGTTGCTGATGCTTTATCTCATAGACATGTTTTGTTGCAACAGTTAGAGGTAAAAGTGCTTGGACTTGAGAGTTTGAAAGAATTGTTTGTTGTTGATCCTAACTTTTCAGAACCATATGAGAAATGCCACGATGGGAAAGGATGGGATAAATATCATGTGCATGATGGATTTCTTTTTAGGGCTAACAAACTTTGTGTTCCAGATTCTTCGCTTAGACCCTTGTTAGTGCAGGAATCACATGCAGGTGGTTTGATGGGCCACTTTGGCCGTGAGAAGACTTATGAGATGTTGGTTGATCATTTTTATTGTCCAAATATGAGGAAGGATGTTGAAAGATTCGTGCAACGATGCGTTACATGTCACAAAGCTAAGTCAAAACTTAATCCCCACGGTTTATATACTCCCCTACCTGTTCCAAATGCTCCTTGGGAAGATATTAGCATGGATTTTGTTTTAGGACTGCCTAGGACTAAGAGGGGGAGGGATTATGTGTTTGTAGTTGTTGATAGATTTTCGAAAATGGCACGTTTCATTCCATGTCATAAGAGCGATGATGCTTCACATGTTGCTGATTTGTTTTTCAGGGAAATCGTGCGCCTTCATGGAATGCCAAGAACAATTGTTTCAGATCGTGATGTGAAGTTTATGAGCTACTTTTGGAAAACGTTGTGGGTTAAGCTGGGAACCAAGTTGCTGTTTTCGACAACGTGTCACCCACAAACTGATGGACAAACAGAGGTGGTGAATCGAACTCTTTCAACACTATTGAGGACAATGATCAAGAAAAATTTGAAGGAATGGGAAGATTGCTTGCCACACGTTGAGTTTGCTTACAATAGAGTTGTTCACTCTACTACCGGCATGTGCCCTTTTGAGGTGGTTTATGGGTTCAAGCCAATTGTACCTATTGACTTGCTGCCACTTCCATTGTAAGAGAGGAGTAATATGGAGGCTTCGAAATGTGCTAAATATGTGAAGAAAATTCATGAGAAAACCAAAGAGGAAATAGAGAAAAAGGGAGAGTACTATGCAGCAAAGGCCAACAAAAACCGCAAGAAGGTGACTTTTAACCCCGGTGATCTTGTCTGGGTACACTTGCGTAAAGATCGTTTTCCAGAGAAACGCAAGTCAAAACTAATGCCTCGCGGAGATGGACCATTCAAAGTGCTTTCGAGGATAAATGACAAGGCTTACAAAATAGAGCTTCCAGAAGACTATGCGGTGAGTCCAACATTCAACGTAGCTGATTTGTCTCCTTACATGGGTCAAGAAGAATTAGAGTCGAGGACAACTCATTTTCAAGAGGGGGAGGATGATGAGGACCTTATACGCCTATAAGCTGATACATCGACTAAGGATGCTTATCTTGGTCCCATGACAAGGAATCGTGCCAAACAAATTCAGCAAGAGGTGAATGCGCTCCTAACTAACTTTCATGATGATATTAATGAGAACTATATACTCCCTAAGTCTTGAGTGCTTCTTTTACTCAGGTTTTTAACTATAGATGAAATTCAAGATAAAGGAGCATACAAAGAGAATCAAAGCTTAGCTGTTGGCGTACTCTATTTCCCGAGTTGTCAAACTTGCTATATATGGATTTATCCGACTGATTCAAAATGAATCCATCAGATAGTATTAACTCATCAAATTTTTTTATGTCATTGCATAGGTGCTTGTTTAAGCCCATATAATGACTTAACAAGTTTGCATACCTTATGCTCTTGCCCGGGCATTACAAAACCTTCTAGTTGTTTCATGTAAATCTCTTCCTCTAAATCATCATTGAGGAAGGCAGTCTTTACATCCATTTGATGTACTAGCAACTTATGAATAGATGCTAAGACTATCAACAATCTAATTGTTGAAATTCTTGCAATCGGTGCATAAGTGTCAAAGTAGTCCATACCATATTTCTGTCTAAAGCCTTAGAATACCAACCTTGCTTTAAACTTATCAATGGTACCATATACCTTCATCTTCTTTCGAAAGATCCACTTATTTCCCAAAGGTTTATGCCCTGGTGATAAATCTACCAAAATCCAAGTATGATTTCCTATTATAGAGTCCATTTCATCATTTATGGCCTCTTTCTAAAATGATACATCTTGAGATTTCATAGCTTCATCAAATATTTTGGGGTCACTTTCAATAACATGACAGTACATGTATTGTGAGCTAACCTCATCCCTAGTTCCTTCCACTAGGTAGATGTGAAAATCATTTCCAAATGATTTTTCTTTTCTTACTCTTTTACTCCTTCTAAATTCAGAAATTTGGGTGTCATTTGAATCTTGATTTGCATTAGGCACAAGATTCAAGTCTTTAGGCATGCTAGTTGATGAAAATCTCTTTTCATCAAATATGGCATCTCTCGATTCAATGACTGTATGAATCGATACATGCTTATTAGGTTCTAAGACATAAAACCTATAAGCCATGGAGTGATGAGCATATCATATGAATATGCATTCAACTCTTTTTTTCTCCTAAAGTCTTATGTTTAGGGATAGGTAGTCTGACTACCGCCCTACAACCCCAAACTCGGATATGATTCAAACTTGGTTTCTTATTGAACCAAATTTCATAAGGAGTAATGATGCCCCTATTGTTAGGAACCCTATTCAACAAATAGCAAGCCGTTAACATGGCTTCTCCCCAAAATCCATCATTTAATCTCGAGGAAGAAAGCATGGCATTCACCATCTCTTTCAATGCTCTATTCTTCCTCTCCAATAACAAAAGTGATAGGTAAATGACAGCACTGCCTTGTCGCGAGGCAATGTGTACAAAATAAATTTATAAGTCCTCTACTCGTGACTTTACTATTGGGTAGTAAAGCGGTAAGTAGGGGTCGAACCCATGGGAATTAGTGGATAGTTGTTCTTTCAAAAATGGAAAGTAAGACAGTTGGAGGTTGGTTGTGATTTTAGTACTGAAAGTAACGTGGGTTGGTTGTGATTTTAGTACTGAAAGGTAAATGACTGAAAGTAAAGAAAGTAAATACAGGAATGAAAGTAAATACTGAAAAGTAAAGTGCTGGAAAGTAAAGTGCTTGAAGGACAAGGCTTGCTGAAAGTAAAGTGCGTAAAAGTAAAGTGCTTGAAGGACAAGGCTTGCTGAAAGTAAGTGCGTAAAAGTAAAGTGCTTGAAGGACAAGACTTGCGGAAAGTAAATGCGTAAAAGTAAAGTGCTTGAAGGACAAGGCTTGCTGAAAGTAAGTGCGTAAAGTAAAGTGCTTGAAGGACAAGACTTGCAGAAAGTAAATGCGTAAAAGTAAAGTGCTTGAAGGACAAGACTTGCAGAAAGTAAATGCGTAAAAGGAAAGTGCTTGAAGGACAAGACTTGCGGAAAGTAAATGCGTAAAAGTAAAGTGCTTGAAGGACAAGACTTGCGGAAAGTAAGCAGTTGATATGGGACTGAAAGTAAAGTGACAGGTGATGTTTTAATTAAAGGAAATGATTCGGTTTTAGGGGCCTTGTATCATAAATCTGTTTATCATCGACCTCTAATGATCATACTAACTGTTCAAAGATGTATCAAGGCTATTCCTAGCACTTTGACTTGCCACACCGTCTAGTCTTTTTCAAGACATAGAACTCTTGTTCTAATATGTGCATCCATTTGATCAATCATTCCTGATCAACCAAATGGTGCTTAAAAGAGGTTGAACTCCACAGATAAGCTGTGCTCTTCCGAGCCTCCACTTATCCACGTATGTTCACGAACCCCATGGAAGAGCTTTGCTCTTCTGAGCCTCCACTCAACCAATGGTGTTCTGACCTAATATATGGCACATAGAACAAGTTGAACACGAAGAGGCACTAAGAGAAGGGTCTAAAACATTTTATGATACAAGCACACCCCTTCAACCGAATGAAGGGTTTAGCTACGAATATCCATAGAGGTGGATACCATAGCTAAGTGCTTAAAAAGTAAAGATTTTCGAAAGACAAGAAAGTAAAGGTTTTGGAAAGTAAAGACAAGGAAAGTAAAGGTTTTCGAAAGTAAAACTCAAGACACACTCAAACTCAAGAACAAACTTGGAGCTTTTGATTCAAAGTAAAGTGTTTACAAGGATTGTGGGATGGAATGTAGAGAGATTTCTAACCAAGCAACAAGTGATCAAAGGATTAGAACCAAGAACATAGCACTACCAAAGGATTATGGGACACTTCTTCAAGGAGGAGGAGATGTTCTATTTATAGGCAAAGGGGATTAGGAGAGAAGGAGAAGATGTGTAGGAGAGGCCATCCACATGTCAAGAGGGGGAAGGAGGCTCAAAGCCGCCGCCCATGTGGCAAGAGGGGAGTGGAGGAGGGGATAGCCGCCGGTGGTGAGGTGGAGGAGGGGTGAGTGTGAGTGGAATGAGATCTTTCCCTCCCAAAAGCCATCGGTTCCCATATGACTCCGGTTGCTCTTTGGTTGCCCTTTGGTTGCTTCTTGGTTGCTTCTTAGTTGACATCAAAAGGTGAGGAACTTAGACTTGGCATTTCACTTGTGTTCTTGATTTTTGTTGGAATAAGTCATTGGGACTTAGTTGTGGCTTGATCGGAGTATTGTCGGAGTATGGCCAGTTCTGATTTGTGATTCACTTTCAGCGTTAAGAACTCCATTTTAGCTCGTTTCATCTTTACTCCTTGAAATAGCCTGTAGAACAAAAGTGAAACTAACAAGTAAAAGTTGTCAAGATAAAGCGTCTAATTTGGTGGGTTTAACTGTCTTAATGATTCATTAAGACAGTTAAACCCACCAAATTAGACACTTTGTCTTATCAACTTTTACTTGTTAGTTCCATTTTTGTTCTACAGGGTATTTTGAGGTTTAGAGAAGAAATGAGCTAAAAAGGGGTTCTTAAGCTAAAAAGGATTGTCATGACATTATGCAACGATTTTCTCTTAAACAGTTGCATAAAATACGAAAAAATTCTGCAATGTTTTGATTGTTTTATAGCTCAAATTCACCTAAAAATTAAACACAAAATGCAAACAAATGTAATTTCCTATTACTCATTTTCCAAACATCAAAATTCAAAATACTTTCATTTTATTCAAAATACAACCATTCATTACACGGTTTACACCATTCATACAACTTCACATAACAATCAAATGTAAACACTACAATAATTTATCCATTACACGTATTTATGGTCTAGAACACAAGAGTATATACTACAGTACTACTTGAAATTTCAAAGAAAACAGCGCTAGTTCCATATTTTCGTCAAGAAAGTTGGTCTTCCCCATTAAGAAGGTGATACCTCCAGCATAAGAACTCCATGAAACTGCCTGTGTGAAGTAGCTTATATTTTAATTCCACCTGTGAAAAGCAGGAATCATCACACATATAGCAATTGAAAGAGTGACATAATCCAAAAAACCAGAAAAAGTAGGAGAAAAAGAATTTTTTCCTCCGCAAAATTGAGGCCTCAAAACTGAGTATGATCAAGGTCATAAGTATGATCAGTTTATATACAATCCAGTTATACACTATTGTCTAACCTTGGCTGAAATTTTTATGATCATTACTCCCCTTATTATCCACTGCCTGCTCCTCAACAACAAAAGAAGTAGTTACATTAAGCAAGGGCTAGTTGAAGAGTTTTGACACCAGATTAAAAACTGATTCAGATACTCCATGATATGCTAAGCAAATTATGCAATCATTTTCCAACACCACATTGATATTTTTTTTACATAATCGCAATTGGAGTCCATCAGTTCAAACTCTTAGACTGAAACATTCAAAAATTAACACCAAAAGATCTCAAAATCAAAACATTTGCTCACTTACAAACTTAGTTTAAAAAAGCGCGCCTGAGGCGCGCCTAGGCGCGAGGCGCAGGGAGGCGATGGCTTTTTCGCTTCAATAGGTCGAGGCGCGACTGATTCCAACAGGCGAGCGCCTTTTGCGCTTTTTGGGCCGCCTGTCGCCTTTGGGCCTGGTCGCCTTTGGGCCTGAGACGATTTTAAAAATTAAAAAACCCTTATTACGTCCTAGGAAGTGTGAACTCACCTAAATACGTTTGTTCTGACTTCGCTCTTCCGTTTGAGACCATCATCCGCCTGGCTAGTTGGTCTGCTGCTGTGAAGCTCTCCTTGTGTTACTCACTGTGAAGCTCTGCTTATGTTACTGTGGCTACTCTGATCCTTGTTGGTGCTTCGATCATCTTAGCTATTTGGTCTGCTGCTGATTGTAACTTTTTTATTTATACAATCAGTTTATACACTTGTAGAATCTGTTTCCACACTTACTAGAATCTATTTAGAAGCTTTGTTAACACAGTGCGCCTCGCATACGAAAGGCGCGCGCTTTTTTTGCGCCTCGCGCCTCAGGCACTAGGGATCCCTTTGCGCCTTGGTGCGCCTTGAGCCTTTTTAAACCAAGCTTACCAATGTGGCCAACAAAAGCAGTATCAACCAGCGATGTAATGGGATCAGCAGCCAGGGCCAACGCAGCAGGCAGTGCTATCGACAGAATCTCCAATCCAAGCTTGTCAAATTTAAACACACCTCTGCAATGCGTAAATCATAAAAATAAGCTTCCGCAGCCAATCAAATCCAAAACCAAATCCTAGCTTAACCGCTGAGCGCCTACTAACCTGATGCATAACAGAACATTATAAAACGCTGAAAAACTGGTGGGAGTAGATATGAAATGATTCCAGAGTTACCCTGATGCGTAATGGTATCTATGAAACAATTCGGATCCCACTGCTACTCAAAGTTACCCTGCAAACTATATCGAAATTCCAGAGTCATTTCAACATAAACAATCTCGTTGAACCAGCATACAATTAATAACAACTGGATCTCAATAAACAATCAAATTCTAAGTCAATAACTCCAACAACTGGATCTCAATAAACAATCAAATTCCAAGTCAACAACTGGATCTCAATAAACAACTGGATAAATCCCAGCGTGAATCTTAGAATCTCCAACATGGCTCAATAACTCAGTCCTCCCCGCCCTCTCGACTAAGTCACACAACGCTTCCAGGCTCGGCATCGACGCCATCTCGAGCAAGAGAGAACATCCTCAAATCATCTTATTCGATGCAGGCATCGAAGCCCATATCTCAGCCGCCTCACTCTCGCAACCTTAATTTCGGCCATGGACTCGACCAAGATAAACACGCGGACATCCAGATCTGGAATTCTTCGAAGAGAGAGTGCTTCTCAGATCTGAAATCAATCGAAGAGAGAAAGACATAGTGATAGGGAGGATGGAAGATGCCGAAAATCGCCCAAAATTTTGGAGGAAATCGTCGAAAGTTGCCTGAATAAGACGGACGATCAAAAACGGAGATGTTGTTTTAATTTTAGGGTTTAGTATAGGCATCGATTTTAAACACAACCGTTGCTTGCATCGGTTCAATTTAAACCGTTGCATAAGATATACATTATGTAACGATTTTCACTTAATCGTTGCATAATATGTCTTTTATGCAACGGTTAAATTGAACCGTTGCATAAGATCACTCTATGCAACAGTTCACTGAAAACTGTTGCATAATATGTATCTTATGTAACGGTTCCTTTAAAAACCATTGCATATAGCTGAACCGTTGCATATTGTAATTTTTGAACCGTTGCATAAAGTTCTGTCTGTAGTAGTGGATCTTTAATTCTCCAAATGTTTGCATAAGTCCCGCTGAGCCGTGGATAGGCGTTAGGGCTGCGAGATATGTTGTGGGTTGGTTAAAGATTAAAGACTTGTAGCTGCGTGTATAGTGGTCACCGTTGAGAACTACCTATAATCTGATCCCTTGTGCTCTTTTCCTTACAAACACGGTGGTCTGTGTTGCCTATACCTATTCATGGTTGGGATCCAGTTTAATATTAATATTTTAAATTTTATATTATATGTTAAATAAAAATTGATATGGATAAAAATTACAAATATGTATATGAAAAAGTATGAGAGAGAGGGATGATCAAAATTTTTTTTGTCACGAGTGGGATGCATATGATTGATTTAGTCATGCGAGATGACTAGACGAGAGAGAAAAAAGATGAGAGAGATGGATACTATATTTTTTTGTTATGGTGGGGATACTCTTAAATTAGAACTAAATGGGTGTCCATTCTAAAAATTTCGGCCTGTTTATTTAAATCAACGAGTAAAGATAGTTCCAAATTCTAATATAAAATGAAGTTTTTAGCCGAACCGAAACCTGATAGTGATAGATATCATATATGTTTTTATTAAGATTCTTTTTATCATATATTTTTTTGATAGTGGGTTTTTACATCTCATACATATCATCAATTACCATACGAATACATCTTATACATCTTGTATGAGAATTCTTTATCGGCACATACGAATATTAGACTCTTAAGGCACAGGCCACGCATGGCTCCACCCGAATTTAATGCCTGAATTGTGTTAATTTGAAGCAAGCATCATTAGGTACCTCTGACTTTGAAACCTACGAGCATAAACTTGAACTCAGCACCTCGCACTCATGGAAGGAATAGACAAGACATCAGCCTGCCTGTATGATACAACACGTCCATGAGGAACGAATAACACGCCGACGCCAAGGCGAGATGAAAACACATTCACAAAGGATGAATAACACTCCTCACAAAATTGAGGAGAAATATGTTACTCAAGCGAGACGAACACTTGAACTCTTCAAAAATTGTCAAGAATACAAGTCATTCGACCAACTCCTCTTTCGCAGATTTTTATATCTTATTATTTACTCCTTTTGTATTAATTATAGAAATTTATTATAGATTGATGACAAGATAAACAATATACTAACTTATGATTTGGATAACCTGTGGGTGCCACACGTCCTGCAGACGAGGCTGTTGGAGCTGAACTCATATAATCTGATTCTGATGCTCAATGTAACATTCGGGCAAGACAAGAAACATCATCCAGAAGAATTACGATGACACACAAATCTTCCGCCATATTGGATTCCATGAGGTAGGGGTGGACAAAATCCGGCCCGATCCGGTTCACTTAATGTCGGGTTAGGGTCCACTTAATTAATCCGGTATAATTTACGGGTTGGGTTAGGATTGAGGCTCGGGTTACCCGATTTCATAAGTAATATAAAAAATACTAGATTTTTAATGAGATTCAAACATTATACCTCATCTGAATAAAAATTTATTTGTGTTCCCGTGATATATCACACTACATATGAATATGTAATTGATTTGCAATGAAAAACAAAACTATAATACTAAACTTTAAAGTATTTATATCATGATAGATGACCATGAATGTTTTATGTCTTTTAAAAAATTTAGTTTTAGGTTCGGGTACGGTTCACATAATTGATCCAATCTTTCGGGCCGGGTTAGGGTTCGAATAACTGACCCGATCATTATTTCGGGTCGGGTTAGGACCAAGCACAACCCGTCCAACGCCCACCCCTACCATGAGGCACAAGTTCAGCTATGGGAGCTTTTTAATGTGTTAAAATTTAAGCAAAAGTACACATGAAATATCGGCATTTTATAATTGAAAGTCAAACTATTGATTTTTCAATTAAAAACATAAGAAATAAATTGACAAATTTCAAACACCTAACACCGTAACTACAGTGTGATTAAATTACGAACTCAATCATGTGAACTCCGTTGAAAATAACCCAACAATCCTATCATAAATTCTTAACGTAATAAATCAATTTTTCTTATTTAATACCAATAGATATTTTTACAGAGTCGTAATTAACGGGGTTCGTATGACTGAGTAACAATTTATATCCAGCGTAGCTACCGTGCTCGAATATTTATAATTTTATTTTTTATTTTCCTTGATTGGAAAAACTAATAGTTTTGACCTTCAATTCGAAAATACAGGTAGTTTGGAGCACCAACATGTACTTTTCCCTAAGATCAATATTAGAAAAAACATGATTTATACCTGAACTTCACCCTTCTTACAAATATAAATAGGGTTGTATACTTTGGGAACCTGAACTATCACCATTTCCCAACTTGAGGGCTGAACTATAAAAACTTCCAAACAAGGGGCGAACTATCAAACAATTTTCCAAACAAGGGGCACCGTCTAACGTCGTTAACTAGGTTCCGGTAGTTAATAAAATAATATAAATATTTAAAAATTTTCAAATTGCCAAACTTTTTAAAAAAATGTTAAAAAGTTGTAAATTTTTTTAATGAATTTATAAAAAATTTAATTTTTAATATAAAAAAATAGTGTACAATTTTTTAAAAATAAAAATTAGGAACTTCAGAAAAATTAAACACAAAATGAAAAATATTTTTGAATTTTTGTTACAAAGTTCCCCTACCAATAGTTCAAGAAAATATTAATTATTGTTCCTATCTAGTATGAACTATATAAGAAGTATTATGGATAAAAGTTAGATCCTTTATTAAAAAAATAAAGTTTTCATTTTTTTATGATTTTGGTAAATTCATTTAATTTTTTACTATTTTTAACATTTTTAAAAAAATTTGCAATTTTAAATTTCTGTAAATTTCTTTAAATTTTAAATTATTTTATTATCAAACGGAACAAAGTGGGCGGCGTAAGTGAAAAATTATTTTAAATTATTCAATTCTACTACGCTTAATTTTATTGCTCTTGCATGCTATACATTGAATTGATGTTTTCTTGTATGAACGAAATTAGGTTAAACACCAAAAAGATAGATGTGTCAGAAGTAGTTAACAGGATCTAGTAGAATTGATGTTAGGTGTAGTAGCTATGTTGATAATATATGACCAAATAGAAGAGTTAATATTAATTGTTTCGTTAGACTATGGTAGCTACGCTAGTAGTACGTAGGTTTCTGTAAGTACAACGCGCGCATCCGCGGCGATGGTATAACAAGTATGTAGTGGAATAGTTAGTACTTAGAAAACCCTAGGCTCAATAAATCGAAATTGTTGATAATCCGTGGATGGGCGTCGTTCAACGATCTAGGTTAATTTAGACAATAATCCGCGGATGAGCTTGTCTAATGTTATTTTGGTTTATTTCTATATTTGATGGCATATTTGATTGCATGATATTATCACATATCACATGAATTGTATGGCAGACACGGATGAAGTTGATCTTGGAATTATTTCTCTGATTGAATCAAACCTCTCCTAATTTCAGTGTCACTTAGGATTTAGTAATAACCAAAGCATTTTCCTATAGGAGTAGCCGAACATACTACTTGCATACTAGTACATGCACGCGTCTATTCCTTGGATCGACCCTTGGCTTACCAAAGTTTATAAATTGTTTTTAGTGTAACTTGACCCCTAAAACTTATAACTCGATAACAATAAAGGGATAAAAATACGCTTGTCAAAAATCTAGGGTTTCTTGGGAGGAAACCGAAGTATAAAAATGATGTTACGACTGCCTTTAGCTTTGCGGTTCAGCTAGATATCGTTGGCACTGTAGGTACTGATAGAGCGACAGACGTAGATCGCGTGATCGAGGCGAGTTAACCAACGCCATACTTGGTGGCATACCTCGGTGGGAGCAGATCAACGATCTGAGCCGGAAGGGAAGAAACGTCTTGTTGTGCGGTGACCAATAACAACTAAGGTTCGTCTGAGAGTACGGCGGTACAACACTGAGTGTGGTTAGGTTAGTGATCTTAACTATTGTAACCGAGAACATTCTAATACAATAAGTTATTTCAAAATTCTTCTAGTCCAGCTAGAAGGTAGTAATTTTTCTCAGATATTGGTTGAACACTCAGAGTTTCCACCATAAATTACTATGTTTACTTGTTTCTACTTTTCGCATTTAATTTCCGCTATATACATACCTAGCAGGGAACGTACTCGCTAGGGAACGCTAACTAACAATCCAACAAAAATTTTTCTGCAAGGACCAACATAATTCAGACAAGCGTAAAGTTACCGAAGATAAATAGAACTTCTAAAGTTGTATACCCGGGGACGATAATTTTTAGGGTAAGTATTTTAGGGTAAGTATAAATTGGGGCTTTAAACTAGCGTCTTTTTTCAAATCACGGCTCAAACAATAAAATTTCCAATTGAGGACAAAATACAAAAATTAATTGATAAATTTTCTGTCGTCGGACATCATAGTTACATCGTGGTTAAAATGTTCATTCATTCCGGTGAACAGCATTGATAATGATACCGTGATATCATCCTAAACTTTAAATGTAGTAAATCAATTTTTCTTCTCTAACACTCCATGAATGTTTTTTTATTAAGTCGTTTTCGATGAAGTTCACGTGATTGAGTAAGCAATTTAATCATGGTGTAACTACAGTGCTTGACACTACTACATGGAAGACATTTTGCATCGGTTCTATGAATCATTATGCATCGATTCCCTATCCGATGCATAATCTACCAATGCATAATCATGACATTATGCATGGGTTCTTCCAACAAAACCGAGGCATAGTATCTCGACTGTAGTAGTGTGACATTCGACAATTCATCAAGTTTTTTTATTTTGCCCGTGTTTGAAAATTTGGATAGTTTAGACCGTGATTTAGAAAGCGGCGACAGTTCAAGGCCCCAAATTGTACTTCTACCTAATTTTTTTTATTGACGGATTGGTTATGATTTTAATTTATTTAAATTATTTTAAAAGGTTACATTTTCGTTACTAAAGTCTAATTTATCCTGGTAATAACAAATGGTGGTTGCCCAATCTTATTAATTCCATGTGTATATAACGGTTGCCTGTGTATCCATTCCATCACAAAATCACACCAAAAAATGAATCCCCTAGCAGTCAAAATGTTTAGGAGGAGAGAGTCCCCGGGACGAGCAGTGCCTATAGAATGTTGGGAAGACATTCTAAGAAGGATTCGTCAAGAGGAACTTCTTTCCTGTTTCACTGGTATGTAAGGATCTTCTCAAAGCTTCGAATAATTGTGTGAATCGTATCAAGATAGGAAGTTCGATGTAACCAGAACTTCACAAATTTTCAAGGATTCAGGTTCGTAAGAGAGGTAAATTTTGGTTGCCATGTGACAGATGAAATCCTATGTTTAATTCGAGAATCCCTTGTGTCATTGACTAGCATATCTCTTTGGGACGAAACACTATCATCAATGAATTCCTTGATGGAGTTGTTTCGCAAACGTAAAATGAAAAGCGTCGATTTAGCAGGCACAATCATAGTTAATCCTATGTTGTCACATATCGATGAAATATTTTTACTTTTGCCTGAGATAACATACTTTCGTTTTAACTATCGAACCGCCTTCGGTGATTTATCTCTATTTATTCTGCTACAAAATTGCCTGATACATGAAGAACTTCACATGGGTATAAAAATTTGTAAAGGTGCATCTACTGATAATATTTCACAAGAGTCCCCGGGAATATCAAGTGACACATCTACATTGGTCGATAAATTTGCTACTTGGCATTTTCCTTTGGCCCTCCTCCGCTTTTGTTATACGTTGTCGTTCCATTAAACAGGCGTGCACTCCTTTAACAAAACGACGACGTCAAGCTTTGAGTCCAAACCTTATTCGCGCTTCACGCAATGACGCCGTCTTCCGAATCTCCAACCCCGCCTTCTCCAAACGGCGACATTTCGCCCTGCTGCGTGCATATCAAGCTCCTTTGATCAGCTTAATCCTTCAGGCCATACTAGCCTATTCAAGCTCATGCAACTGCCTTGGACTACCACCCAAAAGTCCAAGTAATTGAAGAACCACAAATTGCAAATCTCCACCTTGGTTTTTAATTACTTTCAAAGCTCTGAAGTCCCTCACTTTTCATCATGCTCTAGGGTTCTTCCATCAACCCAATCAACTCCAAGCAATACTCAAACTTATCACTTGGGATCATAGTTATTAAACCCAGACCAAACCGGCCGGTTGGACCGGGAACCGGTCACCGGATCGATATGCAGTGGACCTGATCAAGACCCAGTTGACCCGATCGGTTGAACCAGTTGACCCGATCGATTGAACCAGTTGACCTGGTTTTCATTAAAACAGTGTTTTGATCGGTTCAATCGGGTCATAAAATTTATGTATTTAATTTTAACTTGGACAAGACTCGAACCCAACCCCCCACGTTATAGTTATTCTATTTCCTTCCACTAGGCTAAAGATGATTGTTGTTTTATTATTTGTTTCAATAATGTATATTCATTTATCAAATCTATAAAATTTATTACTTATTATCAATTTAACTAGAAATTCAATTAGTCTTAAAAATTTATTATTGTTGTGACCTGCAAATTAAGACTAAAATTGTTATTGTTGTTCTATTATTGTTGTATTATTGATTTGTACTTTATCAAATTCTAAATTTGTTATAGTATGTTGTTGTAATCAGAATCATAAACATGTAATATTTATTCAAGTCATAAATATGTTAAATTATAATATCATATATAAGTTTTTTATTTTTATTTTTTAATATGTGCGAGTCAATCCGGGTCAACCCGGTTGAACCACTGACACAGTGACTTGATCAGGTCGATCCACGGGTCGGTTTTAATAACACTGCTTGGGATTGATTTTGTCAACATATCAGCATGGTTATCCTTTGTGGCTATTTTCACCACATGAACATCCTCTGAATAAGTTATATCCCTAACAAAATGCATCTTTACATCTATGTGCTTTGACCTCTCATGAAAAATTTGATGCTTGGATAGATGAATGGTTCCTTAACTATCACTATGCACCTTTACAGACGCTTGACCATGCCTAAGTTCTGACATTATTCTTTTCAACCATAGAGCTTCTTTCACTGGCTCAGTTATTGCTAAGAATTCAGCTTTTGTAGTTGACAATGCCACCACCTTCTGTAGGTTTGCCTTCCAAGACACTGATGTTCCAAAAACTGTAACTACCAAACCAGTTTGAGATTTCTTTGTGTCCAAATTGTCTGCATAGTCTGATTTCACAAAGCCTTGCACTATATCAACACTGATTTGCCCTTTCCCATATAATACCAATGTTCTCTTTATGTATCTCAGCAACCACTTGACAGATTACCAATGATATTTCCCTGGATTTACCATATGCCTACTCACCAAGCTAACTCCATGAGCTACGTCAGGTCTGGTACACACCATAGCATACATCAAGCATCCCACTGCATTTGAATAGGGCACATTCTCCATATATGCCCTCTCTTCCTTGATCTGAGGCTTTTGATCCTTAGTAAGTTTAAAGTGAGATGCCACAAGTTGAACAAGATCAAAAGGATGATGAGAGACAGACTCACTAAAAGAATAAGAAAATTGAAGTTGTTTATCTAGCTTACAACCCTGACACTGCAACAAAGCATCACCTGACACTGATACTAAAAGGCCACGACAAACTAAAGAAGAAAGATAAGAACAACAAATATGACCCAAGCGATGATGCCATTGTGCAAAAGACATGGTACATGGGACGACGGTGGCGAAAGCTAAAGGACTGGCAGCGATCGCGGAATGAAGATGAAGCTAGTTGAGTTCCCAGAGACGTGATAAGCATATTTTTAACCCTGTATAGTTGTCAACTTATATGTTTTAGGGGTCCAATTGTAGTCAAAAATAATTTATAAACCTTGGTAAGCCAAGGGTCGATCCAAGGAACAACGTGTGTGAATACTGGCTAACAAGTGCCCTATTTAGCTATTCCGAACGATTAAAGGTTTTGGTGTGAAGCAAATCGCAGAAATTAAATGCAGAAAATAAAAAGGTTTTGGCTTGATCAAAGAAAGAATCCGAGGATCAAACTTCACCCGTGCCATCCCACAAATTATGCAGCAATATCACGTAAATTCATCATGCTATCGAATATGGAAATAAACCAAAATAACACTAGACAAGCCGCACATCCACATATTATTGTCTAGATTAATCTCAATCTTTGAAAGCCGTCCATCCATGGATTATCAACGATTTCGATTAGTTAAGCTTAGGGGTTTTCAGACAAAAGTCAACTTTCCAATTAATTCATGTACTACCATTGTAGCTACCATGACCTAATATCAATTTCATATGATCTGTTTGATACCTAGGACCCATTCATCTTTTGGTAATTAACCTAAATACGTTCTAGCATGCAAACATCCCATTCAATATAAAACTTGCAAGAACGATAAAATTAAGCACAATGAAATTGAATATTTGAATTGCATTAATAGAAAACGTTCAATTGATCACACGAAGAGTTGGGTACATGGCACGAGAACTGTAGGATCCCAGAATAAAGAAGACTACTCACTATTCATGGTAAGTTAACCAAAAATAGTGTAGAAATAGAAATTAAGTATGAGGAAACTGTGTAGACGATGTAGCTCGTTCAATCCGCAATCTCTAGCGATGTGGTGCTCTGTCTTCTTCTCCAAGTTGGGGTTCTCCAAAGTCAAGCTCTAGATCGATTCCAACACACCTCGCTGCTCTCGATCGCCCTCTTTTATTTCCCCAAAAAGGGCCAAAAAGGCCAAAAACAATTTTTGAAATAAAATAGAAATTTTGAGTTTCGACGGCCAGTCAGTCGACTGGCCTGATAAGGAAATCCCAGTCGACCGACTCGATAGAGACTTCGGATGCGTCGACTTGCAGGGCAACTCCAGTGGGTCGACTCAGCTCCCCAGTCGACCGACTCGATAAAGACTCCAGTAGCGCTGTCTCGCAAGGCAACCCCAGTCGATCGACTCAGCTCCCTAGTCGACTGATTCGATAAAGACTCTAGAAGCGTTGAATCGCAGGGCAATTTGACAGCACTGCCTTGTCGCGAGGCAATGTGTACAAAATAAATTTATAAGTCCGCTACTTGTGACTTTACTATTGGGTAGTAAAGCGGTAAGTAGGGGTCAAACCCAAGGGAATTAGTGGACAGTTGTTTTTTCGAAAATGGAAAGTAAGACAGTTGGGGGTTGGTTGTGATTTTAGTACTGAAAGTAACGTGGGTTGGTTGTGATTTTAGTACTGAAAGGTAAATGACTGAAAGTAAAGAAAGTAAATACAGGACTGAAAGTAAATACTGAAAAGTAAAGTGCTGGAAAGTAAAGTGCTTGAAGGACAAGGCTTGCTGAAAGTAAAGTGCGTAAAAGTAAAGTGCTTGAAGGACAAGGCTTGCTGAAAGTAAGTGCGTAAAAGTAAAGTGCTTGAAGGACAAGACTTGCGGAAAGTAAATGCGTAAAAGTAAAGTGCTTCAAGGACAAGGCTTGCTGAAAGTAAGTGCGTAAAGTAAAGTGCTTGAAGGACAAGACTTGCGGAAAGTAAATGCGTAAAAGGAAAGTGCTTGAAGGACAAGACTTGCGGAAAGTAAGCAGTTGATATGGGACTGAAAGTAAAGTGACAGGTGATGTTTTAATTAAAGGAAAGGATTCGGTTTTAGGGGCCTTGTATCATAAATCTGTTTATCATCGACCTCTAATGATCATACTAAGTGTTCAAAGATGTATCAAGGCTATTCCTAGCACTTGACTTGCCACACCGTCTAGTCTTTTTCAAGACATAGAACTCTTGTTCTAATATGTGCATCCAATTGATCAATCATTCATGATCAACCAAATGGTGCTTAAAAGAGGTTGAACTCCACAGATAAGCTGTGCTCTTCCGTGCCTCCACTTATCCACGTATGTTCACGAACCCCATGGAAGAGCTTTGCTCTTTCGAGCCTCCACTCAACCAATGGTGTTCTGACCTAATATATGGCACATAGAACAAGTTGAACACGAAGAGGCACTAAGAGAAGGGTCTAAAACATTTTATGATACAAGCACACCCCTTCAACCGAATGAAGGGTTTAGCTACGAATATCCATAGAGGTGGATACCATAGCTAAGTGCTTAAAAAGTAAAGGTTTTCGAAAGACAAGAAAGTAAAGGTTTTGGAAAGTAAAGACAAGGAAAGTAAAGGTTTTCGAAGGTAAAACTCAAGACACACTCAAACTCAAGAACAAACTTGGAGCTTTTGATTCAAAGTAAAGTGTTTACAAGGATTGTGGGATGGAATGTAGAGAGATTTCTAACCAAGCAACAAGTGATCAAAGGATTAGAACCAAGAACATAGCACTACCAAAGGATTATGGGACACTTCTTCAAGGAGGAGGAGATGTTCTATTTATAGGCAAAGGGGAGTAGGAGGGAAGGAGAAGATGTGGAGGAGAGGCCATCCACATGTCAAGAGGGGGAAGGAGGCTCAAAGCCGCCGCCCATGTGGCAAGAGGGGAGTGGAGGAGGGGATAGCCTCCGGTGGTGAGGTGGAGGAGGGGTGAGTGTGAGTGGAATGAGATCTTTCCCTCCCAAAAGCCATCGGTTCCCATATGACTCCGGTTGCTCTTTGGTTGCCCTTTGGTTGCTTCTTGGTTGCTTCTTAGTTGACATCAAAAGGTGAGAAACTTAGACTTGGCATTTCACTTGTGTTCTTGATTTTTGTTGGAATAAGTCATTGGGACTTAGTTGTGGCTTGATCGGAGTATTGTCGGAGTATGGCCAGTTCTGACTTGTGATTTACTTTCAGCGTTAAGAACTCTATTTTAGCTCGTTTCATCTTTACTCCTTGAAATAGCCTGTTGAACAAAAGTGAAACTAACAAGTAAAAGTTGTCAAGATAAAGCGTCTAATTTGGTGGGTTTAACTGTCTTAATGATTCATCAAAATATGGTCCATCACAACTCCATTGGTCGGCTGGCTTGGGGCCAATTTCTCCAGTCGACCGACTTGTTTCCCTTGTAGGCTTTTTCACCCCAAAAGCTTGGTTTTTCTTCGAGTCTTGGTCTTAGGCCATGGTTTTGATGGATAGCTGCTTTTAACCTGAAACACTCAAGAAAAGACATCAAATACAAACAATTTGCCGAGAGAACGAGTGCTATCCTTAATCGTATGGAGCAATTAACTAGTCAAAATATCGACTGATCAAAACACTCCACACTTAGGATTTGTTCGTCTCGGACAAATGTCGAACAAATGGCAGAATAAATGCAAGTCCATGTGAGGCTCAACAACCATGTGTTTCTATGCTACCCACTCAAGTGTCATGTGATAAACTCTAGCTAAAATAAAAACATAACTCACTGTCGTAGAGGACACAAATGCATTTAGCATATGCATCAAGCCTTTAAACCCCTAGGCTGCCCTAGTAGGACGAGTATAGTCTCGTAAAGGTTTTCAGGAATGGGACAACCTACAAATCCCATGTACAACTAACTAACGTGTATGCATGAAATGATGCTCAACGAGTCATAGAAAAGTAATGTCATACCTCGTATTCATCGTGTTACCTCGACTTCAAATCAAACATCTTCATCAAAGTTGTCAAACAATCATAGATTAAATGAGTCATGCATTCAAACGGTCAATACACACGGCTAGCAAGTGACTAATCACATGTTCTAAATAGTTCTATAGCAACGCAATAAGAACATGAATAGTTACACAAAACACGCTCGTCATTTGCCTATGCTATCTAGGGATAGTCCACGGGCTCTTGGCACAAAGCTCATTCTCAAGTGCAAAGGACTAGGCAATGACCCGTAAGAGAAGTGGAGCCTGGCTTAAGAATTTTCTGAAAAAATAGTACGAAAATCACATCAAATTTCCAGTGCAAACACAAGGATCATCCCTTAGTTTCTAGTACATGAATTCTCAAGATAAGTCATGATTGCACGCAATGAAAAGGTGGAAATACACTACATCAAGCAAAAGGGGGCAGAAATTTCATTGTTTTTTCATACACAAGGGGTGACTTTTCTCACTTTGCCCTTGGTATTATTTTTCTATTTTTTTCCTCCCTTTTTTTTTTCAAAAACAGATATGCTTAGGGTCAATTTTTCACCCTCTTTTGAAAATTCAGAATTTTGTTCTTGATTGGGGGCCCATTTTTCGCCCCTCTTTTGACTATTTTTATTTCTGACTCCACACTTAAAACTTGACATAGTATATGAATAAAGGCGGGCGCATGCACATCACAACAAGTATAGAGAAGCACATACTAGTACTAAGGTCACCTAGAAAAAGAGATGCAATTTAAGTTTTTTTTTATATTTTGTACCGCTGCCTACTAATTTCAAATCACAAATATGCTTCAAGAAATACGTAAAACATGTGATAGGCAAAGGCTAGCAATGATACTGATACGAGAGAATACACACACAAATAAAACTATTTCAAGTCCTAGACTTCAAATCCAAAAGAATGACCATCAGTCAAGGAGTATCGTATAGAAACGAGGATTTCAATCGCAATACATAGTCAGTTGAGCATATGCAAGAGTGAATGCGATATGCAATGTGTGTGACTATGCGCTACCCACTCCACACATAAAATTGAGCTGAGTCCCTAAGCGAAGAAATAAAAGATAAGAAAAGGCGCATAAGAACTTTCCTCGTGTGTGATAGCTTGACATCCATGGAGATTAAGTGATGCCCGGGGAGTGAAATGCAACTCATGAGCTGGTAGATATATAGATAACAACATAGAGCTTCACAAGTGATAGGTTAGCATCAAAAATCGTGGAGGGGCACTCCACACTTAGAATCCTAAAATGTCCACACACAAAGCACATAATGCAAATGAAAAATGCACAGAAATAATACTTACAGCGCGGGTTACTCCATGAAGAGGCCACTACAAAAAAATCATTGATTGGTGATGACCTCGAGTCATTGCCGAATGTCAAAAAGTCATCGCTTATCAATTTATGTGATGACTTTTACAGTTGTCGCATGTCGTTTCCGCATGTCGTTGCAGTAGGTTCCCTCGCAGAAAGTTTATACGATGACTTTATCAGGTCATCACATTTAGTATTTATTGCAATGACAATTAAGTTATCACATAAGAATTTTGTGACCACTTAAGCAATCACAAAAAAATGACTAATGCGACTGACGGAGCCCACCGCACTGTCGTTAAGGTGCGGTGTTCTCTGTGCAAAGGCAAATTTATATTCCGCTACTCGTGACCTTACTACTGGGTAGCAAGTGGTAAGTAGGGGTCGAACCCAAGGGAATTAGGGGGATAGTCGTTCTTTGAGGGATTTGTACAGCGAGGGAGCGTGTTTTAGGTTGATTGAGGTTTTAGTGCGGAAAAGTAAGTGATTGGTTGGTTGGTTTTGGTTTTTAGTGCGGAAAAGTAAATGACAGAAAAGTAAAATACTGAAAATAAAAGTAGAAGACTTACAGTGGGTGATGCGTGATTGTTAAGCCTTCAGGAACGTGAGCAGTTGATAGAGCAGTTTATACTAAGAAAGTAAATGCAGGTGGTGTTTTAATCTAAGGAAAGCATTCGGTTTCGGGGGCCTTGTATCATAGCCTGTTTATCATTGACCTTTAGTGATCCTTCTAAGTATTCAAACGTGTATCAAGGCCATTCCAAGCACTCGATTTGCCACACTGTCAAGCCCATTCCAAGGTCGTAGAGCACTTTTTCTACTTAGACTAATACCCCATTCCAAGGTATATTAGCCTGTGTGCATCCATTTGACCAGTCATTCCCGACCAACCAAATGGTGTTTTAGAGAGGTCAAACTCCTCAGATAAGCTTTGCCATTCCAAGCATCCACTTATCCGAGTATGTTTACGAACCCCACGGAAGAGCTTTGCCATTCCAAGCATCCACTCAACCTTGGAAGTTCTAACCTAATATATGGCACATAGAACAAGTTTTGAATACAAAGAAGAGGCACTAAAATATGTGAAATTATGTCCCCTGTTCAAGCTTGTGTCCAAGGTAGTGTTGCGACAGACCTGGAACTCTTTGCACAACAGTTCCACACACAGAGGTTGAACTCTTATCACAACAGTTCAGCAAATAGATAAAGGCAGTAGAGACACACAGACTGATAACCCAGTTCGGCTCCGCCTACTCTGGGGGGTTTCCCACACCCGAAAAGGGACAGCAACTCTTTATTACGAGTATAGGGTTTCCACAGGGACTTACACTTACACCTTGTAATAACCTAACCTCAATACTTCGTCTCTCAGATTTGCAACCGAGGTTCACCGCAATTCCCCTCGATCCCCTTCGTTCAGAACCAGCAGTCTGAACGTTCTCGACCTTCTCCAGAAGCTCGGATGCTTTCTCTCGAAAGCTTGTTCACCTTTGTTGTGTGCGGCAGTTGATACGCTTCAGACAGTCTGTGTTGCACTTGAACAGACTGCACTTGCACCGGTGTATTCTCAATGAGAAAACACAACCGGCTGTTGCTTTCTTCTTCTCCAATCAGCAGGATATGCTCGTGTATATTTGATCTTTGAAAGCGATGGGAATTAGGGTTGCCCTTGCATTGTATTTATATGCTCGAGCGAAACCCTAATTCACACAAGATAATCCCATCAAATATTTTAGAATTGATTCCTAAATATTTGATGTATATCTTTCATAAATCGATCGGAAGAATATACGAAATCTTCTTTCCAAGTAAGTTGCGCCATCTTCAATGTAGATATTCATTCGAATATCTGATGCTCGAATAAGTCACAGGCCGACTTCCACTTGTCGAAATCTTCGTTGCCAATATCTTCCGGAAAATATCCCCGCGTCTTGATCACGCTGTATAGGAGTACCAAGATATTGTTCGAACTCCCCCTGAACACCTGCTCGAACTGTCTAAGCTACGTTTTGCCAAATACATGCCACCTAAGGGAACATCAATCTCTCCCTTGGCATTTTGGCAAAACCTGATCTACTAGATAACTAAGTCTATCTCACTATCTAGACACTAGACAACTTTGAGGGAAACAAGAATTGTCTCCTCAAAAAATACTCCCCCTTTTTGCCACAAACTGGCAAGGGGTGCGATCCGAGTTCAAACAGACAATCAAAATGTGCCAGAACAAGCACTAAGAACGATAGTTTTAAACAAATAGTTCAGGGAGAAAGTTGGAAGAGAACCTTCAATCAGAAGCTTCTTCAATGGAATCATCTTCAGAGGCAGTAGCTACTGATTCATCATCACTGGGGTAGCTGAGAGCTCGAGCAAGCCTGTTGATTCGGTGGCGCTGTTCTTTGTCCGCAGCAATGATAACATGGAGGTCCTTCAGTAGTTTGCTCCTCTCATCCATGCCCATTCTGGCTCCCCCTCGACTGGATTCCCCAATTTCTTTACCTGGCTTGCCCCCCTTTCAGATCATTCACATGCCGCCCTTTGTATAACTTGTGGTCCACTGTGAATTTGCTGGGAGCTTTAGTAAGAAAATCAGACGAGGCTGTCAAATCAGGGGCTTGATGAATAATCAGCTCATAGATCAGAGATGGAAAACAGATCTGGTGCAAGGTTCTCATCGATGTAGCATGGTCAGCAATCTGTTTGAACATCATTCTGCCCAGGTTAAACTTCAGCGTGTTCCCTATCTGATAAATAAGTTGGGCCATGTCCTTGTTGACAGTGGAGCGATGAGTAGACGGCCTCCAGTTAAACACTGCTATGAAGAATAGCATTGAATAGAACGTGGACAGATCCGCCGTCTGCACAACTGACTCAGGCCTCCACTGAACAGAGCCCGCAGTGATGGTGCTTACTATCTTCTCGAGGCTGGATTCTTCTTCATCAACAGCTGGGTTGTCCATGGAGAAGTATACATTGATCAGTGGATCAATCTTGATCCTTCTTCCTCTTACATAGAAGACCCCATACTCAGCCTCTCCAATGACCCCAAACTTTGGAGGCAAGTTTGCCATGGCCTCACGCACCAGCTGTTCGTTGAATGGCTTGCATCTGTCTAACGTCCAGAATAGATCCGACTCTTTGAGCACCTCAATCACTTCTTTCCCTTTGTAACTCGATGCATCCAGTAGTCTCTCCGGTATGATTTTCCTCTTCTGCACACATCCCCATTTCAACGCAGCTTCTTTGTTCACGAACCACACACCTTTCTTGACCTTAGCAACTGGGACAGCCTCAGATTCAGGGGCTGGGACTTCACATCTCCCAGCATCTTCAGAGATGGGAACTGCAGGAACGCGCTTTCTTTTCTTTGAAGAGCCAGCTCCCCCTGCACCACTGCTAACCTCAGCAACCTTCTGAGCTGGTTCCTTTGTAGACGCAGCAAAGGCAACCTTTTTCTTTTCCTTCCCCTTCGTTGTCCTCTTGAGGTTGACAAGGGGAGCACTGTCTTGGTCATCTTCTGAAAGAGTAACACCTTCTGCTGCTGATGTAGGGGCATCCTTACGAATGGATGGTTCATCCTCCTTCAAGTAATCCCGACGACGATCATCTTGAACTATCATTGTTTCTTCACTCACTGCTTTCTCTGGTACTACCCCAGTCTTAACTTCAGTTTGAACACTTTGTTCCACTGTTGGAGCACTTGAGACCTTTCCAGTACCAGACTCTTCTGCTTCAACACCTAGGTTACACAGAATTTCCTCTGGAACTGGTGTTGTTTGAGCTTCAGTCTGAACAGAGGGTTCCATTGTTGAACCGCTTGCAGCTTTCTCTACATCAACCTCTTTTGCTCTAACAGCCTGAGCTTCTTCCAGACTTGCCACTCCCTGATCCTTCTCCTTTTCCAGGTCTTCCATGACATCATCAATGTCTTTGTATAACTTCTCCAATTCATCATCCTTTTCTGCTGGGTTAGTCTCCTCTGCCACAGCCTCTCATGCAAACCGGAACCTTCTTCAGTGATTCCTCCTTGATTTTCAGACGCATCAGCGTCACTCATCACCACATTCCTCTTCCCCGACGACTCGATGAACTTCTCTATTTCTTCATCGGACATTGCAATCTTCCTTCCTCGAGCTGCATAGATCTGGACGAGATATTTTCTGGGAGAGTCACTGGTCCGCTTCACCTTCTTCCTACGACCAGCCTTCGGAGGAATGTATCCTGTGGCGAAAATCTTTTCTCTCCACGTTCCTGAGCCTCCAGCCCCCTTGCTGGGTTCCTCTTCTTCCACACTCTTGACAGACTTCTTCTTAGAAATCCCACTACCGGCTTTGTCAACCGTCACAGCCCTACCACTTTCATTATTTCCACCAAGAATCTCCCTACTGGTTTCACCACCATCGGCTCTAACACCACTAACAGCCTTACCATCATTATCGCCAATTACAGCCCTTCTGGCTTCAATACCGTCAATCAACTCAACAGCCCTCTCACCCTCCATACTTGTTTCTTCATTCAGTACAGATTTTTCAACACAGGGGATATTTGCAGAGACAGAAGGAATATTGGGATTTACCTGAATCTGTGGAGTTGAGTCCACTGTGCCCGACTGAGGGATTCCAGCGGTAACTCCTTCAACAGACTTCTCTTTGGCCAAAGATTCGGTGACTGAGTGTAAAGGCGACGCCTTTTTCATCTTCGCAGCTTTTGATTTCGGAATCTTTGATTTCGCCGCCAACGCCTTTGAGGTCTGCATGCTTTCTTTGATTTTCTCCGCAGATTTGGCACTGGATTTTGCTGACTTTCTGGTGTTCACCATTGTCGGTAGAGGAAAGAGCAGTTGAGAGGGAAGTTCCGTTCTAGGGTTTTCGAGAGAGAGAAGACGATGCTTAGTGAAGGTTTTTGATTTTTCAAAAATCAAATATGTCTGTATGACTCTTCAGCTTTCCAAAACCGTCAACCGAAAAAATCTTCAAGGATATTTCAAAAAAATATTTTGTTGAGACTTCTGTTCCAGCTCTCTTTATTAGATGGTCAGTCCAACTGTTTTAGCTGGAGATTCGACTATGACTGACCACCGTCGGATGCTCTCAGTGGTTGACACCACATAGACCCCCTGGGGATCTGGGTGTTCCATTCCGTGACCTGCCATATGGTTTGACACAAGTATGGCTCCTCAGAGTTACCATCTTTCGTGAGCATTCATATTTTCTTGTACGGCACCATGCACATTTCTCTGGGCAGTGTATAGACTCCAGTTGCAACTGTACCATCGTCTGATTCGACAGCTTCCTGGGACACCCGGCAACCTTGATTTGTGCACATCGACAATCAGATCTTGTGTGCAAGGTCTTGTCCACTCCCCCTCGCAGAAACTAGGTTGTGCGTTTGCACCTGGGAGAGCAACCGATTGCTGGCCATGATGCTCATTGTTCATTGATTTCGTCAGACCCATCCCAATAGTATAGCAATTGTTGGCATCCCTTTTTCCTTTCATCAGTGTATCGCCATTCTGGTCTAGTACAAGACATAAGTAGCTG
The DNA here is from genome assembly GCA_033675215.1 of Rhodiola kirilowii. NCBI lineage: Eukaryota > Viridiplantae > Streptophyta > Magnoliopsida > Saxifragales > Crassulaceae > Rhodiola > Rhodiola kirilowii. The sequence continues at coordinate 10,011,393 of CM066193.1, read as the reverse complement.
GAGAATGACACATAGTGTCCATCGTCGCATAGTTGACTGATGCTGATAAGATTCCTGGTCAGGCCCTTAACAAGGAGGGTATTCTTGAGTGCAGGGAGATCCGAAACCATCAATGTCCCACAGCCGATCACCTGACCCTTTTCACCATCCCCGAAGGTGACAAACCACACATGCTCAACAGGTCTAATATGGGTAAGATATTGAGAGTTACCTGTCATGTGTGCGGAGCATCCGCTGTCGAAGAGCCAACAATCATGCGATGAGTAGTTTGAGGTGTAACAGGCTACCATGCAAACGGTTTGATCTGCCTTTTAAACCCAGACCTGTTTCTGTTGCGATGTGGTTCATTGCTGAAAAGCATGTGGTTCGGCTAAAAATAGGCGACACTTTAGTTTAATGTGTCCCATCTGATTGCAATACCAGCAAGTGCGCCATTCTTTCTTTTGCGCTGAATGAGAGCCGAAGTGCATCGTACCATCCCTTCTTTGACCACTGTTGGGTTGTTCTTGTTGCAGGTCTATTTTCCATCGGGGATGCTGTCTTACCTTCTGTTCTGTCTTCTGTTCCGACACTGGTCTGGTTTTAACAAGTGTCGTACCTTTTGAGCTGCCTTCTCCTGTGAACCCCAATCCTCTGTGTCCAGACTTCATTCTCTGGGATCTAAGAATATCATTTAAGTTTTTAGTGCCAGAGTTAAGCATTCTTACCGACTGTTTGAGGTGATTGAGTTCCTCTCTAGTGTCAGAGTGTTCCATCTTCTCGGATTCTAGCTGAAGTTCCAGCTGTTCCACCCTCCTTAGTTGGAACATTTCTTTCCGCTGTAGATCAATGATGGTTTTTCTCAGGCCCGCCATGCCTACAAGATGAGTGTCCCGATCCTTCTCTATTTCAACTTTTAGGGAGGAGACAGTACCCAAGAGTTCCATTTTCTGAACAAGAAGATTTAACCTTTCCTGTTTTACCTCAGCTAGTTGAGAAGTCAGTGAGTTAATTTTACCTTCCAGTTCTACCTTCAGTGTCAGTAGTATCTCAACTTCCTGCCATACCTTGTCCTTTTCCATAGTGACGCTTGCCACTGTGTCATTTAGCTTTTTGTTCATCTTGATCAGAAGCAGCCACTTCTCATATAGATCTTTATACGTCTGAGCCAGAGAGTCCTGTGTGAGTTCTTCATTGTCACTGTCCGAGGGGTCTTCACCTGGGAGTTCCAACTGAGGTGGAACAGTTTCACTTGTGCTGCTGCATTCATCCAGAGTTGTGACGAAGGCCACAAAATTTGTGGTTTCACCTTTTTCTTCGTCTGATTCACTGTCACTGAAGCTCGCCACCATCGCCTTTTTCTTCATGAGAGTGTTTGCACACTATGACGCAATGTGACCAAAACCCTTGCATTCATGACACTGAATCTCTTCTTTTCCTTTGTCAGACAAGTCTTGCCTCGAATCAGTAGACCTTGGCCTGCTGGATTTCTAGTTTCGGTAACCAGTTGATGAAGACTGACCTTGTTCTGGACCATGTCTGTTGATTTTCTGCACCATTCTTCCAAAGTTTTGTGCCATCATGGCTAGTTGCTCAGTGGTGCACCCAGAATCAAGCTTGTCTTCCATTATATCTGCTTTAAGAGCGATTCCCTTCTCTTCTCCGGTTTGGAAGTCATGAATGATCACGTAAGTTCTGAGAGAACCCATTAGCTCGTCTAGCTTCAGTGTGGTGATATCATGCATTTCCTCAATGGCTGTGACTTTCATGGCAAATCTCGTAGGAAGAGACCTTAGGACCTTGCTGGCCAATCTTTCTTCATCGATGGGTTTCCCTAGTGCAGATGCCTCGTTGGACAGTTCCGGGACTCTGGTGTTGTACTCAGTGATGGTTTCACTCTCCTTCATCTTCATCTCTGCAAACCTGGTTGTGACAGCTTGCATGCGGGAGTTGCGAACTTTGTCTGTTCCTTCAAAAGCTGTTTGGAGGATATCCCATGCTTCCTTGGCCACTTCACAGTTGATGATTAGCTTCATGACGTTTTCATCTACTGCAGAGAAAATTGCGTTCATTGCCTTTGAGTTACCCATGGAAGCTTTGTCCTCCTCTTCTGTCCACAGAGCTTCTGGTTTGGCGATCGGTTCTCCAGTGAGATTGTTCATTATGGGTTCCGTCCACCCTTTCAGAACAACCTTCCATGCCTTTTCGTCTAGTGATTTCAGAAAAGATCTCATCACAGGCTTCCATGTGGCATAGTTCGATCCTTCGAGCAGCGGGGGTCTGGTTATGCTTTGTCCTTCCTTCAGAGTCATCTTGAACAGTTCAGGATCCCACTCAGTGTGTCGAGTGACTTGCTTTGATACCAATTGAAATTATGTCCCCTGTTCAAGCTTGTGTCCAAGGTAGTGTTACGACAGACCTGGAACTCTTTGCACAACAGTTCCACACACAGAGGTTGAACTCTTATCACAACAGTTCAGCAAATAGATAAAGGTAGTAGAGACATACAGACTGATAACCCAGTTCGGCTCCGCCTACTCTGGGGGGTTTCCCACACCCGAAAAAGGGACAGCAAATCTTTATTACGAGTATAGGGTTTCCACAGGGACTTACACTTACACCTTGTAATAGCCTAACCTCAATACTCCGTCTCTCAGATTTGCAACCGAGGTTCACCGCAATTCCCCTCGATCCCCTTCGTTCAGAACCAGCAGTCTGAACGTTCTCGACCTTCTCCAGAAGCTCGGATGCTTTCTCTCGAAAGCCTGTTTACCTTTGTTGTGTGCGACAGTTGATACGCTTCAGACAGTCTGTGTTGCACTTGAACAGACTGCACTTGCACCGGTGTATTCTCAATGAGAAAACACAACCGGCCGTCGCTTTCTTCTTCTCCAATCAGCAGGATATGCTCGTGTATATTTGATCTTTGAAAGCGATGGGAATTAGGGTTGCCCTTGCGTTGTATTTATATGCTCGAGTGAAACCCTAATTCGCACAAGATAATCCCATCAAATATTTCGGAATTGATTCCTAAATATTTGATGTATATCTTTCATAAATCGATCGGAAGAATATACGAAGTCTTCTTTCCAAGTAAGTCGCACCATCTTCAATGTAGATATTCATTCGAATATCTGATGCTCGAATAAGTCGCAGGCCGACTTCCACTTGTCGAAATCTTCGTTGCCAATATCTTCCGGAAAATATCCTCGCATCTTGATCACGCTGTACAGGAGTACCAGGATATTGTTCGAACTCCCCCTGAACACCTGCTCGAACTGTCTAAGCTACGTTTTGCCAAATACATGCCACCTAAGGGAACATCAATATGGCCTAAAATATTTTATGATACAAGTACACCCCTTCAACCGAATGAAGAGTTTAGCTACGAATATCCATAGAGGTGGATACCATAGCTAAGTACTTACGGTTTTTGAAAGACAGTAAGTAAGGGAAAGGGGTGAGTACTTCAAGAACCGACAAGAGTACTCGAGAATAAAGAAAAACTTGAGTACTCAAGAACCGACAGGAGTACTCAAGACCGAACTATAATACTCAAGAACCAACAGGAGTATTATATATTGAAAACCAAACTTACAAAGTGCCAAACTTTTAGAGAGATAAGTGTATGATTTTTGGGATTTGAGGATATGTTACAAATGAGATGGAGGCATGTATTTATAGCCAAAGGAGAGGGGAATGGAGGGCTAAGATGAAACCACATGGCAAGCCATCCATGGCTTGCCAAAAGCCGCCGGTTGGAGGTTACCATGGAGGAGAGCTTGGTGGCTTTGGTCACTTCCTCCCCAAAGCCGCCGGTCATGGAGGATAAGGATGAGTTTGTGTGAGTTTTGTGATGTTTTCACAAAACTATCAGTCTATTTTGGCCCCGAACTGACTTTGGTTGTTCCTCGGTTGGATTTGTATTGAGTGATTCCACGTCAGGATCTTGAGATTTCTTCATTCAACGTCTGATCGTGACCTTGGACTGACTCGTAATATATTTTCAGCGTAAAATCCTCTCCTTAGCGTGTATTCTCTCTAGTCTCTAAAATACCCTGTAGAAATATATCGGAACTAACAAGCAAAAGTTAAATAGACAAAAGGTCCAATTTAGTGGGTTTAACTGTGTTTTTGATTCGTATAATTATGGTCCATCAGCGACCACTTTAGGTATTACAAAAACTATTCAGCGACTTCTTAAGTCATTGCAATATCACATTTCAGCAACCACCATTGACGTCATAATAGGTCTTGTTACAACCACCAAGGCCATCGCTAAAAATATTTCTTAAACTCAGGTAGTATTAATTCAAAGGCGATTTACTTGCTAGCTTGTTCGAACCACTCATCTCAAATACTTTTACAACTGTAGCAGATACTCTAAAAACTTGGCATCAAAACATTTTGTTTACAAATAGACATCAAAAGATGTCTGGGCATAATTCTCAAACGCTACAACATCCTTTTTCTTGTTTATAACAAGCTAGAGTAGGAAAACAACAATAGACCAGCCTTCCTCTTGTTTCAAGCCGGTCAACAAACCACACATCTCTTGCAATACATCAGTACCAATTTCATCAATGAGTTAGTTCTCATCTTGGTTCCTCACTGCCACAATCTGCATTCATCATAATTATGAAGACTGTCAAGCAAAGTTAGAGCTTTATTTATATTAAAAACCCAAAAGTTAGACCTTTCATGTTTCTTTAAACAATTAAAACTTAAAAAGTATCTTAGGCTTGGATCACCTGATGAAGTTTTCACTGTTAATACATTTCATAGACGTACACTTTCATTGTGTAAATTTCATCTGGAGATCACATAAAATAGACAGTGATGCATGTTGTCAAATGCAGGAAAATATTTACCTTTTCAAAAGTAGCCATGTCATGCAATCGAGCTACTATCTTCCAATCTAAGGTTTCAGCGCCACTCTGTTAATAAGTAAACGTCAAGATATCAGAAGTATCAAAAGTTTGCACAAATTATTCACAGAAATATTTAGCAGTGCACTAGAATAAAAGGATTAAAGAAGTAATTATGCAATAAGGTCAATGAAGAACCTGTTGAGATGGGTATTAATTTTCCCTTAGGTGTGCAGAACTAAATGTTTCATACAATACTGGTCTATACTAAAGTGCTTGTAGCTCACCTTGAAGGGCAATGATCAGTCTTTTTACGGAGACATGTAATGTGGTCTGCACATTATGTAAGAACGGCAGATTGAGTTTCCATTAGGATGGAAATAGGACTCATCAGGATCCAAATGTAATGAAAGACGCACCAACATCTGAGCCGAAATCTGTGGAAAGCCCTACAAAAGAGGATCTCTTATCTTTACAAAACTAAAAAAAAGAAAACTCAATAGAACATTTCCCGGAGGCTGGCGACACACCACTATATATGGTGCTCTATTCCCTAGCCCTTGAAAAGCTTTGATAAAGCCTCGAGAGTTGAGATACATAAATGCATCAGCTATCAAAAGTTTATATGCAAGTTCATTCAGTTCAGGTCATCGTCATCAATCCAACCATCACGTTGAGGAAGCATTTTTGTGTTTATGATTTGTAACACGTTATTAGATCTTAGGATCATCTTCAACATCACAAACCCACACTCTACATGTTATGTCAAAACTAAAAATCAAATCATCTTCACATCTATGTTCACTGACAGCACTGCCTTGTCGCGAGGCAATGTGTACAAATAAATTTATAAGTCCGCTACTCACGACTTCACTACTGGGTAGCAAGTGGTAAGTAGGGGTCGAACCCAAGGGAATTAGGGGGATAAGTCGTTCTTTGAGGGATTGTACAGGCGGAGAACGTGATTTTAGGGTTGATTGAGGTTTTAGCGCGAATAACTACGTGACTTTTTGGTTGGTTTTGGTTTTTAGTGTGGAAAAGTAAATAACAGAAAAGTAAATACTGAAAATAAAAGGAAGACTTACAGCGGTTGTTACGTGATCGGCAAGTCTTGCGGAACGTCAGCAGTTGATAGTGCAGTTTATACTAAGAAAAGAAAGTGTAGGTGATGTTTTAAGTCAAGAAAAGATTCGGTTTCAGGGGCCTTGTATCATAGTTGTTTATCATTGACCGCTAATGATCATACTACGTGTTCAAAGATGAATCGAGGCTATTTCTAGCGCAAGACTTGCAACATCGTTTAAAACACTTGTTCTATTTTAGACTAATTCCTCCTTTCGAAGTATCTTAGCCTTATGTGCATCCATTTGATCTTCAGTTACGATCAACCAAATGGTTTTTGAAATAGGTCGAACTCCTCAGATAAGCTTTGCCCGTTAAAGCATCCACTTACCCGAGTATGTTCACGAACCCCACGGAAGAGCTTTGCCCGTTAAAGCTTCCACTCAACCTTGGAAGTTCTAACCTGTTATATGGCACATAAAACAAGTTTTGAACACAGAGAGGCACTAGGTGCAGGGTCTAAAACATTGTATGATACAAGTACACCCCTTCAACCGAATGAAGGGTTTAGCTACGAATATCCATGGAAGAGGACATCATAACTAAGTACTTGAAAAGGTTTTTGAAAGACAGTAAAGTAAAGTTTTAGAAAGTAAAGACAGTAAGGGAAAGGGGGTGAGTACTTCAAGAACCGACAAGAGTACTCAAGAATAATAAAGTAAAGCTTGAGTACTCAAGAACCGACAAGAGTACTCAAGAATGATCTACAATATTCAAGAACCAACAAGAATATTATAGATTTCAACCAAAGATTACAAAGTACCAAAACTAGAGAGATAAGTGTTTTTTGAGATTTGAGGATGATTTACAAATGAGTTTGGCATTGGTATTTATAGCCAAATGGGGAGAGAATGGAGGGTGGAGATGGCTTTCATCCAAGGGAGGAGAAGGGAGGAAGAAGGTTGTGGTGGAGGAGGAGACAAGTGGCAAGCTCTTGTGGTGTGTGGAGGAGCCGCCGCTTGCAAGGAGGAAATGGAGAAGGGGAGGTGACTTTGGTTACCTCCTCCACAAAACCGCCGGTCACCATGGAGGGGAGGGTGAGTTTTGTGAGTTTTGTGCAGTCTTTTCACAAAACTATCAGTGTATTTCAGCTCCGGACTGACTTTGGTTGCTCTTCGGTTTGATTTGTTTTGAGTGATTCCATGTCAGGATCTTGAGATTTCTTCAGTCGGCGTCTGATCTTGACCTTGGAATGACTCGTAACATCTTTTCTGCGTAAGAACTCCTCCTTAGCGTGTATTCTCTCTAGTCTCTAAAATGCCCTGTAGATAAATATCGTAACTAACAAGCAAAAGTTAAATAGACAAATAGTCTAATTTAGTGGGTTTAACTGTGTTTTTTGATTCGTATAATGATGGTCCATCAGATCACCCCACACTTTTAGTTGTTCGTCCCGAACAATGCTATTAAAGGGCGACACTAAGTAAGCTTTTAAAATATGAAAGTTAGACTGTGACACTCGATTTATCCTAATTCATGCATTACTTACTTATTACCAAATTGAACTGTGTAAATAAATAGAAGAAACTTGATACTTGTACCTTCGTGCTGAGATGCAAATTATTCTGGATGGAGATAGCCCTTTTTAGGCTCCTGGACTGCATTCTCGGGACCGTCTCGCACTATATGATTTTCTTGTAACTTTCTCTAGCACGTGATTCGGTTTGGGTTTCAATGGTTTGGTCTTTGATTTTCTTTTGGCGAGGGACAGCTTTTGAAGTGAATCGGCCTTTGGCCTTTGATTTGACTCTTTGAGTACTTCACTTTTTGTTCGGTTAAAACCTTCACAATTTTGGGCCTTCGGCCTCTTGATTTGCTTCTTTGAGCTTTTTGCTTCTTTGTGACTTGCTAGTCCATTTTCTCAAGCCTTTTTGGGAGGTCCAATCGTCGCCCGCAAGCCTATGGAAATACCTCCCCGCTCCTCTCATCCTTGCCGTTTCGCGCGGGTCAAGATGAGGGTCGCTCATCTATTTTCTCGGCTACTTTGACTAGAGATAGGATGGTCTGATTCCCGTCCTCGCCTTTTTTCTTTTTGCATAAACACTGCATGGCGGAGATGACTTCAATCTTCACTGAAACCCGAAGTGCAGCCTCCACTGACTTCGAAAACCATATAGCTTGATTCGTTCCTTCGAGTGCTTGCCAAGCCTCTCTAGGGCAGTTTATGTCAACTCCACATCCCTAGTTTATCTCAGCACAAAGGGACAAATGAGAAGTTACATTCTAAGTTTTTAAACAGTTGAATTTTCACAAGGTTAATGCATGAATTATGATCTATCTTTTTCACATTCTTAAGTTCATATTTTCAAAAAGATAATTATTAAAGGAAAAGGAAAAACATGTTATTTATTTACAAAGGTGGTTCTCACCCCACACTTTTGAACGAAGGCGTGCCTTTCAGCACAACTTAGTTCAAAAGCCATGCAAGCAGACATTAAGAGAAGGAAATGACATTAAGGAAAAGGGAAGAACAGAACTCCCTTTAAAGTGTTAAGTGAACGACATGGCATGAGGCTGGATAATCGAGGAAGTTTGGCTGGGGCCTTGAACTCTCAGCGCAGGCCCGGTAATTCACGAAAGCTGCCTGGCTGATCCGGTCTTGCTCCAAAAACCGATTCCTAAATAGTCATTTCATTCTATGCACCAAGTGGGTGAGAGTGACTTACGGAAAAAGCTAAATGACAGAAAAATAAAAGACAAAAAGTAAGATTGGTGTCGGGTTACCTCCCGACCAGTGCACTTGTTTAACGTCGTTGGCTCGACGGTACCTCATTCCTGGATCACTGGTTTTGATCCCATGGGCGGCTTAGGTCGTATTTCTGCGTTGTTAAGTTGATCTCGCCATGGTAGTGTTTGACTCGCTGTCCATTCACATTGAATCGGTCCCCATCCTCCATGCTTTCCAACTCAAGCATCCCATGGTTGAATACTTTAGTCACAGTATAAGGGCCGGTCCATCTTGATTTTAGTTTTCCAGGCATCAACTTCAACCGTGAGGAGAAGAGTAACACTTGTTGTCCTTCCTTAAATGAGCGTTGGAGGATGAATTTGTCATGATACAACTTGGTCCGCGCTTTGTAGTCCGTCTGCCCTTCATAGGCCTCAAGCCGCAATTCCTCAAGCTCACACAGATTAAGCTTCCTATCCAGTCCAGCAGCCTTCAAATATGGATTGCAATGCTTGAGCGCCCAATAGGCTTTATGTTCTAATTCTACTGGAAGGTGGCATGCCTTTCCATAAACAAGTCGAAAGGGGGAGGTTCCAATTGGTGCCTTGTATGCCGTCCGATAAGCCCAAAGAGCTTCATCTAGCCTTTGACTCCAATCTTTCCTACCCGGTTTTACCATTTTCTCTAGAATACCTTTGATTTCGCGGTTTGAGATCTCCGCTTGACCATTGGTTTAGGGGTGATATGCTGTGGATGTTCGGTGGTGGACATGGTAGCGCTTCAAGGTGGCAGCCATCATGCGGTTGCAGAAATGAGTTCCTTGGTCGCTGATTATGGCCTTGGGTACCCCGTACCTACAAAACAGGTTAGTGCGCAAAAAATCTATGACAGTTTTTGCATCGTCGCACCTTGTGGCCTTAGCTTCTACCCATTTTGACACATAATCTACATCAACCAGAATGTAAGTATAACCGCATGAAACTGGGAATGGTCCCATAAAATCAATACCCCAAATGTCGAAAACATCGTTGACTAATATGGGTACTTGAGGCATTTCATTTCTAGCTGACACATTTACTACTCTTTGACACTTATCGCATTTTTTGCACTTCTCATATGCATCTCTAAATAAACTCGGCCAAAAGAAGCCGCTATCCAGGATTTTTCTAGCGGTTCTCCTAGGCCCAAAGTGTCCTCCACATGCAAACTCATGGCAAAAGCTAATGACAGAAGCTATTTCATTGTCAGGGATGCATCTCCTAAGTATTTGATCTGCTCCTATTTTCCATAAATAGGGATCATCCCACAAGTAAAATCTAGCGTCATGCCTAAGTTTCATGCACTGTGCTTTAGTAAAAGAGGGAGGAAATGTACCTCCTACAAGGTAGTTGACGATTGAGGCATACCATGGCACTGTGGTTGAGACGGCGTATAGGTGCTCGTCTGGAAATGATTCGGTTATGTGCCCTTCTTCTTCTTCTCGGACAATCCTGCTTAGGTGGTCGGCCATAGTATTCTCGATCCCGTTTTTGTCCCTTATCTCCACATCGAATTCTTGCAGTAGTAGTATCCACCGAATGAGCCTTGGCTTAGCCTCCTTCTTCTTCTTCATCAGATAGCGGATGGTAGCATGGTCAGAATAAACTATCACCTTTGTCCAAGCAAATATGATCTGAACTTTTCCAGAGCGAATACCACTGCCAGGAGTTCCTTTTCGGTGGTGGAGTAGTTTCATTGGGCAGAATCTAGGGTTCGTGAGGCGTAGTAGATCACACCAGCCTTCTTATCAATCTTTTGGCCGAGAACTGCTCCCACAGCAAAGTCGCTTGCGTCGCACATGATTTCGAATGGGTTTCCCCAATCCAGAGTTTGGATGATGGGTGTGCTAGTGAGGGCTTTCTTCAGATCATCAAAGGCCTCCTTGCATGCATTGGTGAATTCGAAAGGAACTTCTTTTTGGAGAAGAGTGGGTAGAGGCAACGCCTTTTTGGAGAAGTCCTTGATGAATCGTCGGTAGAATCCCGCATGGCCAAGGAATGATTGGATGTCTCGGACCGTGGATGGGTATGGTAGAGTCATGATTAGGTCGATCTTTGCTTTGTCCACTTCCATGCCTTCTTGTGAGACGATATGTCCCAAGACTATTCCGTGTGTTACCATGAAGTGGCACTTCTCATAATTGAGCACTAAGTTCATGGACACACATCGTGCCAAAACCGTGCTCAAATTGCTTAAGCAAGCGTTGAACGTGTCTCCATAGATGGTGAAGTCGTCCATGAAGACTTCAATGAAATCTCCGATCATGTCTGAAAAGATGCTGGTCACTACCCTTTGAAAAGTTCCAGGGGCATTGCATAGTCCGAACGACATCTTTCTGAAGGCGAATGTACCGAATGGGCAGGTGAATGTAGTCTTCTCTTGGTCCTCATGTGCTATATGGATCTGGTTGTAGCCTGAGAACCCATCCAGGAAGCAAAAGTATGGTTTTCCCGCCAGTCGGTCTAGCATTTGATCGATGAACGGCAGAGGGAAATGGTCTTTTCTTGTGACGTCGTTCAGTTTTTTGTAGTCGATGCACATTCTCCAGCCGTTTTTTACCCTTGTTGTCACCATTTTTCCTTCGGCATCTTCCTCAACCGTGATCCCACCTTTCTTTGGGACCACGTGAACAGGACACACCCATTGGCTATCTGATATGGGATAGATAACGTCCGCATCTAGTAGCTTCTGTATTTCTTTTTAACGATCTCCATCATGATTGGGTTGAGTCGTCATTGAGGCTCTCTTGATGGCTTTGCTCCATTCTCAAGTGGAATACGATGCATGCATACAGCCGGGCTGACTCCTATCAACTCGGCTGGAGTCCATCCAATAGCCAACTTGTGTTGTCTCAGCACTTTTATCAAATGACGCTCCTGGTCTGTTTCTAAACCACTCTTTATGATTACCGGGAGCGTGTTATTTTCCCCTAGGAATGCGTATTTCAGATGCACGGGTAGAGGCTTCAATTCTATTTTGGGAGCTTTTATTACCGAGGGCAGATAAGTATTTGATTTGAATAATTTTACCTCGTTGACTTCATATTCTGGTGTGAGAGGCTCCGAGATTGTTAAGTGGGCCACCGTTTCATGCAAGTCTTCGGTCAATTCGCATGAGCCTTCAGCTTCATTGAGTATGGCTTCTAAGGGGTCCGCTCTTGGTTCTGGTTGAACTTCTTGGACCAGGTCGTCCAAAGCATCGAGAGCGTGTACTTCCTCGAATTCCGTAAGGTGCTTCATTGCTCGGAATATGTGATGGACCATAATTATACGAATCAAAAACACAGTAAAACCCACCAAATTAGACTGTTAGTCTATTTAACTTCTGCTTGTTAGTCCCGATTTATTTCTACAGGGTATTTTGGCGCTTAGAGAGAAAACACGCTAAGGAGAGGATTTTACGCTGAAAAGATATTACGAGCCAGTCCAAGGTCACGATCAGACGCTGAATGAAGAATCTCAAGATCCTGACGTAGGAATTACTCAAATCAAATCCAACCGAGGAATAATCAAAGTCAGACGGAGCGAAATTGGACTGATAGTTTTGTGAAAAGACTGCACAAAACTGTCAAAACTCATCCATGGACCAAGTGACCGGCGGCTTGTGTGAAGAGGATGACTCATGGGTGGCCAAAACTACCCCTTCCTCCTCCATGACCGGTGGCTTTGGCTTGAAGGTGGCCAAAGCCACAAACTCCTCCCCTTTGGTAACCCACAACCGGCGGCTAGAAGAGCCACCATAAGGTGGTGACATGTGGAGCTCCTCCTCTCCACACCTTCCTCCTCCCTTCTCCTCCCTTGGATCAAAACCACATGCCACCCATCTCCACCACCCATCTCCTCCCCTTGTGGCTATAAAAGGAGGCTTCTCCTCCTCATCCAAATCATCCACAAAATCCCAAAATCAAAAATCACTTCTCTCTAAGTTTGTGTTACTTGTAAGTTTGGTTTTGGAAATAATACTCCTGTTTGTTCTTGAGTATTATACTGATTGGAAATAATACTCCTGTTTGTTCTTGAGTATTATACTTTAGAGAATACTCCTGTTGGTTCTTGAGTATTCAGTAGGAAATTGGGAATACTCCTGTTGGTTCTTGAGTATTCCACCCCTTTCCCTCTTACTGTTTTCAAAAACCCCCGAGTATTTAGTTATGATGTCCTTTTCCATGGATATTCGTAGCTAAACTCCTCATTCGGTCGAATGTATTTTCTTGTATTATATAATGTTTTAATTTCTTTTAGTTTCATTTCTTTGTATTCAAAACTTGTTCTATGTGCCATTTATAGTCAGAGTTTCCAAGGTTGAGTGGAAGCTGTAACAAGCACAGCTCTTCCGTGGGAATTCGTGATCATACTCGGTAAGTGGAAGCTGTAACAAGCAAAACTTATCGAGGAGTTCGACTTATCTAAAATACCACTTGGTCGATCGTAACTGAGAGATCAGGTGGATGCACAAAAGGCTAAGATACTTCGAAATGAGGAATTAGTCTGAAGTAGAATAAGTGTTGCTTTAAACGATGTTGCAAGTCTTGCGCTGCGAAAGGGCCTCGATTCATCTTTGAATACTTAGAAAGGTTACTAACGGTTATTAATAAACATGTTATAATACAAGGTACCTGAAACCAAATACTTTTCCTTGAATTACAAAAAACCCCCCTGTATTTACTTTTGTAAACTGCTCGATCAACTACAACCATCAACCGCTCATCTACCGGAGGAATCGCAATCACGCATCACCCACTGTAAGTCTTCTTCCCTTAACTCCTTTATTTTCAGTATTTATTTTCTGTAATTTACTTTTCCGCACTCAAAACCAAAAAAACCAAAAACAGTAGCTTAGTCAATCACGCTAAAATCTCAATCAACCTAAAACACGTTCCCCGCCAGTATAAAGAACAACGTATCCCACTAATTCCCTTGGGTTCGACCCCTACTTACCATTTACTACCCAGTAGTGTAGTCGCGAGTAGCGGAAAATATAAATTTATTTGTACAGAGAACATTGCACCTTAACGACAGTGCAGTGCGCTCCGTCAATATGTCAAAGCTGAAGACCTCTCCTTCTACTTCCATTGAGAGCATTCCAATTCCACAGTCTATCTTCATTTTTGATGTTTTGAGAAATGGACGGCCGAGAAGGATGGGTGCATGATCTGTAGGTCCGCCATTCTCCATTTTTAAGACGTAGAAGTCTGCTGGAAACACCAATTCTCCTACTTGGACCAAGACGTCTTCTATGTTTCCCTCGGGCTATTTGCACGACCGATCTGCCAGTTGAATAGTGAGACCGGTGGGTTCAAGCGGTCCAATCCTAAGGCATGAGTAGATAGAGAAGGGAAGAACGTTGATTGATGCTCCAAGGTCTAGCATGCAGTTCTCGATCCGGATGTTGCCGATTGTGCATGGAATGGTGTAAGTTCCCGGATCACCACATTTGGGGGGCACTTTGCGTTGTATGACAGCCGACACGTTCCTACTCATCAGCTCTTGATCATAACTAGTATTCCTCCTCCGGTTGGTGCAAAGGTCTTTTAAAAATTTAGCATACCGAGGGATTTGCTTGATGGCTTCCAAGAGGGGGATGTTGATTTTGACTTTACTGAACAACTCAAACACGTCCTTATCCATGACATGTTGTTTGGGTACTCGAGCTGGTACTGGAAATGGAAGCGTGGCACGGATATTGGAGATCTCGGTTCTGGGCACCGGGTGTGGCCTGTGTTCTTCGGGTGCGTCTCCATTTTTCTCGTTGGTCACGTCCCGTTCTTCCCCAAACATGTCGTCGTCTTTGTCGGCCGCGTCTTCCTTTAGAGTTTCGAGAGACTCGGACCTTATTTGTTCTTCTCCTGGCAACCTCGGGCTTTTGTCTTTTTCTAGTTCCATGGGTTTGCCGACAAGCGTTTTTCCACTCCTAAGAGTCACGGCATTCACATTTTCCTGCGGGTTTTAAGTGGTTTGTGAAAGGAGTATGCCGGGCTCATTAGTGAGTGCGGATACTGAGGCAGCGAGTTAGGAGATGTGCTTCTTCAAGTCCGATAATTCTTCCTTTGTTTCGGCTTGGTTTTGATGTATAGTAGCATTCAACTGCTGCATAATACCTGACAATTGTATCATTATGTCCTCAAGTGACTTGTTTGGTCCTTGATGATTGCTCGAGCTTGCTTGGTACTGGTTCGCTGGTGGGGTGTTCTGGTTGTATTGTTGGTGGAGCGGTTGGTAGCATGACTGGGCTAGTTGAGGGGCAGCTTGTTGTGTTTCCTTCTGCGGATAGTTGTCGTTCTGCCAGCTTGGATTGGTCGCTTGATTATACTGCTAGTTTGGTCCTGATCTGTCGTTGCTGTTGTTGTTGTATCCTTGGTATCCTCCCATTGCATTTACTTTTCCTGGTTCTTCTGCTATTAATGTTGGGCATGCGTCAGTCTTGTGGTCCGTAGAACCACAAAATTCGCAAGGCTTTACTTGAACTGGTTGTCTTCGCAGGATCTGAATCATCATCTCCTTTATTTGTTTCATCTCTTCTGGCATAGAGCTCATTGATGTTTCAGCTTTTGCCACATTCTTTGTTCGGGAAAATTCTTCCTGCCGAGTTGTCTCTTCTCTGAACCGGGCATTTTCAGCAACGTTGGTGATGAGATTTCTTATGCCACTCAGTGATAGATTCATCATGGATCCTCCAGCTGAGGCATCCAGATGCATTTTGTCTAAGGGTCTTAATCCATCAATGAGGTATTCGATGATGAGTTTCTCGGGCAGTCCAAGGGTACAGCAGCTTCTTTCCAGGTGGTTGAATTTCTCCAGGTAGTCGTACATGGTTTCGTTGGGCCCCTGCTTGATGTCTTGTAGTTGCCTCCTTACTTGCATTGCTCTTCCTGCTGGGTAGTATTTGTCTAAGAACTTCTTCTGCATATGAGCCCTTGTTCTGATGCTACCGGAAGGTAATGAAAGGAACCAGTCGTTCGCCACGTCAATGAGGGAAAAGTAGAACGCTTTTAACTTGAAGTCGTCTATACTCACTCGATTGGGTTTTAGATTTTGGCAAATGCCGTGTAAGCGTTGGAGATGAGTTGTTGCTGATTCTCCATGAGCTCCTGAGAACTTGGGGAAGCTATGGGCCACTGATGCGTTGATGGTAATGTATTCCAGTTCAGGGCCCTCGTAGATGCACCATGGTTGCGTTTCGAAAACTTGGGCATTCAGCTCTCCCATCGTAGGTGCGCGGTAGTTGTTATTCCCATAGTAGTTGTCAAAGACAGGTTCTTGCCTAGGCATTTGTCGAGGTTAAGGGTGTGGGCGATGTATAGGGGGTTGCACTGGACCAGCTGCATTTCGGTCCTCGGGTGGTCCTTGGTTTCGTCGGGCGGCCTCCCTATCACGAGCTCTTCTGTCTCGGATGATTTGTTCCGGATCGTCGACAAATGGAAGTGGCACCTCATCATTCCGATCGTACAGGTTTATTTCTTCGTCATACTGGTAGTCATGGTGGCTCCCTTCGCGAGACATGGTTGTTTTGAAGTGAGTATCGATTCAAAGAACTTTATCTGATTAATTAACTAATTCCCCGGCAACGGCGCCAATTTGACAGCACTGCCTTGTCGCGAGGCAATGTGTACAAATAAATTTATAAGTCCGTTACTCGCGACTTCACTACTGGGTAGCAAGTGGTAAGTAGGGGTCGAACCAAAGGGAATTTGGGGGATAAGTCGTTCTTTGAGGGATTGTACAGGCGGGGAACGTGATTTCAGGGTTAATTGAGGTTTTAGCACGAATAACTACGTGACTTTTTGGTTGGTTTTGGTTTTTAGTGTGGAAAAGTAAATAACAGAAAAGTAAATACTAAAAATAAAAGGAAGACTTACAGCGGTTGTTGCGTGATCATCAAGTCTTGCGGAACGTCAGCAGTTGATATTGCAGTTTATACTAAGAAAGTAAAGTGCAGGTGCTATTTTAAGTCAAGAAAAGATTCAGGTTCAGGGGCCTTGTATCATAGTTGTTTATCATTGACCGCTAATGATCATACTACGTGTTCAAAGATGAATCGAGGCTATTTCTAGCACAAGACTTGCAACATCGTTTAAAACACTTGTTCTATTTTAGACTAATTCCTCCTTCGAAGTATCTTAGCCTTATGTGCATCCATTTGATCTTCAGTTACGATCAACCAAATGGTTTTTGAAATAGGTCGAACTCCTCAGATAAGCTTTGCCCGTTAAAGCATCCACTTACCCGAGTATGTTCACGAACCCCACGGAAGAGCTTTGCCCGTTAAAGCTTCCACTCAACCTTGGAAGTTCTAACCTGTTATATGGCACATAGAACAAGTTTTGAACACAGAGAGGCACTAGGTGCAGGGTCTAAAACATTGTATGATACAAGTACACCCCTTCAACCGAATGAAGGGTTTAGCTACGAATATCCATGGAAGAGGACATCATAACTAAGTACTTAAAAAGGTTTTTGACAGACAGTAAAGTAAAGTTTTAGAAAGTAAAGACAGTAAGGGAAAGGGGGTGAGTACTTCAAGAACCGACAAGAGTACTCAAGAATAATAAAGTAAAGCTTGAGTACTCAAGAACCGACAAGAGTACTCAAGAACGATCTACAATATTCAAGAACCAACAAGAATATTATAGATTTCAACCAAAGATTACAAAGTACCAAAACTAGAGAGATAAGTGTTTTTTGAGATTTGAGGATGATTTACAAATGAGTTTGGCATTGGTATTTATAGCCAAATGGGGAGAGAATGGAGGGTGGAGATGGCTTTCATCCAAGGGAGGAGAAGGGAGGAAGAAGGTTGTGGTGGAGGAGGAGACAAGTGGCAAGCTCTTGTGGTGTGTGGAGGAGCCGCCGGTTGCAAGGAGGAAATGGAGGAGGGGAGGTGACTTTGGTCACCTCCTCCACAAAACCGCCGGTCACCATGGAGGGGAGGGTGAGTTTTGTGCAGTCTTTTCACAAAACTATCAGTGTATTTCAGCTCCGGACTGACTTGGGTTGCTCTTCGGTTTGATTTGTTTTGAGTGATTCCATGTCAGGATCTTGAGATTTCTTCAGTCGGCGTCTGATCTTGACCTTGGAATGACTCGTAACATCTTTTCTGCGTAAGAACTCCTCCTTAGCGTGTATTCTCTCTATTCTCTAAAATGCCATGTAGATAAATATCGGAACTAACAAGCAAAAGTTAAATAGACAAACAGTCTAATTTAGTGGGTTTAACTGTGTTTTTGATTCGTATAATTATGGTCCATCATTCACTAAAATTGAATCAACATAACAAGACACACCTTGTAACCAATAGATGTTTCAGTAAAAAGCTTTGGGCGTTCATGTGCCTCCAACAAAAATTATCAATTGCTTCCTAGTCATCGACTATGACCAGGTGACTCAAATCGAAGCAATACTTCTTCGCATCAATGACTAGCGAACGAACAGATTTATCCTCACCGATATCCTTTCGAGTGATGAACCCAAATATGTCGATGTCGCTGAACCACTTCACACTGCTGGTCTGCTTCTCAACCATCGCTCTGGCCGTCACCAACGATCTGAAATCGAGAAGGAAGAGCAACCCTAGGACCCGTTTCTCTACAGTGAGATCGAAGATACGGTTTCGATTAGCGCAAAACCTTTACTTGACACGCTTCTGAGCGATCGCTCCAGCCATGGTTTGGTATTTGGGCTCAATAGCCCAACTTGACCCATTTGATTTTTTACAAATTGAGAACCTTTACTATTGATTCCATGTCCAGAGAATTATAAAAAGAAAAACCATGTTTTCTAAAACGGTTCTTCATTCAATTTTCTTAGAATTTTATTTGCATAAGTTTTCAAGATAATTTCTAAAATAAAAACACTTAAAATTAACTCTTATGAATGATGAAATAATCAAATAAGGGATGACTTTATTTGAACCGTCGTTACCAAGTTATATATAACAACAATTATTTTTGTCATCTCATAAACCGATAATAAGTGAATATTATAATTTTTTTTATCAGTAATTTAACATTTTGTGATAGTTGTTGTAAATCATCACTAGTTTGGTTCAGCAATAATTATTTTTAGTCATCATAATAAATGATAATCAGTGACAACTTTAAATTTGTCATCGCATTTTTAAATATAACGTGATGACGTTTCTAAGTCATCACTAATTTTGGTCGCAAAACGTGTTATTCGGCGACAATTATTTTTGGTCATCACATTAACTACTAATCAGTGACAACTTCGAATTAGTCATCACAGTTTTTAATATTCTGTGATGACTTTTTTAAGTCATCACTAATTTTAGTTGCAGATTAACAAATTTTTTGTAGTGGGCCTAGTTTAACGTCTTGGCGAGACATAACGAGGGAGATAGGACTAGAAGCATTCTCAGAAAGTCTCTTGTTGAGATCCCTTCCCGAGAAGTAGGTTATCGTCTATACCTTTAGGAGGCGCCAGATGCTTCAGGACATGGTAAAGTTTGAGGCGTTGCCCGTTGACCACCATTGATTTTCCTCCCTCAATGCTAAGCTCCACGTGGCCGTCTGGGTACGCTCTCTCCACTGTGTATGGACCACTCCACTTGGTGCGCAGCTTCCTATGAAATAATCTAAGGCGGGAGTTGTAGAGAAGAACTCGCTCGCCTTCATTAAATTCCTTGCGATTTATCCGCTTATCATGCCAGTTCTTCGTCATCTCCTTATAAATACAAGCATTCTCGTAAGAGTCCAACCGGATCTGATCAAGCTTGTTTAGTTGTAGCAGTCTCTTGTCCCCAGCTACTTTCATGTCCATGTTCAGCACTCTAACGGCCCACAGAGCCTTTTACTCGAGCTCGAATGGAAAATGGTAGGTTTTTCCATAGACAAGCATGAAAGGACTCATTCCGATAGGAGTTTTGGATGCAATCATGTACACCCACAGTGCGTCATCTAGCTTGGACGCCCAGTCCTTCCTGTGGCTGGAGACTATCTTTCCTAGTATGCTCTTGATCTATCGGTTAGAGATCTCTACCTGCCCACTAGTCTGAGGGTGATATGGAGTGCCAACCATGTAATAAACACCATATTTCTTCAGCAAGGTCTCGAAATTTCTTTCTTTGAAGCGGGAGCCTCCATCACTGATAACCATTCGAGGAACTCCAAACCGAGGAAATATAACCTTCTAAAACATTTTTATGACTACCTACCTTGCGTCGCAAGTAGGAGTAGACACTGCTTCAACCCACTTGGAAACATAGTCGACTGCTACCAAGATATACTGATTTCCATTAGAAGGTGGGAATGGTCCCATGAAATCGACGCCCCATACGTCAAATAATTCCACAGCAAGATTGCTCTGATAGGGCACCTCCTGCTGCTTAGAAATGTTTCCAATTCTCTGGCACTAATCACAAGCTTTGACAAACTCGTGTGCATCCTTAAATAGAGTATGCCAGTAGAACCCGAACTGTAGAACCTTTGCAGCTATTTTCGAACCAGCCCATGTCCACCATAATGTGATGAATGGCAGTGCTCTAGGATCCATTTGATCTGGTCCTCGTCAACACAAGTTTTGTAGAGACCGTCAGTACATAATTTGTATAGAAAAGGGTCATCCCAGAAGTATCTCTTCACGTTGATGAGTCGAGTTTTCGACTCATTAATAACCGTTTTTCACTCTAGCTTTGATTTGTTTCCGACGATATTTCGATGTCATTTGACCTCTTACCCTCCGTTTCACCTAGAAAATGAAGTCCTCTCAATGTTAAAGCCTATTCGAAAACTCGGAAAAAATTGAAGAATTGGAGCAAATATTTGCAGACAAGGTTCCCAGCCGACCGGTTGGGCAACTGCCCTGAGCCAACCGGTCAGCTGACGAGTTCCCTCAGCAGGCTCGCATTTTCCATTTTCGTAGCCAGTCGGTTGGACCTACCAATCGGTCGGCTGGCAAAGTCCCTCAGAAGGCTTGAAATTGCTGCTTCCGTAGCCGGTCGGCTGGACCTGCCAACCGGTCGGCTGGCGAAGTCCCTCAGAAGACCTACATTTGCTGTTTCCTTAGCCGGTCGGCTGAGCCTGCCAACCGGTCAGCTATGGAAAACCTCAAAAGCAGCTGAACTTGCCCTGCACCAACGGACCGGTTGAAGCCAAAGCTACTCCCAGCCGACCGGCTGGGGCTGCTACAGTGCCGATTTCTGCCCGAGGTTATAAATAGAAAGTGGCTATTTTGACCTAGAGGGCTGGCATCTTTGGGGGAAATTTAGAGAAAAAGAGATCAAATCAAGGTCATCAATCATCATCCAACCAAGGAGGAGTGAAGATCAAATGGAGACATTTAGGATTAACCATCCTACTTCTATCCTTCTTCTATTCTCTTTGTTGTTGTTATAAACCCTACTCACACCATGTTGTCTTACATGATGTGTGAGTAGTCTCCTTGCGTTTTGAGGGTTTTACAACCCTCTTTGGTACTCAATGATCATGTATACACATTCAATATGCAATCTATGGAGTTGCTTTCATTTCACTATGCTCTCTATTTAAGACATGTTGCCAAGTGTTTGATAAAATGCCTAAGTGACATGTCTACCTTAGAACTATGATCTAAGTATTGAAAAAGCTTAGTGATGATTTTGATATGATGGAAATGAACTCATCAAGTGTTTATTAAGTAAATGCATGGATGTGGGGTTAACTAAAGCTTAATGCCTAGAGCATTCATTACCTTGGGAGATGTTCCAAGGATAATAGTGCTATAGAGTGAATCAATATCTTGAATAGGTGAGGTTCTAATTAAGATGGCTTGACTAGGATTAGACTCACATGATAGTTTGTCTACCTTAGCCTAAGCTAGGTTTTAAACCTATCAACCCCTAATTATGTTTTAACTTTTGTGTACATGATCATTGGGAAATGCCAAGGAGGGGAGTAACCTCTCGAAACTCTCTTTGAATTGAATTAAAACCCCTTTGAAGCCACTTCTTTACTTATTTTACTTGAAAACCACATCATAATTGATTTGAATGAATAGCTAAGTTGAAAATTTGATTCCCCTAGCGCATAATCACGTTTGCTCCCTTGGGTTCGACACCGGTATTACCGGTCAAAATATAAATTCTTTTGACTATACAAAAATACAATTGTCAAAATGGCGCCGCTACCGGGGAGAAATGGCTAGATTGTCCATAGGACAAATCATTTAGTACTTCGACTATTCCATGCCCTTTTTTATTTGCTTTGCTACTTGTGATTCTTGAGCTTTTTCACTATTCTTACTTGTCTTGTTTGCCTTCTCCTCGTAGGTGCATCTCTTTTATGCCACCAAAGACAAAGAAGCTCACACCAATTGTGGATAGAGACTTGAATCAACCTATAAAGGACATTATTAATCCTCACCTTACAAGGAGTAAGACAATCAAAGCTAAAGGATTAACCTCAAACGCTCAAGAAACCAATCATCAAACCATGGGAGATAGAGATGGACTTCCTCCTCCCCCTCCTCCTCCTCAACTACCACAAGGCCCTCGTGCTAGAAGGGCCCTTAAGGACTATGCCGCTCCTATGACTTATGGATATCGTTCCCCAATCCTTGTCCCGGCGGTGGATAACCGAGACTTTGACTTGAAGACCTCAACAATTCAAATGGTCCAATCAAACCAATTCTCGGGAAGAGACCACGAGGACCCAAACTCTCATTTGACCACATTCCTTGAAGTTTGTGCCACTTTCAAGATTAATGGGTTCTCCGAACATGCAAAACTCTTGACGTTATTCCCTTTCTCCCTCACGGGAAGAGCAAGGGATTGGTTAAGAAGCCAAACGTCAGATAGTTTCACCACTTGGGAGGAGCTCGCCGTTGCATTTCTCAACAAGTATTTCCCTCCTTCCAAAATGGCCTACTATAGAAATCAAATCACAAACTTTACACTAATGGATGGGGAAACACTCTACGAAGCTTGGGAGAGATATAAAGAGTATCAAAGACTTGGCCCACATCACAACCTAGACAATCTTCTCATTTTCCATACCTTCTATCATGGTGTTGATGGTCCCTCGCGGCTTGCACTTGATACCGTCGCGAGAGGAGCTATCATGGAGCTTGAACCTCCTGAAGGATATGCGATAATCGAGAAGATCACAAAGAACTATTTCATGTGGGGAATTGAAAGAGGAAACCCAAGAAGGAAAGGCGAAAGGCACGAAGTAAAGGCTGTGAGCACAAGTGACTATGTGGCCCTAAGGAAGGATTTTGAGAACCTCTCGGACAAAGTATTCAAATTGAAACACTCGGAGAAAGACCACTTAACGAGTCAAGGGTGCGACATTTGCGAGGTCTATGAGCATGAAACCAACTCTTGCCCCTTGGTTCAAAGGGATGGTCATAGATATGGGTACGAAGAGGCAAATTATGTGGGTGGAAACCAAGGTAGAGAGTATGGAGCTAGTGCCACTCAAGGC
Source organism: Rhodiola kirilowii (assembly GCA_033675215.1). Lineage (NCBI taxonomy): Eukaryota > Viridiplantae > Streptophyta > Magnoliopsida > Saxifragales > Crassulaceae > Rhodiola > Rhodiola kirilowii. The sequence goes on along the minus strand of CM066193.1, from coordinate 9,988,301 downwards.
CGAAATTCCCAATCTAACTATACTACTCCAAGGTTTTCCTCGGTTTGGAAGAATCACCCAAATTTCTCATACAAGACTACAAATCCCACTCGTCCCGATTTTGGTACTACACCTCCCGGATTTGGTCCTAAGCCTACCTCCACTAATCAAGCTTTCCCACCAAAAAATCAATTCCAACAAAGGAACCAATACCAAGGGCAACAATATCAAGCTCAAGCTCAAACTCAAAGGAATTACCAACAAGTTGACCATCCTCCACAAGCTTCAAATAAACCTTCCGGTGTCGAGGCAATGCTTGCAAAACTCTTAGCCAACCAAGAAGAGATGAGGCAAGAGTTGAAAGAGGTAAAGCAATCCAACCAAAGGTTGGAGACTCACAACAAAATGCTTGAGAAACAAATAGCTCAACAAGTCAAATCATCTACAAGGGCACAAGAAAAATTACCGGCTCGACCCGAGCAAGGGCAAAGGGAGCATTGCAATGCGGTTACGCTAAGGAGTGGCAAAGAGCTAGAGGATGAGCTACCAAAGAAGAAGAAAGTTTCCTTTGATTTAAGAGGCCAAGCTAGTGCCGAAATTGAAGAGCTAGATGAAGAGGTCCCTAACCCTCAAAACCAAAAGGAAAAAGAAGTCGAAAAAGAGAAGGATGAGCTTAAACCCTACACCCCTCCTATCCCCTTCCCACAAAGGTTAAAGAAAAAGAGCAATGACAAGCAATTCTTGAAGTTCGCCGAGATGATGAGGAAGCTCTATGTTACTATGCTCTTCACCGAGGTAATCACTTAAGCCCCATCTTATGCGAGATTTCTAAAAGATGTTATTACTTGTAGGAGGACGATCGAGGACGTTAACACGGTGTCCCTCAGTGGAGAGTGTAGTGTCATATTCCAACCACGCATGCCACCCAAACTTGAGGATCCCGGTAGCTTCTCCATTTCATGCTATATAAATGATGTTAAAATTGAATGTGCCATGTGTGATTTGGGTGCTAGCATATCTTTGATGCCTTATTCTTTGTGTAAGAAATTAAACATGGGTGAGCCTAAACCAACACAAATGATTTTAAGACTCGCAGACCACTCCTCAAGATTCCCTATGGGAGTTCTTAAGGATGTCCCGGTTAGAGTAGGGAATTTCTATATTCCGTGTGATTTTGTTGTGTTGGAGATGGAAAAGGATAATAAAATTCCCATTCTTTTGGTAAGACCTTTCCTCTACACCGCGGGAGCTATATTTGATACTACTAAGGGGTCAATTACCATGAGAGTAGGTGATGAGGAAGTTGAATTTAAGCTAGAAAAGGAACAAAAAGGTCCTAGTTCTACCATAAGTTGCAATTATCTAGACCTTGTTGATGCTTATGAAGTATTGACGGAGCCCACCGCACTGTCGTTAAGGTGCGATGTTCTCTGTGCAAAAACAAATTTATAATACCGATACTCGCGACTTAACTATTGATGGACCAAAGTTATACGAGTCAGAAACACAGTAAAACCCCCTTAATTAGACTGTTTGTCTATCTAACGTCTACGTGTTAGTCCCGATATATTTTCACAGGGCATTTTAGAGACTGAAGTGAAAACACGCTAAGGAGAGGATTTTAAGCTGAAAAGATAACAAGAGTCAATCCAAGGTCAAGATCATATGCCGACTGAAGAAATATCAAGGATCCTCACGTTGAATTGACCAGAACAAATTAATCAGAAGAATCAGGAGTGGAGTCAAGACAGACCGGGGAAGGAACACATTGACAGTTTTGTGAAAAGACTGCACAAAACTGTACAAACTCACATATTGGGCAAGGATGACCGGCCACCACTCAAGGAGGTGGCCAAGGGAGGAGCTCCTCCCCCTTGGGCCACCGACAACCGGCGGCTATGGGAGGAGGTACCGGCGGCTTTACTATTCCACCACTTGTCACCTCCTCCTCCTCCTCCCTTCTCCTCCCTTGGATCAAATGCACATGTCCACCATCTCCACCACCCATCTCCTCCCATTTTGGCTATAAATACAAGCCTCCTCCTCCTCATTTCACACACCAAATCTCAAATTCACTTCTCTCTCTAGAAGTTGTAATATTTGTAATGTTGTAATTTTGCTTTGGAAATAAAGGAAAGCTCCCTTGGCGCTTCAACGGTTGTAAGTATTTCTTCGTATTTATTCAACTGTTTTATTTCCTTAGTATAATGTTTAGCGCAATGAATAGTAGCTAAACTAGTAGTTCGGTCTAAGGGGCGCACTTGTATTATAAATGTTTTAAGACTATTAACTTAGTGTATAGTCTTAGTATTCAAAACTTGTTCTATGTGCCATATATAGTCAGAGTTTCCAAGGTTGAGTGGATGCTGTAACAAGCAAAGCTCTTCTGTGGGAATTCGTGATCATACTCAGGTAGTGGAAGCTGTAACAAGCAAAGCTATCTGAGGAGTTCGACTCGTCCTAAATCCCATCTGGTCGAGCGTAACTGTGAGATCAGGTGGATGCACCCAGGCTAGCATACCTTAGGGTATTGGCGCTAGACTGAAATAGAACAGGAGTTGCTTTAAACCGGTGTTGCAAGTCTTGAGCTGTAACTAGCCTCGATTCACCGTTTGAATACTTAGATGATTCACTAATGGTCAATGATAAACAGGATATAATACAAGTCCCCTGAAACCGAACATTTCTCTTAATCATTAAAATAGTAATTTACTTTCCAGTATTAAAACCAACCAATCAATCAATCAAAATAGCTAGTAGCTTTAAAACCAACCAACCGACCTTAAACACGTTCCCACGCTGCGTAATCCCCCCCCGAAGAACAATTATTCCCCTAGTTCCCTTGGGTTCGACCCCTACTTACCAAGTACTACCCAGTAGTATAGTTGCGAGTAGCGGACTATTATAAATTTATTTGCACAATCGCTTTGACGACGAGCGGTTCTGTCAACTATTTTTGGGTAGTCAGTGGTAAGTACGGGTCGAACCCAAGGGAGTCAGGTGAATAGTTGTTCTTTCGAAAAGGGGGGAATTAAATTAAGCAGTTGGGGGTTGGTTTTGGTTTTAGTACTGAAAAGTAAAGTGCGAGTCTTGACAGAAAATAAACAGTTGATATGGTACTGAAAGTAAAGTAACAGTTGATATTACAATTAACGGAAAGTATTCGGTTTTAGGGGCCTTGTATCATAGTCTGTTTATCATTGACCTCTAATGATGATACTAAGTGTTCAAAGATGAATCAAGGCTATTTCTAGCACAAGACTTGCAACATCGTTTAGAACACTTGTTCTATTTAGACTAATTCCTCCTTTCGAAGTATCTTAGCCTTATGTGCATCCATTTGATCTTCATTTACGATCAACCAAATGGTTTTTAAAAGAGGTCGAACTCCTCATATAAGTTTTGCCCGTTAAAGCATCCACTTACCCGAGTATGTTCACGAACCCCACGGAAGAGCTTTGCCCGTTAAAGTATCCACTCAACCTTGGAAGTTCTAACCTAATATGTGGCACATAGAACAAGTTTTGAACACAGAGAGGAACTAAGCGAAGGGTCTAAAACATTTTATGACACAAGTACACCCCTTCAACCGAATGAAGGGTTTAGCTACGAATATTCATGGAAAAGGACATCATAGCTAAGTGCGTTGAAAAGTAAAGGTTTTGAAAGATAGTAAAGTAAAGTTTTCGAAAGTAAAGACAGGAAAGTAAAGTTGTTGAATTGAAAAGACAGTAAAGTAAAGAAAAGAGTACTTACAAAAACCGATAAGAGTGCTCAAGATCCAACTTCGATTCCAAAGGAAAGTGTTTACATGATTGTGCCCACAAAAGCTAGAGAGATAAGTCACTTGAGGACTTGTGATGTTGGAATGAGATGGGATGATTTACAAAGACAATGGAGGGCTCTATTTATAGGCTAAGGGAGGCAAGGAGAGGAAGACACTTGGCATGGAATCCATGGAGGAGGAGAAATCCATCGGAGGTGACTCACCCCTCCAAAAGCCGCCGGCCACATGGAGGAAGGGGAGAGGAAGAGCCCTTAGCCGCCACCCATGTGGCATGAGGGGAGAGGTGGAGTGTGTTTTGTGATCTTTTCCAAAAGCCATCGGCTCCCTTTCAGCTCCGGACTGACTCTGGTTGCCCTTCGGTTGGACTTGTTTTGAGTGATTCCATGTCAGGTTCATGAAAGTTGTACAGTCGGAATCTGGTCGTGTCCTGGAGTGACTTGTAATTCATATTCAGCTTTAAAACTCCTCCTTAGCCTGTATTCTCTCTAGACTTCAAAATACCCTGTAGATAAATATCGGAACTAACAAACAAAAGTTAAATAGACAAAGAGTCTAATTTGGTGGGTTTAACTGTGTTTATGATTCATACAATTATGGTCCATCAGATCACCCCACACTTTTAGTTGTTCGTCCCGAACAATGCTTTTTAAGGGCGGAACACAATCTAAGTAAAACAATGCTTTTTAAGGGCTTTTTAAGGGCGGAACACAATCTAAGGGCGGAACACAATGCTTTTCACGTCCTCATCCATGACATGTTTTTTGGGTACTCTAGCTGGTACTGGAAATGGAAGTGTGGCGTGGATATTGGAGGTCTCGGTTCTGGGCACTGGGTGTGGTCTGTGTTCTTCGGGTGCGTCTCCATTTTTCTCGTTGGTCACGTCCCGTTCTTCCTTAAACATGTCGTCGTCTTTGTCGGCCGCGTCTTCCTTTAGAGTTTCGAGAGACTTGGACCTTATTTGTTCTTCTCCTGGCAACCTCGGGCTTTTGTCTTTTTCTTGTTCCATGGTTTGCCGACAAGCGTTTTTCCACTCCTAAGAGTCACGGCATTCACATTTTCCTGCGGGTTTTGAGTGGTTTGTGAAAGGAGTATGCCGGGCTCATTAGTGAGTGCGGATATTCTCCCTTTGTTTCGGCTTGGTTTTGATGTATAGTAGCATTCAACTGCTGCACAGTACCTGACAATTGTATCATTATGTCCTCAAGTGACTTGTTTGGTCCTTGATGATTGCTCGAGCTTGCTTGGTACTGGTTCGCTGGTGGGGTGTTCTGGTTGTATTGTTGGTGGAGCGGTTGGTAGCATGACTGGGCTAGTTAATGGGCAACTTGTTGTGTTTCCTTCTGCGGATAGTTGTCGTTATGCCAGCTTGGATTGGTCGCTTGATTATACTACCAGTTTGGTCCTGATCTGTCGTTGCTGTTGTTGTTGTATCCTTGGTATCCTCCCATTGCATTTACTTCTCCTGGTTCTTCTGCTATTAATGTTGGGCATGCGTCAGTCTTGTGGTCCGTAGAACTACAAAATTCGCAAGGCTTTACTTGAACTGGTTGTCTTCGCAGGATCTGAATCATCATCTCCTTTATTTGTTTCATCTCTTCTGGCATAGAGCTCATTGATGTTTCAGCTTTTGCCACATTCTTTGTTCGGGAAAATTCTTCCTGCCGAGTTGTCTCTTCTCTAAACCGGGCATTTTCAGCAACGTTGGTGATGAGATTTCGTATGCCACTCAGTGATAGATTCATCATGGATCCTCCAGCTGAGGCATCCAGAAGCATTTTTTGTCTAAGGGTCTTAATCCATCAATGAGGTATTCGATGATGAGTTTCTCGGGCAGTCCAAGGGTACAGCAGCTTCTTTCCAGGTGGTTGAATTTCTCCAGGTAGTCGTACATGGTTTCGTTGGGCCCCTGCTTGATGTCTTGTAGTTGCTTCCTTACTTGCATTGCTCTTCCTGCTGGGTAGTATTTGTCTAAGAACTTCTTCTGCATCTGAGCCCATGTTCTGATGCTACCGGAAGGTAATGAAAGGAACCAGTCGTTTGCCGTGTCAATGAGGGAAAAGTAGAACGCTTTTAACTTGAAGTCGTCTACACTCACTCGATTGGGTTTTAGATTTTGGCAAATGCCGTGTAAGCATTGGAGATGAGTTGTTACTGATTCTCCATGAGCTCCTGAGAACTTGGGCAAGCTATGGGCCACTGATGCGTTGATGGTAATGTATTCCAGTTCAGGGCCCTCGTAGATGCACCATGGTTGCGTTTCGAAATCTGGGGCATTCAGCTCTCCCATCGTAGGTGCGCAGTAGTTGTTATTCCCATAGTAGTCGTCAAAGACAGGTTCTTGCCTTGGCATTTGTCGAGGTTGAGGGTGTGGGCGATGTATAGGGGGTTGCACTGGACCAGCTGCATTTCGATCCTTGGGTGGTCCTTGGTTTCGTCGGGCGGCCTCCCTATCACGAGCTCTTCTGTTTCTGATGAGTTGTTCCGGATCGTCCACAAATGGTAGTGGCACCTCATCATTTCGATCGTACAGGTTTATTTCTTCGTCATCCTGGTAATCATGGTGGCTTCCTTCGCGAGACATGGTTATTTCGAAGCGAGTATCAATTCAAAGAACTTTATCCGATTAATTAACTTACCCCGGCAACGGCGCCAATTTGACAGATTGCTTGTCGTCAGAGCAAAATGTGCAAATAAATTTATAAGTCCACTACTCGCGACTTAACTACTGGGTAGCAAGTGGTAAGTAGGGTCAAACCCAAAGGAATTAGGGGGATAAGCTATTCTTTGAGGCGATTTTACAGCGAGGGAGCGTGTTTTTAGGTTGATTGAGGTTTTAATGCTAACAACTAAGTGATTGGTTGGTTGGTTTTGGTTTTTGGTGTGGAAAAGTAAATGACATAAAAGTAAATACTGAAAATAAATAGGAAAACTTACAGCGGTTGTTGCGTGATCGGCAAGTCTTGCGGAACATCAGCAGTTGATAGTGCAGTTTATACTAAGAAAGTAAAGTGCAGGTGGTGTTTTAAGTCAAGAAAAGATTCGGTTTCAGGGGCCTTGTATCATAGTTTTTTATCATTGACCGCTAATGATCATACTACGTGTTCAAAGATGAATCGAGGCTATTTCTAGCACAAGACTTGCAACATCGTTTAAAACACTTGTTCTATTTTAGACTAATTCCTCCTTTCGAAGTATCTTAGCCTTATGTGCATCCATTTGATCTTCAGTTACGATCAACCAAATGGTTTTTGAAATAGGTCGAACTCCTCAGATAAGCTTTGCCCGTTAAAGCATCCACTTACCCGAGTATGTTCACGAACCCCACAGAAGAGCTTTGCCCGTTAAAGCTTCCACTCAACCTTGGAAGTTCTAACCTTATATGTGGCACATAGAACAAGTTTTGAACACAGAGAGGCACTAGGTGCAGGGTCTAAAACATTTTATGATACAAGTACACTCCTTTAACCGAATAAAGAGTTCAGCTACGAATATCCATAAAAGAGGACATCATAACTAAGTACTTGAAAAGGTTTTTGAAAGACAGTAAAGTAAAGTTTCGAAAGTAAAGACAGTAAGGGAAAGGGGTGAGTACTTTAAGAACCGACAAGAGTACTCAAGAATAATAAAGTAAAGCTTGAGTACTCAAGAACCGACAAGAGTACTCAAGAATGATCTACAATATTCAAGAACCAACAAGAATATTATAGATTTCAAACCAAGCTTACAAAGTACCAAAACCTTTAGAGAGATAAGTGTTTGTGGATGTGGATGATACAAATGAGAGGAGAATGGCTTGTATTTATAGCCAAAGGTGAGGAAGATGGATGGATGAGATGAAACCACATGGTTTCATCCAAGGATGAAGGGGAGGGGGTGGAAGCCGCCGGTTGGAGGTCACCATGGAGGAGAGGGGAGGTGGCTTTGGCCACCCATGAGTCATCCCTTTCACAAAGCCACCGGTCACCTTGGGCAAAAGGAGGGAGTTTTGTGATTTTTGTGGTGTTTTCACAAAACTATCGGTGTATTTCGGCCCCGGACTGACTTTGGTTTCCCTTCGGTTGGATTTGTTTTGAGTGATTCAATGTCAGGATCTTGAGATTTCTTCAGTCGGCGTCTGATCGTGACCTTGGAATGACTCGTAATATCTTTTCAGCGTAAAATCCTCTCCTTAGCGTGTATTCTCTCTAGGCTCCAAAATACCCTGTAGATAAATATCGGAACTAACAAGCAAAAGTTAAATAGACAAACAGTCTAATTTTGTGGGTTTAACTGTGTTTATGATTCGTATAATTATGGTCCATCAACGGTTCAATTTGGTAATAAGTAAGTATCGCATGAATTAGGATAAATCTAGCCCCACAATCTCACTTTCCTATTTGAAGTTTTTACTTGGATTGTGTGCATCTCTTAAATGGCATTGTTCGGGACGAACAACTAAAAGTGTGGGGTGATCTGATGGACCATATTTATATGATTCATTAAGACAGTTAAATCCACCAAATTAGACTCTTTGTCTATTTAACTTTTGCTTATTAGTTCCGATATTTATCTACAGGGTATTTTGAAGTCTAGAGATGATACAAGCTAAAAAGGAGTTTTAAAGCTGAAAATGGATTACGAGTCAAGACACGGCCAGATTTCGACTGTACAACTTTCATGATCATAACCTGGAATCACTCAAACAAGTCCAACCGAAGAGCAACCAGAGTCAGACCGGAGCTGAAAGGGAACCGATGGCTTTTGGGAAAAGATCTCAACTCACACTCACCCACTCCCCTCCACCTAGCCGGTGGCTTTGGCCATGGAAATGACACATGGGGGCGGCTCTCCTCCCTTGCCACCTCACCCAGGCGGCCCTAGCTCCTCCTCTCCCCTTGTGCCAAGTGTTGAGTCCTCCTTGCTCCTCCATGCCTATAAATAGACACCTTCCTTCCCTTTGTAAATCATCCAAAACACCACAATCCACTTATCTCTCTAGATTTGGGCACAATCCATGTAAAACACACCACTTTGATATTGAAGTTCCAAGTTGTTCTTGAGTACTCTTGTCGGTTCTTGAAGTACTCAAGCTTGTCTTTACTTTTCCTGTTCTTGAGTTTACTCCTGTCGGTTCTCGAGTATTCTCCTTTTACTTTCCTGTCTTTACTTTTGAAAACTTTACTTTACTATCTTTCAAAAACCTTTACTTTTCAAGCACTTAGCTATGATGTCCTCTTCCATGGATATTCGTAGCTAAACTCTTCATTCGGTTGAAGGGGAGTGCTTGTATCATACAATGTTTTAGACCCTTCTCTTAAATGCCTCTTTGTGTTCAAAACTTGTTCTATGTGCCACATATTAGGTTAGAACTTCCAAGGTTGAGTGGATGCTTTAACGGGCAAAGCTCTTCCGTGGGGTTCGTGAACATACTCGGGTAAGTGGATGCTTTAACGGGCAAAGCTTATCTGAGGAGTTCAACCTCTTTTAAACACCACTTGGTTGATCGTAACTGATTGATCAGGTGGATGCACATAAGGCTAAGATACTTCGAAAGGAGGAATTAGTCTAAATAGAACAAGTGTTCTAAATGATTTGGCAAGTCATGTGCTAGAAATAGCCGTGATACATCTTTGAACACATAGTATGATCATTAGAGGTCAATGATAAACAGATTATGATACAAGGCCCCTAAAACCGAATCTTTCCTTTAATTGTAATATCACCTGTTACTTTACTTTCAGTACCATTATCAACTGCTTACTTTCAGCACTTTAATTTCCGCAAGTCTTGTCCATCAAGCACTTTACTTTCTGCAAAAGTCTTGTCCTTCAAGCAATTACTTTCTGCACTTTACTTTCACTACAGACTTTATCAACATCAGCCCGGCATAACCTTTGGTACGCAACACGCTTGAAACACAGCGTGCGGCCAGTATCAAACATGTGTCTGCGGTTGATCTTGAAATCGACTATTCCAGCACTTTACTTTTCAGCACTAAAATCACAACCAACCCCCAACTGTCTTATTTTTCCTTTTCAGAAAGAACAACTATCTACTAATTCCCTTGGGTTTGACCCCTAATTACCCTTTACTACCCAATAGTGAAGTTGCGAGTAGCGGAGATATAAATTTATTTTTGCACAGAGAACATCGCACCTTAACGACAGTGCGGTGGGCTCCGTCAACTACTATCCGTGATCAGAGGCTCTAGTGCTCGAGTAGCTCCTCCTCCAGTTGATCCAGAGTTCTCTATCCCTCGTGTTGCCTCCCCATTGCCTACCACGCCAGCTTCTAGAGTCGGGGAGGCGGGCACGCCACTCACTGATGGCACGGTGGAACGGGAGAGTTCCATTAGAGAGGAGAGTCCATCACTCACTGGTGGCACGGTGGAGCGAAAGAGTTCCATTAGAGAGGAGAGTCCACTACTCACTAGTGCCACATTGGAGGGAGGTGGAGATTCTACTAGGGAGGCCACTTTAGGAGGCGATGAGGCTACATCATGAGTCCATGCTTCATTTTGTTCTTTCACATATGTATCTCTTCTTTGTTTTGTTGCATTGGATGATGTTTTTGGATGATAAGTCGCCTTTTGGCGCAATTTTGGATGATGTATGCCATTTTGGTGATATTCTCTTTACTTATCTTTGGTTGTATGCTACAATTCCTATGACATTGACGGTGTTTACTAATTATGTCTTTCACTCTACATGATATACATCTCTGTATTCTTATCATGTCCAAATTCACCTTCTTTGTCCACATTTGCAACCAAAAGGTTATTTCTCACTCCCAAGAGTTACGTCACCGGCTCTACAAACGAGGGGAGTTCCTATGCGCCTTTGCCTCTATTTTATCATTCTTTGCGCTTAGGGAGTAAGCTTGAATTAAGTGTGGAGTGGTTTAATGCGCATAGTTTACATGCTTTCATGCCATGCATATCACTGTAGATGGACACTTTCATCTTTTGCACTTTATGCCTAACATGAGAGTGTTTCTAACCACATATGCTTGTGACTATCAATTCTAAATCCCTATAAATCACATCTAGCCTATTTTCTCACATTTATTGGATCTTGAACTTAGAATCGACCTAGCCCATTGAATGTGTATTCTTGAGAACCAATATCATTGCTATCTCTCGTCTATCTAATTCTCTAAGTATTTTCATTGAAATACCTTGGATCAAGTTATAGCAAGCACTTTTTAAAATCTTCGTGAAAAACTTAGACCCGTTGCATGCTCCTAGGTGACTTGAGTTATCTAATATGGTGCCTTGTTCATGTTTGATTCCCGCACATTCCATACACTTTTTGAACATTTAGTCAAGTTTTAAGTGTGGAGTCAAATGAGGGCAAAAAATAGGCCCTAAAAAAATGTTTGCGGTCAAAGAGGGCAAAGCCCCGACTAAAAACTTTCTCAATGTACACGAGAAGTTTTGCTCCAAAATATACAAATATCGGGGTTAGGAAGAAAAGTTCCCCCTCGAAAGCATTTGTAGGCCAAAGGCCGTTTCAAAAAGAAAAATAAGAAGCACTTAAAACTTGACTCTATGTTTTCCTCCATTCTTCATTTGTGTGGGATTAATCATTTGCATTGTGTGCTAGTTGGAATGACTCTTGGACGACCCATGTGCTTGCACGGGAGTTATCATTTGGTCTATGCTTGTTTATTAAAAACTCTAGTGTCGAACTCCTCTTCCCATATGGATTACGGCTTAAGCGCCTAAAACTTGAGAATGAGTTCCATGTCGCAAACCCTGAACTTGCCCTAGCTAGCATAGGTGAGCGATCGAAAATTTTTGTGCAAACTAAAAACTTTACTTCTATTGTATTACCTTGAAAATGAATAGACCTTTGGATGAGACGATTGATATCTCTAGTATTGATAACCTAGAATGCACAACCTCAAAGGTGCTCAAATGGTTCAAAAGTTCTTTTGATGATATTGTGATGATAGTCCTAGCTTGGGATGAGTAATTTGTTTTGAGAAATCCTAGCCTAGGTTGAACACTCTTGATTTCATTCTCATGGGATAGGTGCATTTGGGATTTGTGAGTATTCCTTTTTCTGAAAACTCTTACGAGACTATAACTCGTCCACTAGGGTAGCCTAGGGGTTTAAAGGCTTATTGCATACGCTAAATGCATTCGTAATGCCTACGAAAAGGAGCTACGTAGGTTGCATATACTTGCAATTACTTTTCAATAACATGTTTAGTAAGATTGATCGAGACCTTGAGGAAGCTAGTGAGGCAAATAGACAAAAAACATAGCACCACTAGCATTTCACCATTTGCATGACCATGACATGTTTGCATACTTTGTTCGGGGCGAACAAAGCTTAAGTGTGGAGTGATGATGAGTCGAGTTTTCGACTCATTAATAGTCGTTTTTCACTCTAGCTTTGATTCGTTTCTGACGATATTTTGATGTCATTTGACCTCTTACCCTACGTTTCAGGTAGAAAATGAAGTCCTCTCAATGTCAAAGCCTAAATTCGAAAACTCAGAAAAAATCCAAGAATTGGAGCAAAATATTTGTAGACAAGGTTCCCAGCCGACCGGTTCGGCAACTGCCCTGAGCCAACCGGTCGGCTGATGAGTTCCCTCAGCATGCTCACATTTGCCATTTCCGTAGCCGGTCGGTTGAACTTGCCAACCGGTCGGCTGGTGAAGTCCCTCATAAGGCTTGAAATTGCTACTTCCGTAGCCGGTCGGCTGGCGAAGTCCCTCAGAAGACCTACATTTGCTGTTTCCTTAGCCGGTCGGCTGAGCCTGCCAACCGGTCGGCTATGGAAAACCTCAGAAGCAGCTGAACTTGCCCTGCACCAGCGAACTGGCTGAAGCCAAAGCTACTCCCAGCCGACCGGCTGGGGCTGCTATAGTGCCAATTTCTGCCCGAGGTTATAAATAGAAAGTGGCTATTTTGACCTAGAAGGCTGGCATCTTTGGGGGAAATTTAGAGAAAAAGAGATCAAATCAAGGTCATCAATCATCATCCAACCAAGGAGGAGTGAAGATTAAAGGGAGACATTTAGGATTAACCATCCTACTTCTATCCTTCTTCTATTCTCTTTGTTGTTGTTATAAATCCTACTCACACCATGTTGTCTTACATGATGTGTGAGTAGTCTCCGTGTGTTTTGAGGGTTTTACAACCCTCCTTGGTTTTCAATGATCATGTAGACATGATAAGTCGATTTCTCGACTATCTTTCTCCTACCTTCACTAGATGTTTTGATTCGTTCCAAGTCTCTTTCGATGTCATTTAACCCTCGTACTTGCTATTTCAGGTGAAAAACCGATTCTATGGTTCTCGGACTTAAGATTATCAATCCTTAAAGAAAACCGAAGTTTCGAGACAAAAATGGAGGGAATCCCATGCAAGCACTTGCCGCTCGCCCGGGTCAAATGATAGCCCGCCCGAGCATTTCTTGCGCAAGCTGAGTGCCATCATCAAGGCCAAGACCCGCCTGATTGCCTCAAGCCCCGGCCGGGCGTAATGGATAACACTCTCGGCTTAAAACGATGCCCGCCCGAGCATCTCAAAGACTCGGCCAAGTCCTTCTTCCATCCTGCCGCTCCACGCTTGGTCGAGTCCCACCAGTCCCGCCCGAGCCTCGAACGCATCACGCTCGGCCAAACCTCATACCCGTCCGAGTGTACCAAAGGCCTGGCCGAGTCTCCACCTACCTTCCGAGTCCCAGCGCAAAACCAGCCCAACGCTCGGCCGAGCGTCTATAAGGCCCGAGCGAGTCTCGCCTGAAAGACAGGATTTTTAATCCTTGGTTATAAATAGAAAGTTTCATTTTTGGGCACGAGAATCAAGGGTTTTTGGGAGAAGCAAGGGTTTTTAAAGATCATCACATCAAGTTGAAGCACTCCAAGGATATAGGGGGATTCTTCATCCTAATTCCTTACTCCTCTTTGTTTTATCTTCATATTCCTTGTAACAACACTACTATTGTTTGTAAATGAACATGAGTAGTGAGTAGTCCTTCTAGTTTCTAGGGGTCCTATGGACCTCCTTGGTGTATGAAACTCTATCATCTATTGAATATATGTTTGAATGAAGCTTTGTTATGATTTTGAATCTACTTTGATCAAATGTCAACTCTATGCCCTCTAAGTGTTTGATAAAATGCCTAGGTGGATTAGAAACATGAACTTGAAGTTGAGTATTCTAGCGAATGAGACTAATAGTTCTAGAATGCAAGTAGATTCACCCTTGCTTGATGACAATCACTAGCGTGACTCATCTTAGCATCGAGATAGGCTTGGTCTTCACCACTATTGGATTTTGATCACTCAACTAGTGTTGATGATTGAGAAACTTGAGTTGGACGTGAGCTAAAAACATCTAGCGATTGAAGCTCACGTGCGAGGTGCCTCTCCCTTAAATCAAATAAGAACATCGAGAGATTGAATTTGGTTTAATAGTCGCATGCCTTAATCGAATCATTACATTGCTCGTTCTTGCATGAAATTGTGCCTATAGAGAGTCTAGTACACCAAAGAGGGAAGTAGTACCCTAGGAACGCCTTTAAAACCTTGAAAACACCCTTTCATTTCATTTTACTATTATTGCTTGGAAATTGACAATCACATCTCAACCAATCGTTTAGGAAATAGACGTATTTAGTACAATCGAATAGTGATCTTAGGTTTACAATTGCTCCTTGGACGACCCGATACTTACCGGTTTATAAATTGTTTTGAACTTACAAACTGCAAGCTGTCAAAATGGTGCCGTTACCGGGGAGAAACACATTAACCTAAGGAACTAAAGTAGATTTTACAAGATTTGGACTATTTCACTTGGTTTTCTTGCTATTACTTGTGTTGCTTTGTGGCCTAACGGACTCCTTTGCTCTTGTAGGCTTCGGTTGAATGCAAATGAGGTCCAAGAATAAGGAAAATGTGAACGCTAGCTTTGATCAATCTTTGCAACAATTCTTTGACCAAGAGAAAGCCAAAGGTCTAGGCACTCGAAAAAAGGACAACCTCGTAAACAAGGACCACCACCCATGGCACAATTACCTCGCAATGAGGAGCCCAATGGGGAGAAGCCCCTAAAAGACTATTCCACTCCGAGCCTAACCGGTTTCCAATCACCGATAGCTCCACTAGGAGTTAATGCACCTCGGTTTGAACTCAAATCGGCGTTGATAAACATGGTGGGCAACAACGCCTTCACCGGGATAGGAAATCCCAATGCTCACTTGACATCTTTTCTCAAGCTTTGTGAGACGTTCAAGATGAACAATGTACCCAAGGAAAACATATATCTAAGGCTTTTCCCTTTCTCTTTAATGGGGAAAGCCAAGGATTGGCTATGGAGCCATGAAGGTAGCACTTTCACAACATGGGACGAGCTAGCCCAAGCCTTCCTTCATCAATACTTCCCACCGGCGAAGACCCAAAGGCTAAAGAACTTGATCAACTTGTTTACGCAAGGGGAAGATGAAACATTCCACGAAGCATGGGAAAGGTTCAAGGAACTCCAAAGAGAATGCCCTCACCACAACATAGACAAGCCTACCCTAATTCAAATTTTCTATCAAGGCATGGAAGCCGACTCAAAGAGGCAAATGGATCAAGCCCGGGAGGAGCATTTATGGAGGTTCACCCCACGCAAGGAGGGTTAATTATAGATAAAATTGCAAGGAACTCTCACTTATGGGGGAGCGAGAGGACATATACCCCCAAGAAGCATGGCAAAACAAGAGAGGTGGAGGAAGTAGACTCGAAAGAGGATGTTCGTGCTCTCAACAAGAAGATAGATGCTCTAGCCACTTCACTTAGTGCGCTCCATGTGAAGCAATCACAAAAGCAACCTCGAGTACGTGCCATTTGCACAAGCCCCTCCCATAAAGAAGATGATTGCCCTGACACTTTCCCTCAAGAAGAAACCCAAGATGATGAGGACGTTAATTTCTTGCAAAGGAATCAAGCAAGCTATGGAAAAGACCGGGATCATCCCAATTTTTCATACAAAACAACCGAACCAATCAAGTATGATCCCAATTGGCATCAAAAGAACAACACTCCTCCCGGTTTCGCCCCAAAGAACCAAGATTACCAAAGGCAAGGGCAAACCTATCAAGGGCAATCTAGCCAACCTCAACAACAAGATCAACCCCAACAACCACCTAAGGAAGAGACCTCTATGACTCAATTACTAGCTTCACTTGTTGGGGGTCAAAACCAAGGGATTGAAGATCAAAACAAGCTAGCTCAAGATCAATTCAAGGCATCCTAAGAAAATAAATTCATGTTTCAATCAATCAACCAAAGGTTGGATGAGATGTCTACTCACCATAAGATGTTGGAGAACCAAATCGCACGACAAGCAAGTGGCTCCACAAGGTATCAAGGGAAACTTCCCTCCAAGCCGGATTTCCACCAAAATGAGCACGTGAATGCTATATCATTGAGAAGTGGAACCACTTACAAGCCCCGTTCGCCCCAAGGAAAAGGATGCGAGCACAAGGATGCCCATCATCGTTGAAGAGGGTGAGGAGGAGGTCGAAGAAGAAATTCCCATGCCAAAGGAAGTTCCCTCTAAGAGTTCAACGAAAGAAATAGCTAAAAATGCAACTAAGGAGCCTTCACCTTACAAGCCCCCTATGCCATTCCCCCAAAGACAACTAAAGAAGAACAATGATTCACACTTCCGAAAATTCGCGGAGATGATGAAGAAGATCAATGTGACACTACCAATCTCTGAGGTAATATCCCAAATGCCCCTTTATAGTAAATTTCTTAAGGATATTATCTCTCATAGGTGTGAAATTTCTGAAATTAGCTCGGTAAATCTAAATGCGGAATGTAGTGCTATTGTGCAAAATCCTATGCCTAAGAAAGAGAAAGATCCGGGGTCATTTTCAATTCCTATTACTATTGGTGATGTCAACATAAGCAAGGCGTTGTGTGATTTAGGTGCTAGTATTTCATTAATGCCTTACTCTCTCTACAAGAAACTTGATATGGGAACTCTCGTGCCTACCTCCACTAGTTTACGCCTAGAGGACGTGCCCGTGAAGGTGGGGAAGTTTTACAATCCCGTGGATTTCTTTGTTCTAGAGATGGAGGAGGAGCGAGAGATCCCAATCATTTTGGGAATGCCATTTTTGAAAACTACTAAGGCGGTGATAAGTTGAATAAATGATTCGCTAGAGTTTGAAATTGGGGAGAGAAAATCAAGTTCTACCTAAGACAAGCATGTAGTGCCGCTAGTAATTCA
The DNA here is from genome assembly GCA_033675215.1 of Rhodiola kirilowii. NCBI lineage: Eukaryota > Viridiplantae > Streptophyta > Magnoliopsida > Saxifragales > Crassulaceae > Rhodiola > Rhodiola kirilowii. Next base: position 9,971,313 of record CM066193.1, on the reverse strand, counting down.
TTGGATTGCAATTTGCTTGATGTCTACAATGATTTCTCTTGTGATGAACTAACTTCCATTGAGCAAGAACTTTTGAGTGATGAAAGCATAGGTGACTCTATGATGGATTTGTTGATGATGGACGAGGAGGAACAAATAGAGGAAAAAGTTGATGAGAAAGAAAGAACGTAGAAAGGAGAAGGTAAGGGACTTTGTGGGATAGAGCTTAAGGCTCTACCTACAAGTCTAAGGTACGAATTTCTAGGTCCAAACTCTACTTTTTCCCGTGATAGTGAATGCCTCTTTAAATGAGATTGAGACCTCTAGACTTTTGCATGTGCTTAGAAAGCGTAGGGGGGCTATTGGGTATTCTATTGATGATCTTAAAAGGATTAGCCCCGATATATGCATGCATAGAATTACATTGGATGATGATGCTAGCACAACCCGAGAAACGTTGAGGAGGTTGAACCTTACGTTAGGGGAAGTTGTCTTTAAGGAGATAACTAAGTTGAGGGAAGCGAGAATCATTTATGCCGTTCCCGACTCGGAATGGGTAAGCCCAATCCATGTAGTCCCTAAGAAAGGTGGCTTAACGGTAGTCAAGAACAAAAAAAATGAACTAATCCATACACGCACCGTCACGGGGTGGCGGATGTGTGTTGATTATCGTAAGCTTAATAAAGCCACCAAAAAGGATCATTTTCCCCTCCCCTTCATTGACCAAATGCTTGAGAGACTAGCCAACCATGAATATTTTTGTTATCTTGATGGATATAGCGGATTCATTCAAATTCCTATTCATCCTCAAGATCAAGAGAAAACCACTTTCACGTGCCCCTATGGAACCTATGCGTATAGGCGTATGCCCTTTGGGCTATGTAATGCGCCGAGAACTTTCCAAAGGTGCATGATGGCCATTTTCTCCGAATTCATTGAAAATACAATGGAAGTATTCATGGATGACTTTTCGGTTTATGGTTCCTCATTTACTTCTTGTTTAGAGAACCTTTCAAAGGTTCTTGACAAATGCATTGAGACCGATCTAGTCTTGAATTGGGAAAAGTGCCATTTTATGGTACAAGAAGGGATTGTGCTTGGGCATCTTGTCTCTAATAGGGGAATTGAGGTGGATAAGGCCAAGATTGAAGTAATTGAAAAACTTCCACCCCCTAGAGACATTAAGGGAATTCGAAGCTTTCTTGGGCATGCCGGGTTCTACCGGCGCTTCATTAAGGATTTCTCTAAGATTGCCAAGCCATTGACCGATCTCTTGCATAATGATACACCTTTTGTATTTGATGATCCTTGTGCCAACGCTTTTGAGAAGCTAAAGTTTTCCCTCACATCTGCTCCTATCATCCAACCTCCCAATTGGGAACTACCTTTTGAGCTTATGTGCGACGCAAGTGACTATGCCATTGGAGCCGTTCTAGGGCAAAGAGTAGACAAGAAGCTACATGTGATCTATTACACGAGCAAGGTCTTGGACCAAGCTCAATCAAACTACTCCACAACGGAGAAGGAGATGCTAGCTATTGTCTACGCCTTCGAGAAATTTAGGCAATACTTGGTGGGATCCAAAACCATAGTGTATACCGATCATGCCGCCATCAAGTACCTAATTTCTAAGAAAGATGATAAGCTTAGGCTCATATGATGGGTACTTATACTTTAAGAATTTGACATTTAAATCAAAGACAAGAAGGGAGTAGAGAACTTAGTTGCCGATCAACTTTCTAAACTAGAGCCTTTGAGGGAGAAAGCCTCAAGTGAGGAATTGCCTATTGAGGATTCTTTTGTTGGTGAAAACTTGATGAGAATTTAAAATGCCCCTACTCCATGGTACGCCAACATAGTGAACTTCAAGGTTTGTGAAGTGCTTCCTCCAAATATGAACTACAATCAAAAGAAGAAATTTGTGCATGATGCAAGAAGATATTATTGGGATGAGCCCCATCTTTTCAAGCTTTGTTCGGATGGTATTTATAGGAAATGTGTAGCAGATGAAGATATAGGAGTCTTGCACCATTGTCATTCTTCCCCTTGTGGAGGCCATGGAGGGAGTTCAAAGACCGCTGCTAAGGTACTTCAAAGTGGACTCTATTGGCCATCGATATTCAAAGATGCCTACAACTTCATGAAGGCTTGTGATAAGTGCCAAAGAAGTGGTAATATCTCCAAAAGGGATGGAATGCCCCAACAAGCAATGCTAGAAGTGGAGATTTTTGATGTATGGGGAATTGATTTCATGGGTCCTTTTCCTCCCTCCTATGGGAACCGCTACATTCTCGTAGCGGTTGATTATGTGTCTAAGTGGGTTGAAGCTATAGCCTCCCCAACTTGTGATGCCAAGGTCGTAGCAAAACTTTTTAAGAAGGTGATCTTCCCTAGATTTGGAGTCTCAAGGACGGTTATTAGTGATGGGGGATCTCACTTCAAGGAAAAGCAATTTGGGGAGCTTCTAAAGAAATATGCGGTCTACCACAAGGTTGCTACACCTTATCACCCCCCCAAACTAGTGGGCAAGTGGAGGTCTCGAATCGAGAAATCAAGGTTATCCTTGAAAATACGGTGGGAAGTTCTAGAAAGGATTGGTCCTCAAAATTGGATGATGCTCTTTGGGCATATAGGACTGCTTTCAAAACACCTATAGGGATGTCTCCGTTTAGGCTCATTTATGGGAAACCTTGTCATCTCCCGGTCGAACTAGAATACAAATCATTTTGAGCGGTTAGAGAATTGAATTTTAACTTAAAAACCGCCGGAGAGAAGAAACTATTGGACTTTGAACGAGTTGGATGAAATAAGACTTGACTCGTATGAGAATGCCAAAATCTACAAGCAAAAGCAAAAGAAATGGCATGACAAGAAGATTTCGAGGAAGGAATTTAAGGAAGGGGACCAAGTCCTACTATTTAATTCAAGATTGAGGTTATTCCCGGGAAAGTTAAAGTCAAGATGGACGGGTCCATTCAAAACTCAAAATGTGTTTGAGGACGGGCATGTCAACTTGTTCAACTCAAGAGAGGAAATTTTCAAAGCCAATGGGCAAAGACTCAAGCTCTATCAAGGAGCCCCCTAAATCCCGAGAACACCACAATCACCCTTCATGACTTAACCAATTGAGGCCTCCTAAAGTGCATTTCCAAATTTTTAAGGAGGAGATTCGGCTCGGTCTTTGCCAAGACGTTAAACTAGGCCCTTCCGGGAGTTAGCCCGTTGTAAATGTTCATTTTGATTCAAAAATCTTGTAATTCTTTGTTTGTGTGAGCTCAATGTGGTTGGTGTGCTTAGAATTGCTAATATGTTAGCTTCGTGTTTTGGAAGAGTGCGCAAAATCTAAGTGTGGAGTCCCAATTTCGAGCGGAAACGAAGAAAGTGCATATTGGGGCACAACCGCGCACGCTCACCTGAACGCCCAAAGGGCTTGCCCGAGTCTAGCTCGCACACCACTCGGATAAATCTCGCGCTCACCCGAGCATTCCTTGTCCATCACTCGGACAACTTCAGTGCCCGCCCGGATCCATATATGCTCGCCCGAGCGTTCCTTCCATTTCCTCGCTCCTGTCAAACCCAGCGCCCGCCCGGGGCTCAAGGCGCTCACTTGGGTCTCGTCTGCGCAGTGCTTGGATCCCTCCAGCACTCGCCCGAGTCTCATCTCGCCCAGCCGAGTTTTTATCGCACCTCACTGCCCACAAGCCCAGCGCTCGCCCGGTCTGTCTCAGACTCACCCGAGTCTTCTCTGCATCTCACTCGGGTAGCTTCCGCACTCGCCCGGGCCCCTCGCACACCCGCCCGATCATTTCTCCGGGTATATAAGCCATCCTTCCTTTTTCCCAAAAAAATCAAATCCCGTTTTGCCATAAATCCAAAACTCGTCCGCCGCTCGATCCGCCGCATCTAGCCCCTCCGACCGGCTTGCTCGGCCATCACCTACTCCCCGCTCGCCCCCAATCCAAACCCCATCCACCCTCACCCGTCGAATCCTCAGTCACTCCTCGCTCGATCGGTGCCCTAGCCACCAATCGAATTCTGTTCACCTCCTCTTCCACTCGAATTCAAGCGATGGCAAGAACAAAAGGCCTAGAGAAAGCGATAGAGAAAGAAAAAAAAGCCAACGCGGCTCATTCCAATCCCGCCGCCTCCAAGCCAAAGAAAAAGAAGGCCAAGAAATCCATGCAGGACACTCAAGGTCCTAGCCAAGCTCCGGCGGTTGAGAAGCCAGTTCCAGCACCCTCAAAGGCCCCAAAGCAAACTAGAAAAGCCCTGGTAGACTCGTCGTCATCACAGGAAGACCCTTTGGATCCTCCATTTGAGGAAGAAGCCCCTGGGCCATCCAAGAAGTGAAAATCCAAGGCCTCCACCGCCCCGAGAGAGCCTGCTCCACCCTTGGCACTAGCATTACCTCCAGCACCTCTACCTGAGCCCACAGCACCGAGACCATACCCTTTCGATGCGGAGTTGGCATTCACAATTGCAAAGCACACGGCAAACTTGGCATCGATCACGAAGAAGGGCAAGGCACCAATGGCCACACTATCTCCTCACGTGAAGACCCTCACCAACTTTGGATTACATGATAAGGTACATTCCCGGCTCTCACACTCCGGTTTAGGCTTATTATTCATTGATGATCCCGGAATGTACGCAAGGGTTGTGCAAGAGTTTCTTTGCTCGTTTGAAGCGGTGAGGAATACGGAGAAGAAGATAACCCATTGGAAGTTTGTGCTAGGAGGTTCACAAAATAGACTCACTAAGGACGTCATTTGTGAATGGTTGAGGCTTCCATTGAATGGAGTGAATGTGCCCAAATTTTTCGATTTCAAGCTATATAACTTTTGGCACAAGATTTCTGGTAGAGATGAATGGTTCGCCTCGGGGTACAATTCTACAACAATCGAGGACAAGGTTTGGAAGATTATTCATCGCTTTATCGCCTTGGCTATTAATGTTCGTACGGATGGGGCAAGAATGGTGACTATCCCAGATTTAACTATCATGCTTGCCATAGACATGGCCTCGTTCTTGATTGGTTTACCATTTTGGCTAAGCGTTTTGAGGAGTATGTGAAGACGACCTCGCAAGTGACTTCGCTTGGTGGAGGCTCATTCGTGACTCACCTTTCTCTAAGGTGTGGTTTCACATTTGATCATGATGGTTTCCCACCTTCGGTGAAGAAAGCCCTTAATGTGGAAGCTTTATGGGGCATGAAACTCATTAAGAAGGATGGCAAAACTTGGACCCCTCACAGTACGGCGCCTCACAAGGGTCGATTGCAAAAGGCGGCTAGGGAAAAGAAGAAAAAAATACTTCCAGGCCACCATGTATCAACCGGACCTTGACATTTCCCTCTCCTATTCAACCGAGTCCTCCGATGAATCTGATGCTCCATCCCATGAGCCCTCGGTCCAAAGTGCTCCTCCACCGAGGAAGGTTACCTTGGGGGGCAAGATAGCCACCATTTCCTTGGACCTTGCCAGTTTCAAGACCTCAGTTTCCTCTATTCATGGGCACGTGGGGAATTTAGAGGAGTTTGTGCGTGAGAACTCTAGATAGGTGATCTCTACACTGATGGATATTTGCTGTGCCATGAGCATCACGCCTTCCACTGCACCTCCCTCATTCCCGGGGTATTCTAGTCCCCATCCCACTGCCCCCTCGGCCACTATTCCTCCTTCCAATATCGAGAAGCCACCACAGACCATCGCGGAGGTTGATAAGGGAGTCATTGCTCATGTGGAAGTTGACGAAGAGGACACTAGATTCGAAGATGGTACTACACCACTAGGAGATGGATATGGAGATGCCTCATAAGCCACCATGTTATTCACTTTCAAACTTTTATTATTTTGATGCCTTATCTTCATATTTGACATTGTGATGTGGCTTGAGTGTTAAAGTCGCCATGGTGCGCATTTTGGATGTTTTGACTCTTATTTGTACCTTGCTTGGATATTATGTTCTATACAACAAGGTTGTTATTTGTCATTTGTGCCATCTCACTACTTTTGTAATCATATTCATGCTAGTGCACATTGATTTTCCCTTGTTTCACATTGCCGTCAAGGAATATTCGTCTTTGCCAAGAGTCAAGCAATTGGGGGACAACTGCACTCTACAATCGAGGGGAGTTCCTATGCGCCCTTACCTTTATTTTACTATCTTTTGCGCTTAGGGACTAAGCTTCATTTAAGTGTGGAGTGTTTGGGTTAGGCGCATAGTTCACATGTACCATGCATATCTCTTGAAAATGAACACTTACACCATGCTTTATCCCATCTTTTCTTGAGTGTTATACTACCAAAGGCTTGTGACTATCAATCCTCAACTTCTATAAGTCACATCTAGCTTGCAATTCCCTTTTACATGATTTAGAGTCCAAAACCAAGCAAGCTCTATTGAATGTATATTCTCGTGAATCAATTTTCAGTGCTATCTTGTGCCTATCTAGCAATCTAAGTATTTTTCGCGCATGCTTGGAAAAGTTTTTAGCAAGCACATTTTGAAATCTTCACGAAAAACTTAAATCTCTCAATTGCTTTTAGGTGACTTTATTTCTCTTGCTTAGTGCCTTGTTTGTGGTTGTTTCTCGCACATTCCATATTCACATTGGGCATATTGTCAAGTTTTAAGTGTGGAGTCAAAAGAGGGTGAAAAAAGGCCCCATTCAAAACAAAATAAAATCTTGGTTAAAGAGGGCAAAGCCCCGACTAAAAACTTCCTCGAAGTACAAAAGAAGTTTTGCTCCAAAAACATACAAATGTCGGGGGTTAGGAAGAAAAGTTCCCCCTCCAAAGCATTTGTAGGCCAAATAAAAACCACTTAAACCTGACTTTATGCCCTTCCATCATCTGTTACATGTTTGAGTACACCACGTGCATTGTGTGCTAGCAAGTTGAGCTTTAGGACGATCCTTGTGATTTCACGTAAGCTATTGATTGGTTTGTGCTTGTTTTAAGAACTCCTGTTGTCAAACTCCTCTTTCCTAATGGATTACGACTTTAGCGTCTAAAACTTGGAAATGAGTTTATATCGTGAGCCCGTGGACTAGCCCTAGCTAGCATAGGTGATCGAACGACGTTTTTGAAATTATATCCCCTGTTCAAGAAAGTGTTCTAGGTTGTGTTTGGACAGACCTTGAACTCTTTCTACCACAGTTCCACAACAAGCACGAACAGAACAATAAAACACGAGTACGCACAGATTGATAACCCAGTTCGGCTACGCCTACTCTGGGGGGTTTCCCACACCCGGAAAAGGGACAACAAATCTTTATTACGAGTATAGAGCTTTTTAGTGGACTTACACTTACACCTTGTAATTGCCTAGCCTCTACTACTCCGTCTCTCAGATTTGCAACCAAGGTTCGTCGCAACTCCCCTTGATCCCCTTCGTTCAGACCTTCTGTCCGAACGTACTCGAACCTTTCCTGAAGCTCGGTCGCTTTCACTTGAAAGCTGGTCGTTCTGTTTGTGCTCTGAACTTGATCACCTCTGGTCAATCTGAATGGCACGTATCAGACTGAGCTCACACCGATGTTTTTCCATTGGGGAAAACACAACGGCCGTCGCTTTCTTCTTTTCCAATCGATAGGATTTCTTCGTGTATTTTTGATCTTGAAAGCGATGGGAATTAGGGTTGCCTTTGCATTGTATTTATATGCTCGGACGAAACCCTAATTCGCATAAGATAATCCCATCAAATATTTCGGGAGATACTCCTGAATATTTGATGCATATCTTTAACAAATCCTTGGAAGAATATACGAAGTCGTCTTCTTTCCCAAGCAAGTCACGCCATCTTCACTTGTGAATATTCATTCGAATATCTTGTTCGAATAAGTCGCACGCCAGCTTTAGCTTGACGAAATCTTCGTTCCCAATATCTTCCGGAAAATATCCTTTGCGTCTTGATCACGCTGTACAGAAGTACTAGGATATGTTCGAACTCCCCCTGAACTCCTGCTCGAACTGTCTAACAACGTTTTGCCAAACACATGCCACACAAGGGAACATCAGTTTTTGTGCAAAAAGCTTTAACCATCTTTCAAAAGCCTTGCTTCAAAAATGAATGGACTTCTAGGTTAGGCACTTGATAGCGCTAGTATTGACCTCCTTGAATATGCACCCTCATGTGAACTTAAACGGTTTGAAAACTCTCTTGAAATGTATAGTGATTGTGATGCTATTTTGGGATGTGAAGTAAGTTTTGAGATATCCATGCCTTAATTGTTAAACACTCTTGCTTTCACTCTTATGGGATAAATGCATGTGGGATTTGTGAGTATTCCCTTTCTGAAAACTCTCACGAGACTATAACTCGTCCACTAGGGTAGCTAGGGGTTTAAAGGCTTGGTGCATACGATAAATGCACCTGTAACACCTACGAAAAGGAGTTGTTTCCTAATAATGAGTGTAGCTCTGGAATAACTTATCTTCATCACCCTTGTTGCTCTTGACTTGTTCTTATTGTTTGCTCGGGACGATCAAACTCTAAGTGGAGTATTTTGATAAGTCGATTTCTCGACTATCTTTCTCCTACCTTCACTAGATGCTTTGATGCGTTCCGAGTCTCTTTCGATGTCATTTAACCCTCGTACTTGCTATTTCAGGTGAAAACTGATTCTATGGTTCTCGGACTTAAGATTATCAATTCTCAAAGAAAACTGAAGTTTCGAGCCAAAAATGGAGGGAATCCCATGCACGCACTTGCCGCTCGGCCGGGTCAAATGAAAGCCCGCCTGAGCATTTCCTGCGCAAGCCGAGTGCCATCATCAAGGCCAAGACCCGCCTGATCGCCTCAAGCCCCGGCCGGGCGTAATGGACAACACTCTCGGCTTGAAACGACGCCCGCCCGAGCATCTCAAAGACTCGGCCGAGTCCTTCTTCCATCCTGCCGCTCCACGCTTGGCTGAGTCCCACCAGTCCCGCCCGAGTCTCAAACGCATCACGCTCGGCCAAACCTCATACCCATCCGAGCCTACCAAAGGCCCAGCCGAGTCTCCACCTGCCAGCCGAGTCTCCACCTGCCAGCCGAGTCCCAGTGCAGAACCAGCCCAACGCTCGGCCGAGCGTCCATAAGGCCCGGGCGAGTCTCGCCTGAAAGACAGGATTTTTTTATCCTTGGCTATAAATAGAAAGTTTTGTTTTTGGGCACGAGAATCAAGGGTTTTTGGGAGAAGCGAGGGTTTTTGAAGATCATCACATCAAGTTGAAGCACTCCAAAGATATAGGGGTTTCTTCATCCTAATTCCTTACTCCTCTTTGTTTTATCTTCATATTCCTTGTAACAACACTACTATTGTTTGTCTATGAACATGAGTAGTGAGTAGTCCTTCTAGTTTCTAGGGGTCCTATGGACCTCCTTGGTGTATGAAACTCTATCATCTATTGAATATATGTTTGAATGAAGCTTTGTTATGATTTTGAATCTACTTTGATCAAATGTCAACTCTATGCCCTCTAAGTGTTTGATAAAATGCCTAGGTGGTCTAGAAACATGAACTTGAAGTTGAGTATTCTAGCGAATGAGACTAATAGTTCTAGAATGCAAGTAGATTCAGCCTTGCTTGATGACAATCACTAGCGTGACTCATCTTAGCATCGAGATAGGCTTGGTCTTCACCACTATTGGATTTTGATCACTCAACTAGTGTTGATGATTGAGAAACTTGAGTTGGACGTGAGCTAAAAACATCTAGCGATTGAAGCTCACGTGCGAGGTGCCTCTCCCTTAAATCAAATAAGAACATCGAGAGATTGAATTTGGTTTAATAGTCGCATGCCTTAATCTAATCATTACATTGCTCGTTCTTGCATGAAATTGTGCCTATAGAGAGTCTAGTACACCAAGGAGGGAAGTAGTACCCTAGGAACGCCTTTAAAACCTTGAAAACAACCATTTCATTTCATTTTACTATTATTGCTTGGAAATTGACAATCACATCGCAACCAATCGTTTAGGAAATAGACGTATTTAGTAAAATCGAATAGTGATCTTAGGTTTACAATTGCTCCTTAGACGACCCGGTACTTACCGGTTTATAAATTGTTTTTGACATACAAACTACAAGCTGTCAATACACATTCAATATGCAATCTATGGAGTTTCTTTCATTTCACTATGCTCTCTATTTAAGACATGTTGACAAGTGTTTGATAAAATGCCTAAGTGATTTGTCTACCTTAGAACTATGATCTAAGTATTGAAAAAGCTTAGTGATGGTTTTGATATGGTGGAAATGAACTCATCAAGTGTTTATGAGAGTAAATGCATGGATGTGAGGTTAACTAAAGCTTAATACCTAGAGCATTCATTACCTTGGGAGATGTTCCAAGGATAATAGTGCTATAGCGTGAATCAAAATGGCTTGACTAGGATTAGACTCACATGATAGTTTGTCTACCTTAGCCCAAGCTAGGTTTTAAACCTATCAACCCCTAATTATGATTTAACTTTTGTGTACATGATCATTGGGAAATGCCAAGGAGGGGAGTAACCCCTCGAAACTCTCTTTGAATTGAATTAAACCCCCTTTGAAGCCATTTCATTACTTGTTTTACTTGAAAACCACATCATAATTGATTTGAAGGAATAGCTAAGTTGAAAATTTGATTCCCCTAGCGCATAATCATGTTTGCTCCCTTGGGTTCGACACCGGTCTTATCGGTCAAAATCTAAATTCTTTTGACTATACAAAAATACAATTGTCACACGTCGGATAGAAATTTCCTCTTAACCTCATTTAAAAGTCAACAATACAGAGGCAAGCACTCTATGAATTCATCGTCGGTAAGTGGCAAATAAATACATAACACGTTATCATATTCATGCATGTTGAATTTGATTAATTTTTATGTATAGTATAATAGAAAATGCAAATGAACTTGTATTATTTGATTATCTCACCTTATTACCGACAACGACCAAGTCTTTAGGCTATGCTACATGGTGAGACTCTGCCTCAATAACAATCTTATGCTTCACATGGGGTACTAGCAATATTGCTCCTCGAACGAGTGCTTTTTCAACCTTCACCTATATATAAAGAACAAATGTTTAGGGTTAGAATGACATACGAATAAGAATGTGACATCTATAGAGAGGCTATAAGGATTGAGAGAGGACATCACCTTCAATGTATGTTCTGGTATCTGTCGATAATTAATAAAATGACCTTTCATGACTCAACCAATGGAAACTTGCTCTCGATCACCTTCGCCTACCCCCTTGATGAATAATACGCACTTCAGGCCACCCTGTTAGCACGAACAATTGATGTTACATACGTTCTGAAAAATTAAACCAAATTGTCACAAAAAAGAAAGTGAAACATTCTAAACGTACCTCGGATATGATCGTACTCGGGTTTACGTCGACATGACAGTGACGGCTGAGGCGATCAGGCATCTCTACGCTAGAAGTGGTGGAACTCGGTCTCGTCCTAGAAAATGTGGATTTCGGGAACACAATCTTCCACGGAATGTGTGTACCTATTCCTCTGGTACATCTAGGATACTTAAGCGTCCCAATCGCCTCAATCAATATATCATGCCGACTATGTGGTGAAAAAGATCCTTGACTAGATTTTCTACTAATTGATCCTATTATCAAGAAATTAGTACCAAAGATTAGTGTACGGAAAAAGTTAAACTTCTAAAGAAAAAAAGTTAACTACTCACAATATTTTCAGCCACATTTCGAGCTGCCGGGGTGACGAACTCTTTATTCTTCTTGAGGCGTGACCTCTTTCACACCTCATATCTCTCTACAGTGATAGAAGGTGTCTCTCCCTCTTCAATTACGCCATGCGCAATTAAATTGGCCAACTTCTCGTTTATTAGCACCTCCTTCGCTTTTCTATACCCTCCTTGGCCCATGATGTGCGCATATTCATTCTTAGCAGCTAGAGCCTTATTCTTAGCAGATAGCTTCCTCGCATCTTCACTAAGTCTATGCTCTATAAATTTCTTCCACTGCACAGAATCAATGTATTGATACTTCTTCATGGGATCTTCGTCCTTCTTTTTACCGAATATATAGTCTAATGCAAGTCTCAATTTGAAGTTCCTCGACGCACTGGATGCATATTTGACCTCTTGCTCTTTGTGTCTTTCTGGTCCAAGAAACACTTCCTGAAAAAAATATAAAACAAGTTATAATTAGTATAATCAGCATTTAATGTTGCTAACACTAAGATAATGGAATTATAAAATATATTATCGTTGCTTCGTTCCAAATAACATCCTTAACCTTTTGAGGCACCTTCCTTCAATCAATGTAGTCGATGGGAACTCGAGTACGCACCACAGCGCCTAGGTAACTCCTCCAGTTATCACCAGTCTTCCCTAAGGGATATCATGTGTCGTTAAATTCGACTATAATCTTGGTACCATCCTCCCTATGTCTCCTAATCAAATCAAACATTAACGATGGGCCCCTCTTAGTTTTCTTAGTGGGTGTGCACTGTTCCACACGGAACTCTTCCTCGCCGCTGCTACTACTTTGTGCCATTATCCCTGAAATATCACATAAATGTTAGTTCAGTTGAAATGTAAATACAAAGGTGTACACAACAATAATAAAAAATGACATGTGATGAACATCAGTGATAAAGTAACATCAACATACACATAAGTTAAGTTTGTTTATCAATCCATATTCCTTCGTCGTGATCATCTCTTAATTGCATTTCGTCATCAATTTCAATTTTAACGCTTTCCATAGGAACGATCGTACACACGGGTATGCAATCTTCAGCGTGGTCTTCAGATGTGCCACTTGTAGCATCATTGGTTACTTGTTGTTTGTCGTGGAGGACAACAAACAAATTTCTGTCCAAAGGGTCCTTGACGTAAAATACTTGTCTTGCTTGTTCGGCCATAATGAAGGGCTCATCTTTATAGCCTTCCCTTTGAAAATCCACAAACGTCATTCCGAATTCATCAGTGCGAACCGCGGAATGGTTAACCCATTTACATTTAAAAATGGCTACTTGTAGTTTAACATAATCCAATACCCATATTTCTTCGATAACCACAAAATAATTGAGAGGATCAGATATTGGATTTTGATCGCTAGCACTAGAAACGTGAGTGGTTTCAGCAACAAGTGTGACACCACTATTTTGCGCAACGCTGCGTTCGTCTTGATCTTTTGTGTGAAAACAAAATTTGTTAATGTCAAAACTTCTCCACATGTATACACTTGGTCTCGGACCTGCCATAAGCCACTTCACTAAGTCATCATCGGACTCTTCTTCCGAGTTCCATTGATTACTTAAAGCTTCATTAGTTCTCAGCCATTGACAAAATGACCGACGGTGTTCTCTTTGCACCTACATCGTGCACTCCTCACTATGTTTAAGTGCTGCTCGATGAAAGGCGTCATCTTAGGTATATGTTGTAATATATAGACATGGGCTTTTGATAACTCATCCACGAATTTAACTATTTGTTTTAATCCACTTGTTCCCTTTCCTTGAAATCGATCAAAATGATGTGGCCTTGGAATCCCAATTGTAGTGGTATTTACCAAAAAGTTAGTGCAAAATTCAACCGCCTCTTCAGTTTTGTATCCTTCCACTATACATCCTTCAGGACGATGCCTATTTCTCACGTAGCTCTTTAGAATCTTCATGTACTTGTCAAAAGGGTACATCCATCTCATATACACTGGTCCAAGAATTTGAAGCTCGCACACCAAATGAACCAGTTAGATGCACCATTATATCAAAAAAGGATGGTGGGAAGAACATCTAAAGTTGGCATAATGTAATCACTACCTGCTCTTGTAATCTATCAAGCTCTATTGGATCAACAACCTTAGCACATAAAGAGCTGAAAATCATGCAAAGTCTTTGTATAGCGGCTCTCACTTTTGGAGGCAATATACCTCTAATTGCAATAGGTAAGAGTTGTTGAATAAAAGTGTAATAGTCGTGACATTTTAATCCATTCAAACGCAGATCCTTCATCGAAACCAAACTGGCAATATTTGAAGAGAAGCCAGAACTTTAACTCCTTTAAGACATCCACAAAATCTTGATTTTTCACTCTTAGAAAGAGTGGTGCATGATGGAGGCAGATATGTACGTTGCCCTCAGGTTTCTGGTGCTTATTTGGTACGAATGTTCATATCTAGCATATCCAGTCTCACTTTAACTCCATCCTTGGTTTTCCCAGGAACAGTTAATAATGTGCCGATCAGACTATCACATATATTCTTTTCTACATGCATCACATCAACACAGTGTCTAATGTCAAGTGTATGCCAATAAGGGAGATCAAAAAATATTGATCGCTTCTTTCATGGAGCACTTTCGGTGCGTGCACTGGGTTTCCAAATCAATTTGTAATATTTTGAATTTTCTCAAGTATTTCATAACCTGAACATGGTTGAGGTTCTATTGCGTATTCGGTCTCACCGTTGAATGCAGCTTTCTTTCGCCTGTAAGGATGATGCCTCGGTAAGAAACGCCGATGTCCCATGTAAATCATTTTTCGACAATTCTTTAGATAACGTGAATGTGTCGCTTCCCCGCATATTAGACAAGCTTTGTACCCTTTAATACTGGACCCAGACAAGTTACCATAAGCAGGGAAGTCATTGATGGTACACATTAGCATGGCACGCATATTGAAATCTTCTTGCCTAGATGCATCAAATGTCTGTACTCCTTCATTCCATAAAAGCTTCAGATCATCTATCAAGGGAGCCAAGTATACATCTATATCATTTCCAGGATGTCTAAGACCCGATATCAACAAAGAAAGCATCATATATCTGCGCTTCAAGGTTAGTCTAGGAGGTAGGTTGTATATCACTAATATCACAGGCCATGTACTATGTTGACTACTGAGATTTCCATGCGGATTCACTCCATCAGTAGACAAGTCAAGGCGTAAATTCCTAAACTCTGATCCAAACTCTGGGAATGTGTTGTCTGCTTTGGCTCATTGCAGTGAATTGGCCGGATGACGCATTTTGGTATCAACAACACATTTCTCGTCATGCCATCGCATATTATCTGAATCTTTCACGTCAGCAAATAATCATTGAAACCTGGGAATCAGTGGAAGATACCATAATACTTTGGTTGGAGTGCCTTTTGAGGTGTATGTCCGTCCTTTGTTTAACTTGTAGCGAGAAGATTTGCACACCGAACATTCAGTCAAATCTCTATGAGCATTACGATACAGTATACAATCATTGGGACAAGCATGTATCTTCTTGTACTCGATTCCCATGGGACACATAACCTTTTTAGCTTCGTAAGTAGCGTTAGGTAAAGTGTTTTCCTCGGGAAGCATATCTTTCACCAACGTTAACACTTCAGTGAAACTCTTATCACTCCATCCATTTTTAGCTTTTAAATTGAATAACTTCAAAGTTGCAGATAACCTTGTATATTTGGAGCAACCTTCATACAATGGTAATTCAGAGTCATTCCTCAATGATTCCACAACTTGTGGTCTAGAATCTAACTCATCGGAAATGTTGTTAACCATATCAATTAAATTGTCCTCCTCTCAATCATCATTATCTTCAGGCAAACTTTCTACGGATTGAGGTTCAACGTCTTGCGGTTCAGCCTCACCATGCATGTACCAAACCTTATATAGTGGATCAATTCCCTTTTAAAAAGGTGTTTATTCAAATCCTCCACTTTGACCTTTATCTTATTGAAACACGCCTTACACGGACAGAAGACACATTCAAATGCATTTTGTAATGCATAAGCCGATGCAAATTCACAGAAATTCATTATCCCCTTTTCATACTCATCACTTAACTTATTACCGGACATCCACTCTCTACTCATCATAAATCCACTACATGAAGCATGTAAATATTATTAGACTGAGAACAAGTTAGCTAACCATTCAATATATACACCATCTTGTTAAACAAAGAAGAAATTGACATGAAAGAGCAACCTAACCAAAATGTTCATGTTCAGAAATAAACATAGTAAAAATAAAAGAATACCATAACAATACCTTGTGTGAAATCGAGAGAGGACAAATGTAGTAGTAGGTTGAGGAATGCAATGAGCAAAGGCAGAATAACACTGGATTTAAAAACACAAGTGTTAAGAAAGAATTGACAAGCATAAATCATGAAACATGAACAAAAGAACTAAACATATAAATACCTTATGTGATGTTGCTCGGAGAATCAAAGAAGCTATTTGACTGATATGCGAGGGTCGAGAATACGATTCAAGACCTAAACCAACAAACTAATTAAATCAACAAAGAAAATTACAACAAGTAATTGCATTTCGATTACACGAGTGAGTGAAGAGTAAACCCTAATAAATCCATCATCAATGCATACCTTTGAGTGTTGCTGGAGGACTGTCGAGTGAGTGAGGAGTGGAGTATTTCTAGAGGACTAGCAAGTGAGCAAGGAGTGTTGCTTGATAGAGGACTGGTGACGAGCGACCACAGGCGAGAAGACTGGCGAGACGTGAGCGAGGTCTACGACAACGATTGGCGAGCAAAGCGACGGCGAGACGACAACAACGACGGCGAGACGGAAACGACGACGGCGAGATGGAGCGAGGTCGACAGGAAGGCGCGCACGAAAAGTTTGAAATTACAGTAAATCGAGCGATTTTACATCGGAGGATGAAAACTGCAGATGTAAAAATGAAAGTAGGGTAAAATTGTATTCGACTTTATGCATCGGTTATTCCAAAATCGATGCATAATGTCGCTCTTATGCATAGGTTTCATACTAACCGATGCGTAATGTCGAGGCTTATGCATCGGTTAACCCAAATACGATGCATAAGAGCAACATTATGCATCGGTTAGCCTAACATCGATGCATAAGAGCGACATTATGCATCGGTTTTAGAATAACCGATGCATAAGGTCCAAACCGATGCAAAACAATGCAAAAGGCGGAACACGGAACCGATGCATAATCCCCTTCTGTATTAGTGGCCGTCCATGACAGTGTGCATCAAAAGTACCAAAACAATTATTGTCTGGTAAAATTTGTATTATTCAGTCTCGTTTACAATGTTTGGAGAACCATTATTTTATTGTTCATGTTGTTGTACTTCATGTTGGAACTAAAATGTATGGCTTGCTGTCTTATGGAACTGTTTTTAAATTTATGTATGGTGAGATTAATTACATTTGTTTTATTTACAATAAAATTTGTTCATGTATCTGTCGGGAAAAAAGATCAGATACAAAGTTGATTTTTTGGTTAAAAAAACAAATGATACCCCTTGATCTTGTGATTTGGATGGATGAGATTAAATCCTGATTTTTGGTGCGACGAATTTAAGTGACGAACTATGCCGTTTTTCGGTTTTCGGCGACGAACTATAGATCGATTTTGACAAACTTTGCCGTTTGTATCAAAAATAAACTTTGTACCTGATCTTAACCGTAACCATCGAACTATATGTTGCTGATGATCAAAATTATTGTGAGTAAAGTTCTCATCTATCTTCTTCTTATTTATTTTTGACAGTAACTAAATATCGCATATGGACAACCTCAAACTCATGTCATTAGATGCATTTGGAGGGGTTTGAACCGTCGACCTCCTAGTCATTTGACCAGGACTACAACCGCTAGATCGTTACTCCATCTGCAAATGAATCGCCATATGCGATACTTATTGGATGCTTTTGTTTAGTATAGATTTTACAATGGTATAACAAACATACAATTGTATTTTCTTTAAAAAAAGTTCACTTAAGAGCATTCGCCACCTTTATTATTTTTATCATAGGAAAGTGTCATGAGGAATGACTAAAAAACATGCTCCCCCACCATGATCAAATGTGTCATAGATTTGATCATCCCATGACCAAGTGCAAAAAGATCATCTCACATGACAAAAAAATGGATTTGGTAATGAGACTTGGGCCCCACAATATATACCATCTTCCAATACAAATTGAACATGTGACAATTTTAAGATCTAAAGTTTTATTTTGTAACCATTATATCTTTAAAAATATGAAATAATATATCAAATTTTATAACTTTTTTAGCTCTATAAAATGATACCCATATTCCTATAAAGGAACTAAGTTGTAATTTTTTAAATTATCTTATATATTTAAATATTAAGTTATTTATTATTCGTTTATTTATTTTAAAATTTTAATTTTTATATTATATGTTAAATAAAAATTGATATGGATAAAAATTACAAATATGTATATGAAAAAGCATGAGAGAGAGAGAGGTATGATCAAAAACTAATTTAGTCATGAATGAGATGCATATGATTGATTTAGTCATAAGAGATGACTAGATGAGAGAGAAAAAAGATGAGAAAGATGGATGATATGTTTTTTTTATGATGGAATACTCTTAAATTAGAACTAAATGGGTGTCCATTCTAAAACTTTCGGCCTGTTTATTTAAATCAACTAGTCAAGATAGTTCCAAATTCTAATATAAAATGAAGTTTTTAGCCGAACCGAAACCTGATAGTGATAGATATTATATATGTTTTTATCGAGACTCTTTCTATCTTATATTTTTTTGATAGTGAGTTTTACATCGCATACATATCATCAATCACCATACGAATACATCTTATACATCTTGTATGAGAAATCTTTATCGGCACATGTGAATATTAGACTCTTGGAGCACAGGCCACGCATGGCACCACCAGAATTTAATGCTTGAATTGTGTGCATTGAAGCAAGCACCATAAGGTACCTTTGACTTTGAAACACACGAGCATAAACTTGAACTCAGCACCTCGCACTCATGGAAGGAATAGACAAGACAGCAGCCTGCATGCATGATACAACACGTCCACGAGGGACGAATAACACGTCGACGCCAACGCGGGATGAAAACACATCTACAAAAGATGAACAACACTCCTTACAAAATTGAGGAGAAATATATTATTGAAGGGAGTCGAACACTTGAACTCTTCATAAATTGTCAAGAGTACAAGTCATTCGACCAACTCCCCTTTCGCAGATTTTTATATCTTATTATTCACTCCTTTTGTATTAATTATAGAAATTTATTATAGATTGATGACAAGATAAACAATATACTAACTTATGATTTGGATAACCTGTGGGTGCCACATCCTGCAGACGAGGCTGTTGGAGCTGAACTCATATGATCTGATTTAGGGGTCGGCAATGGGTCGGGCCGGGTAAGCCCTAGCCCAACCAGGCTTGGCCGAGTAGGGCTTTAGGTGGACCCTAGCCCTAGCCCTTTACACATTAGGGCCGGGCCGGGCCCTGAGCAAATTTATCAGCCCTAAAACAGTTATCGGCCCTTCGTTTTATAGGGCTTTTCGGGCTAGGGTCGGGCTCGGGCTAATTTCGGCCCTAAAGAAATGACTAATTAATCGATAAATAACGCTTTAAACGCAAATACTACTAGTTTGGACATGTGAGATTTAATGGAAGTTAAAAATACATTCTTTTTATATGAAGAACGTCCTAAAATCAAGAAATATATAATTTTAAATCGGGCTCGTATTTCGGGTCGGGCCGAATAATCGAAGCCCTAGCCCGACCATAAGCCCTTCGGGTCGGGCCATAATAGGGCTTACGTAGGGCTAGGGTCGGGCTCGGGTTAGGGTCGGGCTAGGGCCACCCTAAGGCTTATTTTGGCCCAGGACCAAATGCTAACCCCTAATCTGATTCTGATTCAGATGCTCAACGTAACATTCGGGCAAGACAAGACACATCACCCAGAAGAATTACGATGACACACAAATCATCCGCCAGAAGGGATTCCACGAGGCACAAGTTCAGCTATGGGAGCTTTTTAAGGTGTGAAAATTTAAGGAAAAGTACATATGAACTATCGGCATTTTTTAATTGAAGGCAAATTATTGATTTTTTCAATTAAAGGCAAAATAAGAAATAAATTGACAAATTTCAAACACCTAACACTGTAACTACAGTGTGATTAAATTGCGACTCAATCATGTGAACTCCATTGAAAATAATCCAACAATCCTATCATAAACTCTTAACGTAGTAAATCAATTTTTCTTATTTAATACCAATAGATATTTTTATGGAGTCGTAACTAAAGGGTTTGTATGATTGAGTAACAATTTGTATCCAGCGTAGCTACCGTGCTCAAAAATTTATTTATTTATTTTTTATTTTCCTTGATTGGAAAAACTAATAGTTTGGACTTTCAATTCGAAAATACAGGTAGTTCGAAGCACCAACATGTACTTTTCCCTAAGATTAATATAAGAAAAATATGATTTATACCTGAACTTCACCCTTCTCACAAATATAAATAGGGCAAATTACAGTTTGGGAACCTGAACTATCACCATTTTCCAACTTGTGGGATGAACTATAAAAACTTCCAAATAAGGGGCGAAGTATCAAACAATTTTCCAAACAAGAGGCATCGTCTAACGCCGTTAACTAGGTTCCGTTAGTTAATAAAATAATATAATATTAAAAAAATTCAAATTGCCAAACTTTTTAAAAAATATAAAAAAGTTGTAAAAAATTAAATGAATTTATAAAAAAATAGTATAAAATTTTTGAAAAATAAAAATTAGGTACTTCAGAAAAATTAAACACAAAATGAAAAATAGTTTTAAATTTTTTTTACAAAGTTTCCTTATAAATAATTCAAAAAAATATTAATTATTGTTCATATCTAGTTTGAAATATATAAGAAGTATTATAGATAAAAAAATTATATCTTTTTTATTAAAAATTAAAGTTTTCATTTTTTATGATTTTTATAAATTCATTTAATTTTTTACAATTTTTTAACATTTTTAAAAAATTTGGCAATTTTAAATTATTTTGTTAACAAACGGAACAGAATTAACGTCGTCCAACAACTTTAGTGAAAATCCTAACGACGTTAGACAGTGCTCCTTGTCTGGAAAATTATTTGATAGTTCGTCCCATATTTAGAAATTTTTATAGTTCAGCTCACAAGTTAAAAAATGATGATAGTTCAGATCCCCAAACTGTACTTTTCCTATATAAATAAATGAGAACCCATCAATTACAAATTACGCTATTTTGTAACACTGGCTTTTCTATTCATCATCACTTGTGATGTCCTGGAACAAGCGGGCAAACAATGTATAGCATCAAGATGCATTCCAAAGGATTCGTCCTCCAATGATAACCATAGGGAAGATGCCTTCATTGCTTTCCACCTGTGGGCTCTAGCTTGATAAGACAAGAAGGCAGGAATAGGTGCACGGGAAAGAAATAATAGTTTAGCAGCGACCAGTGTTAACTAGTCACTGATAGTTCAAGCAATGAGGCAATGCGAGTCTAAAGTACTATGGTACAGATTCAGAATTATCCACACTGCAAGGTGGTTTCCTCCTGGGGCGGGTAGATTTCTTCACATAAGATGAGTTCCATTCCCCTCCATCTTGAGCATAATAATCCATAGGATAGTCTATGGAAGAACTACTGTCACATTTTCCATTGCTACAGCACGACTGTTCTGCATTGCAGCCCAGTCCAGTTTTACAGCTCGAGCCAGGTGCAACAGACTGAGGGCGGTCCCACCAACCTGGTAGATAGCCAAGCGCGATCTCTGCTTCGAATGATGTTAACAGAGGTTTAGTGAAAGCATCACCCCAGTCGATAGAAAGTCTAGGGCATGCAATTTGAATCCAAGCGTCTATTGATTCTCCAAATAGACTGATCTTTGCAGGAGATATCTCAGACAACAAAATAACAACCCATGAACAACCCTTTTCTGACATAAGCTTCTCCAACCGGTCGAGAATTCTCGGATTACCTTGCCTTCCTAGAGTGCCCAATACTATCCCCCAGTTCTTAGCGTTCTGGGCTTTTAAGATAGCATTCATCCTTGAGGCCTTCATTCCCTTGTGATCATACTCTTCCAGAAGAAGCTTCCCATTGTAAGGGTCGTATCTGAATGTCTTGACCCCAGGATTTGCAATCATAAACGCTTCCAAATGAAATCTACCATCCGCAACAAAAACGATTATGGCAGAGGATGGTAAACCTTTCATCACAGATGGTGCAGTGCAACCGAGAACTTCTCCGGCTGACAATGGCTTAGCCTGTGGGATCATAACTCTGTATCCCGCCTTCTCCAACACAGGTTTTGCTTCCCGAATTGCTGACCCGAACTGGATAGTCCCAGCAAGAATTATATCCTTCTCTTGTTCTCCAGAAAAATTGAGCCGCATGGTATTGATGAAACGGTCTACATTTATCCTAATATCTACAAATACATAAACACACGGTATGGTAGTTTCATCAATGGGAACCAGACAACTGTGTCCATAATGTATCAGCAAGTCAGCACCAAGAGCAACTGCAGAGAAATCATCAATGCAACAAGCTCCATAAGTGACATCGCCAAGTATGAGGCAGTCATCAACCTCGGCAAAGCTCTGAAATATGTCTGATAAATGAAGCGCGTACATCAACAACCCTTCGGGAAACTGGAGAGCTACTCGCTTGGCTTTTGAGGACTTAATCCGCCACACACACTTATGTACCTCAAAGTTATAGTTTGATGGTAAAACGGAGATGGCTGCATTGAGCGAGGCATCGTTGAAGATGGAATCAGGGACTTGATTTCTTATGATGCGCCTGGGCACTGTTTTAGTGCGGGGGACTGGACCAGGGTGAGAAACAACCTCGATACTCTGTTCCACAGCCTCCATATTTTTCCAAAACTTTGCTGTTTTGAATGCAATCCTTTGAGCTCAACACTGAAGTTTCTCTGCTGAAAAAATATGATACACAATCAGTATCTATAATGAGTGGATGTCTATCAAGACAAATATGAATTGTGAAACAAATTAACATATATAGTCAAAACATTATGGCTAAAAGCCAATGTACAGAAATTCAATGTCTTGCAGCATACCAACATCAGGAAAAACAGGAACGAACCACAAAAAAGGAAAGCAGTATAATACTTCCTGGGCATTTTAACATGATTATGGTGCTAAAAATATCAGAGCTTTGGAAAGGCGTTCAACTGCAATCCCTTAAACTTCATATTCACTTCAGTTCCATCATTCTCAAAATGTAAAATCAAAAAAAAAATCATATGATCATTGCTACATCACAGAATAAAACTCGAATTAAGCATCTATGTCTTCAATCCTCAACCAGTAATGAAAAAACCCATCAATTTTCAGAAAAACATACAACTTTCAATGAATCAATGCTTGAAAAAACGAGCTTGAAATTCATTAAGATGAGATTTCAACAACTCACATCAAACTGAAATCATTAGCCTACGCCAATTCACTCCTGTTGGACAAATAGCAATTGTGACCAAATTCGGAAGCGGAGCTCAGCCGGTAAACGCGGCAGTCGTATTGAACTTCAGCTTGCAGACTTTTCAAGTTAGGGTTGGGGAAGCTGGATATTTGAGATGGCCAGAACAGCTCGACGGTTTGGTTTGGTCGAACTACTTGGGCCTGGACTAAAGTGGGCCTCTTGGCTTGCGTTTACAATATGATGATGGTAGTTTTGAAATTTTTATAATTATTTTAATCGGCCTTGCTATGGGAACGGATCAAATGAGAATTACTCCTATTATTTACTTGAGAATCTGCGAAACGACGAATGTTAGGCTATTTTTCATGAATTTTCTATTTTAACCTAAAAATTTCGGTTCATAGAAATACTAAAATTCATAGAAAAAAGCCTAAAATTCGTTAGTTCGCAGATTTGCAAGTAAATGGTGGTTTGCACCTAGGGATGCACAAATCAGACCTGGACCGGGAAACCGGATTGGATCGGACCGGTTTTTTCCGGGTCGGTCCACGGTCCATATATTTCGTAGATTTCGGGTTCCGGTCCGGTCCGTAGATTTTCTGGTCTGATCCGGTCTGGACCGTAAACTTTTATTTGATTTTTTTAATACTAAATAAAATACAAATAGAACCCTATTTTTTTTAACATTCGCAAAATTGAAGATGGAAACATATTGAATCATTGATTTCAAGCACAGCTGGCTTGCACAAAAAAAATTTTCTTCTTTTCTTCTTCTTTTTTTAGTAGAAATATATGGATTTTTTTGAATTTTTTGATCCGGTCCACCGGTCCGACCCGAACCGTCCGATCCGGATTGAACCTGATGCACATCCCTATTTGCGCACGATCCGGACCCGTGTTGATATAATCACAGTTTATGATTTAAGTAAAGTATTAAAAATACATGACTTAGACTTTCAGTTTAGAAACCAGTTTTAAATTCATTCAAAAAATTTAGTCACGTAGATCAAAGGTTCTTTTATATCAAACAAATTTGTAATTTCAAAATGTCCAAACTCAATGATAATTCCAAAATTTGATTTAATGTTTTCATAAATAAATATATATGCAGCAGCTTTCCACACAAATGAGCTCTAAAAGGTAAAGTCCATGGTCAAACCTAAGAAAAGAGAGACAAGGGGGCGCCATTTGAAGATAGGCAGTGAGTTTAAGTTGCTGGGTTCTGAAAATTTTCAAACCAGTCACTACTAAGCCATTAAGAAGGGCATATAATCAGGTGAGTATTTCCTTAGTAAATACTAAATAGTAATGATCAAAGATGAATATTTTTTTATTTTCACATGAAGATGAGCATATACAAGTTACACCAACTGCAGACTGAGAATTACTATATTTAATTAGCTGCAATGTCATTGATTATGCATTTAAATGCTTCAACTGTCAAAGTGGATTAATGATGTCTTGGATTGTAAAAATAAAGAATAATGAGGTTCAATGTGATGGCACCAACACCAATTACAACTCAAATAAAGAAGGCTGCCAATGTATGGGAGATGAAGACCAAAAGTTCACAGACAAACACAATCATAATACAGGAACTAGACTGTAAATGAATCATGAAATTGCATTGATGCAAATTACATGCCAATTTCTATATCCAACCAAAATATACCTTTTCTCTATCAAAATAATAATAATAAAAAACTTACATGTATGTGTTCTGTTGAGGAAAGTTTAATGAATCCTACAATAGTCACTGCCTAATATCTCATTATCTTCAAATGTGAATGAGTCAGATCAACATATTACCAGCTTGTCTGATGAAGGAAAGATCAAGTCTTGGGCAAAACTCTCATACACGCTGCAGGTTGTTGTTTTCTAAGGCATCTTGGAAACACTTCACAGCACCATCGTAATTCAGGAAGCCCATGTACCAAAATTCATGATTATCGACAGAGATAACCTGTATGTACTTCTCAGCACCATTTCCTCGGCTGGATGAAGGATTTACTGCCTTGAGCTGATGCAGTGGGATGACTACCTAGCAACAAGATATAAATCACATGTTTTATCAGCACCCTAAGACGTAAAATCATTCATAAAGTTCCATAACTGAGAGCTAGACAGTCACTCCTCTATTGATACTCATGCAAATTGAATTGAGATCGCAACTGCATATAGTATAATATCAGACATTGAACATGATCCCCAAACTTTTGCTCTAAAAATCATATCGTGAAACAGGTTGTCTAAGAATAGTCAATCAAGGCACTGCATAAAACCTTCCAAAAAATATTCGAAGCTAGTACAAATAGTTCATACATTCATTTAATCTTTAAGTAGCAAGTGCGTATTTTATACGATGAAGGGCACTAACCGAGACCCAAAATTGTTATATATATACCATAAATCATGGACATGTACCAACCTTATAGTAGCTCCATTCAGTTTGATCACCAGATTTATAAGATAAAGGGCTGTCGCTACAAAATGCAAGTTTTGCAGTAGATATATAAACAACTCCCATTACTGGACCAGCGGATGTGGACAAGTAACATGCAAATGAGTCTATGAGTTTCTCTTCCGGGACAGTTTCGAAAGTCTGATGAAATATTTTCTCATAGCCACCTTCTGCTAGAACCTTTGTTCCTTGAGCAATTCTTCCCATAGCAGCATCAGCAAAGCTTGGAGCTGTTTTCACTGCATACAAGAATGACTGATCAACATATTGAACTGTGAAGTATGAAATATGAAATACTTGTACCATTAAGGTAACAGGGTTCTGGAAGACTCGTGAATGAGGTAACGTTGCACCACCAGTTACAGGTGTTCAGTGGTACAAACCAAAAATTGACCAACTGTTCAATCAATTTGACATCTCAACGTTAACAATGGAAAACCAGGATTTACTGTTACTGGCAGTTGAGACGATATAACAAATAGCCGATCATAGAAGAATTCCAACAATCTAGGAAATTACCTTTCTTGCCAGCAAGAAGTTGTAGATTTTCTATTTAAGACATTTAAGCCTTTCTTCCGAAAATACCACCAACGCAACTAATTAGGACCACTAATTATTAGTGCCGTTACTCATACATGGCATTGAGATGACATCTTGAATACACTATATTGGCAGGAGTAAACCAAGCCCCTTATGTTCTAAAATGACACTTAACCACTCATCAATCAACCAATGCTATACCATTTATCACCTTTCTGCCATCAGACTTGTTTTAAACAGCATTGTGCATGCTCTCATTCTGTAAACACCAATTAAACACAGCTGAAACCCAGCACTTATAAGCTATCACATCCAAAATCATACATTGCATGGTTTCACTTTCAAGTTTAAAAAAAATTATTTCCATTTTCCAAGGCACTTACAGTGCTGCCAAGTGTTTCCAGCCAAGTCCTCAGCTTTCTTGGTGGCCTCCCCAACCCTCTTACCCCATCTCCCAAGCACATCCTTAACAATGATCATTGATTCTATAGCCTTCTCTGCCATATTCAAAACATACAATTCACGAAATTGGCATCCATTTGATTCCTTTCAATCCAATAATAACAAAACTGAAAAAATTCAAAGCCTAACAACAGCTCAATCCCAGCTAACCTTTGATAGACGCCGCCGTGTCCTCCACAGGCGACGGCGTAACATAAGGATTATAACCTCTACCATACCCTAAATCCGCACTCCGATCCGTATAATGAGCCTCGGAAACTAACTCCGGACTCCACCGCACCGTCTTCGGCGTCCCCGATCCCCTCCGATCCCCAATAGACGACGAATCGGACACGTCAATCACCGATTCGCCTCCCTTCGCTTCCACATCCGGATCCATTCCTTTCATCGGCGCCACCGCATCCGATTCCACCTTTCCTTGCTCCATCCAAAAAATCGATCGCTGCGTAAAAATTGATTGACGAAAGTTGCCAAGTTGAATCCTTTCTTTCAACGTGACGGCGCGTAAACTAAAAGTCTAACTCCACGTGTCTGTTTATCATTGGCGAGAGTGTTTAACATTAAACCGAATGGGCTATGGTTCATTTGAAATGGATTGGTTCTAAATTGTAAGCCCGTATCTCGGTCCAGCCAAATAAATTTCTGCATCATCTTCTTCTAATCACGCCGTAAGCACTTTAGGCTTTTTCAAAATCTCAATTGCTCGGAAAACGCTGACAAGAAAATCGATCTCCGCCATGAGCAGCCGAGCTAGAAACTTCCGCCGGCGAGCCGACGAAGATGAGGAAGAAGCGGAAGCCAAAGACTCCGCTAACGGTACGGTTGCGCAGACTTCCACATCGAAATCCAGCAACAAATCCGTATCCAAATCCGCCGCTGCGGCGACAAAGCCTAAAAAGTTAGAACATAAAGTTCCGAAGCTACTAAGTTTCGTGGAGGATGAAGATGCGGATGATGGTCCTTTTTCACGGCCTTCGTCGAAGAAAACGCCGTCTTCGCGGCCAGCGAAACCCTTATCGACGAAGCCTGCGTCGAGTTCTGGGCATAAAATTTCGTCTAATAAGGAACGGGTGAGGCCTTCTTCGCTGCCTTCTAATGTTCAGCCGCAGGCTGGGGCGTATACGATTGAGGCGTTGCGGGAGCTGCAAAAGAATACCAAAACCCTAGCGAGTTCAAGGCCTGCTGTGGCTGAGGCGAAATCGGAGCCGGTGGTTGTGTTGAAGGGGCTTTTGAAGCCTGTTAAGTCGGTTGCAGATACTTTGAAGGAGGTTGATGAGTTGGATGAAGAAGAGAGTGGGGAGAAGAAGGACAGGGATGGTGTTCAAGGTCGGTTGGACTCGTTGAGGATTGAGAAAGGTAAGGAGGCTGTTGCTTCTGGCTCTGACTCTGCTATTCCTGATCAAGCAACTATTGAAATGATTAGGGCAAAGAGGGAAAGAATGAGACAGTCTAGGGCTGCAGCTCCGGATTACATTGCTTTAGATGGTGGGAGTAATCATGGTGAGGCAGAGGGATTGAGTGATGAGGAGCCAGAATTTCAAGGGAGAATTAAGATGTTAGGGGAAAAATCAGATAAAAAGGGTGTATTTGAGGAGGTAGAGGAGAGAGTGGCAGGTCCAAGTTTTGGGATAGATGATGATGGGAATGATGATGAGGATGATGAAGAAAAAATATGGGAGGAGGAGCAGTTCAGAAAGGGTCTGGGAAAGAGAATGGATGATGGGCCTAGCAGATTAGCTACTAGTAATGTACCTCTTATTAATAATACACCTCAGCAACTTTATGGTTATCCTGCATCTGGGTATTCTTCTGTTTCAAATGCGCCGTTGGCTACTAATATTGGAGGGGTTGTTGCTGCATCTCATATGAGGGAAGTGCAGACAATAGCCCAACAAGCTGATAATGCTAGGAAAGCTATGAAAGATAGTGTCGGGAGGCTCAAGGTAAGTAATTTTTTTTCCGGAGAACATATGCATCATGAGCAGTGAGCACCTTCTCTTGATATTATGTTTTCTAGTAATAACACCGTAGATTTGTAGCACCTTACGCTTTCGGGTAGTAATAGATGTATAGTTGATGCTTGATGTTGCCCTTATGAAGATTGAAGATGTGATAATGGCTTACTCAAAAATCTATTTCATATTGGTTCAGAAACTGCAAGCGCATAATAATTGGAAAGTGTTTCTTTTTTTTTGCCAACTATTATCCACGCTTTAAATTTTTATACCCTTGTGATTGTTCTCATGAACTCATAATGAACGTGCATCTAGATTCTGTTCTGCAATATTTAGGGTGGTGCACTCAGATGTGTCCCATTATAGTTGACTTTGTAAGACAACAGTCTTGTGTTTTAGGTGAACAGTGATCTTAATGCTCTCGATTTTAATACAGGGACCAGAAATGGTTGGATTGTGACTCTGCATATTGCTGGCTTTAGGTTTCCGTTTGCATTATACCCTTCTTTTCATTAATTTTGTTTGCATTTCATTAAAGATCTTATGATGTTTATATTGGTTTCAAGGCTAAGCTCATTCCCATTTCTGATTATAATGGAAGTCAAGCTGTTATTTTATTCTTAAATGAGATGTACTAACAGTCGTTTTCTCCTTCCAGGACTCTTTCGGAAGAACTGTGAATTCCCTTTCGAAAACCAAAGAAAACCTGTCCGCATCAATATTGAATGTCACAAATTTTGAGAAGTCACTTTCTGCCGCCGGTGAGAAGTTCATCTTTATGCAAAAGACCCGTGACTTTATTTCTGTTATATGTGACTTTTTGCAGGTATGGGCATATCTAATTTACCTTTCCCATTTTAGGTCCTGAATTTTTTTTTATGATTAGCAACAAACTGATATCTTTCTTCAACTCCAGTAGAACTTAATTTAAAAAATCCAAGTTTTTGTTGAAATCGTGCTATACACAAGCTTTTATTGGCAACTGATCCATTTGATTGTACTCTTGAAGGTCTCTGTGTAGGTAGTATAATAAAATGATCACCTGTGTATGGAAATTGTATGCGTGTTATTTACAATGGTTGCGCTATTAGTTCTATTTGTTGTTTCTTCTTCTTCTTTCCCTTTTAGATATTATGTCCGTGATCATAAGATAAAAGCCATTGCAATCATCTTTTGTCAGCCATTTAGTGCTCACTGCTCAGGACTCCTTTTTCCCAAAGAAATTTTTACCCTTATGTGTGTTATCCTATGCTTTTTTGTAGCTTGTATTTCTTATACTTTACTATCATTTTCAATACTTTTACACTGATGGTATTAATAATGGACTTTCTATCTATATTCATCCATGTTCTTCTTATTTTACTTTTAGGATAAAGCCCCTTTCATTGAAGAACTAGAGGAACAAATGCAGAAGCTTCATGAGGAGCGAGCATCAGCTACTTTGGAACGCAGAAATGCTGATAATAATGATGAAATGATGGAGGTGGAAGCTGCAGTGAAAGCCGCAATATCAGTCTTTAACAAAGGTGGTAACAGTACCTCCATGATTGCCACAGCAACAGCAGCTGCTGCAGCAGCAGCTGTTGCTGTGAGAGAGAAAGGAAGCTTGCCAGTGAAGTTGGATGAATTTGGTAGGGATGAGAACCAACAAAAACGTATGGACAGTTTAAGGCGAGCGGAGGCTCGTGCTAGAAGGAAAGTGCGTGCTAATACCCGGGGAATGCATGCCATGGATGTTGATAGTCGTCATCTTAGTGTAGAAGGAGAATGGAGCACTGATGAAAGTGACAGTGAGACTGCTGCGTATGAATCAAACTCCGATCAGTTACTTCAGACTGCAGATCAAATTTTTAGTGACGCCTCTGAAAAATACTCTCAACTTTCAGTAGTCAAAGAAATATTTGAAAATTGGAAGAACCTTTATGCATCAAGCTATCGTGATGCTTACATGGCTCTAAGTGTCCCTGCTATCTTCTCTCCATATGTGAGACTAGAACTCCTTAAGTGGGATCCTCTTCACAAAAAAGTTGACTTCGATAACATGAAATGGTAAGCTCATGCTAGAATCCATGCAGTGTTTGTGCTATCAACAGCAATCCAACTTTACTTTTTTTGTTCTGGCTTCCATGATAGATCATGCAGTTGGACTTCAAAATCAATGAAAATTATGTTAGAGTGGAATTTGTGGATATCAAGTCCTTTAGTGTGTTTCAGTTTTTATCCAAATATGGTTTCAGGTGGCTCAACTATGTACTCTTTTTTTACAGGCATTCGCTGCTTTTTGATTATGGTCTGACAGAGCAAGAATTTAGCACTGATGATGCTGATTCTAACTTGGTACCTCATTTAGTTGAAAAGGTTGCACTGCCTATCTTGCATCATCATGTTGCCAATTGCTGGGATGTGCTCAGTACAACACAGACTAGAAATGCCGTTTCTGCCACTAGCTTGATAGCCACTTATGATTTAGCTTCCAGTGAAGCTTTTGGAGAACTCTTAGTGGTTGTCAGGAAGCGGCTAGCTGACGTAGTTGCCGACCTTGTGGTAATTATCTATAGTCCATGATTTATTTTAGTGCTTGAAGCTATTAAGTACCTTTCTGGTCAAATATATTGAAATTTCTTTTTAAAATTCTCATTATGTGATTTCTTTGTTAGGTCCCGACCTGGAATCCGCTTGTATTAACAGCCGTGTCAAATGCATCAAGAGTTGCAGCGTACCATTTTGGTGTCTCTGTTCGTTTAATGATAAATATATGCCTGTGGAAAGAGGTCATCTCTATAAAAGTTCTTGAAAAACTTGCTCTTGATGAGCTTTTGAGCGGAAAAGTTCTCCCTCATTTGCGAGCTATTAAATCTAATATTCATGATGCAATCACCAGAACGGAAAGGATTATAGCATCTCTTTCTGGGGTTTGGACAGGAGCAACTGCCACTGCCTTGCACAGGTATTTTCAGTTCAGCGCACACTTAAAATTTTAGAACTTCTTTCTTTAGTCTAGTTGTCCACTGCTACTGAGTTCATAATGCATCTTTTACTAACCTTTTTGATAATTACTATCTATGCAGCAATAAATTGCAACCGCTTGTGGATTATGTTCTTTTGCTTGGCAAGACGCTAGAAAAGCGAGCATCTGGTGCCTCTGAGAGTGAAACTAATAGTCTTGCTCGTCGTGTCAAGACAATGTTGGTTGAACTCAATGAGTACGACGAGGCCAGGGCCATTTCAAGGGCCTTTCATCTGAAGGAGGCACTTTGAAGAAAAACAAAGCAAGGAGAAATTCACAATGACAACCGAAGACACAAGATGCCCAAACAAACAATGACCATATTTATTGGTTGGCATGCTCGTTGCTTTTGAAGCACAGCTATCGAGCTAGGCGCAGTCCTAGGCATGAAATTTTCAAAATGAAACTTTGAGCAAAGACATAAATTTATATGCCCCAAGAAGTTGTTATTCAATCTCTCTTGATAGGTTCTGAGTAATGGGTTCGGATTTCTGCCACTTGGGCATCATAAACATACTAAGCTTGTTGAAGCAATTTTTAGACTAGTTGACTGCAATAGCTCTAAGCTTCTGCACCGGGGTTAGCATTCAAGTTGATATCAGCCGCAGCTTCATTGATCCCCAATGCAGTTGCCGGGTCAGCAGAAACAGATCTTCTCGTAGGCTGCACTTCCTTGTCTGTAACTTTTTGGCTCTCAGCTGGATTAGTCGCTATTCTCACTTTGCTGCATTCAGAAACATTACTACCATTTGCAGGCACAAAAGAACCCAAATCAGAATCTGAATCTGAATCCTCTCCAGATGTATCCAATACATCACTGGTCACCCTCACCGTTTCAACTGGTTGCTGTCCATCCAATGAGGCCCCCCATTCTCCTGATTCTCCAGTTCAAGTGGCCTCCTCCAAACCTCTTCCTGAAGGTCTTCCATGGAAAACACAAGCCAACTGTTGACATCCGGTATAAGAGAGCGGCACAATGGGCAGTTCTTATGCGACCTGAACCACTGATCAACACAAGGAACATGGAAAGCATGAGCACACTTAGGTAAAAGCCGCAGGCTCTCACCCTCCTCAAACTCAAACAAATAGCACAATCAGCCCCTTCCACCAGCCCTTCATCCTTTTTATACTTCACGACCCAAATCGAATTAACAACGGATTGCTCCAGCCCTTCGGTCCGGATATACCAAATCGGGTGGTCTACCGGGTCCTCCACAGGTTCAGCATTAATCATATTCTCCCATGCCTACATCCTGTCCAGCACATTAAAATACCTTATGCGGTTGGCTTCATTCATTTCTATGCAGGTACGGTACAATAACCACGCAGGGCCTAACAAAATGAGAGCCGTAGCTAGACAAAATCCCAACACTATGAGAACCACAGGATACCAAAATTCATCACCACCAGAAACCTCAACTGCTGCAGGAGGCACAGCATGAACCTCAAACATCTTCCTGCAAACTCAAGAACAGACTGACACACAAGACGCAATCTCCAATCTACAAAAATAAGGGCAGTGAATGAATCCTAATGTGCAAAACATATATTTTTTAAAAAAAAGAGAAAAACAGGGGAAAAAGAGGTTCGAGGAGCCAGACATTCATACCTTGCTAGCAGCAACAAGATCAAACCTTTGATTGAGATTTGGAGGAACTGGCTCATTTTTATCATGGGTGTGGCTCATTTTTTCCAAGAAAACAATTCTTGGGATTTGCTTGGATGGTTTTGATGTCAAGAGGTCTTGGCTCGGTCATTGGTTGTTTGAAACTTGCTAATAGCTTGTGGTTTATGCAATGTCCGCCGTTGGATCTGATGATCGTAGGGTTGAGAAGCGACAGTCAAAGGAAGGAACACGCAAAGGTAGTGAATGTGAGTGTGATGAATGAATAATGATGATGCTTGAAGTTGAGAATGGAAACTAAGTTGGGAATTGATAATTAATTTTGGATTCTTCTTGTTATCTATGGCGAGATTTGCATTGGTTCATGTATAAAATCTTGTGACGATGACTGAATCGGTGTCGTTTCTCTATTAGAAGAATATTGTTTTCAATCACTTGTGAAACGATGAACTACTGTCGTTTTGATTGTAAAACAATGTTATTCAGACTATCATTTTGGTCATAAGCAAATCCTCACCGCATTATTAATCATTCTGCAATTCAAGCTGAAATTCATGTCAATTTTTTTATTATTTTCTCATGTCAATAAAGAACTATGAAGACAAATTTCCCAAGCAAAATTTATACACCCCTAGAGTTGGCCAATATCATCATTTGTATTGATTAAACTGTTTTGTGTTCCTACCTCACTACGATCGACCTGTGGCATTACAAATAGTTTTGAAGTCCGAGTTTACAGAACTCATTTACAGGCTTCAGTACCTGTTAATTTTCCAACAGGGACTTAATTGATAATTTACACTACAAATTTTTGCACAAGTGTACGATGCATTATGTACGATGTCAAAAACTGTCGCAAGACATGTGCGACGCATTGCAGACGATCTTACAACGATATTTAGTTTTTGTATTCACACGTACGACGCATGTACGACATAATTACGTCGCAGCCATTAAATAGGTTACGACGCATGTACGATGCATTTACGTCGCACCCTACCAATAATAACTCCTCCGATATTTATTTGGGTTGGTCAAAACACATCGTTTTGACTAAAGTGCTGCGTTTTTTTGATAGAAAGTGGAGATGCGTTTTGATTGGAATGAAATTTTAAAAAAATTCTCGATTAAACGCATCAATCCTTCCTTATTCGTTCCAACTCTTCTCTTCCTTCACAATCCGCAGCCGCGTCACTCATCTGCCCACGCTCAGCCGCCACCAATAATCCCAAGCATCGTCACTCGGCCAGGCAACAAAGGACTCTGGCACCCCACTCGAACCGCATGTGCGCCAATGAAAGGTAATGTTTTTAATTTTTAGGGTTTGTTCTTGTTTAAAACTTAAATTTACAATCAATTGCATGGATTGAGTGGTGTACGTTTCTGGAATGAATTTGTTTGAAATCCATTGAAATCGCGTGCGGTAGTGAGGACCGGGTGTGAAGCTGGTTTGTTAGGGTGGGGTTGTCGGGGTGGGGGGTTGAAATTGAAATTGAATTTGGGGATTGATGGTGATATGTTGAGACACCACCTAACCCTCAGGTTGCCCTGTTTCTTGTACCCATTTTTTCTATAATTTTCTTTTACATTTCTGACCGAGTGGGGTTAAGTAATGATTTGGGGTTGTTTTGTTGTTTTTTAAGATTGATGATCCCTTTGGAGACCGTGGGCAACGGTCTGGTTGATACTCAGGAGAAGAAGCAGGAGATTATCTAGTTCATGCTCGTGTAATATCTCCTAGTTCTTTCAATGTGTGAGATTCCACCTATTGGTTTATACTCAACAAGCAACAGTTAGAAATGGCATTTTTTTGCTTTTCAAGTAGTAAGCTTTTAACATTGAGAATGTTGCTCGAAGGTCTTATTATTAGAGGGAGAAATTGTCTTCTCTATGGTCAACGAGGTATGGAGTATGAAACTCAATTGGGGTTCTTTGAGATTGCCTTGCGTAGTTATGTATGGCCTATTGCCTATATACCTTTATTGTTAATGTCGAGCTTCCATGTTTGAGAAAAGAATTCCTTTTCATATACTATGGTTTTTAGAGTAACAAAAAATCTTAAGGCTCAAGCTTATTGAGTTTCAGTATCTAATATTCACATGTCATATGTATTATCTTGTATTTTAATTGGTTGATTTTTAGGTTGCTTAGGATTGTTGGAATTTGTAATTTTACTAAAGCAAATTAAATATATGTACACTTAACTTTATTCTAATCACTCTTGGTCCTGTGTGTTTGATGAGAAGATTTTTGTCTTGTTTCAGGTATTGAATCAGTGTATCAATGGAAATGAGAGGTAAGCAAGGAATCTTCTCTAGTGAAAACACTTGCAAACTTTGATATTCACCTAGGTGACTCTGAGTTCTGGTGTCATACTTTCTGCAGATTGAAACTGATTTCGAGGAGTTGCTTATAATTAAAACTAGGGAGTATACCTTGGAAGCACTCGCAGAACATGTCAAGGCTAACATACGAGTTAGCTGTTTTTGGTATTTTATGCTCACCTTTTATTCCAAGTTTTAAACTTGATAGGTGAAGTCTCCAAAATTATTATTGATTTTGTTCATTCACTAAGTTTTCCAGAAATTGGGTATTAAACAATTTTTTTTAGTATTGAATTGCTATGTGAGCATGTTTTGAGTTGTTAACCGATAGTTGTATGACTTATGTTTTTAGGTTTATTTTGGAATGTTACTGCTGGTCTCTTGGTATTTATTCAAGTTGATGACTATATGCTATTGTATGCTATCATATTTGGAAATGGCATAGACTTCATGATTTTCTTATTAGAATCTAGTTCCATTATGTGTATAGACATTTGGTTTCAAGGAGTATGTTTGATTTCAAATTTGTTTTTTTATGTTAGTTTCAGTTTTAGTGTGAATTAACACATTTGTTGTTAGCTCAATTTGCTTTGTGTATTTTGTTTGTTTTTTAGTTGGGATTGTGTTGATCCGAATTTATAATATTGTGATGTTTGGGAATGAACATACTTTTTTTGTATCTCGATGCTTTAGATCTGTACAAGGACTAGGCGGAGGTGATCACGAGACAGAACCCACAACAGGCGCATCAGATGCTACAGCTGTTGACTCAGCGCCGATGCACCTTTCAGAGATTGGTGTAGATGGGCATGCAGGGGGCTCAAGCGCAGCAGCTCCGTCACTTGATGATGACGAGGTGAGCTCGGATGAAGATTCTGATTAGATTTCCAATGATGTTCAGTTCGTGTAAATTATATCAGGAACAAGTTGTAAACTTTTTCTAATCAATAGTATCTAATTTGGTGTGTAATTTTTTTTATATTCTGTGATTTTATTTTAAATTAATATTATTTCCTGAATTTATTCATTTATATATTATATTAATTAATGAATAAATGTAATTGTAATTAATGAATAATTTTAATTTTAATTTCCGACGCATGTGTGTCACTGTCGTCGCACACTTATATACGATAGACTTACGATACACTGGTATTTGTGACACAAAATCGTCGTATGGCTCTGTACGACGGAGAGGAGACGTTTGTGCGACATTCTAATTTTTTTAACGCAAAACCGTCGTATAGCTGTCGCATACCTGACGCATTACAACACATTTTCGACTGCTTTACGTCGAATTTTCGATGTCGTACAGTTGTGCAAAAATTTATAGTGTTATAAGATGGAGGACGAATAAGTAATTATCAGAGGCTGAAGAGCGTAACTACTTTAACAGACAAATTTACAGTATTTGCACTATTTAGATTTATCTTTTGCATCTTTCAGATTTAGATGATGTTTCTGGACCATTAAAGAATGAAAACCTTTAGAAAGAAATAAAGTCAAATTCCATTTGACGGAGGATGATTTCAATGGACTATTTGTCCCCTGATAGTTGACCCTTCAGCAATGTTGGAGCCTTTTTTTGGAAGAAACGTTTATTGAAATTATAAGGCACACGAACAATGGTCAACCACCAACTGCTTACTATCAATTCAGTTATTCAGTAATCAGTACACTACTTAATTATTTATCTCGAAAAAATCAGCATAATAAAAATATTAAACAAACAGAACATTATGATACATTAGTTAGAAACCCCAATTACATTACAATACAAATAACAAGCTAATGAGATCAAAGTCACGTCAGACAATGAATTACAATAATTAAACATACTAAAACTTGATTAAATGTAGGGAGGAGTGGCGACAGCG
Source organism: Rhodiola kirilowii (assembly GCA_033675215.1). Lineage (NCBI taxonomy): Eukaryota > Viridiplantae > Streptophyta > Magnoliopsida > Saxifragales > Crassulaceae > Rhodiola > Rhodiola kirilowii. Next base: position 9,933,845 of record CM066193.1, on the reverse strand, counting down.
AACATCCGAACATTCTACTTGGAAAAAGGTTACGATTTCGAAATGGAACCAGTACGTACCATCTTCTCCTTCAAACTCTCTTCAACCTCTATCTTGATAGTTCTTGTGCCCACCTCTTCTTGTTCTTCTTCTATGGCATGAATTTCTTTTGAGTTCAGGGATGCAATGTCTTCGGTGTGTACCATCCACTGGATCTAATTTTTGGTCAAAAGGTGAATTAGGAGGTAGGGGTTTGTTGTTGACGAGTGCAAAATTCAACCCTTTGACTTTCACACTGGTCGGCAAGTTATGGTATTGGTTTTGTTTCAACTAACGTGTAGTTGAAACTCACAGATTGGGTTGATTCCGAAACATTGAGATTAAACCGCCCAAATTCACACGGCCTCGGTAAGGAATGAAGAAGAAGAAGAGTAGCTACCCAATTTGATGGTGTAGATAACCACTAAGAAAGAGTCCAGAAAACAGGACTTGATTTTACCAATATATTTGCATTTATTTTTGGAATAAAATCTAGAATGAGGGTGTATTCGTCATTATATTTATTTTAATTTTAATTAATTCCTATTTTTTGCACAAAGTTGTTCATCTCCACGGTCCAAGATCTTCTTCTTCCTGGATCTGATCGGTGAGGTTTCAATCTCTATCATCTCCACCGCCAGTAGACGCTTCACGATGCTGTTTTCGAGCAATTCGTCCTACTCCATCGGCTTTTAAACCACCGACGAACGAGGCAGTTGCGGATGCGATGAAGCGAGTAAAACAGGATCAGTGAGACCAAGAGCTTGAGAAGTAGCGGTCAGCGTCGGCGACGGTGGAGAAGGAGTCGGAGGTGGGTGTTGGTGTTGGTGATGAGGAAACGGAAGTGAACAATCCAAACTGCAGCCTCACAATTCAAGATCAACATCGAGATGTTCAGTTCAGTTACATGCTTTGGTCTCCCCTTCAGTAGAATCTTGATTAGTACAATAGACCAAATTGCAGATTATGTACAACTGAGGTGTTATGGCAATGCAATGAATGTAAAGGCAAAAAAGGACTCAACAAATTTTCATTTTTACTCCATATGAGGAAGACGCGGCGAGATTATATCAGAGGAATTTATAAAGGCAATGAGAGGAGAATGTGTCATGTAATTACGATATCAACTTACAGATGCCAGCAAGAAGAAGATGGAAGAAGCAAGGAACTTTATTGTATAATATCTTAGATTAATACAGAAGAAATATCTCTTGTCAAGTTTTATTGTTGAAAGAAAAGCGACGAACCAAGCAGATGATGGACTTTTTAAGCCTTCTTGACCAATCTGAATGTAAAGGATACAATCTTTTCAAGAAGACAATATAGCAAGAAGATGCAAGGAACTTTGTTGTTGTACTTATATCTGATATTAATACAGAAGTCATACCTTTATAGAATATGTGTAGTGCCGTGGGGAAACGGGAGTCGCAGTCGTTGGATATAATTTTGTACATACATTTCAGTCATGTTTTGGTCCTTCACTGAGAAAGTGTTACGACTTTGAATAGAAATATACGCATTATAAAGTTACTCATTTTGAATAGAAAGATACGCATTATAGAGTTACGCATTTTGAATAGAAAGATACGCATTATAAAGTTACACATTTTAGCATGGACTGTAAGAACACTTTCATGTATGTGATAATCCATTACGAATTTTAACTCATGGATTACGCATTTTAAACACCTAATGAACAACAGCTGCCTGTTTGTCTCTACAAAATCAAATTCAATTGTTTACAATTGCTCCAAAAGGATCACAATTTGTTGTAAGATACAGAACAAACTCTGTTTACATCGAAATGAGCAACATTAAAAAAAGTATCAGTTTTACATAATGATATGATATCTATTTGGCCTGAGATTAATCATCTAAAGTGCACTCCAAAGTATCTTTGATTTTCATCCAGTCACGTGCGCGCTGTAAAACAGTGGCCCTCCTGGAATTCAGAAGTGACCTTATGATAACATTCAAGTATGTGTCGCGCAATGCAACCAGTTGTTTGTCTTGCTGCAATGTAAATGCAAGAACAATATGTTAGTAAGAACAATTTAAACTGAAATCTACGCAACTAGTTGATTGTCTTGCTGCTATGTAAATGCAAGAACAATTTAAATTGAAATCTACGCATTTTAAACTGATGTTTTTGAAATCATTATTGCTAAAAGACAGTTCCAAACATCCAATGAAAACCCATTTGACACTGAAAACAGTGGTACGCATTTTAAAAAGCATATTCAGTTAACTGAGAAATAAGCTACGCATTTTAAAATATAAGCCAGTTAGTTAGTAACCACTTTATGCATATTGTGTAGGGAAGCTACGCATTTTAAAATTAAAGGCCAATTAAAATTCAAAGCCAATTAAATAAGAAACACTTTTACGCTTTTGAATGCCCATTAACATCGGAAACACCGTTAGCTTTTAAATGGAAAGCCAATTAAATAAGAAACAATGATACGCATTTTCAATGCAAATCTACGCTTTTTGAATGTAACCAACCAACACTGAGCAGACAGCTCACAAACAACATAAAACAGTAGAGAAATGATCATAAACGTCAATGAAATGCAACACTGAGCAGACAGCTATTGTTTGTAAACACAACTCATAATTTTCTTTTTTTGTACAAATCCTTAACTTGATGACAATTGTAATATATATTCTTGTAAAATGCATTTTGAACGCCCATTAACAATGGAAACACTGTTAGCTTCTACGATTATTTAATTACTAATTTAAACAACCATAACACCTTATTTCATAAGGCAGCAATAAAGAAATCAAAACACATTAATCATCAAGGTAGTAGGCTCATGTGGCTCGAAACACTGTTAGCTTTTAAATGTTAAGCCAATTGACTAGGAAACACTGCTAGGCATATTGAATGCAAATCTACGCATTTTAAAGCTAGGTCAATTAAATAGGAAACATGACTACGCATTTTGAATGTCCATTAACAATGAAAACATAGCTGCCGAATTTAGGTTTTTGGGTAAGACTCAAATTCGAAAGGAGGGTTATGAAAGGGTTTATGGTTCGGCTCGGTTCGATCTGCGTACGGTCAATTAAGTTTTCCATAAACCCTAAAATTCTTTCCGACAACCACAAAATTCGTAATTGGATTAACTTCAGGTTTAACCTAATAATGAGTTTACGACGTACCATAAAATTGGTGGGCTGTCGTCGCCTGCCTGCCTTTGTCCGCCATTGAATATCGTCGCGGTCGTTTCTTAGAAATACGACTCTCTACTTTCATCAGCGATTTGACGTATGGTAAATCTACCCCTCGGTTTTATATTCCAGAACATTGACAATTAATCGAAAGAGATTGTCTGATTCAATGGCTTTCTTTTGAATGGAATTTTTAGGCTCAAAATAGCGATTTTTGGTCGCCTTCGTTCGCCATCACTTTGGATTTCTCATAGAACGGCAGAATCGCAACGGCTAATTGAATATGGTTGGAGATTACGTGATAAGCGGAATTAGGGTTTAGATCGAATTCTAAATTCCTAATTTACCCTTTAAGTGTATCTAATAATTAAATAAATACGAATTTTAATGTAAATTAGGATTAATCTTAACCGTTTATTATTTCAATCTGATGGATCTTAAAATTTCTCATTTCTCATATAGAAAACCCTTCTCACCAGATCTCCACTCTATATGCATATGCATATATAGGCTCCTCCTATTGCATATATATACTGCATTGATGCCTCGAATAACTTGTTGCCAAATGCTACATGCTCCCCATCAAGCCTAAGATTTCATCAAACCCAAACATGCAAGTTAAAACATAAGTACTGATGAACTGAGAATTATTTGAAATGGGTCCTGAATTCACCATGGACACAACACCTAAGAGGAGAATGTTAAATGCTTTATACAGTCATAAGTTTTGAAAATGCTACAAACTACGATTGTTATAAAATAATGCGAGGGGCACATGTAAGGATACAGATATGGGAAAAACAAACAAACAAAAACTCCGGGAACAGAAAATGTAGGAGTAGACCTGCATGTGAATGTTTCATCTTAAAATTCTCATCCCAGAAGGTTTCTATACAATTACTTCCTCTACCATCACCGTTAATAATATTTCCACCCTGAACCACAAAAATAGTGAAAAGGAACAAACTTCCAATACACACGAAAGATGAATATGAATCTACCTGCAAAAATGATAGCTACAGTGATAAGCTGTCGACCAGATGATGGAGAACTGTGGAGCACAAATAATATAACAATGTCAGGATGAAACTAATTTCTGATTCTCTCAGAAAAATAAAACCTGCCGGACCTATCCTACAAGAGTCGAGAACAATTAAGAAATGAACAGAGAAGCCTACACATGCATAAACCCATGGTAAACAATTTGTTCAAAAGACACAGCTAAATCAAAAGTTTAATGTGCTAACCATAAAGTGTACTTAGGCAGATGCCTAACCCATTTAAATGACAAAATGTATCACTCCTATCACTATATAATTGATATGGCGACTGCTTGAATCATTCACATCAGTATTAACTACAAAGTACAAAGCTCTAGCGCGTGTCACGACCTTGCAAGCTAATGTTAGTGTTGTGAAGAATATGACATATCAGTGAAAAGATAAGTGCCTTTTCAAATATTATGTTTCATTGTCATAAACTGAAAAAAGGGCACACTACTGCAATGGCAGAGGCCTAAAAAACAACGAAAGGGAAGTCAAAAGTTACCTATTGAGCGACCTCATCCCCATTCAAGATTCCTTCTATGTGAAGCTTACATTATCGGCAAGTTAGTAGTATTCACGATAGTTATATTCTTTGAGGCACCATGTGGCTCTGCTAAATATGTTCACTAATTTCTACCTCGGTCTACATTTTGTTTAGAACCTGAAAATCCACTGTCACGCACCTCAAACCACGGGTTAGAGAACCGTTGGTGGTACCCTTTGAGGAAAAGTTGGAAGCAAGTTAAGAAATGCATGATATTTTTCTTCCTTCAACAGCTGGGTTATGACCATGTGGTCAATCGCATCATCCAGCTTGAGTTGTCGGTGTGCCATCATTTGAAGAAGTTCCATTACTTTGTGCGTGTCACTGATTTTGCAATAACCACGAATAAGTGCACCAAATGTGTGTAGATCTGGAGGAATACCACTTTTTTCCATATCAACAAACAACTTCTCCGCATCGATAATTTTTTTTGCTTCACACAGTCCATTGATGAGAACATTATATGTTGTACCATTTGGTACCACACTGTTGCTAGACATCCTTTCAAACAATAACAGTGCCTTGTCTAATTTCCCAGCTTTACAAAGTCCGTCAATCAAACTAGTATACGTAACGACATCTGGTTTTACCTTGCTATCACTCATCATATCAAATAACTTCTCTGCCTCAACAATCTTTTCTGCTTTACATAGTCCATTGATGAGAATATTATAAATCCTACAATCTGGTACCACACCGTCACTACACATCCTATCAAACAATAATAGGGCCTTTTCTGATTTCCCAGCTTTACAAAGTCCGTCAATCGAACTACTATAAGTAAAGACATCTGGTTTCAGCTTGCTACCACTCATCGTATCAAATAACTTCACTGCCTCCTGAAAGTGACCATTCTTGCAGAACCCATCAACCAAAATGTTATAAGTATAAATATTAGGAGTGAGATTGTGAACTGTTATTTCACTTTTAAGTTCAATCGCTTCGCTCACCATACCCTTCAAGAGCATGCCCTCTAATAAAGCATTAATAGTGATGATATTAGGTCCGACTCCCTTTTGAATCATTTGGTGATATTCTTCATTAGCTTCATGTATCATACCATGCTTGGAATACCCTTTAATCAGTATATTATAGCTGACAACATCAGGTGTTACACTTTTTCTGTCCATTGAAACAAAAACTTCCCTCAGTTCCTCAATATTTCCCTCCCTGTAGAAACAGTCCAACAACGAGTTGTATGTAACCACAGTGGGCATTTGACCGCTTTGTATCATTAGTAACAACAGGTCCTTTGCTTCTTTACTTTTTCTCATCTTTGCTAGAGCATTAATCAACACGTTGAATGTAACAACACTGGGTGAAAGACCCTGGTCCAACATCTCATGAAACATAGCTTTGGCCTCCTCCCACTTGCCAGCTCTGCACAAACCGTCAATTACTATAGTGTAAGTAATGACGTTGGGGCTTATGTCCTTTTTCTTCATTTCTAAAAACAATTCCTTTGCATTATCTATAAGTCCATCCTTACAAAGACCATCAATAAGTGTATTGTAGCATATGGAATCAAGCTGCAAATCACCGCTAAGATCATGAATCCCATCAGCAATCTGCTCATGCAAATTTAAGGCAATTCTGGAATTACCAGTCGAGCATAATCCCTTAAGCAAAGTCCCATATGTAACTATGTCAGGTGGGCAACCCAAATGAGTCTTCATTTTCTGAAACAGCAAAGCAGCATCATTTATCCTGAGCTGCTCGCACAAAGCATTCATGAGAGAAGAAAAACCAATGACATGTGGAGTATAACCACATTTCAAAATCAGCCCTAGAACACCAAAACCATAACCTGTACACCCAATCTTGCTATAGCTCGTCATTAACTTACTCAAACTGGTAAAATCAGGAAATAACCCTCTAGAACTCTGCATCTTTCGAAATCTGATGTTCTCAAGGTACCAATCGTTAGGGTTTGACTTCCGATGATTGGACACTCTACTCCTAGCTACGCCCACGCCCGAGCTCGATAACGGGATTTCGTAATGGTTGGCGCGGCTACTGAAAGGAAGTCGAAGTAGCTGCTTCTTCCAGCTGGGAATCGATGACGACGACCGCATTTGTTCGAAATGTCGATTGGTCCGATTCGATTGTCGGACGAAAACCCTAATTTTGAGGTGGTGTTAATTGATGAACTGCAGCGCCTGAGAAGAAAGTAGCACGGCACGGTCAGTTTTGTTTCAGTTTAAAATGATGCCGTTTTGTGTATACGTCAAAATAATTTAATGTTGAACACTGGTTTGTCCTTTTTAATTTTTTTTTTAAAAAAGGCTTGTTTTATGAGAAAAAAAAAATTCGCAAATTGCAATTTTAATAAACAAGAAAATGTTACGTAATGAATATGCAAGCAAAACATCATCATTTAACCGGACTCTAAAAAGCTCACTTGGTTGTGTCAGATAGAAAACGTTATTTCAATCCGAATCGTGTGTCTGCAACTTCAATTGGATCATAATTTCAGAGCGATAAAAAAAACCCCAAACTCAACGCATTAGAGAGAAGTACACGCGCCAGTGTTAGAATACGACTTTTAGGGTTTCGGATAGCGACTTCATATGGGGCCGACAGCGGCTCCTCCGCCGAGATTTGAAGGTGGAAAAAGAGGTCGAGAGCGGTCGGGATTGCTGGGGAAAGTCGTTCCAGTAACAATGGAACCTATCGAAGATGGAGAGATTGTTAGAGAAGCAGGGATGGGTAAGGTTGATGCGGCTGGAAAGGGGAGTCAGGAGATAGGATTCAGAGTGCAGTCAAGGGCTTTTTGGCAAGTTAAGACAGCAGAGAATCGAGCTGCTGGAGCTGGAATGCAGTTAAAGTTCCACCAAGGGCTGGTTGCTGCTGATGAGATCTGTGTGTCCGAGGAAATTTGGTCCAGAGCTGCGGTTAACTGGATGTTCACTTTGGTAGGGTGGATTTTCGGAGCGGCTCCTCCGTTGGGTAAGTTAAAGAGGTTTGTCAGGGCGAAAATGGGGAGATGAAGAAATGGTTTCAGTGACAGTGCTTAAGCCAGGAATTTTTATCTTCAAATTTGAAAAAGGAGGAGGACTGCAACAGGATTCCGGAGCAGGGCCCTTGGTCTTTTGATAATAGGCCCTTGGTTCTGAAACCTTGGTCGCCTGATGAGAACTTTGAGCTTGGAAGTGTTACAGCCTTGCCGGTTTGGGTGAGGTTTCTCGGTTTGAACCTTCATATGAGAAAGGAGGAAATTTTGAGTATGTTATCTAGTAAGGTCAGCAAACCCCTTAGGACTGACGGCTTTACCGCTATTGTTGAGAAGTTAGCGTATGCCAGAGTATTAATTGAGATATATGCTTCGAATGAGATTAAGTCGAAAGTATGGATTAAGGGACCGCGGGGGACTAGGTTCTATCAGAAAATCGAGTATGAGTGGGTACCACCAAGGTATAAACATTGCCACAGGTTTGGTCATCTAGAGGCGAAGTGCCCTCTCCTAAAGTTAAGAACTGATGACGACGTCGAGGAGGAAGATAGAGTTCTTATAGAGCCTGAGATAGCGTCTGATGCGAAAAATAGTGATGCCAGTGTTTTAAAACATAAAGATGAGATGCAGAAGATAAATGAAGCTAGAGATGTCGATTTGAGGGAGGCAGGGCTGTCCCAAGAGTCAGTGGTGCCTGAAACTTTGCCTAGCAAGATGTTGGTGGTGAAGAAGAGGTCCAGGGGCCTAGAGCTATCTGCAATGAAGCCTCTAGCTCAGGACAAGGGGACCAAGATAGTTTAGAGACTTCGAAGGAGTCACTTGAATTGGAAGGGCAGTTTACCAAGGTGAAAAGAAGAAGAAATTCAAGGGGAAGGGAGGAGGATAAGAAATCCCGATTGGTCATTCAGGTGGACAAATCACTCCAAGGGAAATGGAGTTCCTTTCCCTCGTTCTAGATGAGTAGTTTAGCTAGTTGGAATGTGCGAGGGATTAATCATCCCTCCAAACAAGAGGAAGTTAGGCAGATGATTCAGAAGTTTGATGTTGGCTTACTAGCGATCTTAGAGGCGAAAGTTAGTCCTATAAAGTGTACAGATATTGCTAAGAGGTGTGTTTCTTTAAAGACTTGGAAAGATTTCAGTTTTGGGATGATCCAACGAGGAAGAATAGAATCTTGCTAGTTTGGAATTCAGACATGTTTTGTGTAAATATCTGGTTTGCGAGTGATCAGTCGGTGATGTTCGAGGTAGAGTGGAATGGTAAAAGGTTTATGGTTGGGTTTATTTATGCTTCTAATGCGCAGAGGGATAGACTATCTCTTTAGGAGAGTATGATAGGTGCTATGAGGAAGGTAAAAGGTCCATGGATTTGGTTGGCAGATTTCAACTGTATTAGATATCAATCTGAAAAACTCAATGGAGCTAGAGTGGGGGATGCTGATATGAGGGAACTTTCAGAGTTGTGTGACCAAACGGGGATGTTTGATATGGCTGTTAACAGAAATCTATTTACTTGGTCAGATAAACACTCGGCGGGGACCCGTATTTGGAGTAAACTTGATCGAATCTTGTGCAATGAGAGCATGATGGATTTGATCCCTAGTATACATGGTTTCTTTCCTAATCCTAGGATCTCAGACCACTGCCCTGCTATTGCGTTTCTCGGGGAAAAGCCTCTTATTAAGAAGTGGTTTCGCTTCCAGGCGTTTTGGATTTTCACTGAAGAATTTAAAAGATGTGTTAGCCAAAAATGGCAGAGTGGGGCCTGTAATTTATTCTCGCTGCAAAAAAGTTTGAAAGCTTCAAAGGCAGACCTTAAGGTTGCTATGAGAAATTTACAAAGGGGATATGAACTTGAGGGTAGAGCATAGTAGACAGAGTCTGAGTGAGGCTCAAAGTCTATTGTCCAGGAAACCTGATGATGTTGATTTGCGCCGAAAGGAAACTACAGAGCTTCTGAATTTTAGAAAGTTGTTAAAATATCAGCATATCTTCAAATGTCAAAGGGCAAGGCTTAATTGGGCTAAGGAGGGGGATCTGAATACTAAGTATTTCCACGCAGTAATGAATGGTCGTAGATCTAGAGCTACTATCAGATGTGTTAAAATCGATGGTGGAGAGTTCTCCTTTGAGCCAGGGATTTTTAAATCTCAGTTTGTTCAGTTCTTTGAAGAGTTATTCAATGGTAGTTTCAGTAGAAAGCCTCTTGATCATTCTCTTTTCGCAGTAGGGCCTAAAGTGAAGGAGGAGGATTGTTTTCAGTTGGTCAGGGATGTATCTTTGAATGAAATTGCTGAAGTGATCAGAAAAATGCCGAATTGTAAAGCTGCTGGGCCTGGTGGGTTTTTAACATAGAATTTTTAAAGCTTCTTGGGAAGTAATTGGTCCTTACTTGGTAAATTTTATAAGGAGCTGCTTACGAACGGGCGAAATGTCAGCAGGTATCAACTCTACATACTTAGCTTTAATTCCTAAAGTCAAGAATGCTAGTAAGCCCCATAGAGTTTCGACCTATCAGCTGTTGCAATGTAGTGTACAAGATTATATCGGTTGTTTTGGCTAAGAGGATTAAACCAGTGTTAAGCTATTTAATAGATCCTGCGCAATCAGCCTTTGTAGAGGGGAGGAACATAGCACATAATGTTAGCCTAGTGCAGGAACTTCTATGTAACTACAAGCAAAAAAAAGTCAGCAAAAGGTATTTGGTTAAGCTAGATATCAGCAAAGCATATGATATGGTTAACTAGGACTGTTTGTGTCAAGTAATGAAGCTTTTTGGCTTTCCTATGAAGTTTATAAAGTGGACCAGGGCGTGTATCTCCTCTGCTAAGTTTTCAGTCCTCATGAATGGGGGATGGAAGGATATTTTGGCAGCCGTAGAGGTCTCTGCCAGGGAGATCCTATTTCTCCTTATTTATTTACATTGGTGATGGAAGTTTTTACCAGAATTATGGGAAACTGAAGGGATCAAAAGGGTTTAAATTTCATCCAAAGTGTTCAAGAATCAATCTTACACACCTGATGTTTGCGGATGATGTAATAATTTTTTCTAAAGCTAATGTGGAATCGTTGGTGAAGATTAAAGAAGCTATAACTCTGTTTTATGAGTTCACGGGCCTCAAGGTGAGTTTACAAAAGTCCGCCATTTATTTTGGAGGGTGCAGAGAAGCTGAGATGACTATCTTGGCTAATGTAGTGGGATTTCAGCAAGGTAAGCTTCTATTTATGTATTTGGGAGTCCCTTTAGATGGTACCAGCATTAGAGGAGCAGCTTATAATTCTGTTATTAACAAAATGACCAATAAAATTAAATCATGGACAGCTAAGTGTATGTCTTATGCTGGGAGACTGGTGTTGGTAAAGCACGTCCTTAGCACGATTTGTTCGTACTGGATGAGAATCCTTGTGTTCCCAAAGTCAGTGCTAAAGAAAGTTACAGCGATATGTAGAAATTTTCTAGGGTCAGGGAGGATTACCGGGAAGAGAAACCTTGTGTCTTGGAAGGTTGTATGCCAACCTAAAGAGAATGGTGGGCTGGGTGTGAAGAACCTGGGACAGTTTAATACATTTCTGCTTTTAAGCCAAATTTGGAATCTAAGCTTAAAGAAGGATTCTATGTGGATTAAGTGGATGAGCAACTATTTTTTCAAAAATCAGTCTGTTTGGTTGAAAGAAGAAAAAAATCATCAAACTTGGATCCTTAAAAAAAAATTGAGGTTGCGGGTAGAAGCTAGAAAATGCGTTGATGTATTGGATGATCTATCCTTGGTGTGGAAGGGGAACAAATGGCCCTTCACAGTCAAAGGGAGCTACAACTTGCTTTTTAATCCCAGTGATAGTAAAGAGTGGGCCAAGCTGATTTGGAACAAACTATCTATCCCTAAGCACAGTTTCTCCGCTTGGTTAGCGGTTTTGAATAAGCTCCCTACAAGAGAGAGACTTAGAGGTGAGTATCAAGGAGAAATATCTTGCTGCTGGTGTAATAGAGAAGTGGAGGATGGGGAGCACATTTTCTTTAATTGCTTGACGCTTAAACCTATCTGCTATTACTTGGAAATTCTGGGAATTAAAGTGAGATGGAGTTCTTGGGAAAATCTGCATGAGTGGCTGCAAAGAAGACGCTGGAGGAGTAGTGCTGAGAAGACGTTATGCTGCTTCATTATTAATGCAGCAATTTATGAATCATGGCGAGCGAGAAACCAGCGCATCTTTGTTGAAGACACTACAACTCCGGAGGAGTTGAGGAACCACATTTTGAAGCTTCTCAATGGAAAATTGAATCTGATAAGGAACAACAAAACAGGGAGTGCAATTACAAATGGTGTATTGAAGAGAATATAGGTCTAAATGCTTAGTTATTCTGGTTGTTTTTGTGCTGATGTTTTTGGTTTGGTTGTGTAGTAGGTTGTCCAGTTTGTTTTTTTTGGTGTTTTAGCTAGTGGTAGTGTGGCTGTGTTTAGAGAGGTGTTTTTGTTTTGTTCAACTAGGAGTAACTGTTGTTTGTGTGGGTGTCCTGTGGCTGTTTGCCTTTTTTTCTCCTTTTTTGAATACCATCGCATTTCAAAAAAAAAAAAATTCAGAGCGATAAAATATGAAAACGATATAATTTATTGTTAACTAACAGCAAGTTTCTAGTTTATTTCTGAACAACTTACCAAAAAATTCGGTACATAACATAAACAAGTTACGGGAGCCTCAGAACTGTAAGAATCCTACGTGAAATGTGTAATAAAGAGAACTTCAACTAACTTCGGATTTCTGTATATGTATATGTAGGCTCCTCTCGCATATATACACCGTATTCATGCCTTGAATGACTTTTTGCCGAATGCTACATGCTCCCCATCAAGCCTAAGATTTCGTCAAACCCAAACATGCAAGTTAAAACTTAAGTAATGACGTGGCCGTAAGAGTTGCGGTGCTAATAAGTTTACTGTTAGAAAAAATAGCTTACCACCAAGTCTTGATTGTTGTAATGATGAACTGAGAATTATTTGAATTGGGTCCTGAATTCACCATGGACACAACGAGGGGTACATGTAAGGATACAGATACGGGAAAAACAAACAAATAAACTTTGGGAAGAGAAAATGTAGAAGTAGACCTGCATGTGAATGTTTCATCTTAAAATCCTCATCACAGAAGGTATCTATACAATTACTTCCTCTACCATCACCGTTAATAATATTTCCACCCTGAAACACAAAACCAGATCCAATTCGGTGGAAAGGCGTTACCTTGTAGTGAAGTCATTTCCCCTTGGCTCCAATTCCCTTCTCACCTGAATTTGAAGAGGCGTGTTAGACGACCAGCAAATGAACAATTTTGTCAAACAAAAATAGAATCTCGTAGTCTATATTCCATATTTGTACCTGTGAATTTATGTAAGGGAAATAACAAAAATTAGAATGCCATCTTACTTTGTAAACAGCATTTGTAAACTGAAAAAAAGGAGCACTAGCATAGCAACATGAACTCCGAAAAATGAAAGAAAGAAAAAATAGAACTTCAACCTATGACTACCAAAAGATTTTCAGGAGCATACTCAACTAACGACAAAGAGAGCAATAATCTCTAAACTGTAAACTAATAAAGCTGCACATAGGCATCTAGTTAAATGTTTACAACTTGTTAATCGCGAAATAGCTAGATAGACGGGTGGATGTTTGAAACTAGAAACTGAAAAGCTATTGGACATGTTTTGGGGATGGCTGAAAAGTTCACAACTCATGTTTTTATCTTGCCATGGATTTATGGCTTGCTGGAGCCATTCTGTTTTTGCTAGTGCGGCAAGAGGCATGATGTGGTTGTTATGGTTTGGGTTTTGTATAGTTTCTCTTTTGACTGAATACACATATGCTTCATAAGAAGAAAAAAAAATACTAATTATAGATGTGTATGAATATGAAACAGTACGTGAGCCATTGGTAATTGCAAACTTTAAAATTGAAAGGCAAAACTAAGGAAAACAAGGCAAAAAAGAAGCAGACATGCATGTGTATGTTTTTACAGAAATTCAAATCGCGGAAGGTAATTTCCATACATACCATCGCTTCCTGTACCAAAATATCTCCACCCCAAACAACAAAACCAGATACAATGCGAAGGAAAGGTGTTCCCTTGTCACTTGCATTTAAAGAAACATGTTAAAACAATGAAAACTGGGAACAGCTAATAATGACCAGTAGCGTACCAATATGGGCCGTTAAAAAACTTAAATCATGAACAACAGAATGCTCATTATTAGATGATTAGTACTAATAAAACTATTAGATATCCCAGTCAACACTATTAAAAGCAAATGAAAGAATAAAATCACAAACAAAGTAGCACATGCACAGCTAACGGAAAGTGTAACACTTGCCTATAACAAGATGACTAGACAAAAAAAATTATGAACTAAAATAGTACGAAATAAACACCCAACATTTGACATATTACCTGAATGGCTACATCTTTTAATAAAGTTACACGATGAGGACAAGTATTCAGCTCCAGTTACTAATTAATAGTGAAAGGAACAACCTTCCAATACACACGAAAGATGAATATGAATCTACCTGCAATAATGTTAGCTACAGTGATAAGCTGCCAACCAGATGATGGAGAACTGTGGAGCACAAATTATGACTTAATCTGTATTGAATAATATAACAATATCAGGATAAAACTATTTTCTGATTCTCTCAGAAAAATCAAACCTACCGGACCTATCCTACACGAGTCGAGAACAATTAAGTAAAGAACAGAGAAGCCTACATATGCATAAATCCATGGTAAACAATTTGTTCAAAAGACACAGCTAAATCAAAAGTTTATTATGCTAACCATAAAGTGTACTTAGGCAGATGCCTAACCCATTTAAATGACAAAATGTATCACTCCTATCACTATATAGTTGATATGGCAACTGCTTGAATCATTCACATCAGTATTAACTACAAAAGTACAAAGCTCTGGCACGCGTCACGACCTCGCAAGCTAATGTTAGTGTTGTGAAGAATATGACACATCAGTGAAAAGATTATAAGTGCCTTTACAAATCATGTGATACATTTCATTGTCACAGTTGGATCAGAAAGAATTATTACTATGGCATAAACTGAAAACAAGGGCACACAACTCCAATGGCAAAGGCCTAAAAAACAACGAGAGGGAACTCAAAAGTTACCTATTGAGCGACCTCATCCACATTCAAGATTAAGCTTACATTATCGGCAAGTTAGTAGTATCCACCATAGTAATATTCTTTGAGACACCAAGTGGCTCTGCTAAAGATGTTCAACTTCAATATCTACCTGAAAATCCACTGTCACGCTCCTTAAACCACGGGTTAGTGTAGCATTGATGGTACCCTTTGAGGAAAAGTTGGAAGCAAGTTAAGAAATTAATGATACTACTCTTCCTTCGACATTAGGCGTTATACCCTTTCTGTCCATGGAAACAAAAATGAAGACTCACTTGGGTTGCACACCCGGTATAGTTCCTTTTTTTCTCATTTCTAGAAACAATTCCGTTGCTTTATCAATAAGTCCATCCTTAAAAAGACCATCTATACGAGTATTAGCATATGAGATTGAGCTGCAAATCACCACTAAGATCATGAGTCCCATCAGAAATCTACTCAGGCAAATTTAACGCGATTCTGGAATTACCGGTGGAGCACAATCCCTTAAGCAAAGTCCCAAATGTAACTATGCTAGGTGTGCAACCCAAGTGAGTCTTCATTTTTTGAAACAGCAAAGCAGCCTCATTGATCAAACCATTCATGAGACAAATAATAACAATGACATGTAGTGTATAACCCCATTTCAAAATCAGCCCTACAAACCCAAAACCATATCCTGACATATCCTGTACACCTAATCTTGCTATAGCTTTTCACTAATGTACCCCCAAAAGCCCTTTGCAACTCTTCCTTTTTTGAGATCTGATGTTCTCAATACAACCTTCTACAAGGTTTGATTTGCGATAATCGGACGCTGTAGCCCTAGCTACTGCGGAGATCGATAACATGCATGACGAGGTTTCGTAATAATTACCGCGATTACATCTGCTAAGAATTGAAGTAAGTCGAAGTTCGTCTTCTTCCAGCTGTGAATCGAAGACGACGAATGATGCGATACAGAAACAGACGAATTGGGAAAGAAGATAGATGAAGTAGGGTTGAGAAGTAGACGAAACAGGACGGCAGAGAAGAGAAGATAGAGATATACCAAAATTATTAAAAATATTTATAATTTATATGATTATTCAGTTGAGATTGAGATATCATGAGATCCTTTCATACTACTGTAATACATATGATTAAAGTAAATTTATTTTAAATTCGTAATTATCTCAAAATTAATTAAGCATAAATGACAAATTAGATATAAAAAAGGGAAAAGTACAAAATGGTGGTATGAACTACCACCCTTTTGCAAAATCTTGTCCGAACTATACACATTTTCAAAATCTTGTCCAATTCTAATTAATGGGTCAAATTGCAATTCTGAATAATACAATGAGCACCCAAACCTTTCAAAAATTATGTAATTAAAATATTTTTTTGGTTGGACCAAATAAACCAAATATGATTTTGAAATGTATTTGGTTTATCCAAAAAAAATTTGGTTGTACTCTTCCCTAATTTAAAATTTATGTATTTGATTTAATTAAATGCATTTTGTTCGATCTAATAATATAATTATAAACCAATATATATTTTAAATTGTTTAACATTTACAATAATTGTTTTTTTATAATTACAATAAATTGTTAACCGCACCATGATTTATAGCCTAAATTTTTAAATATACAAATTTCGTTTTTAGTTTGGTTTCGTTAAACGATTTTGGTTTGGTTTCTGAACTGGTGAATGCAATTTGTATATTTAAAAACGAAATTTGCATATATAATATATATAAATTAATTAAGAACGAAATTTGACCACTTTTCACCTCTCTGAAAAATCGTTAAACGATTTTAGTTTGGTTTCTGAACCGGTGAATGCATATATTCTGTTGAATTGGTTCTCCTTTTTCTGTTAGTTGTGATTTTACTACTATTAAGATGCGTATGTTGCTGCCAATTTGTATATTTAAAAACGAAATTTGTATATTTAAAAATATATATTGGTTTATAATTATATTATTAGATCGAACCAAATGCATTTAATCAAATCAAATACATAAATTTTAAATTAGGGAAGAGTACAACCAAATTTTTTTTGGATAAACCAAATACATTTCAAAATCATATTTGGTTTATTTGGTCCAACCAAAAAAATATTCCAATTACATAATTTTTGAAAGGTTTGGGTGCTCATTGTATTATTCAGAATTGCAATTTGGCCCATTAATTAGAATTGGACAAGATTTTGAAAATGTGTATAGTTTGGACAATATTTTGCAAAAGGGTGGTAGTTCATACCACCCTTTTGTACTTTTCCCTATAAAAAATTATCAAAAACTGTAATCCCCTTATTCTCGTCAAATCCTACAACCTAGTCTCTAAACTCACAAATCACTTAGCCGACTTGTCTGCCGAATCCAATTGTCTCAAAAAGAAAAAGAATGGTTTGTCGGCCGCTCTATGTCGCCGTCCACCATAAGAAAATCACCGCTGAGATGTGATCCATTGTCTCTAAAACGGGAGTTCTTGAAGACTTGATGCTGGGTACATCGATTAAAGTGATGCGCGTCACTTGTTTGATGAAATTATTTTTTTCCTTAGAAAAACAAAGAAAATCAAAATTCGAGATTCGTGATAAAATTTGTAGTCACAAAATTAAAATTTGTAGCTTTTGTTGATCAACATTGGTTCTGGATTCGTGATAAAATTCGTAGTTAGTAAATCAAAATTCGTACCTTTTGCTGAACAACATTAGTTCTAGATTTATGATCAAATTCGTAGTTACTAAAGCCAAAATTCGTAGCATATTTGTCATCAATTGTGCGTTGCATAATTCGTAACCATTACAAACAAAATTCATAGTAGTCACCAATGACTAAAATTCGTAATAGTTACGAACAAAATTCGTAGCAATCACTGTGACCAAAATTCGTAACACAAGAAATCAAAATTCGTAACTTCT
The DNA here is from genome assembly GCA_033675215.1 of Rhodiola kirilowii. Taxonomy (NCBI): domain Eukaryota; kingdom Viridiplantae; phylum Streptophyta; class Magnoliopsida; order Saxifragales; family Crassulaceae; genus Rhodiola; species Rhodiola kirilowii. Next base: position 9,916,030 of record CM066193.1, on the reverse strand, counting down.
GAATATATGATAAAATTCGTACTACATCCATTTGATAATTGTACCTTCTTCTTTTTTCCTGAAAACTTGGAATACAAGACTCGTAAACTCATTTGTTATCTGTTACACGATAATACTTCTCAAAATCAAAATGAAGATTACACCAAAACTACAGACCTAATGTAATATGGATAAAATCAAATGGCATCATTCTTATCACTGCAATGGCATAAAAGCCAATTGTACCAGTCAACACAAAGAAGGCGTATGAAGCAAACTCCCATTTGATAGTACTCAAAATGTATTTCATGACAGTTCGAGTTTCCCATTAGAAAATCACGTCCTGAATTTCTTAACATAGTTGGTCAAGTCAGCATTTTTATTGCGCTGAGCTAGCAGCCTAATGAAGGTGAGATGGTCTTCCACCCAGCATCGAGCATCAAAGTGATCACACATTTTATGACGGTACTGCAATCAGTGGCGGATCCAGGATTTATTGTGACTAGGGGCAACATTGTACATGGAATTTTTTTTTTTTGCTGTTGTGAGCTGGAGAGAACGGTTAAAGAGCTTCCCTGTTTGGTGTTTGCTATCATTTTAGTGTTTACAAATTTTAGTTGGGGCAAATTTTAAACATATAAACCTAAAGCTTGAACTTTTAAACATGACAACACTACATATCTGTTTTAGTAGGGGCAAATTTTAAACATATAAACCTAAAGCTTCAAATTTTAAACATGACAACATTACATATCTGTTTTAGTAGGGGCAAAATACAAATTTTAGTGGGGGCATACTCGTATAATACACTACATTTAAGGATATTTTCGTAAAATCACTAGGGGCATATGCCCCTCCTCCACACAATGTACATCCGCCCCTGACTGCAATTACAATCATCCATTCATTGACCGCCTCCCGCGCCAAGACGAGCGTGATATGCCATTCTACCAATCCGACCGGCTCGCGATTAGTTCCATATCAATGTTCCTAACTTAAGCAGCGCCATCCATTGCACGCATAATGTTCTTCAACCATCCAACCCTTAACAATGATTTCAACCAATTGCATGTCTCTTGCGAAGGACGCTGCAAATCTCACCCGGACCAAATTCACTAAGCAGCAGACTTTTTGGATTACATCAATTAGAAATTTCAAGGGAGAAGAAATTGAAGAGGGTGGGCGACGGCGATGACGGAGAAGCGGTGATTTTTGAACAAGGTTGTAAACATCGTTAGGCGCTAGTCGGGCGGAAAGGGTCCTTGAGGATTAATCGGGGCCTAGGCGGGGATTAATCGGTTTTATAATTTTGTAATTTTGTAATTTTTAATAATTAATAGTCATATAAATGTTATTATGGTATATATTTTATTGTATTTTAATATATATAAAAAACAATCTGATAATAAAGATATTTTAATAGTTTATCAAATATTAAAATGATATACAAACATATGTAAACTATGTAAAATAAAGAAAAATTTTCATTTTGACCAAAAAGTAGGTCATCTAGTTAACGCTTATGCGGATTTAGAGGGCGACTAGGCGGGTCTAGGCGGCGACTAGGCAGGTCTAGGCGGGTCTCAGCGCCAACTAAGCGGATCCAGACGGCGACAACTAGGTGGATTCGTAAATTTCGGGGCCTAGGCGGGGATTTTTAAAACACTGTTTTTGATTGAGGAGTTTAGGGTTTTTGTTCATGAAGTTGTAATCTTAATGAAATTAATTGACCAATATGCCCTTAATACCGTATAAAATTGATTTTTAGTTTTAAATAAATAGTAATTATTAGGGCCATTGATATTAAGATCGTGCGATTAAGATTCATTCTCATTTCTCATAAAATATATCACTTCCCATTTGATCCTAACTTCATGATCATGTAAGTTTTATTTCTAAATTGATAAAATAAAAAATAAAAATGTTCATTTAGTTATTTATTTGGGTTAAAAATTAACATATAATAGTTTATTTACTATTTTAGTAAGTAATACTAAAACAAATCTAGTTTCTTATTAGTGGGTACTTGATTTGAAAAGAATTGATAGTTCGGTATTTAAATTGAAACTATTCATAGTTTGGTATTTGCACCTTTGAAATGAAATGATAGTTCAGTACTTAAATTGAAACTTTTGATAATTCGATACAAGATTTGAAATTAGGTGATAGTTCAATACATAATTTTTTATTTATATATGATGTTCATCTAACTTTTTTTGTTTGGATTCGAAGCTAACTTGTTGAATTGAACTCTTTCATATGTTGTTTAAAACACTATTATTTTCGCAATAAAAAAACACTATTCTTTTCAATTAAAAAAAAGAAATACGCGAAACTTGATTTTCTGGTTAACTCTTCTACTCCCGTTCGAACAACTTTGTTCTGTGGTTGTCCGAAGGCCATATCTAACTATATAAGTTGGAGATAATTTAAGAAATTACATGTCACGTCAACTATGTTTGTTGGTGATTTTAGGGTTTAAAAAATGTCATCAAGTTTATACCTATTAGGACAATATACCTTAATGATATAAGATAATTCGGGATGAAATTGAGTGTGAATTGGGTTTCAAAGTCAGAGAGATTCGCGTTCTGCTTACACATTACCAGATCACGTGATGTGTACATATTAGCAGCTAATGTGTAAGCAGTGCGCGATGGCTAATGTGTACAGAGGGAGTGTCTTGTCGAGTGCCCAATACACATAAAGTGTGTCGCGTGTAGCATACACATTAGCTGCGAATGTGTACACAGCACACACGCCATCTGAACAGCAGACACGACTTTTGGCTTCGAGACGCATCCCTTCCTCGTCTTGTTTTGTTCTCTATAAATTGGAGGACGTAATCCTCATGGAAAACACTGTGAAACAATCAGAAACACCAAGCAATCCATCTTTGATTCCCAAATCCACATGGCCACCTCAAACCCTAAGCCTGCTGTTACTCGAATGCCCGGAATAAAAGTGTTTTCTAGATTAGATTATCTCACTTTGAATTTCTTGTAACCCGAGGCATATCTTACAAGGGTGGAAATATTGACTTCGAAAAGTGAATTTACGCGATCTAATTTGATATCCAAGCGACCCTTTTAATACCACTTACTGCTTTTGGAAGATTCACCATTGACGAAAGAAGCTGCCATCTTTACCCTGATGAATTTGTTGATAATTTTCTATCAAAAGAAGACAACCCAGAACCAGCAATGTTTTCGTGCGTGATAGGAAATATCAATAAGATTCTCCATCATTATAAATTCTCCAAGGATTGTACTTATCGGAGAAATCTCATAGAACGGTTTAGAAGTGTATTGTCTGAATGTCAACTCTCTGAATTAGGTTTTATTGATAAAAAGTTTACTTACTCAAATTATAGATAATCGGGGAAAATGAAACGACTTATAAGCTTTATAATTAGCAGGGGCGGATCCAAGAATTAAAGTTGGGGTTGACGCGCATCATCTGACGCGTCAAATTTAATATTTGTAATCTTCTGCAAGAAACTAGCTAGTGGCAAGCAGGGTCGAACCCAAGAGAGCTGGTTTGTAAAGCTGTAACTGTAAACAAATAAAAGGAGGGGGGTTTTTGTGAGCGATTATTGTAAGCGCAAGAGAAAGAATTAACGAAGACAATCAGAGAAAACATTCAGCTTAGCGTTTCTATTGTGACACGTTTATCATTGACTGCTAATAATCAACTCTCAAGTTTCCAAGTGTGGTTACTCCGGGAAAGGTGAACGTTGTATTTTTAGTACAAGTCAAAAACAATTTATATTTGACCGGTAAGTACCGGGTCGTCCAAGGAGCAACTTTAAACTTATGAGCACTATTCAATTTCGTTCCGATAAGTCTATCCGATTGCGAAAGGTTGGTTTTGATGAGGTAACTAAGGAAAATGGATATAAACAATGTAAACAAACTAAGGGATCTAGAGATAATTTCACTACCAAGGCAAATGGTGTACTCTAGGGAACTACTTCACTCATGTGTGTTTTAGACTCCAAGAATTCAATTTCATGCAAGATACTTGTTTTAGATGATTAGATTAAGGCATGCATCTATTAGACCAAATTCAATCGCTGGATATTGTTACTTGATTTAAGGAAGAAGCATCTCGCACGTGAGCTTCAATCGCTAGATGTTGTTAGCTCACGTCCTACTCAAGGTTCTCAATCATTAGCGCTAGCTCAATTATCAATAGCCAATAAGCGGTTTAAGATCAAGCCTATCTCAATGCCAAGATGGGTCACGCTAGTGATCACCACCTAACGAGGGTGAATCTACTTCGTTCTAGAACTCTTAGTCTCGTTCGCTAGAACACTCAACCTCAAATTCATGTTTCTAGACCACTTAGGCATTTTATCAAACACTTGGTGGGCATAGAATTGACATTACATCCAAGTAGATTCACAATCATCCAAACATGTTATTCTAACATTGATTCATTATAGATTAGGAGTATTAACACACATGAGGTCCATAGGACCCTAGAATACAAAACACTACTCACAAATCATGTTCATAGACAAACACAAATTGTATTGAGTACATAGATGAAAATACAATGGAAGGAATAAACCAAAGTGTAGATGATCTTCCTCCCCCTTTGGATCTTCAATCTTCAATGGATGATCCCCCTTGAAGCCTTGGTAGCTTGTTCTCTCTAGAAACCCTCAATTTCGTGCCCCAAAAACGCTAGCTCGAATCTTGATATTTTGCCAAAAACTCAAGCTTTCTATTTATAGAGGAAGTGAAAAATCTGGGTTTTGCTTGGTGCTCGGGCGAGCATTGGTGACGCTCGGGCGAGCGTTGGGGAGATTGCGCGCTGGGAGCTCGGATGGGCGCGGGGACTCGGGCGAGCGCTGGAAACACTCGGGCGAGCGCTCGGGCGAGCGTGGCAAATGCTCGGGCGAGCGTCGGCTTATCCGGGCGAGTTTTTGAGTGTGAAATGGAGCAGAGCACGCAGCAGAGGAGACTCGGGCGAGCGCGGTCACGCTCGGGCGAGCGTTGGGCGAGAGGAGATATGCTGGTGCTCGGGCGAGCTTCTGCAAACTCGGGCGATTTTCCAGCGGCTGTTTCGAGGTCTTAACGTCCGAATTAGGTCTTGGCTTGAACTCAAGAGTTGTAGCCCTTTGAGTTAGCTTTTCAACAAGCTTTGAATCAACCAAATCGGACACCGTATGGGATCTGTATGCCCAAAATACGCCGCAGAGGTCGGGTTGTCCCGTTTTGCCCGAAACACCATATTTTGCTTTGAAACTTCGGTTTTCTGTGAGAGTTGATCTTTTTGAACCCGGGAACCATAAATTATGTTTCTCACCTGAAATAGTAAGAAAGAGGGTCATGGCATCGAATTAGCATCGGGAATGGACCAAAACTCTTCGTAAATGAGTATGTAAATGTGTCGAGAATTCGACTCATCAAAACACTCCACACTTAGAGTTTGATCGTCCCGAGCAAATAATGAAATCAAGACAAAGAGAAACAAATGGCGAATAGTTAAGTCATTATGTTCTAACGCCCATTTGCTCCCATCATCCATTTAATGTCTCAAACTTTTATTTCTAACTACTCTAACACATATTTACAATCTAACTCCTTTTCGTAGGTGTTACGAGTCATTTAGCATATGCACCAAGCCTTTAAACCCCTAGGCTACCCTAGTGGACGAGTTATAGTCTCGTGAGAGTTTTCAGAAACGGGAATACTCACAAATCCCAAAATGCACTTATCCCATAAGAATGAATTCAAGAGTGCTCAACCAAGGCAAGGATTTCTCAAAACCAATCCCTCACCCCAAGCTAGGACTATCATCACAATATCATCAAAAGAGCTTTTGAACCATTTAAGTATCCTATGAGGTTGTGCATTCAAGATCATCTATACTAAAGCTTTCAAATGCCTCATCCAAAAGTATACTCATTTTCAAGGCAATACAATAGAAGTGAAGCTTTTAGTTTGCACAAAAAAAACGTCAATCGCTCGCCTATGCTAGCTAGGGCTAGTCCACGAGTTTGTGACATGGAACTCATTCCCAAGTTTTAGGCGCTTAAGCTGTAATCCATAAGGGAAGAGGAGTTCGACACAAGAGTTCTTATAAAATAAGCAAAGACCAAATGATAACTCCCGTGCAAGCACATGGGTCGTCCAAAAGTCATTCCAACTAGCACACATGCAAATGATGAATCCCGCACAAATGAAGAATGGAGGAAAAACATAGAGTCAAGTTTTAAGTGCTTCTTATTTTCTTTTTGAAACGGCCTTTGGCCTACAAATGCTTTCGAGGGGGGACTTACCTCCCTAACCCCCGGTATTTGTATATTTTGGAGCAAAACTTCTCGGGTACCTCGAGAAAGTTTTTAGTTGGGGCTTTGCCCTCTTTGACCGCAAAAATCTTTTCTTCTTCTTTTTTTTCTCCTTTTTTTCTTTCTTTTTTTTTGAATGGGGCTTTGCCCTCTTTTATTTTTGACTCCACACTTAAAACTTGACGATATGTTCAAAAAGTGTATGGAATGTGTGGGAATCAAGCATAGGCATGGCACTAAATTAGAAAACTCAAGTCACCAAGGGGCAAACAAAAGGTCTAAGTTTTTCGTGAAAATTTTAAAAATGCTTGCTAAAACTTGTTCCAAGGTATTTCAACGAAAATACTTAGAGAATTAGATAGCAAGAGATAGCAATGATATTGATTCCCAAGAATGCACATTCGTAGGACTAGGTCGGTTCTAGGTTCAAGATCCAATAAATGTGACGAATAGGCTAGATGTGATTTATAGAGATTTAGAGTTGATAGTCACAAGCCTATATGGTTTTACACTCTCATGTTAGGGATAGAATACATGAATGCAAGTGTTCATTCAATAAATGATATGCAAGGCATGAAAGCATGTGAGCATGTGAACGACGTGCATAAATCCACTCCACACTTAAGAGCAAGCTTAGTCCCTAAGCGCAAACAATAAAGAAAATGAGATAAAGGCGCATAGGAACTCCCCTCGTTTGTAGATTTGCCCCATCAAGAGAAAAGACGCTAATGTGCAAGACGTGATTGAACATTGTGTAAATAACTCCCTTGATGACAAGAAAAACATGAGAGGTTAAAAGTAACAAGTGACATACAAGGCAACGCAAGTATGAGCAAGTGAGCTTCACTAGTTACATGGTAACATCATGGCATAAGTTTCATAGACCTCACACAAGGAAAGTAGTCTACATCCTTCATAACATGCACAAGAGCACAAGGGCAACATCATTATTCATTGATAAATCAAGGGAAATGTGAAAAGTGGAATTTGAGTGAGTAGGACTCACTCCACACTTAAGATCTTATTCTCTAAAGACAAAGCACACGCCACACTCAATATTCAAGTCACGCTCAAGTCATGCGATGATCATGCCAAACAATTAAGCATTAAGAACATGAATAGACAACTTACAAACCGGGTTACCTCCCGTGAGGGCCTAGTTTTTCCCGTCTTGGCAAAGACGTAGCAAAGCGCCCCATAGAATCACTCGTGAGAAGTCCTTTGCTAGGATCCCTTCTCACGGGGCCTTGGACATTTAGGGTGTCAATCCACCTTCAAATCCCATTTGAATTCTCGTCCATCAAGCTTACGATGGACTTCCAATTGCAAGTTTGACCCCTTCAAATATGAAGATCCCTTAAGAATTAAGGGGTCATTGGAGCTCCTTTTGAATAATCTCGCAAAGAATGGTTGGAAGCTCCAAAACTTGTCCCGAGGCTTTGTGACAAAGAAAGGATCTTCGACACTAGCCTCTAGCTTGATGGGCACACCCTCCTTCAATTTCTCAATAATGTCCTTGGGTGCCCAATCCTCAATCTCCCTCATTAAACTTTCGTTTCCTTGCGTGCGAGGTGGCTCTTTAGTCTCTTCCATGAAAATCTCAACAAAGTCCTCATACCTTTGAAGTTCTTGTGGCTCAATATCCTCTTCCTCAATCTTCTCCTCATTAAGAATTTGGGATTCACATTTAGGCTCTTCTATAGCGGGAGGGAGGAGTTCTTCTTCGTCAATAAAAGTCATTTCCTCAATGCAAGAGGCATCATCCTTGAAGAATTCCTCGTCGGAGAGGCAAGGCGTTGATGGAATGGTGAAGTCTTGTGTGTTCTCAACCGAATGATATTGAAACACGCTAGTGGTCGAAGATGATGCACTTTCGTGTTCCAACTCATCCTCGGTGCAAGATTCACCGTCCCACGCCTCATCAAAAGCTTGGCGCGCAGCTCTCATGGACTCATCCTCCATTTCTTGATCCACTTCTTCCCTTGAGGCATTAGAATTAATGACTTCTCCTTCGGATATCTCCTCTTCCACATCCATGTTCTCATTTTCCATTTCTTGTCGTGTCAATTCGCTTCTAAACACTTGTCCTTGAGCCTCCATTCTATCAAAATGGGCTTGCATGTCTCTACGTGATTTCTCTTGGGATGCAAGGAGTGTGGCAAGCAATGCTTTAATATTGGAGGGCTCACTTGAAGGTTGAGGAGGTTGAAGATAGGAGTCTCCAACTTCATAGGCCATTGTCTTGGCATGCATCTCGTCAATTTCTTGCCTAACCCTCTCTCCTTCCTTTTGATTTTTAATCAAGGTGTCTAGCAATTCTTTGACGGTGGGTTGAGGAGGTTGATGGTTCAAAGGATATTGAGGGTAGGAGGCATCTTCAAACGAGTATTGGCCATGATTTTCCCAATAAGCATTTCGATGCTCCTCCTCTTGGTCATATTCTTCATTGTATGAGACTTGTTGGTTGTATGAGTACATCCTCGCAAAACAAAAAAACAAAAGTTAGCAAGAGATATGAGTGAAAAGAATGTACAAAAGAAAAAGGAAAATATTTACAAGAATAGTCCAAATCTCACAAAATCTACTCTAGTGCTCTAGTTAATTCATTGCTCCCCGGCAACGGCGCCATTTTTGAATGTTGTATTTTTAGTACAAGTCAAAAACAATTTATATTTGACCGGTAAGTACCGGGTCGTCCAAGGAGCAACTTTAAACTTATGAGCACTATTCAATTTCATTCCGATAAGTCTATCCGATTGCAAAAGGTTGGTTTTGATGAAGTAACTAAGGAAAATGGATATAAACAATGTAAACAAACTAAGGGATCTAGAGATAATTTCACTACCAAGGCAAAAGGTGTACTCTAGGGAACTACTTCACTCATGTGTGTTTTAGACTCCAAGAATTCAATTTCATGCAAGATACTTGTTTTAGATGATTAGATTAAGGCGTGCATCTATTAAACCAAATTCAATCGCTAGATATTGTTACTTGATTTAAGGAAGAAGCACCTCGCACGTGAGCTTCAATCGCTAGATGTTGTTAGCTCACGTCCTACTCAAGGTTCTCAATCATTAGCGCTAGCTCAATTATCAATAGCCAATAAGCGGTTTAAGATCAAGCCTATCTCAATGCCAAGATGGGTCACGCTAGTGATCACCACCTAACGAGGGTGAATCTACTTCGTTCTAGAACTCTTAGTCTCGTTCGCTAGAACACTCAACCTCAAATTCATGTTTCTAGACCACTTAGGCATTTTATCAAACACTTGGTGGGCATAGAATTGACATTACATCCAAGTAGATTCACAATCATCCAAACATGTTATTCTAACATTGATTCATTATAGATTAGGAGTATTAACACACATGAGGTCCATAGGACCCTAGAATACAAAACACTACTCACAAATCATGTTCATAGACAAACACAAATTGTATTGAGTACATAGATGAAAATACAATGGAAGGAATAAACCAAAGTGTAGATGATCTTCTTCCCCCTTTGGATCTTCAATCTTCAATGGATGATCCCCCTTGAAGCCTTGGTAGCTTGTTCTCTCTAGAAACCCTCAATTTCGTGCCCCAAAAACCCTAGCTCGAATCTTGATATTTTGCCAAAAACTCAAGCTTTCTATTTTGCCATAAACCAGAGGTCGGGTTGTCCCGTTTTGCCCGAAACACCATATTTTGCTCCGAAACTTCGGTTTTCTGTGAGAATTGATCTTTTTGAACCCGGGAACCGTAAATTATGTTTCTCACCTGAAATAGCAAGAAAGAGGGTCATGGCATCGAATTAGCATCGGGAATGGACCAAAACTCTTCGTAAATGAGTATGTAAATGTGTCGAGAATTCGACTCATCAAAAGGTTATAACCTAAAGTATTCCGGGAAAGGCAACACACCACAATCTAGTTCTCCTAAATTCAATAGTCCGGGAAAGGTGTTATCGAATCTAGGTGTCACTACATGTCTTTACGGGTAAGTATCAAACAAGTATTAACGATAATGTCTGAATTGTTCGGCTAAGTTTTACCATGACTAGTATCCACTTAGCTTCACAATTCAATCCTTGAAATTAAGCACAAGAACTAGAGAAACGAGAAATTGCATTAAGAATAAAGCCTCAAAAACGTTGTCACAATGTACGAAACCCTAAACTGAAATAGAAATTTAGCTTCTCATCATCATGGAAATAAACACAAATATTTTTTATGAAAAGGAAGTAGAAAATCTCTGTATCGCCGAATGCTTCACGTTCTTCGTCTTCTCCAGAGCTGTCTCAGTCTTCGTAGGATTATGAGATCAGATCAGATCCTGGAAACCCTAACACAAACCCTGTATTTATAGCAAAACTAGGTTTCTAAATCTATTTTAAGGTTGAATTATCAAATTGGGTTTCCAAATCTGTTTTTGGGCTTCAATTATCAATTTTCGGACGGCTGACGTCATCAAAACACGTTGCTGACATCATCGCCGCGCCCCGTGTAGACATTACGGTCGCTCCTTGCCTTGACGTTATCGGTACTGGCCGCGCCTTGCCTTGATGTTAGCACATTGGCTAATGTCTTCGTAGGGCGCGGTTCCCATTGTGTCCTAACTTCGGCTATTGATTTGACCATCCAAATGACCTCGGATGCTCTTGGTGTGAACTAGAGAGTTGTAGAAAATTGAGTCAGCTACGCAACAGAATGTGGCTCGTATTTTACTAATCAACGGTCCATTCCTTGTGCTCCGTTGAACATCCAGAGGTTTGATCTGCCATTTGTGTGTTTTTCGCACAAAATGTCATCTTTTATGCACATTTTCTCCTAGAGCTTCCGAAACACCTGAAATGCAAAACAACACTAAAAAGTAAATGCTCGCATAATAAAGTGTCGAAATAAATGGGATTAGTTGATTCGACGAGACGTATAAATACGACTCATCAAACCACCCCACACTTAAACTTATTCATCCCGAACAAGAACTAAGTTATAGAAGGAAAACAAATATAACACCACAATTTCTTCGACGTCCTAGATAGATGCTACATGAATATGAGTTGCCAGTCTAGACTCGCTTTTCTACGCATAACTCAATCGCTACCAAAATCATTATGCTTAACACAGAATTAACGCTAATTTTTCTTAAGCTTTGCTCCTTCGTTGTGAATAGCTTGTCATTTTCTTTCTTTATTTTGAAGGAGGTCCAATCATCGCCCGTGAGCATATATCCCCGCTCTTTCTCATCCTCGCCCTTTTTGACGCGAGTCAAGATGAGGGTCACCCACCTTTTTTCCCGATTACTTCAGACTAGGGATAGGACGGTCTGTTTTCCCATCCCGCCTACCTACATAAACGCTGCAGTGGCGGAGCACACTCTGAACCATATCGTATTGAAGTTCTAGCCTCCACAAAATCCACATAACCATATAACTCGAAATTCGGTCCTTTGAATGCTTTGTCAAGTCTCTCTAGGACATTTCTATCAACTCCACATCCCCGTTTATCTCAACTCAAAAGAACACGTAGTATGTTAAATTCACATGTAAAAGCACAATTCAAATTTCACGAGAGGAACGCATCTAATCAGCATCGTCTATTTCACATCATCAAAATTCAATACTGCATAGCCAGGAAATAGAGAAAAATTCGTACTTTCAAATTTTTTTAAAGGAAACGTGCTGACACAGTACATATGCAAGAAAAATAAATGTGCTGACACAACTGACTGACTCTCCCACCCCACACTTTTGAACTAAGCCGTGTCCTCACGGTACGACTTTAGTTCAAAGACACAGACAGTGCAAGACACAATAAAAAGGGAAAGAAAAATAAATAAAAATAAAAGTGAACAGGTACTCCCCTATTCCTCATCGGTGGATGATGGTGGTAGTGCTGGGTTCGGTTATTTTACCGAACCGAACCAACCTGAACCGAACCGAACCGACAATTCGGTTTTCTCAAAATTGATACCGATAACCGAACCGAAATGTCGGTTTACCGACAGTCGGTAAACTGAATTTTCGGTAAACCGACATTTCGGTTTTGGTTTTAATTTTTTTTCCGACTTTTTCCGCCTTTTACCACCTGTATGGTTAACTTAACGTTAACTAATGGAACAAAAGTTTTGGGAAGCATTACAATGGAACAAAAGCATTGTCTTATGGTAACCTCTACTTCGCCTTTACTATTTTTCTTTTCTTTTTTCGAACAATGCTCCCAAGCCGGTGAAGGTTTCTTCCTCTTCATACCTCCTCCCGTCCCTATGGCTACCTCCTCCTCGCCCTCCTCACCGCCATCCTCACCACCCACTACACCAGCCTCACCACCTGCCGCAATCTCCGCATCTACATGATCCTCTACCAACATCTCATATTCATGCGCTGCTTGGTCCATCTTTATATTTATACTACAATTGAAGGAAAAAAACAAAGAACTATCATCAAATGATTTGATTAGTTCACATTTCAGATTTCACAGTGCAACAGATGCATCCAACATTCAATATTTCAATCAATCATCAATGCATCCAACAGTCAAACAAAAAACAAAGAACTATAATCAAATCATCAATGCATCCAACATTCACATTTCACATTTCACAGTTCAAATTCAAAATCAAAATCAAAATCAAAATCAAAATCAAAATCAAAATCAAAATCAAAATCAAAATCAAAATCAAAATCAAAATCAAAATCAAAATCAAAATCAAAATCAAAATCAAAATCAAAATCAAAATCAAAATCAAAATCAAAATCAAAATCAAAATCAAAATCAAAATCAAAATCAAAATCAAAATCAAAATCAAAATCAAAATCAAAATCAAAATCAAAATCAAAATCAAAATCAAAATCAAAATCAAAATCAAAATCAAAATCAAAATCAAAATCAAAATCAAAATCAAAATCAAGCAATCAAACTTCAAAGTCAAACCTATGCTGTCCAATTTCAAAATCAAATGATTCAAAGTTCAATTCAAACATCAAAGTATCAAACCTATGCCAGAAGCGGATGGTTGAAGGTTGAAGTTGAACCGTTGAAGTGAAGCGGCTGGGAAGTCGATTAGGGCACGAGCGGATGCAGGCGTTTGCGATTTGAGCAAGCAAGTTCGCGGATGTTGGCTGCGGAAGCGGAATTGATCAAGCGTCGGATGCAGTCGTCGAGTCGAGATGGGGAGGCGGAATCAGATGCGAATTGAGCAATCGTCGTTCGCAATCGTCGGATGAGAGAAAAATAGAGTCAATGGCTTCGGTTAGGTTATAAAAATGAAGACAAAAAATTAATGTCGGTTTGGTTCGATAAACCGACCAATTGCAAAACGAAAACCGAAACCGAACCGAAATAAGTCGGTTCGGTTAGAAAAACCGAAATTCGGTTTGGTTTTGGATTCGGTTCTGTTTTGTTCGGTTCGGTTTCGGTTCGGTTCGGTTTTTCGGTACAAAAACCCAGCCCTAGATGGTGGTGGGAAACTTTCAAAATAGCCATGTGCTTATTCATATTCTCCATCCCGGTTTCCATCCAAATGTGTCATGTCTCGGTAGCTCGAATGAAACTACTGTAGAGACATGCTTGCAAGACCTAGCTTGTTTTTTCTCCTTATGATGTTTCCAACTCACGAGTGTGTTTTTGTATGACAGTTTGTAGTTGGCCATCCAGTTTCCAGTCCTGCACAATGGGATACTAGCAGCCACATTGTAAAGTGAACCAAACGCCTTTTCTGGTAATTTTTTAGGTTCACCATCCTGCAAGTACAACACAAGAGGCATATGAGTATGTAATTCCATATTAAATTCAGCGCTTACCTCAGAATGTTTAGTAATCAAGTCCGTGCAAAGGTAAGGAGTAGAGTTTTCTTAGCTAGAGCTGGTTTCCTCCTCATACGCGGTCGGCACTAATTGATCCATTTTGTCTTCTTCTTCTTCTGTCTCTTTATGGTGATCTGGGATGATGTACTCCTGCACAAATAGTGGAAGAGGTGCATCAAAAATTTGAAAAATTTGAGATGGTTCAGAGATTACCGCAGACATGATTATTTCTTCCTCCGTGTGCAACTCTCTGGTAGTGGTGGAATTATCCTCTTCATCTAAAGTTTGAGTCTCTTTTGCAGGTAAGGTTGTGATGGAGCTGCTACATGAGATGTTGGGCACGATATTCTGCAAATCAACTTCTACGATTTGTGACTTATCAGCCGTTTTGTGCATCTGACCATGTCTCGATCTCTGTGACCTATCTTCTATCAGGTCCCAGACTTCATAAATATCTAAATCAATTACTGAACCTCTTGCTGAAACGTCAAGCATACGATGCTATAATGGAGCCATCCCATTAAGAAAGCTCTCAATAAGAAAGAAATCAGTCAATCCATGGTGCGGACAATTGTCTGCAAGGTCCTCAAAGCGCATCAGATATTCATATAATGTTTCACCTTCGAATTGCTAAATAGAAGCAATCTTCTCCCGGGTTTCAAAATGAAAGGATGGTGGAGAACTTTTTTAGAAATCGGCCTCGTAGATCCGTCTAAGCACTTTCACAATCTGCGGATGATGAGTAGTACCAAGATCTTGCGGAGTCAGTTAAAGAAAAGAAAAAGATTTTTAGCTTAAACCTCTCTAATGATTCTTCTTTAGGCTTTATGCGTCAACAGACATAGTGAAACTTCTTCACATGCGTTACATGATTTTCTGCAACATCACCTCTAAATTTCGGGAGACGATCAATCACCCAACACTTAACCTCGCTGCCATCGTCTTCCTCATCGTCTTCGTCGTCACACGCTGCTCCACTATAATAGAAAGACATAGTGAATCACGAAAAACTGAAAAAATAAAAATAAAAAGAAACAACTTCACTGAAGCGCCGCACTCCGGCAACGGCGCCAAGATTTGACGCACGTCGTCTAACACGTCAAACTTAATATTTGTAATCTCCTGCAAGAAACTAGCTAGTGGCAAGCAGGGTCGAACCCAAGAGAGATGGTTTGTAAACTGTAACAGTAAACAAATAAAAGGGGGGGGGGGGTTTTGTGAGCGATTATTGTAAGCGCAAGGGAAAGAATTAACGAAGACAATTAGAGAAAACATTCAGCCTAGGGTTTCTATTGTGACACGTTTATCATTGACTGCTAATAATCAACTCTCAAGTTTCTAAGTATGGTTACTCCGGGAAAGGTTATAACCTAAAGTATTCCGGGAAAGGTAATACACCACAAACTAGTTCTCCTAAATTCAATAGTCCGGGAAAGGTGTTATCGAATCTAGGTGTCACTACCTGTCTTTATGGGTAAGTATCAAACAAGTATTAACGATAAGGGCTGAGTTGTTCGGCTAAGTTTTACCATGACAAGTATCCACTTAGCTTCACAATTCAATCCTTGAAATTAAGTACAAAAACTAGAGAAACGAGAAATTGCATTAAGAATAAAGCCTCAAAAACGTTGTCACAATGTACGAAACCCTAAACTGAAACAGAAATTTAGCTACTCATCGTCATGGAAATAAACACAAATATTTTTGATGAAAAGGAAGTAGAAAATCTCTGTATCGCCGAAAGCTTTGTGTTCTTCATCTTCTCCAGAGCTGTCTCAGTCTTCGTAAAATTATGAGATGAGATCAGATCCTGGAAACCCTAGCCCAAACCTTGTATTTATAGCAAAACTAGGTTTCTAAATCTATTTTTGGGTTGAATTATCAAAGTGGGTTTCCAAATCTGTTTTTGGGCTTCAATTATCAATTTTTGGACTGCTGACGTCATCAAAATGCGTTGCTGATGTCATCGCCACGCCCCGTGTAGACATTACGGCCGCTCCTCGCCTTGACGTTATCGGTACTAGCCGCACCTTGCCTTGACGTTATCGGTACTAGCCGCACCTTGCCTTGACGTTAGCACATTGGCTAAGGTCTTCATAGGGCGCGGTCCCCACTGTGTCCCGACTTCGGATATTGATTTGACCATCCAATGACCTCGGATGCTCTCGGTGTGAACTAGTGAGCTGTAGGGAATTGAGTCAGCTACGCAACGGCATATAGCTCGTATTTTGCTGATCAACGGTCAATTTCTAGCACTCCGTCGAACGTCCAGAGGTCTGATCTGCCATTGTGGTGTTTTTGGCACAAAATGCCATCTTTTATGAACGTTTCCTCATAGAGCTTCCGAAATATCTGAAATGCAAAACAACACTAAAAAGTAACTGCTCGCATAATAAAATGTCGAAATAAATGGGATTAGTTGATTCGACGAGTCGTATAAATACGACTCATCAGGGGTGATAAAGGAAAACTTATTAGTTATTACTAAAGAAAATAACATACCATGAAAAATAATATATTATTTAAATAAGGAAAAATGAGAAGAAAAAAAGGCATTAACTATCACCTGCTGTCAAATTAAACTCCGAACTATAAAAAATGACAATCAAATGTCAAATTCAAATTAACAAAAAGGGGTCATGAACTAACCCTTACTGTCAAATTATAGTCGGAACTACCCAAAATGACAATCAAGGGTTAAATTCAATTTTTTTAATAGACATGTTACAATCTACTAAGGGACACCATATAACTCCATCAATTCACGGTGTCAAGTGATGCTAAAACAGCCAACAGGGTGGTGACATGTTGGTTAAGTAGTCAGACATGATTCCTTACACTCGGGTTCAAGTCTTGGGGGTCATCAATTTTCTCACAATTTTGTGAGATTTTCTTCTTCTTCCTTTTCCTCTCCCTTTTCCTCGTCCCGCTCACGCGTGGATGCTTCCTACATCCCTCGTGGATGCTTTCCTTGTCCCACCTCGCGCGTGGATGCTTCCTAGGTGTTATCTCTTGCAATGGTAAAGGTGCCCGATGATGCGGCATGTGCTCCAAATGTTGAAGAATGTACCAATATTTAGGGGTAGATAAGCGCAGATCCATGGTAAAAAGTATCGGACCTGACATGTGCTTCAAGATACCGATATATGTACCAATGACTGCGGGATTCTGTCCAAAGATAGAACTTCAAAGATGTATTTATATATGTTCTATGCACTGAAATGTTATGAATCGTTGTATTGTACCCCTTCATAAAAAAAGATGATGCTAAAGTTACCAAATGAATATAAACACAATTATTTTCAGTCTATAATTAAAATATTTTCTTATAAGAATTTCTTCATATATTCTTAAATTTGAAACTCTATCACAAAACATATTTGTGATAGATTTACAAATTTTAAAAATATATAAGAAATTCTCATAAAAATGTTTTAATTTATATACTAAAAAAATTGTTATGATTCATTTGATCACTTTACATCAATTAAAGAATTTGCACAAGTACAGCCCAATTTTAGTTTGAGTAATAAGATGCGTCTTAAGTCCCCCAACAATTTTTATTGAATATGCTCATACTTTAATTGATGTAAAGTGATCAAATAACAATTTTTTAGTTAGAAATTAAAACATTTTGTGATAGAGTTACAAATTTTAAGAATATATCAAGAAATTCTTATAAAATATATTTTGATTTGTAGACTAAAAAAGTGTGCTTATATTCATTTGATCACTTTAACATCAATTGGTATTGTTAATTGACAGAGTTATATAGTGTCCGTTATTTTTGTGTGATGGAAACATACAACCTGTCAAACAAAAGCACTGGGCAAAACCCAGGAAAACAGAAAACACACTGAAACAAACCAAGCGCTAAAACTAACTAAAGATACATCTTGGAATAGCTTCAGAGTTGGACCATCTCCATCGCTCTTCTCTCGCTTTCCTTGCTAGACGATCCGCACAATCATTCGCCACCATGCAGGTGAGGTTAATCTCCCAATCAACATTCTTCTCCAGCAGATTACAACATTGTTGCAGCATGATAGAAACTTGATGGTCTGTCTTAGCTCCTTGAAGCATGATGTTGAAAACTCATGCGTTGTCCGTTTCAAATACTGCTTTCAGAAGACCCTTTTCCTCCGCCCACTTCATTCCTCTAAGAAGTGCCCATTCCTCCACTCCTCTACTTGAAGCTAGGTCCTCCTTCTAGTCTGCTTCCACGAAAACTATCAGTCCTTCATCATTTCTTGCGCATAATCCCATCCCTTCTTCTTTGGTCTTCTCGTCCCATGCTCCATCAACATTGATCTTCACATAGGCTCTGCTTGGCAATTTCCAGCTGATATCTCCACTGAAGTCCGTTACAACAAATTTATTTGAGAGATTCTGGAAATGCTCCACTTGCTGCTTCAATATTCTAGCCGCCATTTATGGATTATAAGCAACTTTCCCATTCACCACCAAATTCCTATTGAACCAGATCTGTCTCGCTCCCTGTACAATAGTAGCCAGCTCCATATTGTCATATTTGAAGGTGCAATGCCATATCCAATCACCTGAGTTTGAGAAATCTAAATCCAGGAAGTCCCTTTTTGTTGAAGAACGATGATATATCATTGAGCAAAAACATGTACAAGTGATCAATAGCCTGCTAGCACAAAAAAGGATCTGCTTAGCTAGAGCTCAGCTACACTAAGCTAGAAAAAACAATTGCATTTTCACAAGCTGTAACCTAAGGAATGGCACCACCTTCTATCCTCTAAACTAGCTTTTGTACTGTCTATAGTTGCTATCTTCATCTTTAAATACCAAATAATTCTCCTAACAGCCCTATCAATTGAAGGAGCTTCACTTTTAAAAACTTGTGCATTCCTGGCCCTCCAGACTTCATAAGCAGACATTGAGATCGCAGCGGCCAACATTCCGGTCCTCAATGCCTTCTGATTCAAGCTGTTATACCAAGAGATTAAGAGGTGTCAGGAGTTGGGATCCCTACGCACCTGAAGAAAGACCAGAACTGCGAAAAGAATCTCTTTCACAAAATGGTAATCAAAGAAGAGGTGGTTCCTCGACTCAACCATGCCTGTACAGAGAACACAATTTGTATATACCAAGAGTCTCATAATCTGCCGTCTATCTTTCGTAAGAAGTCTGTTTCTAGCAAGCAGCCAAAGATGAAACGAGCTTCTTGGAGAGTTAAATCTGTTCCAAACCAATTTATGCCAATGAACCTTATCAGAGTGCTCAACAAGAGTATCGTATGTGTCGTTAACTGAGAAACCATTACCAGACCCTTTCCAACAAAGCCTGCTCTGCTAGATAGTGACACAGCGAGAACTAAGCTTTTTGGAAGCTTCTATATCCCTTATCACCCAAAGTTTTGTTAATAGAATCGACGTCCCACCAGTCGTTCTCTCGCGTCCAATAAGCTCTAAGCCAAGAGTTCCAAACACCGCCGTCTTCATTCGAAACCTTTCATAATTGGTTCAACCTCATCGCATCATTCAAAGTGGACAAGTCTCTTAGTCCCAACCCTCCTTCCATCTTGATCTTACAAACCTGATATTATATCCCCTGTTCAAGCTTGTGTCCAGGGTTCTGTTGCACCAGACCTTGAACTCTTTGCACAACAGTGCAGCTGACAGTTCAAGGTACAGTTGAGATAGCCCTTGGACACCTCTCGCAATAATCCAGCAGTTAGAGAAGATAACTGAGACACACACAGTTAACCAGAACCAAACTCTACCAGAGAGTGTTCCAACAGATGATTAAACAGTTTATCAAGCAGTACCGGGAACCAAAGTAAATAATGGGAGCACGCACGGTATGTTACCCAATTCGGCCTCGCCTACTCTGGGCGGTTTCCCACACCCTATAATGGGACACAAATCGTATTACGAGATTTAGAGCTACAAGTGGTCTTACTCTTACACAACCCCGTGTTTGTAATCGCCTAGCCTCTAACTCTCCGTCTCTCGGATTTGCAATCTCGGTTCGTCGCTACTCCCCTCGATCCCCTGTGGGTAGGACGAGACTTCTCTCTTGGCCTAGTCTTGAACCTCTCGGAAGTTCAGTCGCCTTTTCTCAAAGACGTAGCTTGATAGCTGTGTGTGAGTGCACTTTGTTGATCTTCCAGCACAGTCTGAACACCACACTGAACAGACTGTTGCTTTGGGGCTGATATTCCGATGTGGAATGGCCAGCCGTCGCTTCTCCCCCAATCTCACGAACTCTCGTGTTTATCTTTTCTCTTGGGAAGCGCACACATAAGGACGTCCTAGCATTGTATTTATATGCTTGGACGAAACCCTAATCCAATCAGAATATGTCGTCAAATAATTCGGAGATGTTGTGAAATATTTGCTGAATATTCAATCTATATTCAATCTTCGAAGATGACTTCCACCCCAAGCCATCCGATATTTTCTCAGCCAATCTGCGTATAGTTGATCGCACAAATCTTTGATGATGATCTGTCGATTGGCTCCAATCAAATAACTTCGTTGACGTCTTCGGGACTTCAATCACTTAATCTCGTCGTCAACATCTTCTTCATAAGATATCTTCTTTGTCAAGTTTGACAGGTGGTTTCCAATTCTGGTAAGGAAATATTAGAGTGGCCTCTCGAAGGATCTGTGTCGTTGCAGACCGACTCCAACTGGAAAGATCCTCAATCTTTAGTATCTTCAGAATAAACCGTATCTTGATCATGCGTCTTCTGTACGCTGTACTCTATTCCAATATCTGATTGAACTCTAGCTTGAACTGTCTAAAGATGTTTTGTCAAAGACATGCCAATCATGGGAACATCAATCTCCCCCTTGGCATTTTGGCAAAATCGAATCTATCTTTAGACGACGGAACTACTCCCCCTTGGCATTTTGGCAAAACCGAATCTATCTTTAGACGACGGAACTACTCCCCCTTTTTGCCACAAACTGGCAAGGGGACCAATCGAGTTCAACTAGCCAATCAATCAGCGCAGGTAGACAGAAATAGCACTTACGACTCTTTGGTATCTGGAATCTGGTCAACTCCCCCTCGAACATAGCCTGGGACAGAGACACATACCGTGAGACTGTCGGACCAAGATGTCTTAGCGGCTGTTCGAACCCCTGAATGATCTCTACTTCCTTCAGTAGAATATAGTCAGAGCTGCTGTTAGGGATGACTCCCTTGGGACTGACGTCTTATTAGGTAGCCTTTTAGAGATGACCTTCTTCTACACTCCCTTCCACTTAGCTGCTGCATCTGTACTGACTAACCACATTTCATGCTCAGATGCTTCAGTTGATACACTGGGTGGAGCAGATCCTGGAGCACTCCTCTTCCTTTTCTTGGATGTACTTGCTCCCCCTGCATCTGTATTCGTGCTATTCCTCTGGGTGGATACTTCAGTCGAGTATGATTTGATGGTCACTTTCTTCTTTAGTTTCTCCTTATCAGTACTCTTTTTAGTTCAGCCAGTGACACTGAGTTACGATTCCCCTTAAAAACTCTATTATCTGGTCTCCAGTCACCGGAACACTGCTTCAACAGATGTCTTCTCAGCAGCCCTGTCGATGTCTGACTTTTCTGGAAACTTGATCCTTAACCACATTAAAGCATTCTCATTATCTGTCTTTCTTTGTCACCAAGTCAGGAATAGCTGGGGGATCTACCATCATATGGGCATCCTCCGTAAAGCCGTCATGCACCCTTCCGGTCCCTTAATTTTTCTCTGGACAAGAGCTAGACGAGTCTCCCGGTAAAACTGTATCACCACCTTACTCCATAGTTGTGACTGCATCATCTGCCACACTTGCCTCCATATCTACGACCTGGGCTTCTGACAACTGGTCACCTTTTGTCTCGACAAGAGTTGAAACCTTCTCGTTTAGTAACTTATCGACAACATCATCAATATCCTTGGGCGGCACATCCAGTTCTTCATTCTTGCCGGATGTATGGGACTCTTCCATCATATTACCCAATTGCTTCGCTTGCAGTTCTCCACTTGCATTCTCATTCTCATTCTCCTGCTTATCAGGATCGCACTCGTAGCCCTGCGGACTAAACCTTCTTCTGCAGTACCTGTCACAGAATCTACAGCAGGTTTCAATTCCTTCGGCTTTTATTAACCGCTTTGTCACCTTTATCTCACTCAAGCTTGACCAATCGTTCGTACTTCCTTAGCAGTATGAGAGCAAGCCTTGGGTGAGCAGAGGAGATTGCCTCATTTAGGGTTGAGAAATCGTCTGATTTTCCATCGTAGTCTGCACACTCTCCTCATTTAGGGTAGGTTCGTTTCAGATCTGACACTCCCTCTTTTTCCTTCTGTTCCAGCTTCCTGTTGATAGGTGGTCAGCCCAACTGTTTAAGCTGGTGTTCTGCCTGTGACTGACCACTGTCTGGACACTTAGTTCTTGATAACACACAGACCCGAGGAGGATCTGAGTGTTTCAAACTGAGCGGCATCGAGTGGTTTGGTGAATATGTCCGCCAATTGCTTGTCTGTTGTAACATGCGTAAGAGTAACCACCTTCTGTTCAACCAGCTCTCGGATGAAGTGATGTCTGATGTCTATTTGCTTCGTCCTGGAGTGTTGTACTGGGTTCTTGGAGATGCTGATTGCGCTCATATTGTCACAGTACAAAGTCATTTCTTCTTATTTAACTCCGTATTCAGATAGCATCTGCTTCATCCATAGTAGTTGAGTGCAGCTGCTTCTTGCTGCTATGTATTCTGCTTCAGCTGTAGACAGTGAGATGCTGTTTTGCTTTTTGCTGAACCACGAGACCAAGTTATTTCCTAAGAAGAAGCATCCTCCAGATGTGCTCTTTCGATCTGCAGCGTTTCCTGCCCAGTCTGCGTCGCAGTAGCCAACCAGATGTGGGTTGGTGTCCTTGGTATACCAGATTCCAAAATCAACAGTCCCGCATACATACTTTATGATTCTCTTAACTTGTAGGAGATGACTTTCTTTGGGATCCGCCTGGTATCTTGCACAAACGCCAACGGCATATGCTATATCTGGTCTACTGGTTGTCAAGTACAGGAGGCTTCCAATCATACTCATGTACAGCGTCTGATCGACCTTTGTTCCAGCCTCGTCTTTGGTTATCTTTATGTGAGTAGCGGCCGGAGTTCGTTTGTGACTTGCTTTCTCAAGATCAAATTTCTTTATCAGATTCTTGGCATACTTGCTTTGTGAGATGAAGATGCTGTCTTCCTTCTGAGTCACCTGGAGTCCTAGAAAGTAGTTCATTTCCCCAACCTTGCTCATCTTGAACTCCTTCTGCATCTGTTCAACAAACGGATCCACCAGTTTCTGGGTATTGAACCCAAACACAATATCGTCAACATAAATTTGTGCGATAATAAAGTCTGACCTCGTGTGTTTAACAAACAGGGTCTTGTCAACTCCCCCTCGCACATATCCATGGTCGACGAAGACCTCCTCATTCAGAAATCAGTTTAGGAAGGCACTTTTGACATCCATCTGGAACAGTCGAAACTTTAAGTGACATGCCAGAGCAAGCAGTAGGCGGATGGCTTCAAGACGTGCGACCGGAGCAAAGGTTTCCTCAAAGTCTATCCCTTCTATTTGAGTGTATCCTTGTGCCATGAGACGAGCTTTGTTTCTTGTGATGTTCCCCGATGCGTCGGACTTGTTTTTGAAGATCCATTTTGTACCAATGACGTTGATCCCATCAGGTCTTGGAACCAAATCCCATACATCGTTTCGAGCAAATTCTTCCAGTTCCTCCTGCATAGCGAGGACCCAATACTCATCAAGTAACGCTTCCTTTATGTTTTTCGGCTCGATTGAAGAGAGGAAACACGAGCAGGCAGCCGATTCTCTGGAGTTGCTCAGAATTCTGCGAGTTTGAACTCCGTCACTAGGTGAACCAATAACTTCAGAGATTGGGTGATCCCTGGCAATTCGTCGGGAGGGTTGTAGCGTAGTGACATTTTCTTGGGGGTTGACAGTAACATCGTCGTCAGAGGAATGATCTACAGGGGAGTTATCAGAGGTGCCTTCAGACGGGTCATGCTCAGACGGGTCATGCTCAGTCTGCTGGGATGATGGTTGTGTCGCAGGTGATGTGCTAGTACTGTCGTCAGCGTCATCCGGGGCCGCCTGTACGATCACTTCATCCTTTACTTTGACATTTATAGATTCCATGACTGATCCTGTGCGTTTGTTGAACACCCGGTATGCTCGACTGTTTGAGGAATAACCAAGAAAGAACCCTTCATCACTCTTTGGATCCAGCTTCTGTCGGTACTCCCGGTCGTTCAGAATGTAGCACTCACTTCCAAAAATGTGGAAATATTTGATAGTGGGCTTCTTTCCTTTCCAGAGTTCATAGCATGTCTTCTCCGTTCCAGTGCGTATAGTAACTCGATTTATGATGTGACATGCTAAATTCATAGCTTCAGACCAGAACTTTAGAGGAATCTTTTTGGCATGGATCATCACTCGGGCCATCTCTTGAATGGTACGATTCTTCCGTTCCACCACTCCATTCTGCTGAGGGGTGATTGTAGATGCGAACTGATGACAATTCCGTGTTTCGTACAGTAGGTACTCATGGTAACATTCTTGAATTCAGTGCCATGATCACTCCTGATGGACACCAGTTTTTCTCCTTTGTCTTCCCTTTCTCGTTGGATAAGAGTAGCAAGCTCTATGAAATGTTGAGAAGCTTCGGTCTTGTCACGAAGAAACCTTGTCCAGGTGAATCTGGTGAAGTCGTCAACACAGACCAGAACATACTTCTTTCCTCCATAGCTCTCAGTTTGCATTGGTCCCATCAAGTCCATATGGATCAGTTCCAGAGGTCAGTTGGTGCTGATTTGAGAGACCTTGGGGTGTGATGCTTTCGTCTGTTTCCCGATCTGACATTCTCCACACATCACGTCCTGACTTCCTTTGACATTTGGCATTCTTATGATGAGTCCAGATGAGCAGAGTTTCTTCAATGTCTTGAGATTCAGATGTCCCAACCGTCTGTGCCAAAGGGACATCTCATCTGCTTGACTAGACAAGCAGGCTGTTCCAGTACCTGTTCCAGAGCCTGTTCCATCAGATCCGATGAGATAACAATTGTTGGCTGCTCTACTTCCTTTCATCAATATTCCTCCATCCTTGTAGAGAACTTGGCATGAGTTGTGAGTGAACTTGACGTGGTATCCTCCGTCGCAAAGTTGACTTGTGCTGATCAGGTTCACTTTCAGTCCTTCAACCAGGAGAGTGTCTTTGAGGACAGGTAGATCCGGAACCTTCAATGTCCCACACCCGATTACCTGTCCCTTTCCTCTGTCTCCGAAGGTGACGAACTGCTTCTTGATCACAGGTCGAATCTGCGTAAGAAATCTAGGGTCTCCTGTCATATGGGCAGAGCATCCGCTGTCGAAGTACCAGCGATCTTTCTCCATGTGACTTGAAGAGCTGAACGCAACCATGCAAACATCTTTACTTCTGTAAGTTTTGGTGTCTATCTTCTAGTCATGAACCGTGCTTGATGGTAGTTGTCCTTACTGTGCAATCATCTTGAACAGTTCCAGGATCCCACTCAGTGTGTCGAGTGTTTGCTCTGATACCATTTGATATTATATCCCCTGTTCAAGCTTGTGTCCAGGGTTCTGTTGCATCAGACCTTGAACTCTTTGCACAACAGTGCAGCTGACAGTTCAAGGTACAGTTGAGACAGCCCTTGGACACCTCTCGCAATAATCCAGCAGTTAGAGAAGATAACTGAGACACACACAGTTAACCAGAACCAAACTCTACCAAGGAGTGTTCCAACAGATGATTAAACAGTTTATCAAGCAGTACCGGGAACCAAAGTAAATAACGGGAGCACGCACGGTATGTTACCCAGTTCGGCCTTGCCTACTCTGGGGGGTTTCCCACACCCTATAATGGGACACAAATCGTATTACGAGATTTAGAGCTACAAGTGGTCTGACTCTTACACAACCCCGTGTTTGTAATCGCCTAGCCTCTAACTCTCCGTCTCTCGGATTTGCAATCTCGGTTCGTCGCTACTCCCCTCGATCCCCTGTGGGTAGGACGAGACTTCTCTCTCGGCCTAGTCTTGAACCTCTCGGAAGTTCAGTCGCCTTTTCTCAAAGACGTAGCTTGATAGCTGTGTGTGAGTGCACTTTGTTGATCCTCCAGCACAGCCTGAACACCACACTGAACAGACTGTTGCTTTGGGGCTGATATTCCGATATGGAATGGCCAGCCGTCGCTTCTCCCCCAATCTCATGAACTCTCGTGTTTATCTTTTCTCTTGGGAACCGTACACATAAGGACGCCCTAGCATTGTATTTATATGCTTGGACGAAACCCTAATCCGATCAGAATATGTCGTCAAATAATTCGGAGATGTTGCGAAATATTTGCTGAATATTCAATCTATATTCAATCTTCGAAGATGACTTCCACCCCAAGCCATCCGATATTTTCTCAGCCAATCTGCGTATATTTGATCGCACAAATCTTTGATGATGATCTGTCGATTGGCTCCAATCAAATAACTTCGTTGACGTCTTCGGGACTTCAATCACTTAATCTCGTCGTCAACATCTTCTTCATAAGATATCTTCTTTGTCAAGTTAGACAGGTGGTTTCCAATTCTGGTAAGGAAATATTAGAGTGACCTCTCGAAGGATCTGTGTCGTTGCTGACCGACTCCAACTGGAAAGATCCTCAATCTTTAGTATCTTCAGAATAAACCGTATCTTGATCATGCATCTTCTGTACGCTGTACTTCTGTTCCAATATCTGATTGAACTCTAGCTGGAACTGTCTAAAGATGTTTTGTCAAAGACATGCCAATCATGGGAACATCAAAACCTCTTTCCAGCTGACAAGAAAGCAACCGTGAACTCCTGCAACAGTCCCTCTCCAAAGGAATCTAGCACATAAAGAGTTGATCACTTGAATGATTTTTTTAGGGAGTGTAATCATCCTAGCCTAATAAAAAACTGTAGAGTGAAGGATGGACTGAATCAGTAGACATCTTCCTGGTCTAGAGAGAAAACGATTGCTCCACGCGTTGATCCTACTAATGATCTTATTTAACAGATTACTGCACTCACTCGAACTGAGCTTCTTGGAGCTCAAGGGAATGCCAAGGTACCTCACCGGAAGCTTTGCAACAGCAGTACTAAGAACACCTTTCACCAAGATAATTTTGCTAGGTGACATTCCAGCAGTAAAAACCTGACTCTTGGAAAGGTTAATAGCAAGGCCCGAAGTACTAAGAAATCTCTCAACAACATCCTTGATGGCCAAGATAGAAGAACACCTACCGTTGGAGAACAGAAAGAGATCATCCGCGAATAGTATATGCTTTAAGTCGATCCTGTGGCACTTGGGGTGGTGGTAAAAGCCGGCACTTTTGTCAAGCCTTGTCAAAAGTCGTGAAAGATACTCCATAACTATTGTGAAAAGAAAAGGAGATATTGGATCTCCTTGGCAAAAGCCTCGCTTGCCTTCAAAATAATCCACCATCTCCCCATTAATAGGGACCGAAAAATATGTGGATCTCACGCACATTCTGATCCAAGCAATAAATTTGACAGGGAACTTTAATTCTTGCAACATAGAATCCAAGAAATCCCAGCACACCGTATCATAGGCTTTTCTTAAATCAACATTCCAAGTTATTCTTTCACTAATATTTTTCTTGTCATACCCAGCCACTAGTTGTTGAGCTACATTCAAATTCCCCACGATGGACCTACCACCCACAAAAACACCTTGCGCTGGATTAATAATACATGGCAGGATAGCCTTCAATCTAGTAGCCAAGACAGATGAGATGATTTTATAAATCACATTGCAACAGGAGATAGGCATATAGTCTTCGGGAAGATAGGCCAGTGCGTGCTTCGGAAAAAGGGCTAGAACAGCCGAATTGATGCCTCTAAGAGAGAGCATTGTGCTTAAAGAAATGACGGACACTCGAGCATAACTCACCACCAATAAGATTCCAGTTTGTCTTGAGAACCCCGCAGAAAACCCATCTGGACCAGGGGAGTTATCCACTCCAATATTATTAAGGGCACTCCAAATTTAAACATCAGTGGCCTCTTTAATAAGCTCCCTACACCAAGAACTAACTACCAAATTTCCAGAAGCAACCACCTCCAAAGAAATAGGGCAAGGATCCACAGAATAACAGAGCAAGGACTTGAAATACCGGACAAATTTGATGTGGATAAGAAGCTTATTCGAGGACATCCAGCCATCAGCAAGCTTTACAAACTTGATGTTATTTCTACTTCTCCTCCATTTAACTAAATTGTGATAATATCTTGTGTTCATATCCCCTTCTTTAATCCACTGAAGCTTGGTCCTTTGTTGATAGATAATCATTTGGTAGTTCTTGAGTTTTTTAAAGTTTCTAGCAGCTTCTGTCTCGTGCCGAAGCGAAATATCATCCCAAGGCCTAATTTGGGAGGCCAACTAAGCATTAAGGAGAATATTCCTAGCTTCATCAACTCATTTGTCCAAGCCTACTGTACTGTCACCTTCAGAAAATTATCTTTCTTCATATTCTTCATGTTTTTCAACTTGGCTTGCAACAAAAATAAATTGTTGCAAGGCCTAGTGCTCTTCCAACAATTCTCCACCAGAATACCATAATTCTCAATAGACTCCCAGAATCTGCAGTATCTAAAAGACTTCTTGAAGCTGTCCTTAACACCCCAGGAAATCAAGATGGGGCTAGGGTCGAAGATGTCAGGTGGCATAAAGACAACGCTAACATCAGGAAAGTCTTCAAACCACTTTCTATTGCCCATCGCTCTATCCAACTTGCACCAAATCCTGCTTTCTGGATCTTCATGGTTGTTATTCCATGTGTAGAAACAACCGCTTTGATCCAAATCAGCCAACTCTTTACTATTGATAAAGTGCCCGAAATCTGTGATGTCCCGCTCTCTAACTAGTGAACCAACTTCCCAGTACTGCAAAGAATATTATTGAAGTCCCCTGCAATAACAAAACTTCCCTGAAAGCCATCTAGCTCTCTAGACAATGAGTCCCAGAGAATGGCTCTCTCAGCAAGGATGTTACTAGCATAAACAAAAATAACTCTAAAACAACAAACTTTAGAGCTAATCTCAAAGATAATAAAGTGAGAACTTCTGTTGACTACCCAAACCCCACAACTATCAGCATTCCACAACGTCAAAATTCTACTCCAACCAGTGAAATGCAAACTGATTTCTCCCTTCCAGTCCCCACCCGGGCAACACTTATCTACAGCCACCTTGCATCTACTTTCTTGCAGCTTAACTTCTAATAATGCAATGCAATCTAATCTATTATTTACTATCCAATCCCTGACCTCAAACATTTTATAGGGCTGTTTAGACCCCTAATGTTCCAACTAGAGAGACTAAACATTAAAAAGTGTGTGAATTGCCTCTCTCCCTCCTAATTAATTTTGTCAATTCTTTTCCCCTTCGAGTCTTTCTTCCTCTTGCTCATGATTTCATCATTTTGCTTAGAATTCAATGAGTGGGTTGTATCACTTTTAGAGATTTTGCTATCAGCTGCTCCAATCAATCTCCTTTCCTTTTGTCTAGCTCTCTTTTGCGTACTCTTAGAAACATAATCTCTGAATTCATTGGTGGCTCTACCTTTACTGATGTTTACTTGCTTAGATGCTGCCTTCACATTTTCATCTAGCGCTGCTACCTCCTCTTCCAAGCTCACATTCTCTATCACGTCCTCTGCATGCACCTTAGCCAACTACATCAGCGTTTCGTCCACCTCCTCAATGTCATCAAAGTCGACCCCAGCTTCCCTCCTATCCTTTTCCTTCGCATCTTTGATTTCCCGCTCCTTCATCAAAGCAATCATTCTTTCCAGATTCGGCTTAGGACATTGTTTATTGAGATGGCGAAAGTTGCAACAATTGGAACATCTTGACGGTCTCCATTCATACAACACCGGCTGATTATAGCAGTTGCCGTGAGGGTCTTGATACTCAATATTGTCCACCTACTCAACATCGCCAAAGCCCTCTCATGCGCGTCGTCTGACGCATCAAACTTAATATTTATATCTCCTGCAAATAACTAGTGTAGTGGCAAGCAGTGTCGAACCTAAGGGAGCTGGTGTTGCTGAAGCTGTTACTGAAAATAATTAAAAAGGGGGATTTATGAGCAATAATGAGTGTAAAAGAGAAAAGAGCAAGGAAGATTCCAATCAGAGAGAGTATTCAACTTAGGGTTTCTATTGTGACATGTTTATCATTGACTGCTAATAATCGAATTTCAAAATTCTAAGTGTGGTTACTCCGGTTTAGGTTATAACCAAAGTATCACAGGAAAGACGATACACTACAATCTAACCCGGGAAAGGTGTTAGACTTCTAGTTCTTCTAAACCCAATAATCCGGGAAAGGTATTATCGAATCTAGGTGCTACTACCTGTCTTTTCAGGTAATTATCCAACAAGTATTAACGATAGGGGGGCTGAATTGTTCGGCTAAGCTTTACCATGACAGGTATCCACTTAGCTTCACAATTCAATCCTTGAAATTAAGCACAAGAACTAGAGAAACAAGAAATTTCATTAAGAATAAAGTCTCAAAACGTTTGTCACAATGAACGAAACCCTAAACTGAATTAAAAGAATAGCTACTCATAGTCATAACAAAAACACAAGTATTTTTGTAATGAAAGCAATAGAAAATTCTTCTCTTCTTCAAAAGCTTGCGTCTTCTCCTCCAGAGCCGTCTTGAATGATGGAATTATGAGATGATGAAAACTCTAACCCAAACATCTTATTTATAGCAAAAAGTAGGGTTTCCAAGTCTGATTTTTGGGCTTGATTTCATAGTTTCGGCCTGCTGATGTCATCAAAACGCGTTGCTGACGTCATCCGTGGACACTATTCATCTGCAGACCATGTACATTTTAGCTCCACGGATACTATTCATAAACTGGCATGCGTCCGTGATCCTCTCGGAGTTTGCCTTCCCTTTCTGCGCGTCAGTTTTAACTTCGGCTCTCATTTAGGCCCTCCAAATGACCTCGGATTCTCTCGGTGTGAACTAGAGAGTTGTAGGGAATTGAGTCAGCTACGTAACGGCATATAGTTCGTATTTTTATGATCAACAGTCAATTCCCAGCACTCCGTCGAACGTCCAAAGATCTGATCTGCCATTGTGGTGTTTTTGGCACGAAATGCCATCTTTTATGCGCGTTCCCTCCTAGAGCTTCCAAAATACCTGAAATACAAAACAATACTAAAAAGTAACTGTTCGCATAATAAAGCGTCGAAATAAATGGGATTAGTTGATTAGACGAGTTGTATAAATACGACTCATCAACCTCCACGCATACCTTTGCAAAACTATAGCTAGTGCCATCAGCTGTTATCCCATCAGTACATATTGGCCTACCAAGAGAGAGGTGAGAGAAGGCGATTTAGAGTTTCATTTTTTCCCGTTCTTTAACCATGGCCGCCTCCGGCGCGAGAGGGCAGTCCAGATGAATGGAAGATGGATCTGCGTCGAGTAAGAAGGAGAGTAGTCACCAAGGGAGGTCTGCGGCCGCTACATCGAACGGTGGTGCCGCTGTGGAAGGGATTGTCAAGGGAATCAAAATCGAAATCGGAGGGGCATCGACCAAGAGACAAGTACGGCAGCAGAAGGAGGTCGCAGGTGCCTCGCGCGAAGGACTTCCTCATGGTAAGGGGCAGATTTGACAAATCGTAGTAAGAATTTCTGAGCTGCTAAGACTCAGGCAAGTCAAAATTGTGAGAGGGGAGCTCCTCTAGAGTTCTTCGCTCAGGTTCAAGGAGCAGACAAAGTTGTTATTCCGGTTGAGAAGTGGGAATGCGCCACAGCAAAGTTCAGAAATGCTCTGGTCGGTTTTGTCTTCGATTCGAAGCCTTACCTAGGACGGATGAAGGGGTTTGTGAGGGCCAAGTGGGGGGATGAGTCAATGGTGAGAGTTTCGCAGCTGAATGAAGGTATATTCTTGATTAACTTCAATGAGGAAGCTAAGAAAATGAAGGCACTGCTTGGCGGACCTTGAACTTTTGACAATCGGTCGCTAATCATAAAGGAATGGTCTGAACAATAGGACTATAAATGTGGCAGCATTGAGTCTCTTCCTGTCTGGATTAAGCTGCCGTCCATCAATCCAGGAAGTTCCTTTATATCCCTAGTTCGCTCCAGAAAGTAGTTGACCACCAGCACTGCAATAGAGTGTGAACTGTGGTCTCCCCCTGCTTCCCACATAACATGCACTTTGTATTAGCAATACATCCTCTTTTGAATAAATTGGCAGCAGAAGGTAAGAAGTCATAATAGAGTCGCCAGGCAAAGATTTTTACTTTAGGCTGCACGTTGAGTCGCCAAATAAACTTTATGTAAGCTGACTTTGATGTAAAAATTAAATACCACTACTTTCCAACTTCCACACCGACCATCTATCCCTATCATCCATATCTATCCACGCATGCATCTTTCTTCCCACAGTCCAAATGCTCCTCTACGCTAGAGAAGGCCTCTCTGCCAGCTGACAGTTAAGAACATTCGAATTATTAAAGTACTTTGCCTTCAACAGTCTAGACACTAAGTTGTTCTCAGAAACCATTAATCTCCAAGCTTGTTTTGCTAACAAAGCTCATTGAAAATTCTCAGGTCCCTAAAACAAGCCCACGGTCAATTTTACTTCTGCATAATTTGTCATAGCTGCACTAGTGAACTCCTTTCCCATCTTTGTTATTGCTCAACCAGAATTTGCAGACTACGCTTACTATTCTCCTGACTAGACTCTCTGGTAATTTGTAACACATCATCGAATACATAGGGATTGCCTGTATTACCGCCTTAATCAACACCTCCTTACCAGCCATTGACAACGTTTTCTCTTTCCAACCTTGCACCTTTTTCCAAACCTTTTCTATGACGAAACAAAAAAGCTCTGTTCTATTGTGGCTAAAAGAGATAGGCAAACCCAAATATTTAGAGACTTGATCCATCTGTTTAACACCCAGCAGATTGGATATACTATTTCTTAACTCACCAGGAACATTCTTGCTAAACAATATCTCAGACTTTTCAAAATTAATGACCTGCCCTGATATTCTTTCATACTGCCTTAGAGTCTCTCTCGGTTACTTGCATTCTCCACAATAGCTCTCAAGAAGATCATACTATCATCCACAAATAAGAGATGCGTAATTTCAGGAGCTCCTCTACTAATCTTAATCCATTTTATTCTTTTCCTCCCTTGCATTTCCTTTAACTTCGAATTAGTCACTCTGTACATATCAAAAATAAGTATGGAGATAGTGGATCACCCTGTCTAACGCCTCTTTCAGACCATATTTCCTCAGTCATCAAATCATTAACCCTCACCTTATATGAAACTGACATCACCACAACCATCACACATTTAACCCACCTTTCAGGAAAGCCCAATTTCAACATCATTAATTCAAGAAATTATCATTCTACCCTATCGTACGCTTTGCTCATATCAAGTTTTAGTGTAAAAAATCCTTTCTTCTGCCTATACCTTGTTCTGATGAAATGCAACAGCTCATGAGCAGCCAAAATATTATCAGATATTAGTCTACGTGGCACAAATGCACTCTGGCTTTCCGAAATCACAGTTGGAAGCACTTCCTTGAGTCGGTTGGCAATGACTTTCGTGACGATCTTCACCAATATAGTGTCCGTTATTAAATTGTAACATGTTCATTAAAAAATTAAATTTGAACTTTGATTGTCATTTTAGGCAGTTCGGACTGTAATATGACAGTAAGTGGTAGTGCATGGTCATTTATTGTTATTTAATTTGAATTTGACCCTTAATTGTCATTTTTAATAGCTCGGACTGTAATTTACAATAGGTGGTAGTTCATGTCCCCTTTTTGTCATTTTGCCTTTAAATAAATATAATGTTCTGAAGAAGCAGCGCGAACAAGCTCACCGCCTCAGTTCTTCCAATCTTCGCCAGCTGCCTCTCCCTTTTGGTTCGTCTCCTCTTCTCAATCGTTTCCTCGCGCAGTCTGTCTAATCCAGCGCTGTCCTTATCCCCCCAGGTTTCTTCTTACTGGCTCCATCGGCGACGACATCGACTTGGCTGTTTCTCCTTGTCTCTGTCACCGTGTTGTCTGGGCTGCTGGTAGGTGGTGGGTGACACGGATATGGTGGCCGGAGGAGCGGGTGGTGTCTGGCGCGTGCTGTCTGGAGGTGGTTGTTCTGATTGGAAGGCGATGGCGCGTTTGGAGCGGTTGTTGGTGGCGGTGCAGGCGCGTTGATGATGGGTGGTGGGTTTTTGACGAATTGATGGGGGTGGCTGCTGGTGGATGTTTTGGCTGTCGACATTTGTGCGGCTTAAACGTCTCATTTTTTGAGCTTGTTTTTGTCACCGTGACGATGACCTTCAAATCGTTTTGTATAGTTGTTTGTTTTTTCGTTAGGTTGTAGGTGTAGTCACCTACTGTTTCGATTTGGCCTGAGCTTCAGTGGGTTTTTGGAGTTGGCTGATGCGCCTCTCCTTCTGTGTGGGTCACTTTGTCATTTACTAGGCCTTGATGCCAGGTCTTTGTATGTCTCTTTGTTGCAATCAAAAAATAATATAATGTTCTGAAATTTTAGTGAATGTTTCTTTTAGAATGAACTAATAGTATTTTTATAATATTAAAGTTTGTTTTCATCAAACGCAAGTCATACCTAAAAAGACGGTTTAAACCTAAAACGTGGTGTTCCACAATGCACAAATTCGTTATTAAATCTCATAAGCTGGAAAAAAGAAAAAAAAACTTTGATAAAGGAGGGGAATAGTCAAAGGTCAAACGAAAGTCGATTTTGTGAAAGGCTATAACTTTATTTACGATAACATTCTAAATATGCAATTTAAAAAGTAAAACTAATTTTATTATACGAGTATTAAATTAATACAATTTTAATTTCATTACTTGATTAGTAAGTTGTAAATTAGTAAATATGAAATTAATTTATTTACAATGTATGTATTTTTTGTGATTTTATTATATGAATATTTTTCTTCAAACAAATTTACTAGTGACAAGTATCACCCAATACCCCTTAGTTCCACCCCTGCTCTTGATACCAGTTTACGTCCCGATAACATTTCTTCCCTATGTTTAAATTATTGAAAATAGGTTGATAAGAAGAAGAAACAAAAAATAAATGACAAAGATATTTTCCTATGAAAGATAAAACAATAATTATATGGAATGAAACTACACTACTTTCCTTGGATTCTACAATGATTATGAAAGAGAAAAGTCCTAAAAAGAAGATGTTGAAGAAAGAAAATAAACAAAAATTAAATAAATAGATTCTACTGATCTCATACTATCCAGAAACATACATAGGATTAGTTTTTGCCAGAGAAAAAGCAAATAAAAGCTGCCTACCATTAGAGCATCTGCACCGCGAACGAAATTGAGGATGTCCTGGGGATTTGGGAACGTCCGAGGTGGTTGAGCTGCACAGCGCAATGTGTTGAAGGAGGAGGTGCTGAGGACGTCCGAGATGATGTGTGGATGGAGGATGGGAGAGCGGACATCCGACTCTTTCGGATGTTTACGAGTTCGTCCTGCAAAATTGGAAACGACAACGAAACGACAAAGCATTAAAAAAATGAAGCCTTTTGGGCCCAACGGAAAAAAACGAGTTGACTTCTTTTTAATTTAAATAATGGCACATCTGCTATAGAATAATAACAAGCAGATTTTAAAAAAAATTAAAATTTTTATCTATAAATACACAACTTATTTCTCTTCTAAAACATTCAATTTTACCTCAAAATATTATTTAACATAATGTTTTACTGTGAATAGTAATATGACGTCCTCTAATAGAATGTCATGGGGTGCACATAATGCAAAAAATGGTATTACTATTTAGTGAAAATAGTAACTAAAAGTTCTCTTTGAGGATGTCTCCAAAGAGATAGGATGTCCTCAGGGGTGCGGATACCCTTAGGAGCTCTACTACACTCTACAAGACCAGCCGTTCTTATATAATAAAATTTCCAAGAATAGTTTTAATAAAAATATTCCCAAAATTGTACCATACTTCTACAAAATATCCACTTTATTTTATTTAAATTACCCCTTTGTAATGCACTCATATCATATGTCATCTTAGATTCCACGACTATGTTATATATTATGCACTAAACGAGGAGCGCTTGGTTGAGAATTCCTAAAAGTTCGAGAATCTGAGACCCTAAATGTCACCATTGGATCAAATTACATTGTTGAATGTGGAGGTGACACGTGTCCCACTAACTTTTTTCCTTCATTATGCACTTTCGAGCATGCATTTTGCCTAGATGCATTTTAAGCTTTCAGAAACTACACTTAGGCAAAAACTGATGCATTTTCAAAAGTGCATAACGAAGTGGTTTTCAAAATTCTCGAAAAAGAGGAATTCTCATTTGAGCGCTCCTCTGCACTAAACACTCATATATATCGTGTTGGATTTCCTGCTTGATTGTAGGAAAACGAGACAGAGTTGAAGGTTGAAGCCTATGATGACCTTTATAGTCTAATCCTTTCTAAAAAGATGTTGAAATTGTTCTTTTCAAGCTCCATCAAAAGCCATTATCAAGACATCCGATAAAATTAGAACAATACACTGAAGGTTAGCATGACCCGATGACACGCACAAATC
Source organism: Rhodiola kirilowii (assembly GCA_033675215.1). Classification (NCBI taxonomy): domain Eukaryota; kingdom Viridiplantae; phylum Streptophyta; class Magnoliopsida; order Saxifragales; family Crassulaceae; genus Rhodiola; species Rhodiola kirilowii. The sequence goes on along the minus strand of CM066193.1, from coordinate 9,879,274 downwards.
GAGAAATGATTCAAAAAATTCCTTATCAAAAAAGTTGCCTATGTGTATTTCCCAAGAACAATTTGAGCCCCTCCATCTCACTCAAACTAATGATCAACAACATGGATTATTCCATGTGGGGTAGTAGTTGAGTTGGCTCAACCCTTGGCTTTGTAAACAAGTGGTCATGAGTTCAACCCCCACAAATGCATCATTCCCACTTAGGTGAGGAATTATGTCCCATTTTAGGTGGACTTAAAGAGAAGGAATTGGAGCTTAGGCAAGGAGGTGCTAGAGCTGGTTTTTCCCTTCGCCACGGTACCGAAAGATGGCTTCTACCGTGAGCAGGTTGAATGCGAGAAGATACATACGCTTCGAGAGTGGATGGGTCATATGCCAAACAGCTTGCGCTTTAGTAGACATACTATACTAGATAATATGCTTATATGTGAAAGATAGATGTATCTTGTACAACATGTAAACCCCATCATATAAAAAACACCATGGATTATTTGTTGGGTTGTGGAGTCTGATTAGATTATTAGGATAGTCCAGTTTATGAAGTCTATAATTTTGGCATTCATGTTTAGCGTTTCTATTTCCTAATTAGATAATTATGGTTTAGATGTTTACCCTATTTATACCCACGTTGATTATAGTAATTGTATTCAACATCTCATAGTGAAAATCCCGACTTGATAGTGCCACAGATGTAGTCACAGTGGGGTAACAAACTGGATATCAAATCTTGGTATCATCGCATCAGTTTCATTGTTTTTCTCTCAGCATCACTGCTTGCGTGATCCTAACATATAGTTTCATAGTATTAAAAAAGGTTATACTACTTAGAGTGTGTTCTTTTTTCTTTTCTTTTTTTGAATTGAAACATATTTCAACGTAACTACTGTTTTAATAGAAAAATTAAATTGATGAACGTAATTTAATATTTTAATTTAATTATTTGACTACAGTACTTAAACCTTTACCTTAATTTAATTTTTAATTACAAATCTTAAATAATGAAGTGTTCTTGAACTGAACCATGCACCCTTGAATTTTGTGGTTTTTGGTCCTGGGATTACTTGGTTAATTGATGGTTGTATAAGAGGTCTGCAGGTGGCTTGAATAAGCTGGTTATGCCTGGAGGATGTTCTCACATCCTGGATTTTGGACTGTAGTAGGCCGGGCAATACAGCGACGTTTGGCAAAGGCGTGATTTAAGCTTTTAGAAGACGACGATGTTTTGTGAGGCGCGGAAGACTTCGAGTTAGTTCAGACGACGTCGTTGTGTGAAAAGGACGAAGACAAGGAACGACGTCATGCAAAGGAGAAGCGGGAAGTGTTCGGAATCTATTCTTTTTTTTGTAGATATCGAATCATCTTCAATTTTTGAAATCATAGGATTGTAAAATCAGTCAAAAACGTCAAATAATAGATCAAAATTTTTATTTCTATGACTATTGTTAAGTAATATATCATCATGTTTATTTATTTTTTGATAGGGATATCATCATGTTTATTGTGTTTTATATTTTCTAGCTTGTAATTCTATTGATGCAGTGTGTTTTGTCTAATGTTCGACAATTGGTTCTGAAATTTTGAATGAATATCATATCAATATGCTTCTTCTTCTTTTTTTTGATCAATTATGCTTCTTCTTTATGACATGGTTGTAAAAGGTAAGATTTTTTTTATCGAACTCTTGAATATTATTATTAGCTTATTTTTTGATACAATTTTGAATAAATATAAGAAAATGGATACAATTTAACTGTATATATGTAAAATTTGCATGGATATGATGTTATATTTTCGGATGATTATGGATACATAGCGTGAGGATCGATCATTTTGTACCAATTGTGTAAAAAAAAAGTCCAGCCATGCTTAACTTTCAATTACTGGCTTCGCCCCTGCGTCTAAGCATGCCTCTGCGCCTCTCTATAAGGGACGAGGAAGATGAAGAGAAAGGGAAAAGGAAAACATCTGCAAAGGATGGAGGAAATGTCCACACAATAGGTGAGATTAGAAAATCGACAAAATTATGGAAGGAAAAGTATTATGGTGGGATTTGAACTTCTGGCCTTCACTTTTACAAAATAAATGTTTAACCAGATCAACAACCACCTTGTTAGCCTCTTATATATAAAAAAATTTGATGTGACTTATATAATATTTTAAACATACCCGCTTCTTATCTTTTTTGTTAGGCCATCCTTAATGGTGAGTAAATAAAAAGAGTGTTGGTCCAATCTTTTCATTTTTTCTCTTAATAGCCTGAAAAATAAAGATTGTCAGATAAATTGTCGTCACTTTGAGGCATCGGATGACCAATTCCACGACCTTGATGCTTCGAGGTGATGATGACACGTTTCATCTACTCTACTTGTCATGATTTTGGCTATTCAAAAATGGAATATAATACAATATTTAAAGTAATATAGAAAGAGGATGTTTGGTCACTATTTTTTTAAGAGGTGAAAGTGAAAAAAAATCGTAACATCATTTTTACATCAAATAAACCAATGTCGATCTTTTTTAAAGATTGCCAGTAAGGATGCCCTTATTATGGTAAGTCTATTCAGGGACGTAACTACATTCAAATGGGAGTGACACTTTAACCCCCAAGTTTTTTCAAATATTTTTTGCAATATAATATAATTAATCCATATTTGAATAATTAGTTTAAATTATTATTTATTTAATTAATTTACATTACTATTTATTTTTATAAGTGTACAAATTGCTCACTTTCAAATTAGAAGTCTGTATCAAAATTTTATGTTGATAAGTTTGTATTTTGAGCGAGGTACATGATTCTAGTATTTGGCTTCAAAATTAGAATTATTAAAATTTCAAAACAAGAAAGTCATTTACATAGTGAAGAACATCATTCTCCAAAGATACAAAGTCCTCAAACTAATTATCATTTTGATATCAACCAGTTAGAACGTGACACGATTTACAATAAAAATATGGAAGTATCTCACTGGTAAGCTTGACGATGTTTAAAGATCTTATATTAGTTTTGGTTGAATGAAAATAAGTTGAATATGAATTTTTATCGGATTACTTTGTTGTCAATATTGACGAAGAATTAGCTGAAATATTTAGTAAATATTATAATATATAATTATCATGCTATACAAAAAAAACATAATCTTTTTAATATAATTGAACTCGTAACCCTCTATCCCAATTCCTGGATCCGTGGCTGAGTCTATCCCATTTATGACCATGACCCATAACATTACAGCAGCCAAAACCCCACTTGTATTGTTGCTGCTGTCTTCTATATGCATATGGTTCTCTTAATTTTTGTCCATACCCCACCATTCTTCTATCTTTGATGCCAACTGCACTTACAAATTCAATGAACCATTAGGGTTTATATTCAAGAAACAATACTGTTTGTTTCCATTATGTTTGTGTTGTAGTTTTTTTTAGCCCAACTACAGTTTGATTCAATCTCAAAAGCTAGCATAGGGCAAACACTGACCAAAGTTTCCTGGTTCAAACTTGCATAAACACACACTAGCTAGGTGACATGTTGGAGTTACATATATAACTAGGTAAGTCAGCTTAGGAGTTCGGACAGTCTGGTGTCTTCATTTCCTTTTTTAAATCACAGTTCATTCATTAAGGGCTCGTGGTCCTGTCTGAAAGTCATACTACGTAGCAAGAAATCTATGACATACAAGTTAGGGTTCAGATTGATGGTGATGAAGACCAGTAAGTTTACACAAGCAGGGTCTATGTCAAGATTGAGATTGATGTCATGGGACGATGAGACTATTGACTTATAATTAAGAGATGATAACTTCTTGCTTAATTACTCACGCTACATATCCCTAATAAACTTGCTTAGGTGGGCTTCAATATTCTCCGTTGATGGAAAGAAAAATACGTACTATGTCCGCCATATATAGGGCATAGCCGCATAGGGTTTACATATTATTGCGGATAAACTCCGCCCTTCAAAACGGTAACTTTATACATGTGGTCCATTTGGGATTCATATTTTTTAGCACATTTTCTAAACTACACCTCACATTTAACCTAAGTCATCAGCTCCCAAACCTGACTCCAATTCAAGTTCAGTTTATATAAACCAGGTGTTGAAACCAAATATGATGGTCAGCTCGGCTCTGCTAGACAAACTTAATTCTTCACTTCATATCACTCATCATCATATTTCAATTTCTTCTTCTTGTAGTTGTAGATCAACAAACTGGCCTTTTTAACTATCCAAAATACCTAAATATCTTTTGAGTAATAACATACACAATGATAGATAGATCAGCTACCACATCCATTAGAGTCATCAAGGTTGCTAAAACTAGCATCTCAGTTGCTTCTCTTGTGGGTTGGTGTTGATGACTAAATTAGATCAAAACTTGTTCATCTGGGTCTCCCCAATTCTCTAATTCCTTGAGTTCCAAAGCTCCAGACCTCAAAATGGAGCAACATGCTGATTATTGTAAAAATGAACTCAACTCAAGATATTTTCTGGAGTTTGAGCAGTCCTGTGCTGACTCTCTTTCTATAAATCAGTCCTGATTTCCCCAACACAAATTCCACCTCAGAATTTCTCATCTTTTTCAATTTCATTCTCTATCAGTGTCATGAAGAGACTCAGCAGCTCAGATTCGCTGGGTGCCCTGATACCAATCTGTCCAAATTCAGGTACAAATTGATTTCTTGGTTCATAAAGTTTGCAACTTTGTATTCCAAATTTGATCTGTTACATCAAATTTTGAGTATTGAGAGTGTTTTGATTATCAACAGATGAACAGAGCCAGAAACAAGAGCACGGTTACAATAGGGAGTTCCAGACAATGTTGGACGGATTAGACTCCGACGGCTGCGTGGAGGAATATTCCGGCGGGATCAGCGAGAAGAAACGGCGGCTCAGCCTCACTCAGGTGAAGGCATTGGAGAGGAATTTCGAAGTGGAAAACAAGCTAGAGCCGGCGAGAAAAGTCAAGCTGGCACAAGAGCTGGGACTACAGCCACGCCAGGTGGCGGTTTGGTTCCAGAACCGCCGCGCACGGTGGAAGAACAAGAAGCTTGAACGCGACTACGGCGTGCTGAAATCGAATTACGAAAATCTGAAGATCAATTTCGACTCACTCCAACGCGACAAAGATTCTCTCCTCAAAGAGGTACGAATTCGGAAACTGAAACATGTTGCCGAAAAAACATCATCGGAGTCGTCAAAAAAAGATCCTTAATTTACACGAAAATACGTTTTTTGCTTGATTCGCAGATCAGGGATTTGAAATCGAAGCTGAATCAGGAAACCTTAGAACATGGAAACAACTTTTCAGTCCGAGAAGGAGATGAGAAAGTAGAAGACGGCGGAGACGATACAGAGCTGATCGTGTCGGAGCCGGAGCTGAACGAATCGGCTTCCGCCACGTTAAACGACAACGGCGCTGTCGTTTCGTTATTCAGAGATTTCAAAGAAGGGTTCACATCCTCAGCGGACAGCTGCTACTCAAGCGTGATACTAAACGACAGCAAAGGGAGCCCAAACGGCGCCGTATCAACTAACAAAGTGGTGTTGCAAAAGTTGATCCTGAGCTCCGAGTCTCATCCGGAGAATGTGAAAATGGAGGTACAGAGCTTGTTTGGCGACGAGGAAAGCTGTGATTTTTTCTCAGAGGAGCAAGCTCCGACTTTACACTGGTACTGGCCGGATCAGTGGACTTGAGTTGGATCTCAGACCCGAATAAAGAAGGCTCAGTCTCAGGCATGCTTTGAATAATCCGTCAAGAGTAATATCGATGGATGGATGAATAATAGGTTGAAGAAATTGAGATTTTGAGCACGCATTATTTTTAAAATGGAGTTGAAAATCAAGTCTTTTTGTAAATTGTTATTGCTCTCTGAATCCAACATTTTCGGTTTAGAGCATACGTACCATGTAAAAATTCAATTGGTGATGAGGTGTTGTTGCTATTGTAAGTTTATTTTTAAGAAATGCTGTTTCAGCAGCTAATATAGTAGTTGTTATTCAAAAACGGACACAAACAACAACACTGTGTTGCTCCTCCAACACCTGTTAAATTTGTACATGAGTACAAATGCTCTTAGGTACACTTGGGCCACATGAACAGCTATGCGACGCTGCCACGTGAGCCGCGTTGTAGAATTGTAATCCGGGTTTTGTTGTAAAGGCTGAAGGGAGGAAGAAATAGAGAATGAGATACAAGGAGCGGTGAAATTAAATCAAGTATTGAATAGTTTGTATTCGGTAATTAGTCCTCCACATGTATATTGAAATATTTTTGCCTAAATACCTCAAATGTGTATTCCTTCGTTCTATAAAAATTGCATATCAAAGAAGTTTAAGTATACATCTATGTTATTTTCAAAAATGTTGTGACCGTTTATCAAAAATAAATAAAATGTTATGAGCAATGAGCGTGAACTGCGGAGAAAAAAAAAGGCCACGATTCATTTGATAGAAAAAAGGCCACGATTTATATTAAGGCGATATGGGATATTCAAGAACAAGCCCCAGGGCCCAGCCCATTTTGGGAAATCTTCGTGTATTTTTCGAATGTTAATTTTAGAGTTCAACGTCCATAAGGCAAACGGGATCGAGTTATTAGCGTAACACTTAGACCTTAGAGCATCTCTAACATGATCAAAAAAATTATGACATTCATCTCTCTCATCATTTTTTTATCTCATCTAATCATTTTCATGACCAAATCAATCACATGCACCCCACTCATAATCAAAAAAAATTTATCATCAGTCTATCTCATCACTACATAAATTATAGCTCATAAATATTAAGATTAATAAAAATATATCAAAGTGTATCTCGTTTTATAGAGCTCAAAAATTACGAATATTGGTATTTATTTTGATTTTTTTTACTTTGTAATTTAGAAGATATATTCGTTGCAAGATCAAAATAAAAATTGTACTGTTTCTTACACAGGACATGTGTCGTGTTGCGATTGGTTGAGGCTCATGATCAAATCCATTTTTTTGATCATGAAATGATCTTTTTTACAAAAAAAATCATAAGATGATCAAATCTATGATAAAAAAGATCATGGTGGGGTGCATGGTTTTTTTGATCATCTCTCATGGTACTTTTCTATGACAAAAAAAACCATGGTGGGGATGCTCTTAGCATTCGGCCCAAGGTTAAAATGAGTCTTAGGATGGTCCGAGTTTGACCCTAACCCTAGTCCTACGTAGGTCCTATTATGGTCCGATCAAGGACTTAGGGTTGAGCTAAAGCTTCGATTATTAGGTTCGGTTCGAAATACAAGCCGATTTAAAATTGCATATTCATTGATTTAGGGACGTTCTTGACATAAAAAAAATGTGTTTTTTCCAGTGTTCTAAAAATCCCCGCTTAGAAGGTGAAATTTACGAATCCGCCCAATTAATCGATCCGCCTAGTCGCCGACTAGACCCGCCTAGTTGACCTCTAAATTCGCCTAAGCGTTAACCAGATGACTAACTTCTTGATCAAAATGTAAAAAATTCATTTATTTTTACATAGTTTGTATATGTATGTATATTATTTTAATATTTGAAAAACTATTAAAATATATTTATTATCATATTGCTTTATATATATATATTAAAATACAAACAAAATATATACCATAATAATATTTATATGATTATTAATTATTAAAAATATTAAAAAAAATATAAAATTGTAAAACCGATTAATCCCCGCCTAGGTCCCGATTAATCCTCGATCAATCTTCAAGGACCCTTTCCGCCCGACTAGCGTCTATCGATTTTTACAACCTAGGACTTTTTTTTACATCAATCAAATCCCACACGTCCAAACTAGTAGCATTTGCGTTTAAAAAATTATTTGTCGATTAATTAGTCATCCATGTAGGGTCGAAATTAGTCCGAGCTCGGTTCTAGCCCAAAAAGACTTATAAAATGAAGGCCGATAACGACTTTAGGGCTGCAAAATTTTCTCAAGACGCAGCCTGATTCTAATGTCCAAAAAGCTAGGGCTCACCAAAAATCATACTCGAACCGTTCGATAGGGTTAGACTTACCCGGCCCGACCCTTTGACGACCCCTAAGTAACACCTTGTCATGCCAATTTTCACAAATGTTCCTTATCCAATCATTACTCTCCACGTCAACAAAATGATCTGTGTCTCGTCAAATCATCTAATCTAAACCGTCCATTCCATCCGAGAAAACACAAACCTCCACTTAATCCACCGCCCATATCGAGTTTGAAATAACACACATCCCCGTTCTGCAGGGTTCAACAGAACCTATATATAAACCATAAAGCAACAGTTCTTCTTCAAATCAAAATCTTCCGATCCTCAATCTTCAGAGAACATCGTCGTCGTAATTTTCAGAGGTAAGTCATCGATCTATGCGTCGTCATAGCCTTCCTTCGATTTTCTTTAGGGTTTGTTGAAGTTCGGATTTGGAGTTGACGGCGTTTCTGGGCGTGTTTGGTTTGCAATTTAGGGTTTGTTGAAGTTCGGATATTGAGTTGATTTCCGCCGACTTAGTTTCTACGATAGTTTGACTCGGAATAGTTTGATTCGTGGATTAAATCCTTGATGAAGAATTAAATTGGTGCCCGATTAGATAATTAGGGTTTCGAACTTTTGAATTGGGGATGTTGAACCGATGGATAATTATTGGCGTTGTTGGATTCTTTGACTCGATTGATTGTCTTCTTTGCTTAATATTGATGTTTATTTTCCCAGATGGCTCGTACCAAGCAAACTGCCCGCAAATCTACTGGAGGGAAGGCGCCTAGGAAGCAACTTGCTACCAAGGTTTGTATTTGTGGTTTTGGTTTATTGTTGATTATTTGTGGTTCAATAATGTGTAAGGAATCGTGGTGTTTTATGATTGATTAGCGTTAATTGTATGTGTTTTTTTGGATATCAGGCTGCTCGTAAGTCTGCCCCAACCACTGGTGGTGTGAAGAAGCCCCACAGATACCGTCCTGGAACTGTTGCCCTTCGGTGAGTCACCCAAGACGATTTTTTGCATACGTCTTAGAGCGATAGACTATCCGATGTCCTCAATTGAATTCAAATGTATTTGATTTTGGGGTTGATTTGTAAATGCAGTGAGATCCGCAAGTACCAAAAGAGCACTGAGCTCTTGATCAGGAAACTCCCATTCCAAAGGCTTGTCCGTGAAATCGCACAAGATTTCAAGGTGATTGTTACAAATGCTGAATTTTGAAGTTCACAGTGAATGTGAAGGATATATTTACTCATTGGGGGAGGTGTTTACTGAATTTTTTTATTGTATTTGCAGACTGATCTTCGTTTCCAGAGCCACGCAGTGCTTGCACTCCAAGAAGCTGCTGAAGCCTACCTTGTTGGTCTTTTTGAGGATACAAACTTGTGCGCAATTCATGCCAAGCGAGTCACCATTATGCCTAAAGACATCCAGCTTGCTAGGAGAATCAGGGGTGAACGTGCTTAGTGAATCACCTGCCAAACGGAAAAGCGGATTGGAAGAGAACGCCAACCATATCAGCAATAATGTCCCCTATGTTTCTTAGTTTTATATAGTTTCGTTTACTGTAATTGCACTAGACTTCTCCTGACAATATACAACGCTACTCCTCCACATGTATTTTACTGCTGATTCTATTCTAAGATTTGCTATTTTTTTATTTAAAAAAAAAACCCCTTTTGTGTAATACTCTTATCATATTTATGAACTTCCTTTTATGAATTTAAGTGCTGTACTGGAAACAGAAACTGTGGCAAAAAATCAATTATACTCTACCAACAAACTTGCTTTGAGGGTCCTTCAGTACCACAAAATCAATCCCAGGAATGAATTCCAGTACTAAGATTTCTGATTTCTAGTGTCCATTAAAACGTCTTTAAAACTCATTTTGATTTGTTTCCTTTTATACCTGCGAGTCGTCATATCAATCACTATCCACCAACAACTTCGGATTACAGCAACGTTACATGTTTCTCCACTGGTAATGCATAAATAAATTCATTCATTCATTGAAGATTCAACCCTCTGGTCAGCGTCCGTCAGCCGTGTAACCTCCATCGGGATCGGTCTTCCTCATTAAATCATAAATTTATAACAAATAGGAATTCGTGCACGTAAAGTCGACCACACCACATTCAATCCTTCCATTTCATTCTCTCTTTTAGATCTGGACTTTCATGCCATCTCTCACGCACCACACCCTTTTTACTCATTCAAAGTCAATCCATGTAGTTTCAACGACGGCTCCCTATTCATATTCTACTAATCATCATTTTTCTTCTTTAACCCTTGTCGATCAAATTCTCAGGTATTCTATTTATGAAAACAATCTGGGGTTCTGTTTTTATATTTTTGGGATTTATTACCTGCTTTGAAAATCAATCATATGAATTATTTTTTATCAGATTTCAAGATGAATATCGAATTAGAGTTGAAGAAGATGAAGAAGGAGCTGAAATCGGCGTTAGACGCGGATGAGAAGAGCAGGAATGCTATGGACGAGCTCGCATCAGTGCTGCGTGAGGTCGCTGCAGAGGCAAGTAAAGCCAAAGAGGATTTAAGATCGACGCAACTGGAGCTGAAAGCTGCAAAAGAAGATAAGGAACAGATGGGGCTCGAGCTGACGACTGCATTGGCCGAATGCAAAACGCTTAAAAACGCGGAGGAGAGGATTAGGATGGAGGCGGACGAGATGCTTGCGGCGTGGAACGAGAAGGAGAGCGGTCTTGTGGGGTGTTTGAAGGATGTGGAGAAGGAGAGGAGTCGCGAGCGATCGGAGAAGTTGTTGTTGCAGGAGGAGATGAAGAAGCTGAGGGATATACTCAAGCAGGCGATGGCGGAAGCAGCCACAGCGAAAGAGGAGGCGAGTATCGTAAGAGGTGAAAACTTGAAGCTCAATGACCAGCTGGCGGGGAAGGACACCGCTTTGAATTTTATTTCAAGGGAGTTGGAGTCGCTGAGAGCTAGTGAGGCTGGAGCGAGGGGCAGCCTCGCTGATCTTAAGCTCCAACTCGCCGAGTCTTCATCAGAGTCGCGAAACTCTTATATGGAAAAACAGGAGGAAATTAAGGCAGAGGAGTACAAGAAGGTTAAAAAGACGTTCAGCTTCGATATGCGGTGTACTGGGAGAAAAAAGGGGCTTGAGGACATGGTTGATCGTAAGGCGACCAAGGTGGCCAGAGGTGGAAGTATGAGGAGGGACAAGTCTTATAGGTTCCCCGACGAGAGACGAAGATCGAGTGAGAGGCAAAATCCGTTGACGAAGAAAGCATTCTTTAAGAGGTTTGGAGAGCTTGTAAGTAGTTCCAAATCCAGGACTCAAAAAATTTGAA